>JAVJIX010000313.1:0-242500 GCA_036785185.1 Paratrypauchen microcephalus | reverse complement strand
TAATTTGCATCCCTAATTAGTAGTAGTAGTAGTAGTAGCAGTAGTATTAGTAGCAGTAGTATTAGTAGCAGTAGTATTAGTAGTAGTAGTAGTAGTAACAGTAGCAGTAGTAGTAGTAGTATTAGTAGTAGTAGTAGTATTAGTAGTAGTAGTAGTAGTAGTATTAGTAATAGTATTAGTAGTAGTAACAGTAGCAGTAGTAGTAGTAGTAGTAGTAGTAGTAGTAGTAACAGTAGCAGTAGTATTAGTAATAGTATTAGTAGTAGTAACAGTAGCAGTAGTAGTAGTAGTAGTAGTAGTATTAGTAGTAGTATTAGTATTAGTAGTAGTAGTAGTAGTAGTAACAGTAGCAGTAGTATTAGTAATAGTATTAGTAGTAGTAACAGTAGCAGTAGTATTAGTAGTAGTATTAGTAGTAGTATTAGTATTAGTAGTAGTAGTAGTAGCAGTAGTATTAGTAGTAGTAGTAGTAGTAACAGTAGCAGTAGTATTAGTATTAGTAGTAGTAGTAGTATTAGTAGTAGTAGTAGTAGTAGTAGTAGTAGTAACAGTAGCAGTAGTATTAGTAATAGTATTAGTAGTAGTAACAGTAGCAGTAGTAGTAGTAGTAGTAGTAGTAACAGTAACAGTAGCAGTAGTAGTAGTAGTAGTATTAGTAGTAGTATTAGTATTAGTAGTAGTAGTAGTAGTAGTAGTAGTAGTAGCAGTAGCAGTAGCAGTAGCAGTAGCAGTAGCAGTAGTAGCAGTAGCAGTAGCAGTAGCAGTAGCAGTAGCAGTAGCAGTAGTAGTAGTAGTAGCAGTAGCAGTAGCAGTAGCAGTAGCAGTAGCAGTAGCAGTAGCAGTAGTAGTAGTAGTAGTAGTAGTAGTAGTAGTAGTAGTAGTAGTAGTCCAGCATATGTTCTGAAGTGCAGTTGTCCTCTGTCTCTGAGGCTCTGCTCCATTTGTCTGAGTCTCTCAGTCGAGCAGAAGAACACTGAGAGCAGAACAGGCCAACTCTGCAGGGAACAGCGGCTGGCTTTATATATCAAAAAAATTGCTGTGACTTTTTCAAACATGAAATTCTGAAAGAGGTTTTGAGTTATTTTTTTTATGTATTTTCTGTTTACTACATTCTGTACGTGTCAATCATAGTGTTGATCAGTTCAGTGAGAATCTATAATCTAAATAACAATGGCAATAAAAAAGACAAATAAATGAAAGTTCACATACATGGTACAAAACTGATACAGCCACTTTAAAAGTCCAATATTGTTTAAAATTGAGCTTTTTTTTTTAGTTTTAATGGTGTTACTTAAATAAAAACATACCTGGTGTTGTGTTTTGTTTAATTCACACAAGTTTTTAAAAAACTGCTGCTAAGGACGACTGTTGCACTGTTGCACATTTACATTTACTACTGGATTTTACTCCTGTTGCACTGCTGTTTACTACTGTTATTGCACATTTACTACTGGAATTTTTAGTACTGCTGTTTACTCCTGTTGCACTAGAATTACTACTGTTGCACACTTATTTTTATTTATCTTAACTCCAATGCACATTCTACTGCACATGACCAATTCACTGCTGTATCTTCCATTGCACATTTTGATGCACACTGCACACTTTGGAAATCTGTATATAGTATAGGTTATTTGTTATTTATTATGTTGCACTGTTTTAAGATTTTAGACCGTAGACTTTAGTTTTAACTTAGATCTCTGTCTTAGATAGTTTTTGTTGTGTTGTCTTCATATTGTATTTTGTACACTGTCTTTTTGCACTACTTGGCCAGAGAGAAACGAAATTTCGATTCACTGTATGTTGAACACATATGGCAGAATTGACAATAAAGCTGACTTTGAACTTTGAACTTTGAACTTTGAGTAACCCTTTATTATTCATCTTTGTAGTACATCCTGTAGTGGTAGTTTTTAAAGTAACATTTACCATTTACCTTTACTTCAGTAGAAATAGTCAATTCCAGGGCTGAAATCATCCAAATGATTCTAGTGAAGGTGTATGGAATAACTCAGCCTTAATATGCAGGATTTTTGTGTGAAAGGTGCATTGGAGAAAAGCATTTGACGGACCCTCCACCAGAAAAGTTACACAATGAACTTTTAAACACATGTGAATGAAACAAAACACAAATCCAGTGTGTTTTTGCTGAGGAAACAGCATTATAACCAAAAATAGTGTATAATATGGGCCCTTTAAGTCCCAGCCCTGTGCTCCTCCTCGGGACCTCTGTGTACGAGCTGTCAGTCAAATGAACTGCGGCGGAATAAGGTCACCAAAGCTTTTATAAGAACATCACTTCTCCTGTTTGGTATTTAGCCACAGAGTCAGATGTGTCACCAACGCATCACAAACTCAGTCACCAAGTAAATGTCAGTGTCTCTTAAGGGAATTCACACCTACAGCATTTGGTCTACTTTAAGAGGATAAATATTTGGTACACTCAAATGGCCCATGTTACACTATTTTCTGATCTATGTTCTAATTTTTTTTCCTCCTCAAAAACATACCTGGAGTTGTGTTTTTATGCCCTTTAAATCATATTTGGCACACTCAAAACATCAGTGTACAGTGTTTACAGCAGTGAGATAATGAACTGCGTTAAGTCAGAACACAAATGTACGGGTGTTTACATAGACTGTATACAGTGGTACCTCACCTTACGAAAAATCCAAGTTACGAAATGCCTTCACGTTAAATTTTGGTCTCTAGATACGAAAGAAAATTCAAGTTACGAAACGCGAAATCTCAAAAATTTGAATAATGCGCGCTCAGATGCACGCCCCGCTGTTCTCCCCGCTCAAAAAGCACCTTTCTCGGCATCTTAGCTCTAGCGCCGAACACGCAAGATTTTCAACAAAATGTATTAAATAGTGAAGCATGGAGGGAGACACGACTCCGGAAGCAGCGCGGAGACATGAATGGACCGCGCGAGGAGCATGCACCGCGCGAAGAGCACGGCACCGCGCGAGGAGCACGGCACCGCGCGAGGAGCACGGCACCGCGCGAGGAGCACGCACCGCGCGAGGAGCACGCACCGCGCGAGGAGATAGCACGAGATAGAACCGCGGCGCCTGGACTGCGTCCTCTGGAGCCCGAGCCACAAACCAGCCGCACGAAACCAGCAAAGAGCGGCACGTGGTAGTTTAATCCTGGTTTAGTCCAGGTCCAGTCCAGGTTTAGACCTGGTCTAGACCTGGTTTAGTTCTGGTCTAGACCTGGTTTAGTCCACGTTTAGTCCTGGTCTAGTCTCTTAGCCAATCAGGACGCAGAACCAATGTTACGCTATAAAAAAAAATGTTACACTATTAAAAAAAACAACCTTGGAATGAATCAGGCCTTTTCCATTGAAATAGCGACTCAGCTTACGAAAAATTCACGTTACGAAACCACTTCTGGAACGAATTAATTTCGTAAGGTGAGGTACCACTGTATATAAATGGACATAGCTAACCCACTAGCCACTGCGTTCCAAAGAGGAAGTGAGCATGGGCATGCTTCTGGCTCCATCAGCTCCAGCTCCAATTTACTTTCTATTTGAAAAAAAGTCTCCCCTCTTACTGTAACTGCACCTGCCAAGCTTATCATTTTGGTCTTTTATTTCACTGTTTTGTCCATGAATCAATCAGCTCCTATAACTGCAAGCCTCGGTGAGCTTCATTTGACTGGAGCCACACGCTATGGGTGACATCACACTCCCTTTGTCCGCGTCTTTATACAGTCTATCGGTGTTAACATGCTTCAAACTAAGACTTAAACAGGGAAATTAGATATTATTAATAGTGGACAGATTGGTCAAACTGTGGTGCTTAGTCCTTGTCAGGTAGAGACTAGAGTATGATAAATATGTGAGTGAAAATCTCTCCTGTAGGTGACACGTTTTTGGGAATACCTGTAAAATGTGCAGTGTGAAAAAGCTACTACTTCAGGTTCACGAGTGTTATAAAATGGCTGATAAAATGGGACCATTTCAGAGCTCTTGGCAGGTGGATATGAGAGAGGATGATCGGTACGCAGCAATAGCCTGAGCAAAGTCTGGAATTCAGAACATTTTGATCTTAAGAGTTTTAGAAATGTATTTTTTGGGAGGGTAGGACTTTTCAACCCTGTGCGTAGAAACCAAGGCTAGAAATCGCAGGGTGGATACATGGCTCACGATACGATATTATCACGATATTAGACTTAGACAAACTTTATTAAGCCACAAGGGAAATTATTTGGACCCAGTTGCTCAAACATCCCAATATGTTATAATATAACAGTATAACAAAGAGTAAAAATATAAATGCTAATAATACATTCAAAATAGGTAACAAACATAGCAGGAGACTGGTGTCAAATAAGGCATAATTATAGAATGTCAATATTATGTATAATTGACATACATTCCACATGATATTCTGTAATATACAGACCCTCCAGGAATTCGCGATGTTGCGATTTGCAACTTCAACGCAACTTCAGCCAATCCCCGTGAATTCAGGGCGGTGTTGCAATTTTGACCAATCACCGCAACTTTTCCGCAATTTTAACTAATTTTGACCAATCATCGGCGACGTATTGAACGTCGACCAACTTCCTTCTGTGTAGGAGACGTAACTGAGATGAGGTGCACGGTGCGTTTGTGTGTGTGTGTGTGCGGCAGAGGCGGTGGGTCACGTGAGTGTGGATGTGTGCACGTACAGAAGTGTGTGTGTGTAAAAGCGCGCGCTCACCTGTCACAGAGGAGAGAGTCAGGGTTGGGGTGTAGCCGTATTTTTTGTTGACCGCAAACCATTCATTCATCTTTCACGTTTATCTGTTCATCCTGCTGGTTTTCATGAGTTCCATTTCATCCTGCTGCGCTGTCATAGCTGTGTGCGCTCTTTTTGTAATAAATGCACAAAACGCATATCTGGATCTCAGCGTTATCTGTCACCATAGCCTCCTCTTTGCGCGTCACAAATCTGCGAGCCATAGGACCCAACCTCATATTCTCGGAATATAAGGTTGGAATATGGAATCCGCAACATTCTGCTTTACTTCCGTGTGACAAAACGAAACTGCGGCCGTGTCCCCAGTTCCCAGAGCGCACAGCTCGGAGCGCGGCCCGAAGGGGGACTCAGACTGCAGTCAAGGAGGTGCACACTTGCTCAGCCCAGACTGCAGTCCCGGACATTGAGACCCGGACCGCGTGTTAACTGCGCATGGGACAAAAAAGAAGTGGGACAGCAGTCGTCGCGCCAGTGTACTGTCGAAATGTGTGACGCTCATGCCCTTCGGGCCACGCTCCGAGCCGCGCGCTCTGGGAATTGGGACACGGCTTCTAATGGCAAAGAAACATGTCTGCGGCGCCATTTGCCCACAAAAATAACAGCAAAAGACCGGGCGAAACAGTTCCCCTCCTAGTAGTAATTTATTTTCGATGTTGGTAAGGTTGTTTTAGGACCATATCTGTGATCTCTGTGTCTTTGTATTATTCTTTGTCAGTAATAACTCAGTATTCAAAATATTACTCAATTTTAATTACAAAAAGCGAAAATCGCAACTATTTATCGCAACTTTCACTTCCTCCCGCAACAAAATAGCAACAAAAACCTTAAAAGCACCGCAACTTTCATCGCAACTTTTTGGAAAAGCTCCCGCAAATTCAGGCATTTTAGCCCGCAACAATCACAAAAAATGCCCGCGAAATCCTGGGGGGTCTGAATATATACATATATATTGCTATTTTTAAGAACCAAATACATTTTAACAACAGTATTTCTTTGTTAAACTACTGCCTGTGCCAAGTGTATTGCAGAAACAAGTTTCATTTCTCTGATCAAAACGTAGCCCTGATTTTGTACATCATTTTGTAAAAGATACCAAAGGGAGGAAATATTAGAACAGAGATCAGAAAATAAAGTAATATGGGCCCTTTAATGTGTTTTACCAATAGTGACCGGGATTTTTGTTATGTTCCTCCTTTATTACATTGTGTTAACTAAAAAAATACTCTTGGCTTATTCCTATGTTAGTCTTGGTTTCGTCCTGGTTTAGTCTTGGTTTATTCCTGTTTTAGACTTGGTTTAGTCCTGGTTTACTCTTGGTTTTGTCCTGGTTTTGTCCTGATTTAGTCCTGGTTTGATTTCAGTTTCATCCTGTTTCAGTCTTGGTTTAGTCCTGGTTTAGTCCTGATTTAGTCTTGGCATGGTCCTGGTTTAGCCCTCGTTTAGCCTGGGTTTAATCCTGGTCTAGTCCTGGTTTGATCTCGGCTAAATCCTGGTTTAGTCTTGTCTTAATCCTGTTTTAGTCCTTATCTAGACTTTCCTTGGCCCATTTTAAATGTGTTAAATGTCGTGTGGTGCAAGTGTGATTATTTTCCTAGGTTTATATACTTTGCAGTGGCATCAAGCTGGTGGTGTTCTACATGTATGTGTGTGGCACTGTTCATCAGTTACCATGGTGACACAATGCACACACATGTTTTTGAGGAGGAAACAACATTCTAACTTGCTGTCTTAAAGCTCACGAGTCAATATTGCGTATAGGACCTTTAAGTGTTTTTTCGCTGCTACGTTTCTGAGCTCTTAAACCTTACCACATTTTTCTGCTCCATTTGCTTCTCTCGTGTTGTGCACTGAGCCTCCACCAAACCTTAGCTGATTCTGCTGCTGTGAAACGGCCCAGGGGTTTATAATCCTGGTGTGGACCCAAACAAGCTGCAGGTGAGAGAAGAGGAGAGGGACTGCTGCTTTTATACAGTGAATGATGGTCAAAACACTGGTAGAAAGTCGATTTTATTTACACAGAATGATTTCGTGTGAGCTTTAAGCCATGTTATTATGTTGTTACCTCCTCAAAAACAAACAACCAAGCTGAAAATGCTGTTCCACCTTGTGATGTCATGAAATTTTCCACTTAGCAGCTCCCTTTTACCTTTTGTTCAGTAAGGATTAGCAATTCCACACAGTTTGGAGTGAATATGGAGTTTAAAAACACAGTGGAGCACTTCCTGTATTACCACATGACATCACATGGTGGAACAGAGTGTGTTTTGTTTGAGAGAGAGAGAAGAACTCAGCCTACATATGCATGGTTTGTGTGTTAAACGTGTGTGAATGAACATTTATAATAACATTTTGCAATATGGGGCCTTTAATGTCCTCTTATACATGTTATTGGCTCAACTTGGCTCATAATTTATGCACTCATTCTGAAGGGTTTGGACATGCTGCCTTTGTGTCCCTGGGCAAACACTTCACCTACTCACACTAATTGGCTGCTGCAAATACAACTGTTTCTTGTGGCCACTCTAATGAGAAAGAGAGCAGATTACAGACTTACAGGATGTGTAGAGTCATGCATTGGTTGTATATATCGTCCTCTTTAAAATGTAATTCTGAATCTGGTCCTGGTCCAGTCCTGGTCTAGTCCTGGTTTAGTCCTGGTTCAGCCCTGGTTTAGCCCTGGGTTAGTCCTGGGTTAGTCCTGGCTTAACGCTGGTTTAGCCCTGGTTTAGTCCTAGGTTAGTCCTGGCTTAGCGCTGGTTTAGCCCTGGTTTAGTCCTAGGTTAGTCCTGGTTTAGCGCTGGTTTAGTGCTGGTTTAGTGCTGGTTCAGCCCTGGTTTAGCCCTGGTGTAGTCCTGGGTTAGTCCTGGTTTAGCACTGGTTTAGCCCTGGTTTAGTCCTGGGTTAGTCCTGGTTTAGCGCTGGTTTAGTGCTGGTTTAGCCCTGGTTTAGTCCTGGGTTAGTCCTGGTTTAGCGCTGGTTTAGTGCTGGTTCAGCCCTGGTTTAGCCCTGGTTTAGTCCTGGGTTAGTCCTGGTTTAGCGCTGGTTTAGCCCTGGTTTAGTCCTGGGTTAGTCCTGGTTTAGCGCTGGTTTAGCCCTGGTTTAGTCCTGGGTTAGTCCTGGTTTAGCCCTGGTTTAGTCCTGGGTTAGTCTGGGTTTAGTCCTGGTTTCATTGGTTTCAATGTACAATATAAATGCACTGGATTCATGTTTGTGATTTGCCCCCTTGACACCTCCACACAGAAAAAGTCAGTCTGCCCCAGGGCAGCTGTGGCTTCAATAGTAGCTTACCACCACCAAGTGTGGCGTGAATGAACGATGATGATGATGATGATGATTATTATTATTATTATTATTATTATTATTATTATTATTATTATTATTATTATTATTAAAAAAGAAGGGGGGTTGTCTTAATTGTAATTGCTGTGGCTTTGATCAGACAGACATGTGCGGGTGTATAGAGTGTTAAAAGAGCAAAGTCAGTAGAGCAGAGAGAGAAAAAGAAAAGGGGAGAAAGGGAGTAGTGGAGAGAGAGAGATGGAGATAAATAGAGAGGATGAGGAGGAGAGACAGACAGAGCGAGAGGGATGAGAGAGACACTGAGTGAGAGAGTAAAGAGAGAGAAGGGCCAAGAAAATGGAGCTAAAAAAGAGGACAAAGAGAGAGCAGGGTTTAAGAAATAGGAGAGGAAAAGCAAGAAAGAGAGAGAGAAGAGAGATAGGAGGGCTAACCCTAACCCAAAAGAAAGAGAGACAAGAGAGGGAGAGCAGAGAGAGAGAAGGGAGAGACAAAGAAAGAGTGAGGGACAGAGAGACAAATAAAGTGAGACAGAGGGAGAGAGGGAGAGCCAGAGATAGAGAGAGAAGGGAGAGACAAAGAAAGAGTGAGGGACAGAGAGACAAATAAAGTGAGACAGAGGGAGAGAGGGAGAGCCAGAGAGAGAGAAGGGAGAGACAAAGAAAGAGTGAGGGACAGAGAGACAAATAAAGTGAGACAGAGGGAGAGAGGGAGAGCCAGAGAAGGGGGATTTCCCATTGTCATGTTTAAACTGTAATTGCTGTAGTTTTGATCAGACAGACATGTGCAGGTGAATTTAGAGTTATTAGCATCTGTATTATGAGACAGGAAGAAGAGGGGAAGGAGAAAAAGACAGGTTTAAAGACTGGGAGAGAGCTAGAGAGAGTGGGATAGAGAGGGAGAGAGAGAGAGAGACATAGAGAGAAGGGGGATTTCCCACTGTCATGTTTAAAGCGCAATTGCTGTGGCTTTGATCAGACAGACATGCTCAGGTGTATTGAGAAGTCTTAGAGCGAAGGCAGTCTGGAATGTGAGAAAGAGAGAAGAGGAGAGAGAGAGAAAGGGAGAGAGAAGAGGAGACAGAGATACTGACTGAGAGAAGGAGAGAGTGAAGACAGAAAGGAAGGGGAACGGTAGATATCAAAAAAACTGAGCAATAGGGTCTATTCACGTTTACCAGAAGACGTTGGAAATTATGTGGAGGATGACTTCCGGTGGAGTTCCCGACACTGGGCATGGGATAAAACCATGGATTCAGCAGCAGCGTCTTCACAACCTGCCAAGGCTTTCCATGGGGGACGGGACTCTATTCGCAGCTTCCACGTCACGTACTGTACAGGCAGCTGGTTCTAACTTGATCTGCCGAACAAAATGGAACGCTACTTTTTTTTTTTTATTAGACACATTATAATACACTAATTTATAAAAGGAAAAAAGAAAGACTACAATGACATCTTGATGAAAAGGGAAAAAAAGGCCATTTCTCAGTTTTCGCAGATTTTGTCAGAGTTACCATCGCCAACAGCGCAAGAAACCGAGCGCCAACAGGAAGAGGAAGTCATTATCTGCGTGTTTCCCAAACGTCTGCCAGGGGGGGAACAGAGAGAAGAGAGAAAGGGAGGAAAGTACCACAACAAGAGAGAAAAGGTGAGAGAGGGAGGGTGAAGCGAGGGAGAGAAGGGAGGAATGGAGAAAGTTCGAGAGAAAAAAACGAGGAGCGAGAGAAAGGGAGAGAGATGCGAGTGAGAGAAAGAGAGTGAGTGTGAAATAAAGAAAAGGGGGAGAGAGAACATGAGAGAAAAAGTGAGAAAACGGGAGAAAGAGAGAGATTGAAAGGGAGAGAGAGGAGAGTCAGAGAAAGCAAGAGATGGATGAGAGAAAGGGATAGAGAGAGAGAACTAGAGGAGAGATAAATAGAAAAAGAGAGAGAAAGCATGTCAGAGAGGATGGAAAGAGAACACAAGTGAGAAGTGATAGAGAGAGAGAGAGGGAGAGAAGAGTCCTCCATCAGGACCTCAGTGGTAATGAGATGTCTCTGAATCTCTGTTTGCTCTGGTCCTCTGAGTAAAAATCAACCACTACATGAAAATAATAAAATAATGAACTGTACGCATCAATGGCTGGGCGGCTAGCACTCACAACTCACAGCAAGAAGGTTCCGGGTTCGATCCCCAGGCCTTTCTGTGTGGACTTTGCTTGCCGTGTCTGGGTGGGTTTCCTCCGGGCACTCCGGGTTCCCCCATCAACCTAAAAACATTCTCCACAGCTTAAAAATCCTCCAGCTGAGGTCCTGACCAAAGCCTAGCAATAACATCATGGGGATGGGTCCCCGGGCGCCTTCATGTGCTGCCCACTGCTCCGGAAGGATGGGTGACATGCAGAGGATAATTTCCCTTCAGGGATAAATAAAGGATAATAAAACCAGGATGATACAGGGGAGTGAGAGTGCATTTATATAGGTTAGGAGGTAGTTGGTTAAGAGGGAAAGATAGGATGACTTAACTTATAATGAAACAACCATTCCATTATTTATGCACTTTCAAATCCTGAAATTTTACAATTTGTGGACCTTTACACATTGAAAATCATGTTTAAAGTAAAAAATAATCTCTTGTGAAAATCGCGTGAAAAGTCCCTCAGTCGTCCAGGTAGAATCCATGATAAAAGGAGAAGTTCAATTTGTCAACTGGACAAAGTTTGTTTGGTTGAAAACGTTTCGCCGCTCATCCGAGAGGCTTCGTCAGCTCTGGTTATTGTACTGGTTAGACACTGCTTATATCTAGCTGCCGGGAGGCGCTCCCTACACTGAAACAGCTCTGAAAATGATCCCCCCTAATCTGTCTCTTTGTTTTTCAAATTAGCCCGCTCGGTTTGTGGATATCCTAAATGGGCTGTCAACAAAACCAAGAGAGACAAGGGCAAGAAACAAGACAACAGAGAATCCGAACCCAGGAGGAAAGGGGTAGTGATTCCTTACCTGGCCGGCATTTCGGAAAAACTACAGAGGATTTTCTGACAATATGAAATTCCAGTTTATTTCAAACCCACAAACACTTTAAGACAAAAACTCGTCCACCCAAAGGACAAAACACCGAGCCACAAACAAAGCAATGTGGTCTACTCCATTCAGTGTAGTGAAGACTGCAGTGAGCGCTACACTGGAGAAACAAAACAGCCACTTCACAAGAGGATGTACCAACACAGGCGGGCGTGCCAGAGTGGACCGGCTTCTGCGGTACATCTTCACCTAGAAGCCACGGGCCATTCTTTTGAGGACAGTGAGGTTCAGATCTAAGCCAGGGAAAAGAACTGGTTTGAGAGGGGAGTTAAAGAGGCTATTTTTGTCAAAAAAGAGAATCTGTCGTTAAACAGAAATGGGGGAGTTAGACATAACTTGTCTCCCATCTATAATTCGATTCTTAGACCAAATCAAAACAGACAAAGAAACATTAGGGCAGACAATCCAGGGCAGAGGGGTGGAGAGGGTCGTTAGACGTTGAATAGGGGGTCGAAACTAGTCGCTAGAGTAATTTGAAAAACAAAGAGACAGATTAGTGGGGATTGTTTCAGAGCTATTTCAGTGTAGGGAGCGCCTCCCGGCAGCTAGATATAAGCAGTGTCTAACCACTACAATAACCAGAGCTGACGAAGCCTCTCGGATGAGCGGCGAAACGTTTTCAACCAAACAAACTTTGTCCAGGTGACAAATTTAACTTCTCCTTTTATCTTGTGAAAATCATTACAGAATATGTTTAAACTCTGAGATGAACTCAGACCCATGTTTATAATAAAGAAAACCAGAACAAAATATTATGAAATGTTGGATATCTATTAAAGGGGGAGCTTTGAAGTAGTTGTATAAATTGTGTACCACCCTCCTCCAGTTTAAAAATGAATTTATATTTTTAAAGGTCCTATATTCTACAAAAATTGTGAGCTTTTATTCATATTACAATGTTGTCTCCTCCTCAAAAATGCACCTGAAGTTGTATTTTGTTTCATTCACACATATTTAAGTAACCCTTTATTATGTTATACAGTGGTCCCTCGCTCTATCGCGCTTCACTGTTCGTGGCCTCGCTGTTTCGCAGATTTTTAAAAATGTTTTTATTTTTTTTAGTGTAACTTTTTTTATAGTGTAACATTGTGTTCTGTGTCCTGATTGGCTAAGAGACTGTAGACCTTTGCCGATTGATAGATGGGGGACGCGGGGGAGACCGGGACCAGACTGGAACTAGACCAGGACCAAACCGGGACTAGACCGGAACTAAATATGGACTAAACCAGGTCTAGACCAGAACTAAACCAGGTCTAGACCAGGTCTAAACCTGGACTGGACCTGGACTAAACCAGGATTGGACCAGGTCTAAACCAGGTCTAAACCAGGTCTAAACCAGGATTAAACCACCACGTGCCGCTCTTTGCTGGTTTCGTGCGGCTGGTTTGTGGCTCGGGCTGAGAGGACGCGGTCCAGGCGCCGTGGTTCGATCTCGTGCTCGCAGCCCCGGGGTACGCGCGGCCTCGCGTCGGTCACGTTGCTCTGTCACGGATTTGTCCACAATGAGGGGTGCACGTGTCGCGCACTTCTCCAAGGGGTTGGTGCGCGTCACGTGGCAGTGCCATTGGATGAGCGCAGTGCTTCCTCCGGATCCAGTGACTCATGTCTCCGCGCTCCTCGCGCGTCCAGCGGGGCTTCCGGAGCCGTGTCTCCCCTCACGCTTCACTATTAATACATTTTGTTGAAAATCTATGAAAGTTTGAGTGTTTAAACGAGAGACAAGTGTGAGAAAATGTTAATTCCAGTCTGAGAAAAGCGTATAATGTGTGTGGTGAGGCATTTACAGCCTTAAAACATGTAGAATAATTGTAAAATACAAAGTTGTCCTACTTCGCGGATTTCTCTTATTGCGGGTTATTTCTGGAACCTAACCCCCGCGATAAACTACTGTATTAGTCTGTCTACATCTCCAAAGCTCATATTAATAACTTCCTTTCACCTTTAGTTCATTCCAAGGGCTGAAATCATCCAAATGGTTCTAGTGAAGGAATATAGAGTTTAAAAACACAGTGGAGCACTTCCTGTATTACCACATGGCATCACAAAGTGGAACTGAGTGTTTTCTATTTCCTTTTGAAAATAACTCAGCCTTAATAGTATATTGTATAAATAAAACCACTTACAGTTATTGCTAGTTAAAGCTACGCTTCCCCATTATATTGTTTACATTTTCCCATAATCCATTGCACTATAATGCAAGACAGTCCAGCACAGTGAGTATATCTGATAATAGTAAGCCAGCACACCCCGTAGAAGGCCTGGGAGACTTATAAAATACACCATAAACATTAAGCGCTCTTCAGTTAACTGGGTCAAAATAAAACAGAAGGCATTCAAAGCGTCTTGGAACAAAGAGAGGAAAAAGAAGGCTGGGGCCGCAAAGCACAGTTTAGCGGAGCAGATAGCGCTAGCAGGATTAGCACACTACATATAATGCACCAGGGAGATACGGATCCGGCAGTCCCATTAAATATAACTGACCTAAAAACAGCACGTATAAATCAATGGATCTGATCATACAGGCCAGTGGAGGGAGGGGGGAGGAAGAGGAGTGTTTGGATACTAGGGCAGTATATGTGTTAAGAGAAGGAATCAGGACTAAACCAGGACTAAACAAGAGCTAGACCAGTGATAAACCAGAACTAAACTAGGACTAAACCAGAACTAAACTAGGACTAAACCAGAACTAAACTAGGACTAAGCAAAAGCTAGACCAGGACTAAGTCTAAGTCTAAACCAGGACTAAATCAGAACTGAACCAGAACTAAACTAGGACTAGACCAGTGCTAAACAACAGGCCCCGCTGAGTGTGCTGTAATGCTTATTGTAATGTGTTTGTGTTTGTTGTGTTGTTGCTGTGTGTGTCAAACAGGCTCTGTGTGCGTGAAAATGAATTTCCCCTTGGGGACAATAAAGTCTAAAGTCTAAACCAGGGCTAGACCAAGTAGGAAATTAGGAAAAACAGGACCAAATAGAAGACTAAATGAGAGTGAACCATGGTTAGACCCAGTTATCCTCAAGGAAGAAACCTGGATTAAAAATCATAAACCTAAGAACGCAAAGAATTCTAATTTGGACTAAAGCAGGACTAAATGAGTGCTAGACCAGGGCTGAACCAGGGCTAGACTGGGGCTGAACCAGGACTAAACACAGTCTAAACCAGGGCTGTACCTTGACTAAACCATACGAATGAACCACGGTAAGAGCAGGAGTTAGACTAACCCAGGTCAGAAAGAAGAGTAACACCAGTACTAAGAAAAACTATAAACCAAAACCAATGAAGACTGCATTTTGTATGGCATCTGAAAAGTTTACATTTCAAAAACATTATCCACATGAAACCTGATGCAATGGACTCCTCCTTGACAAAAAAGGAGTGACTTTTTGAACTACTTTTTTCCATACATAACAAAGAAAACAAAAGCTGCCCTTGATACGGTTTGATTTGCCCTAAACTAAAATTACCTCAATTATGAACAACATAAAAAACAATGAAGCTAATTGCGTTGTTTAGCGAAGAGTTCGTTTAAAAAGACACAGGGAAATTACACTCATCAAATGCATTCATCAAAATTACCTCTTGTACTCCCACCCACCTATCCCCATATCGCACAGCTCATATTTAGGTCTGTTTCGTGCTTGTTTGTCCCTTCCTCTTCGTCTCCCTCCTCATTCCCTTTCCCCTCGTTCTTTTGCTCCTCCCCTTCCTCTACCTCCTCCTCTTTCTCTCATTGCCGCTCCCCTTTTCCTCTTGTTTTTCCTCCTTCCACCACCTCTTCCACTTCTTTCTCCTGTTCTCCCCCTCGTCTCTATCGATCCGTTCCTCCCCCTCCTCCTCGGATCTCTCTTTTCTCTCTTCTCCCCTTCTTCCTTTTCCTCCCCGTTTTCCTGTCTGTCTCTCTTCCTCGTCTTCCTCCTTCCTCCTCATGTACTCCCCTCCTCTCCTCTCTACTCCTCTTCCTTTTCCCGTTTTTTCTGTCCTCCTTTATTCACTCCCTCCTCCTCCAGCCCTCTTTCACCTCTTGTGTGTGTTGTTGGTGGTCAGAGGGGTTGATGGTGCATATTGGCAGCTATTCTTCTGTTAATCTACCCCAGGGCAGCTGTGGCTACACTAGTATTTTGTAAGTGTATTTGAGAGTCCAAAAAGGGGACATAATGCACAATCCATTTTTTTAAAGATCCCATGACATGGTACTTCTTGATGCTTTTATATGGCGCCTTAATGGTTCCCTAATACTGTAAATGAATCCTTCTTCAAAATCAAGACTCAGTGCATGAGATGAACCTCATGAACACAGTCAGAGTCTGTGCGCTTTATTCTGGGCATTGTTGCTTGAATGCAAATGAGGAGGACAGAGACAGGCCAGTGCAGCGGGTGGGGGTGTGGCCAAATGCGCCACTGTTTCCTCGTTTAGCGGTGCGCTGGTGCGCTGGCCCCACTTCCGCGTTTAAGCGCGGAGGAAGATATGAGACGCACATTAATTCATTCATTCATTCATTTTCTTCCGCTTTTCCATTTTCTGGGTCGCGGGGGCAGCAGTCCAAGCAGTGTTCTGCTGCCCAGAACACAATGCACCAGCCCCCATGAATCCTCCCGCAGGTGGTGGGTCCACAGGAGGACGGCTCACGTCACAACAGGCCTTGATGTATCTTCTGCCATGGGGGCTACCAGTATCCACAGACACTGGGGGCAAGGTGGGGTTAAGTGTCTTGCCCAAGGACACAACGGCAGCGCTCATCTGTGGGAGCTGGGATTACATGCGGTCAACCCGTCAAGAGCGGGATTCGAACCGCCAACCCCTGGATCACTAGACAAGTGCTCTACCAACTGAGCTACTGCCACCCAAAAAACACATTTCCACAGAAAATAAAATTAAACCACTGCTGTTTCAGAGGTCCAGAGGCTCAGATAAAGGACATCCGAGCCTGGAAACACTCTCATGTGTCTCAGGACAAATAAAAAAACGCATCTCGCATTGCGTAGCTCGTTTACGGTCCAAACTCTTTGGGCGTGATTTCCAGAGAGAGAGTTCCCTTGTTCAGAATTTCCCGTTTGGGCTGTCTTTTTTTCAAACGCGAAAAAGTATCGCAATTGCTCAGTTTACACATTTCGCAACTTTTAGCCATGGGGGAGGGGGGCCCTAAAGAAGAAGAAGAAGCTATGCCTTTATTAGTCCCACAGTGGTGAAATTCCATTTCTGCATTTAACCCATCCTGTTATTAGGAGCAGTGAGCAGCACATTACTGCGCCCAGGGACCATCTCCATGATCTTCTTGCGTCGGCTTGGTCACGACCTAAGCTGGAGGATTTACCTATGGTGCATGTTTTGGGTAGGGGAGCTCACATTAACGTTCAAAAACCTCAGAAAGTGAAAATTTCATGCCATGGGTCCTTTAAGCTTTCTACCATGTTATAATATTGTTCTTGTTCTGAAGAGGTTTTAGATGACATCCATGCATGTTTGTGTAACTTTAGCAGTCTCTCCTGGGCCCTATTTGAACCCTCCTTACGGTTACATAGAAAATGCTGTCCAATGCTCAGTCCACAAGCCTACATTCTCCACGTTCCCATACGACAATTCTCCATAAATATACAAAAACATGATACAAAACTGTACACAGCAACTTGACAGGCCTGATGTGATGTGCAGAAGTTTCAATAGCAAAATGCACGCTGATTGTGTTGTGATAGTGCTTTGAAGTGACTTAACATGGAGAGCAAATGAAGGGGGAGAAAGAGAATCAAAACTGATCATCAAATAGCATTTTCAAAGCAGTAAAAGTGAACATGCTGACCTACATATGTTATGTGTTAGCAGTTAGAAATAAAATACCACTTCAATTATGTTGTAAATGTAGAGGATGACATTCCCAACAGATTCAATACAAAAAATCTAAATCTTTTTCATCTCTAAACCATGAAATGTTCCCACAGCATGAACACAGCACAGTCCTACTTTATTTTTGTATATACTTCTTGCGACTTGTCCTCTCAGACCAGCACAAACAGCTTGCGCAATTATAGTCCTTTTGGTGAAAATAGGTCACTCTTTCTCTTGAGGTCTTTTTACTCTTTCCTTATGTATTTTTTCTTATGTATTTTCCAGACCACCAAAGCCGTGAACAAAGGCGACTTCTCATTGGCCAACATCGCGTCTCGAAGGGCCCTCTTCCTTGCCGCTCTGTCCATCACCATAGGAACCGGGGTCTACGTCGGGGTGGTCGTAGCCCTCATCGCCTACCTATCCAAACCAGGACACATATAGCAGGGGTTCCTCCCCCCGTTCTGTCGCCGGCCTCTGGGTGTTCCGAGCTGGGTTTGGGTATCGTTTGGACTTTTTGGGGTGATGTACAGTTGTTTGGCTCTTCCTCCCCGCTCCCAAAGGACTTCCTGTCAGCTGAAGTTAGCCACACGAGCAGAGAGGGGTCGCAAAAGAGGGCGAGAGCGAAGGGAGTCTGGGAATACTTTGTGAAAAGAAAAGTGATGTTACATGTTGAGAATTTTCCAAGTTTCCAGTTGGCGAGAAAATTCCCAATGGATTTTGCTATAGCTACAATATGGGCCTACAATAAACAGAAACAAATGCAGTCTGTCATAAAGATGCACTGTGTAACATTTCTGGTGGACCATTTGCGACCTGCTTGTCTCCATGGTGATGCAGTTACAATGCCTGGAATGCTGGAATGTTTCACTGTACGGCATTAAACTCGATCTCCATGGAAACAAGAAGGCGACACCACCAGAGCAAGTTACAGTAAGTCAGTAAGAATGCATGTTTATCAAGGTATTTTTTAGCAATTAAAACACTTGTTATGTAATAAATGCAAGACAGATTAATGCTATATTGTGATATTACGCAATTACATCTCCATGGAAACAAGCAGGTGGCATATCCTCCATTAGAAAAGTTACATATTGCTCTTTTAATCAGATTGTGACAGAACAACTCAGAAAACAGAAAATATAGTGTTTCGATTCCTGCATAAAACTGATGTGACTCTTGTACTGGATGTGGCAAAGCAGGACGCAAGGACTTTCCAAAATGGACCTTGTAAATTCCTTCTGTTAATGTTTGAAAAATGTGTAATTTAAATGTCCATAAAATGTGGTTTTGCACACGTGACTGTGCTCAGCTTTATGTTTGTCTTTTGTGGATCTTGTGTCAAAAGCACCTCAAGAATCTCACTTGGAAGAATCTGTTTGTGTCTCCTCAATTAAAAAAAAGCTCATAACATTTTCTCATTGCCTAAAGCAGGTGTGGAAGTCTTTATTTCGGTTCACACACAGTATTGGGTACACTGTTTTATGATCGCTGAAAATGTGTATACAATACAATCGATATACTAGTATCTGTGATGAAGAGACCATGTTTTAATGAACACTTTCTCCAGAGACAAACCCCTTCCACTGAGGTCTTATAGTTTTTTCATGCATCCAAGACAGGAGGTCAAAAGTTATATAATATTATACCATCTACAATTTATATTTTTAAAAGCTGAAATATGAAGAAAATATTTTAGTCCACCAAAAAAGGTCAGTATGAACAGGACATCAGCATTCCACAGCAGTACACGGACTCTCTGAGGATTTCTGAAGCGTTCTGGGAATGACTATTTCAAGGTCTTATATTACGCAACTCTTGTGAGCTTTAAGTCATGCTATAATGCTGTTACCTCCTCAAAAACGTACCTGGTGTTGTGTTTTCTTTCATTTGTACATATTTGAATAATCCTTTATTAGACTATCTACGGTATCTCCAAAGCTCAAAATGCTCCGATCCATCTTATGATGTTATGAAGCGGTAGTTTTCCAGTTTACCTCTGCAATTCCAGGGCTTGAAATCATCCAAATGATTCTAGTGAAAGTGTATGGAGTTTAAAAACACAGTTCCTGTAATACCACATGACATCACAAAGTGTGTTTTCTAGTTGAGAGAAGAACTCCTTAAAGCCCTAGTGTGTAGGATTTGTGGCGCATAGATGGATGGTGCTATTGCACTTTCTGTTTTAGCTACGGCAGACCTCGAGGGTCACCCGGGCGCGCGCACGAGCCCCGATCATGTACCATGACACTCTACACATCAAATGAAACCTTACAGTCTCCTCTTTTTGACTATGCAATTCATTTCCCTGCAAAACAATCACTCCCCGAGCACATGGGGCTTTTATACAGAAAAGCACAAAACGAGGTTAGCTTACCTTAGAATGCTTTGCACAGGTCAAACTCTGTATTTCACCATAAACTTGCTCTCAATTTGTCCGTAAGGATCCAGCGAATAAAATCCAGTAAAACAATTTAGTCCAAAACACGTGTTAGATCCATTACGACGTCTGATCCGGCAGCATGCTTGTGTTGTTTACCCAAAACCACGAGCCTTGCCGAAGGCGAAGGCGGAGCCCAAATGTCCTTCTGCGGCTCTCGTATTCAAAATGGCTGCCTCTACATGGGGAAGATCCCCCTTTTATGTGACTATATCTAAGTCCAAAAGAATACTTTGATTTCATGATGGAAGTGAAAAGGCTTGGAAAACAATGTATTTTTGAATGGGTATCTTCAATTTCAGTAATTAACGGGTAAAAATCTTTAAATATACAGGTTTTTTTGTGTGAAACGTTTTTGAATGAAACAAAATACAACTCTAGGTATGTTTGTGATGAGGAAACAACATTAGAACATAGATCAGAAAATAGCATAATATGGGCCTTTTAAATCTCCTGTATCACTTTGGAGCGGTGAGTGTGGTGTGAAAGTGGCCGACCTTGAGCTGACCTACACAGTAAAAGTGGTTGGAATTTGATTAAAAAAGCTCTTGGTTTACAGTCAGTATTGCTATGCATGGGTGCTACAGAGGTGGTTATCTGAAACCTTCATCTAACCAGCCAAACAGAATCACCTTCTCCCCCCGTCTCCATCCGCATGACTACACATTGGTTTGTTCCTTTTTCTGCTGCTTTAGGGTTAGGGCCATAGACTGTATCAAGAAGTGGACTAAGTGAGTGTGACGTCCCCCATAGCGTTCGGCTCCAGTCAAATGAAGCGCATCAAGGCTAGCAGTTATAGGGGCAAATTTGGAGTAAAGTTCCATATTTGGAATTTTGACCACGAGTCATAGCAACAAAAGGAGTAAGATCATTGAAGGTAACACCCCTTCCCTGCGCTTAACAACACTGTCAATCAAACCTGCTGCTAATGCTAGTGGGAGGCTCCTCAGGGAAAGAAGATTCAAGATTGTTTATTTGTCATATGCAGGATCAAGACAGGGTCAACAATGCAATGAAATGCTTAGGATCAGAAGAACCGATGACTCGCTAAGACAGAGAAAAGTACTAATAACATGCAATAATAGTACAGGGGGTCCTAAGACGCGTCGTAACCCGAATTTCGTCATAAACCGGATTTTGCCTTTGATCTTCCAACCAAAGCACCAATAACCTTTCCATCTCAATAATTAGACCACTACGCTGCTTGGTTATCACTGCCGCTTTCATAGGAGCAGATCAGAGCCCACATCAGGTACTTCCGCCCACATTGGACACGCACACGAGGCTGTCTTCTTCTCCCTACAACCACAACAGAGAGTATTCTTCCGCCGTGCGCCGCGCGCCGTTCGCGTTTGTTTACATCTCCTACCACGCTAAACCGCGTAAGACGGAATGACGCGTAATATATACATATTTTTTTTAATGGGGGCGCGTTCGTAACCACGAAACGTTGTAACCCGAGACCGTCGTAACCCGAGGACCCCCTGTACATGGAAAAAGTGTTACAAAAAGTGCAGGGGGAGAAGTAAACAATATAATAAAAAATATGTAATAAAATGAAATAAAATACAAGGTACAGGTAGGGTTAAATAAGGTGTAAGTAGAGTATTTCACAGATTGCACATAATATTATGTGCAATACCAAATCCACATGCAACACTTATACTACAGTATATTATGTGCAATCTGTGAAATACTCTACTTACACCTTATTTAACCCTACCTGTACCTTGTATTTTATTTCATTTTATTACATATTTGTTATTATATTGTTTACTTCTCCCCCTGCACTTTTTGCAACACTTTTTACCATGTACTATTATTGCATGTTATTAGTACTTTCTCTATCTTAGCGAGTCAACGGTTCTTCTGATCCTAAGCATTTCATTGCATTGTTGACCCTGTGTTGATCCTGCATATGACACATAAACAATCTTGAATCTTCTTTCCCTGAGGACCCTCCCACTAGCATTAGCAGCAGGTTTGATTGACAGTGTTGTTAAGCGCAGGGAAGGGGTGTTACCTTCAATGATCTTACTCCTTTTGTTGCTATGACTCGTGGTCAAAATTCCAAATATGGAACTTTACTCCAAATTTGCCCCTATAACTGCTAGCCTTGATGCGCTTCATTTGACTGGAGCCGAACGCTATGGGTGACGTCACACTCACTTAGTCCACTTCTTGATACAGTCTATGGCCCTAACCCTAAAGCAGCAGAAAAAGGAACAAACCAATGTGTAGTCATGCGGATGGAGACGGGGGGAGAAGGCTCTGGGAATTGGGACACGGCTTCTAATGGTAAAGAAACATGTCTGCGGCGCCATTTGCCCACTAAAATAACAGCAAAAGACCGGGCGAAACAGTTCCCCTCCTAGTAGCAATTTATTTTTGATGTTGGTAAGGTTGTTTTAGGACCATATCTGTGATCTCTGTCTTTGTATTATTCTTTGTCAGTAATAACTCAGTATTCAAAATATTACTCAATTTTAATTACAAAAAGGGAAAATCGCAACTATTTATCGCAACTTTCACTTCCTCCCGCAACAAAATCGCAACAAAAACCTTAAAAGCACCGCAATTTTCATCACAACTTTTTGGAAAAGCTCCCGCAAATTCAGGCATTTTAGCCCGCAACAATCACAAAAAATGCCCGCGAAATCCTGGGGGGTCTGTATAGTATAAGTATTGCACAGGTTATTGTTGCACAGGTAACAGTAGTTTACAGTGAGGTAGTGACAAACATAGATCAAATATAGAGCAGCAGCAGTAAACATAATATGCATAATGAAAGGTAGTTTAGTGCAGTATTATTGAGAGTTCAGTATTTAGAGTATTATCCAGAGTTCAGTAGTCTGACAGCTTGGGGGTAATATCTGTCTTTGAGTCTTTTTGTGCATGCTGCAGGCTCCTGTATCGTCTACCAGAGGGTAGCAGACGGAAGAGTCCTTGTGCCGGATGAGTATGGTCCTTAGTGATGCTGCGTGCCTTACGCAGACCCCTGCTGTGGTAAATGTCCTGGATGGAGGGGAGACTGCTGCCAGTGATGTCCTCTGCCGCTCGCACCACCCTCTGTAGTGCTTTACGGCTCTGAGCGGTGCAGTTCCCATACCACACTGTGATGCAGCCCGTCAGCAGGCTCTCGATGGTGCACCTGTAGAAGTTTGGGAGGATGAGGCGCCTGATTGGTCCATTATTAACATTCATATCTTTATTTACCGACAAAATAGCAAAATAAAAACAGCAGGACCATGTAGAGTGGGTTAATATTAACTTTTTAAGACCAAAATTACAAACCTGAGAGTAACAGTTACAGAGAGAAGGACAGAAGTTCTTCAATAGAAAGTGAAAGGAGTTGACGGAGCGAAATTATATATACCGGTACTATATATACAGTCTATGGTTAAGGCATAATGGCATTTAATATTATTTTTAATCATCTATATTTTCTTGTCTTATCCATGTTCTTGCCCCAGTTTATTATCACCTCCAGTTTGTAATCCTCCTCAAGATTCTGAATTGTCCCTCGGTCTCCATGGAGCTCCGGATGATCCATCATTTGGATTATACAAACTCCCAAACACAAGCTCTCATTTCCCCCTGGACCTCCCTCATACACCTCTCATACCCTGTTGCCCTCAATGCTGTAAGATTGATCGAATTTCGCGCTCAGTTCTTGCCAATCGTAAAAGTTCTAAATGAAAATTGATTACACAGTTGAGAGGTTGACGGGAGCCATATTTCCAGCAAAAAAAAAACACTCCTACATTTCGCAGAGGAATTTCAATTTGTTCAGCTTTAATTACATACAAAAATAAACGTACTGTGACATTGTTTTCAAAGGGGCCTATTAATATTTGTCCTCTTTAGTGTAAATTATCGTAATGACAGATGCTAGTTCACACAGGCTAGCTCCCATGTGGCATTTTACACTTATTTTTCCCATAGTGGTCAGGCATTACTCATATCTGACATTTATGGTGCGCAATTAGCTCCCCTTAATGGTTTTTGCTGAAGGAACGCATTCTCTCATGTGGATTGGCCTAAAATAGCACCAGCGCATTCATTTTAATAATAAGACACGTCTGATATAGAAGTAAACAATTCACTTTGGCAGGTTGTTTTTAATGATAATTTGCCCTTAATCCTGCACGTCTTTTCAAAGCTTTGTCGGACTGAATCTGTCCCTGATTTTCTATTTCTGTTTTGATTAAGACCAGGCATAAAATTAATGATTTCCTTTATAACTATTCATGATTACTTTTTTTTTTTTTCATGAATAGTGTATTTGAACAAAATTAGTCTCACCCCAGTAGCCACAACTGCTCTGGGGTAGACTGATAGAAGTGAGGCTACCAATCTGCACCACCTGTTCTTCAGACAACCACCACCACTCACACACCACAGTAATACTAGGTAAAATGGGTGAAGTGTCTTGCCCAATGACACAACAACACTCTTCAATGGTCCATGTGGAGATTGGACGACCAAACCTGAACCTGTAAGTGACTGTACCTGATTTTTTTTGTGATGGAATAAAGAAAAATGTGTTCTGCCCCAGTACAGATACACTGCCTGACAAAAGTATTAGGACGATTGTGTATTTCTGAACTTTCATAATGATAACAAGACGTATTGGTAATGACAACAAATCAATTTATTGATATATTAAAGCAAATTTCATCATGTGTAAAGGCATATTATTTACCTGGCCAGCCAAATGATATCTCTCTGTATTTGCTATACAGCGCGATACCATTTGGACACCCTCGCTCCACCCTCGCTCCCCCGGTTAACAACGGACTCCGTGATTCTGATTCGTTCAAAGATGGTGACGTCAGTGCACCCGCCTTTGCCCGCAAAGTCACTCTTAGGCAGCGGAAGTTCCGCCTCAGTTTTGAATCAAGATGGCGCAATCTCTGATTGGTTCACTTAGCTGTCTGTCTACGCGCAACCGCAGCGCATTCTGGACCAAGCGTTACCAGACTCACCGCTGGTACAGCGATGAGTCATGGATTCTTCCAGCAAGCATATTATTGCAAAAATGTAACAATACAATACAAAAGTTAAATAGCTTTTTCATCAAAATAACCACCTTTGGCCTTAATCACAGCTTTACAAATTTGAGGCATTCTGTCCAACAATTTTTTAAGATATCCATCCTCTATAGTTTTCCGTTCATCCTGAAAACATTTCCACAGGTGTTTAATGTTAGTCGGATTCCTGGAGCGCACTTTAATATCCAAATAATCCCACACTTTTTCGACGGGTGACAAGTCAGGAGACTGGGGCGGCCATGTCATAACCTGCAGTTGATGACGCTGTTCACACGTCTCCAAATGACCCTTACACTGTTTGTAAGTTTGAGTGCTTTGGGTTATTATCTTGTTGGAACCAGACATTTCGTCCAGACTTCAGAAATACACAATCGTCCTAATACATTTGTCAGGCAGTGTATATTGTAAAAGCAGCTCTTGAGGTCAAACTATGTCTGCTGTGTGCTGCAGTATCTACATAAGATTAGAAGGCATTTTTTTGTCTGGGAATTCAGGAAGTGTGTGTTAGCATGCTAGTTGTTGTTAGCGTTACCTTGTGCATTAGCAAACATAATTTCATCAGCTAGAAAACAAGGAGAGGGCAGTTTGACACCGTTTGGGGTTGTACTTTAAAGAGCCTGTTTTAAACTATTTTCTGATCTACTGTTACAAAGTTGTTTCCTGTGGAGTTGTGTTTTGTTTCATTCACACGTGTTTAACACACAAACTGCCTATTGAGTGAAAACACTTTGTTCCACCTTGTGATGTCATGCAGTAATCCAGAAGATGCTCCACTGCATTTTTAAACTCAGCCCTGGAATTTCCCATCTCTACTGAACTGAGGGTAAAAGGTAGTTTTAAACTTGAAAGCTGCCACTTCATGACATCATCATTTGGAGCAGAGTATTTTGAGCTTTGGAGATGTAGACAGACTGATAATAAAGGCAACTCAAAAGTGTTTAAATGAAATAAAACAAAACTCCAGGTATGTTTTTGAGGAGGTGGCATTTTAACATTACTTAAAGGAGAATTAACGTTTTTTTACAATCTGAGCCTTATTTTGGTAATAAAACAAGTTGTTTTACTCACCCATAGCACTTTGGTGTCATATGGAGCACTTCCAGAGATGTTTTAGATTTGCGATCTCCATAATGTGAGTTCTCGGGGCACATGTTTGCGGTCTCCAAATAACACAAACTTTAGCACTTTTCAAATCATAGAAGCTCAATGTCTTAGTCTACGCTTTCATTTGAGTCAAAAGTGTCCTGTAATCCGAGATTTAGCTATAGTTTCGAGTAGATGAGGACGCCAGTGCGCATGTGCGGAGTCACAGTTTATTTCGCTCTCAGCTCTTGGGACCCAAATATGAAACGCAAAGCTGTAAATTATGGATAAATCTCGGATTACAGGCCACTTTTGACTCAAACGAAAGCGTAGACTAAGACATTGAGCTTCTATGATTTGAAAAGTGATAAAGTTTGTGTTATTTGGAGACCGCAAACATTTCCCCCGAGAACTCACGTTACGGAGATCGCAAATCTAAAACATCCCTGGAAGTGCTCCATATGACACCAAAGTGCTATGGGTGAGTAAAACCACTTGTTTTATTACCGAAATAAGGCTCAGATTGTAAAAAATTCTCCTTTAAAGCTCACAAGATTACTCTACATTTGCTCATGAAAATGTAACTAAGTGCTATACCCACCTTTGTAATATAAAATAAACTTACTCTTACTTAGTAGTTATGGCTACTCTCTCACCTCTGTTTCTGTCATTTGCATTTTTGTTTGAAAAGACAACATGTAAAGTCCAAAATGTAAGGTTGAATAAGACAAGATTTTCGGACAGCAGCTTCCTTCTCATTTTTTGTTTTAAAGAAGTGATCGATTCAAACCTAAAATAAAGTGTGTGATCCTGAGAGTTTTGAGCTTAAAGCAGCGCTGAGTCAGAGCGGAGGAGGATTTACACAGAGGAGCAACTGGGAACTAAAACTGCCTTTCAGATCTGCACAGGATGGAAGCAATGAGGGGACATGACAATGAATATGTTTGACTGGTCCAAAATCCAGAAGAATCAGATAACCCAATAATTAGATCTGATTTTGGTGTGTTTACAACTGACAACTGTTATCTTTATGTACGAATTAAACAGTTAAATAAAAAACACCTGAATCATGTAAAGCAGGTTAATACGAACATTTTAGCATAAAAATTTGTCTGAAAGCTGGTGTTTGCAGGGCTCTCAAGTTTTGAAGATTGGTAGGAGTGAGATTTCTGCGAGGGGGGGGGCGAGTGACTTTTTTTTCCCGAGGACCGGGGGGGGGGGGGGGGGGGGCGCCAAGCAGTAGTCGAGATAGAAAATGAAACCAGTGGGGATGGTGGAAGGGCAGGGCAGAATTAGAAGGTACTTTGTTAATATGGAAATGCTTTTATTACTAAAAGTCCATATTATCATTCAATAATGCACAGGATAATATGTTATCACACACAGTCTTGGTTTCACGGTCCTGTTTTAGACCTGTTTTAGTCCTGGCTTAGTCTTGGTTTAGACCTGGTTTAGTTTTGGTTTAGTCCCGGTTTAGTCCTGGTTTAGACCCGGTTTAGATCTGGTTTAGTCTTGGCTTAGTCCTGGTTTAGACCTGGTTTAGTCCTAGTTTAGACCTGGTTTAGTCCTGGTTTAGTGCTGGTTTAGACCCGGTTTAGATCTGGTTTAGTCTTGGTTTAGTCCTGGTTTAGACCTGGTTTAGTCTTGGCTTAGTCCTGGTTTAGACCTGGTTTAGTTCTGGCTTAGTATTGGTTTAGACCTGGTTTAGTTTTGGTTAAGTCCTGGTTTAGTCCTGGTTTAGACCCGGTTTAGATCTGGTTTAGTCTTGGCTTAGTCCTGGTTTAGGCCTGGTTTAGTCCTAGTTTAGACCTGGTTTAGGCCTGGTTTAGTTTTGGTTAAGTCCTGGTTTAGATCTGGTTTAGTCCTAGTTTAGACCTGGTTTAGTCCTGGTTTTGGTTAAATCCCAGTTTAGATCTGGTTTAGTCTTGGCTTAGTCCTGGTTTAGACCTGGTTTAGTCCTGGCTTAGTCTTGGTTTAGACCTGGTTTAGTTTTGGTTAAGTCCTGGTTTAGTCCCGGTTTAGTCCTGGTTTAGTCCTGGTTTAGACCTGGTTTAGTCCTGGCTTAGTCTTGGTTTAGACCTGGTTTAGTTTTAGTTAAGTCCTGGTTTAGTCCCGGTTTAGTCCTGGTTTAGACCCGGTGTAGATCTGGTTTAGTCTTGGCTTAGTCCTGGTTTAGACCTGGTTTAGTCCTGGTTTAGACCTGGTTTAGTCCTGGTTTAGTGCCGGGTTAGTCCCGGTTTAGTCCAGGTTTAGACCTTTTTTAGTCTTGGTTTAATCCTGGTTTAGTCCCAGTTGAATCCTGGTTTAGACCCGGTTTAGACCTGGTTTAGTCTTGGTTTAGTCCTGGTTTAGTTCTGGGTTAGTCCTGGTTTAGTTCTGGTTTAATCCTGGCTAGGTCCTGGTTTAGTCCTGGTCTAGTCCTGGTTTAGTTCTGGTTTAGTCCTGGTTTAGTTCTGGTTTAGTCCTGGTTTAGACCTGCGAGTGAACAATTTTTCCCGAGGGGGGGGGGGGGGGGGGGGGGGCTTGGATCAGTGTTGCCAACTTAGCGACTTTGTCGCTATTTTTAGCTACTTTTTGGACCCCCCTAGCGAGAAAATTAGACAAAAGCGACTAGCGACAAATCTAGCGACTTTTTCTGGTGATCAGAGGCTCCAAGATCGCGGGAGGGGGAAAAATAATTGCGCCGTTTTCTCTCTTTCCCCGTTCAGAGAAAGAGACAGAGAGAAAGAGACAGAGAGAAAGAGACAGAGAGAAAGAGACAGAGAGGGGCAGTGGAAGAGAGACACACACACCAGTCTCTCCTCTGCTCCCTCCCATCTCGTCAGATCGCCTCGGAGTCTGGTCATTCCTCTCTCTGTTTCTGTCATTCAGTTTCTCTCGTCACGTGCATATCCCTCATTCTTTAGAGCATTTATTTTTTCTCCTCTTGTATTCAATCGCAATGCCACAACCAAAAGTGTATACACAAAAGTACAGACGGGAGTGGGAAAAAGCTAGTTGTACAGCACAGAAAAGTTTTAAAAAGCTAGTTCTTTAGCACCAAAAAAATAAAAATAAAAAGCTATATTTTGCCCACTACAGCACAAAAAATTTAAAAAAACAAAAAGCTCTAGCTAAACAACAGCACAAAAAAAAAAACAGAAAATAAAAAAGCAAGCTATAGATAAATATAAATAAATATAAAATATCTAAGATAAATATAAAATATCTAAAAAATAAAAAAAAATAAATAAAAAACAAACAAGTATATGTAATAACAACACCAATAAAAGGTTAGTGTCACGGGGTAAGGAAGGTTAGGATGTGCCCCCCCCCCTCGCTCGCTCGTCTAGCTACTTTTAGCTACTTCTGGGCGGGCCAATAGCTACTTCCGATGCTGGGGAGTTGGCAACACTGGCTTGAATTGCGTGTTGAGAGCCCTGTTTGTCTAAAGAGCAAACTTAAACTACAAAGCAACTAATGAAAGTTATATAAATGAAGTTATTACCTGATGGTTCTCCGTTTGTTTTATCATCACCGCACTTTGTCAGTGCGCGCTGAGAGGGGCGGGGAGGAGGGACCGGGGCGGGGGGGAGCGGGACATTTTTAACGGATTCATGTAAGAGTCTGGTTAATGCACCGGGCCTGCGTCTCACCGCGTCTCACCACGGGCAGTTCCTGGCTCTGGGCCGCGCGTATTCCGCGCGTAAGCCGTCGGGGGGGACACGTTACGCACAGACGGAGACACCGGGACCGGAGTCGGTGCGTCTCAGAGGAGACGTGGCACCGGGACTGAGGCTCAGGACGTGCCCGGGGGACGGCGCGTCTGCTCCGGCCTCCGCTCGGACCGTGCGCCCGGAGCAGGGGGAGTTTTTTTCGCTGAAAACGCGCGGAGCCTGTATAAACTAAGCCACACAGACCGATTTTCTGGGCACAAATTTTTTTTTTTTAATTTTTAAAAAAATCAGCGTGAGAAATGCCATGTGTGGCGTGTGAGCGTGTGGACATGTCGAATTGCGTGTGTCACACTCTCAATGCGTGAGACTTGAGAGCCCTGTGTTTGGCAAGTGCAAAATCTAGAATAATCAGTTTACCCAATACAGTAATTAGATCTGATTTTGGTGTGTGTTTACAGCACACATGGGCCAGTTAATCAGTGGATTTGTTTTTAGTAAATAGTTAAATAAAATGCCAGGATCATGTAGAGAGGGTTAATACGAACCATTTAAAACTAAAGTGATGAGTCTGACAGCAGCAGGGACAATGGCCACACTGGGTATGTTTGGCTAGTACAAAATCCACAGCAATAATGAAACTGACTGAAGAAGAAATAACCAATGCCATGGACAATAAATAGTTTTTGGTCAGCATTTTTGTAGACCTTCAAAAAGCATTTGACACTCTGGATCATGAGATACTATTACAAAAATTATATAAATATGGCATAAGAGGGGTAGCACATCAGTGGGTCACGAGCTACTTAAAAGACCGATATCAGTATGTGGAAATCAATAATAATAAATCAAAGTATTATCATACATTATGTGGAGTACCCCAAGGATCGGTACTTGGACCTATACTTTTCCTTATTTAAGTTAACGATATTGTTTCTTTTTCGAGTTTACTCAAATGTATTTTGTTTGCAGATGATACTACTCTATTTTACTCAGGAAAAAATATAAATGAGGTTTTACAAATAGTAGAGAGAGAGTTTCAGAAAAGTTTGATATGGTTCAAGGCCAACAAACTATCTATAGATATTAGTAAGACAAAGTTTATGATTTTTAGTTGCAAAAGGAAAGATATCGATGCAAGATTGGTCATACAAGGACTAGAGATTGAAAGGACAAGTGAGATCAGGTTTTTGGGTGTTGTAATTGATGAACATTTGACATGGAAATCACACATAGAACAAGTTAAATCAAAAGTATCACAAACAATAGCTGTATTACACAAAGTGAAGGATTGTCTTAACAAAAATGCCATGTTTCTTTTATATAACTCACTGATTGTTCCATATTTGACTTATTGTATTGAAGTGTGGGGAAGTGCCTGTAAAACCCTCATTGAACCAATCTTTCTTTTATAGAAACGCGCTATCGTGTGGTAAATGGAAGTGGATACATAGGCCACACAAACCCTATATTTGTATAATTAAAAACATTAAAATTTAAATAATTGGTAGTATATAGCTTATTCAAAATTATGTACAAAGCTCATCAAATAATATTACCAATCAACTTGCAAAATAGATTCACAAAGAGGGAAACTAGTTATAAATTAAGAGGAACTGATGTTTTTTCTAAACCAGTATTCAGAACTAAACCAAAGGAAAGATGTGTTTCAATCCAAGGAGTCAGTGGAACGGTCTTGAGTGTGAAATCAAAACTTTTATTCAAATCTATTCAAGTTTTCAAGAAAAATGTGAAAGTGGCATTAATGAAAAGATATAGTATAGTATAGTATATTATTATTATTATTATTATTATTATTATTATTATTATTATTATTATTATTATTATTTTGTTTGTTGTAATATATAATATTTTGTTGTAATATAATTTCGAGTTGATAAGGGGCAGATATTATAAGCTTATGCTTCTTTCTGTTCCCTTTCATTCATATTTGTGTTATAATTGTATAGATGCAATTGTGTTGCATCTGTTATTTTTTGTTTTGTTCTAACAAATGAAATAAATAAAGAAAAGAAAAGAAAAGAAAAATCCAGAATAATCAGATAACCCAATAATTAGATCAGATTTTGGTGTGTGTTTACAGCACACATGGGTCAGTGGATTTTTAGAGTAACTGTTTTTTTTTAACTTTCTTATCTTTAAAAAGGGGATTTATTTTACTTCTGTGAGGTATTTATTGCTAACTCATAACATAGGTTAAGGTATACTTTATTATTAATCACTCCTGATGATGCTGTACTGCATTTGATCCACTACAGCACCTAGAGACCCATTTCCAGATCTTGAGCTAGTCTTGGTCAGGACTAACTTGTGTAGAGGGTTTGACCTGTTGTGCATGTTTTGGGTTTCCCTGAGGAAAAACACCCAGGCACAGGGAGAACATGCAAACTCCACATCTGTAATTGAACTAATGCGAAGGGCAGTGATAGCTATTCCGTAAGTTATACAACTGAATTAGATCAACAACATGGTTTAAAGGTATGCCACATGCTAGTCTCCATATAGATGTTCTTCTGTTCAGTCTGGAATGTTTCACAGTATGGCATTAAACTTATCTAACTCAATGGGGGCAAGCAAGCCAAGGTACAAATCAGTTCAGTGTTCAGTGTAGAGGTATACGCATTAACACATGTTGTTAAAGGTATTTCTAAACAATAAAATCACCTCTGATGTGACAAAAGATGCCATGAAATGACTTAATGCCTTAATGCTATGCTGTGGAACATTCCAAGCAAAGCAATAGCAATAATAACAACTCCCCAAAGAAAAAAAATGTGGCGTACCCTCCACCAAAAAAGTTATATAATGTGGATTAATGTTAGGTAAGTAGCGATGGCTAAAGTGTGTGTGTGTGTGTGTGTGTGTGTGTGTGTGTGCGTGTGTAGGTGTGTGTGTGTGTGTGTGTGTGAGTGTGTGTGTGTGTGTGCGTGCATGCGTGTGTGTGTGTGTGTGTGTCCTTTTCAACATAAACATCTTTTTCAGTTCAGTGAGTGCTTTTACTCAGTGCATTTTACAGCTGCAGGGAGCAAAGTGCTAGACTGGTTTGGACTGTGAAAAGGTCTGCCGATGTCACAAATAGACTAGCTGCACTTTACAAAAGTCTCAGAATAGAAAGAAGCCCAATGGACAGATATGGAGCTGGATTTAAAGGGATGCAACTTTTTGTGGCTTAATTGTCTCCATTAAGATGTTATTGCTATACCTGGAATGTTTCACAGTATGGGATCTGAATTAGCTTAATTACAGATATTTGAAAAGTACCTTGACAAAAATACATTCTTATAAATGGTGATCACCTCTCCACAGATCTGACCTGTGACTTGGTGTCACCTGTTTCCATAGAGATGTTAATGCTTAGCCTGGAATGTATGACATTAGATTAATCAAGCTTGAATTTATTCAATTGCAGATGTTTTGATTCATTTTATATATATATATATATATATATATATATATATATATATATATATATATAATATTTATATTAGGGCTGTCAGTTTAACGCATTAATTAGATTAATTAATTACACTGCTAATTAACGCGTTATAAAAATTAACGCAATTAATTATGAGCGGCAATTCAATGCGCGCGCATTTTAAATTTGGCGTGCGGGGCCTTTGAACGGCGAGTTTATTGATAAAAACGTGACGGAGCAGGTCCCTCTTGTCCCTGGACAGCGATGACGCGATGAGAAATGCCGTGCTACCATTGGTCGGCACAGAGACGAATGCACTTCTAATAGGGGAGAGCATGTGAAGACCCGCGAGCCCGTTTCCCTATCCCTAACCATTTTCAATTCCCATAACCTCTCCAGCGTGTTCTGTCGCGACTAAGGGTGCACACTTAGAAGTTTTGCCCATCACGCTAAATCACGCTAAACCTGATCATTTACTCACCCCGCGCTGCCTCCTCCCTCCTCCCGTGGTGCGATGGTCCGGACACATCCACACCGGGACTTTAAATCCTCCTCACGGGTTCCGGGGTTCATGTGAGCCATGAGTAATTTTCACGGGCAATTATTTGTATTCTCTGTATATTTGAAGCCTTGTATATTGTAATGACTCCAGGCTTCTCTTATTCTCCAATGAACTTTATTAAACAGAAGTTCGGGCTCACTCAACATTAACACCCACACCCGTCCCACGCATGCGCCCAACAGCCAACCCCTTAAAGGCACAGACACCATTAACCCAGGTCATTACAATATTATTTATTAACGTTGCATGAAAGCTGAATGTTACATAATGTGGGAGGGGGGAGGGGGGTCTGCCAGCCGTCTTGTCATGTTTACAGTGGAGACAAAGAGTGAGTGAAAAACTTAGACTTAAAGGGGAAGTCTGCAGTCTTTTCACTGTACCACTATAAATCACACGTTTGACACCTTTTTTGCACTGTGGGAGAGCACAATAAACCACCTAAAAAAAATATTTTAAAAATGCGATTAATTAGATTAATTAATTACAAATCCTGTAATTAATTAGATTAATTTTTTTAATCGCCTGACAGCACTAATATATATATATATATATATATATATATATATATATATATATATATATATATATATATATATATATATATATATATATATATATTAGGGGTGGGTATTGGCAAAGAAGTCACTATTCAATTCGAATCACGATTCATATGCCACGATGCGATACTATCACGATGCATCAAGATACTTGAATCATTGCGATGCATTGCAATATATTCGACATACTTCAGTGAAAATGTACCAAAAAAAAGAGGATAACTTAAATATCAGTGGCTGTGTATCTGGGTCGTGTCTTCAATTGATACATAACTCTGAGCAACTCAATTCATAACTGAATTTATTGAATAACAAAAACAAATAAATCAAACCAATAACAAAAAAAAGTGCATAGGATTTTTTTCTAAAACAAAAAATGATGTTCAAACATTTGCCATTTTGGAGGTAACTGCCATCATAACAAACAATACCCTTTCACAAAGAAAAAAGTGTATAAACTAATAATTAATCAGTGTTGGGCAAGTTACTCAAAAACTGTAATGCACTACTTATTACTTGTTACTGTCATTTTAAAGTAATGCCTTACATTACAATATTACTCTAAATAAAAAGTAAGGCATTACACTACTTTTGCATTACTTTAGTTACTCTCGCCAAAATGACTGGAAATAAGGATTTGGCAATCTACAGTGCAAATGTCTCATGTGTCAAGACTTTCACCTGCCATCCCAGATAGTTCCAGCTGTATTGCCCTCTAGGAGCTAGCACTAACCGATTCTTCTGGTTCTGTCATCCTTTGTCAGTCTGCCAGTTTGAGACGAAGTAAAAGGAAATGGAATGGTCTGTGCGGACTTTTATATCACTAGCTGATCTCGCGGAACTTTGTATGAAATGTAATGTTCTGCGCGGACTTATCAGATTCAGTAGCTGATCTCGCCATGATCCGCGAACTTTGTATGAAGAAAACGCAAAACCCACAAAAACAAAGCAGGTTAAAAATGCACTGTAATGTGCGTTACTGGCATTGTAACGAGTAATATATTACAGATTTTCTTCCCTGTAATGCGTTACATTACTGCATTACACCAAAAAGTAATGCATTACAGTAATTAATTACTTTTGTAACGAGTTACTCCCAACACTGTAATTAATTAATTAATTAATAATTAATTAATTAATTATAAATTAATAATAATTGATTTTTGGCATCAAGAATCGATGCAGTATATTGTGAAAGTTAGTATCGCGATGCATTGTCATGACGATTATTTTGCACACCCCTAATATATATATATATATATATATATATATATATATATATATATATACAGTATATATATATACAGTATATATACAGTATATATATATATATATATATATATATATATATATATATATATATATATATATATATATATACAGTATATATATATACAGTATATATACAGTATATATATATATATATATATATATATATATACATATATATATATATATATATATATATATATATATATATATATATATATATATATATATATATATATATATACACACATTTGTACTGTGAGCAGTGTCACCTATCCACAGATCTGAGCTGTAACTGTGTCACCTGCTTGTTGACATTTCTTGGATTCATTTGTAAAAGTCAGTGGGATCAGGCTGTCTTGTGCATCTTGATCCAGTTATAATTAGTTCTGCTTCAGTCTTTGCCTTTTCATATTGTTTCATTTCCAAAGTCAACAGTGTGGGAGGTGATTGGCAGCAGCTGCATTCACTGTGTAACTGAACATTATTCAAACATGTCAAGACTCTGTTGATTTAAAGACATATATTTCCATTACTTCTGCCAGCTCAAATATAGATACAAGTAACAGTGTTACAGCATAAAGGTGCTGAATCTGATTTTCTTTCCATGTTTTTGGGGCCTTGCCCCAGTGCAGATATACAGTACATATTGCATAAGCAGCTCTTGAGGTAAAAATAAGTCCTCTGTGTACTGTCTGCATTGTCCAATAAAATGTCTGATCTGGTCTCTAAAAGTTGTTAAACGTGCTTATAAACTCATCGCGGTTAATGCATAAGGTAAGTGAGAAATAACTTTTGGCCAATGCAAACTGTTTAAAATGAACCAGTTCTGTTTTTCAAATTTTTAAGATAGTAAAAATAAACTACAGCAAGCTTTAAAGAGGACATGTACAAAATCAGAGTATGTTTTCCCTCATTAATCTTCTATCCAGTGGTTAAAGTGGCCTACAATGGTGCTCCTGCAGCATGAAAGAAAGATTACAAAATAGGGTTGTATTGCAGGTTTATAATATGCTACATGATCAATATCAGCATATATCAGTAAATGAAGCACTCTAGCCTGTTTTCAAATCTATAAACGTATTCTACATTTACTTTTTAATGAGCCCCAGAGTTTTGAGTTCAGATTTTAGTGTGACTGAAAAAGAAGACCAGACATAAAGTGCTGCTGTTATCTTCTGCTCTTTCTGTAACTGCTCAGAGCCGATAAAACAGTGTCTCTTAAACTTTTCACCCCAAGTACTACCTAAGAAAAATGTGTCTTTCTGAGTACCACAAGATTTAAATTATGTCTATAACCGGAATATTCCAGGTTTAATCAAGCCTAAACCAGGTCTCAAAGTGGACTATAATTTCCATTATAGTTCTAAACAAGAAATTATTCAAAGGAGGATAAAAAAGTGGATAAAATCAACTCTAAATGAGGCAAACCCACAAACTGAGAAGCTCTCCAAGCACCACTTTCAGGTCAGGCAGCAAGTCATATTATAGGAAAAGTAACGTTTTTTTTACAATCTGAGCCTTCTTTCGGCAATAAAACAAGTAGTTTTACTCACCCATAGCAGTTTGGTGTCAATTGGAGCAGTATCGCAGAACTTATGTTGAGCCGTTCTGTTCTACTAATGATCCCGTATCCGTTAGCGTGAGTGCTCAGGGCACTGATTTGCGGTGTCCAAATAACACAAACTTTAGCACTTTTCAAATCACAGAAGATCGCTGTGTCAGGGTAGACTTTTAGTAGATTCCAAAACGGCCTGAAACCCGATATCGCAACAGAAAAGTAAAGTTCAGAGCGGTGTTAGCTTCTTTCGGACTAGCAGTGTTTACAAAACAGCTGAGTTCACGCATGCGCACTGTCCTCTCTGATGACGTCATCAAATGAAACCAAAGCTGGATATCGGGTTTCAGGCCGTTTTGGAATCCACTAAAAGTCTACCCTGACACAGCGATCTTCTGTGATTTGAAAAGTGCTAAAGTTTGTGTTATTTGGACACCGCAAAGTAATGCCCCGAGCACTCACGCTAACGGATACGGGATCATTAGTAGAACAGAACGGCTCAACATAACTTCTGCGATACTGCTCCAATTGACACCAAACTGCTATGGGTGAGTAAAACTACTTGTTTTATTGCTGAAAGAAGGCTCAGATTGTAAAAAAAAACGTTACTTTTCCTTTAATAGTTACAAGAAGCCAAAAACCTTTGAAAAGTTCCACCAGCACATAATGCTGTGTGAATGCAAAATTAGGATTAAACAACAAGAAGCAGTGTGCTGCATTGTTTTATTGTTACTGTGGGGAAGATTGTGTGAATTAAATTAAATTACATCTCAAACAAAAAGTTTAGTTTGTGCTGCTTTAGTTTTTGAGATATTAACGATTCTTTTATAGGTCAAATTGGGGTCAGCCAGCCCCCCATGAAGCTTAAAAATGCTCTAAAACTGCCCAAAATGGCGTCAATCGTTTGTGCTTCGTTTGTGCTGTTTTGTGCTGCAAAAAGTTTTGTTTGTGCTGCTTTAGTTTTTGAGGGGGGGCTGCCTGACCCCAATTTGACCTATAAAAGAATCGTTAATATCTCAAAAACTAAAGCAGCACAAACAAAACTTTTTGCAGCACAAAACAGCACAAGCGAAGCACAAATGATTGACATAGTTTTTGTGTAGGTGTGCGTTTGATGGGGGGCCAACTTCACGCAGGTTCCTCAAAGTGGTCATGTGATGTTAGTGTGACGTGTACAATAAGCCAATTTTGGTGCTGTCTTCCTTCCACTGATGGAAAAAGTACTTGACTTTGTTACTTAAAGCCCCAGTGTGTAGGATTCGTGGCGCATAAGTGGATGGTGCTATTGCACTTTCTGTTTTAGCTACAGCAGACCTCGAGGGTCACCCGGGCGCTACTGTATAAATAAAACGCGGTCCCGTTTTTTTTTTTTTTTTTCTTTTCTCATGAAAACACACATTCCCGATCATGTACCATGACACTCTACACATCAAATGAAACCTTACAGTCTCCTCTTTTTGACTATGCAATTCATTTCCCTGCAAAACAATCACTCCCCGAGCACATGGGGCTTTTATACGGAAAAGCACAAAACGAGGTTAGCTTACCTTAGAATGCTTTGCACAGGTCAAACTCTGTATTTCACCATAAACTTGCTCTCAATTTGTCCGTAAAGATCCAGCGAATAAAATCTAGTAAAACAATTTAGTCCAAAACACGTGTTAGATCCATTACGAGTCTGATCCGGCAGCATGCTTGTGTTGTTTACCCAAAACCACGAGCCTTGCCGAAGGCGAAGGCGGAGCCCAAATGTCCTTCTGCGGCTCTCGTATTCAAAATGGCTGCCTCTGCATGGGGAAGATCCCCCTTTTATGTGACTATATCTAAGTCCAAAAGAATACTTTGATTTCATGATGGAAGTGAAAAGGCTTGGAAAACAATGTATTTTTGAATGGGTATCTTCAATTTCAGTAATTAACGGGTAAAAATCTTACACACTGTCCCTTTAAAGAGTAAAAAGTAAAAGAATTTAACACATTTAACACACACATTGCTTTAATCCAGCGACTATGTCCTGAAAAAGTTACTGCAGATGGCACTGTCCTGTCTCCACTGGTAGGGCAGAGTAGACAGCACCAAAACCTGTGTAAATCAGCAAAGGTCACAGCAACATTACATGACTACTCTGAGGAAGACTGCTAGCGACCAGTCGAATCTGTCAGGTATATCTTTAGTCTGAAAAAGATCTATTAGAAAAAACTGGAGACATTCTTATTTAAACATTTGATTTGTGTACACCGCACTGTGAATGTAGCTCTTCTCAGAATTGAACTGGAAGAGTTACATAGATAATCTTTCATTTGCATAATCTTTCATTTGTTTCTAGTTGCTTACTAGACAGCAGCAAAAATCACATTGAAAGTAAGAGTTTTATGTGAACATCCTGTCCAAGAACCAAGATTAAATGCACTGACCTTCTTTTTGGTGCAATTTCCTCTTGAATATTTATTGTCAAACCAAACAAAACCTCACATTCAATGGATTTATACAGAAATATTTCAGGGCCGATGTAAAATGCTTTGTACTGAGAGTTAAAATGTTTCATCAATGAAGGAAACATTAACTATAGAAGCAAGCTTACAACCCAAAGGCCAGCAGTCCAAAGCCAACTCAGAGAAGTGCATATTGTTGTGTTTTTGGGCAAGACACTTCAACCAACTTGCCTATTATAAATGTGATGTGAGTGAGTCTTGGTGGTGGTTAGAGGGGTTGATGGTGCAGATTGGCAGCCTCACTTTTGTCAGTCTGTCCCAGGGCAGCTCTGGCTACAGAAGTAACTTACCACTTGCCAGTATAGAGTGAATGAATAACAGATTAAAGGCACTAGAGTAACTTTTCTGGTGGAAGGTGCACCAGCTTGTCTGTATATCTGTAATGTTCCATGATATGACATTAAACTCTATCTTGCATTTATTTCATCTCAAGTGTTTTATATTATTAATTAATGCATTGAAAAACATGCATTACTGTGAGCAGCGGTGGCTCTCCACAGATGTATCTTGAGACCTGGTCTGGTGGTTTGTCTCAGAGGAGATAGACAGGTTCAATGACATAGTGTGGAACATTGAAGAAAAGGAAAAACATCTCCATGGAGACAAGAAGGTGGCACACTCTCCACCAGACTAATTACATAGTGAACCTTTAAACTGTAAAGTGTCTTTGAGCCTCTGAAATACAGCCTTACTAGACTAATACAATATTAATTTACTACAAAATTGAAGTTTTAATTCATGTAGCCATCATTTTTGCAGTGCTTATTCTAATCACAACCTGGGGGAATTATGCTAAATCGACTTTTTGGAGCTTTCTACCATGTTGTGACGTTGCCTCATCAAAAACATGCCTGAAGGGTTTCCCCCCCCCCCATACCTGAGAGTTTCGACTGCTCCATACAGTCTTCCTCAGAGTGGTCATGTGATGTTCCTGTGAAGTGTCCGGTCAATTGATTTATTCAGGTTTTGGCGCTGTCTTCCTACCTGTGGAGGCAGGATGACAGTATCCCAGGTATGTGAGAGTAAAAAAGCCCCCTCGTCCCGTCTGATATTCCTGTGGGCATGTTTTTGTATTTTGATTGCCTCTTTAATCCAGCAACAATGCTCGTTGTCCTCTGCCCCAATGATGTTTGCTCTGTCCCAGTGCATAATGTGGTTCTCTCTTTTACAGTGGTCAGAAATGGGCAATTTGAGTTGTTCCTGTTCTGCTTTGTGTTTTGTTGCTCGTGTGCACGCCTTCATGCATTCTGTCCTATGTTGCTTTTTTGTGTACTGAACGTTCTCCCTTTTTCCCTGACATTTCCAAATTGCCACCAGGGAACGTAAATAAGAAAGAAAAGCGATATGCACATTAGCCAAGGTCAAAACGATCACAATAATACCCGCAGATAAAGGAAGAGCTACAGAAAACATGCAAAAGGACACAAGTACATACGAAGTGATTGGGAAAGACCCAACTGAGGAAAAGTAAACTGAGGAAAACATTAAAAATGCTCCTAAAGTCCCTGTTAGAGGATGGAAAAATAGACAAGGAAACCTACAACTAATACCAACTGCAAATATCACATCGCAAACATATGGCACACCCAAAATACACAAAAAGGACACGTCACTTAGACCCATAGTAGACAGCATCGGCTCAGTAACCTATAATTTATCAAAAGCATTTGTAGAACTTATAAAACCATTATTAGGACATACACAACCAACCCAGAAACTGAAAACCATTGAAGTACAAACCGGTGAAATATTAAGTGTCTATATGCACCCTGGGTGTTAATAGTGAAATGGACATGATTCTTCTATTTACACCCGTCTCAAGAAAACAATATTGTGACGTCTCTGCCTACGTCATTTCCAGTGAAAAGTGCGGGAATCCGACCATTTCAAAATCCGACCAGAATCCGGCCATTATCCGACCAGACCTTCGGAGCAAAGCTAAATTAGATTAGCTAAGTAATTTAACAAACAAATTTAACAAAAGGTAAGTTAACGTTGCTACAGAATATATTTGCAGCGCCTGTCAGTGCCTGTTGTGCCTGTTATAATCAGTCATAATGGTAACATTAATAGTGGTCCAAATGGAAGCATTTGGCCCTCGTAAGCTGCATCTAAGCCCCATTCACCAATAAATGCGCTTATTTTTCTTTTTACTTTTATTGTGTTATTCCAGAAAAAAAGAAGTTTACCGCACACTCGTCTGACTTTCTTCTTATTTCTTTATTGGGCTTAGAGTGAACAACGCGTTTCGTTTCTACAGCGTCATCAGGTTTGCCCGAGTAGTGCCAGGTGTGACTAAATACCATCCGGTCACATGTTCTTTCTCTTAACGTCATATTTTTTGAATGCAATATATATTACATATATATACAGTAGTAGAAAAACAGACATATCATCTAGTGTACATAATATATATAGAATTTGTTTTTTGAATATCACAAGTAAACTTTACACCATGCAGACCAGTGCAGTACAAAAAGCAACTCAAATCCTGTGCTTCATCACCAGGTTCAATTGTTGACAGTTTATTAATCCAGTAGGCTTTGAAATGCTTTGTTAGCTCTAAGCCCAATAAAGAAATAAGAAGAAAGTCAAGCGAGAGTGCGGTAATCTTCTTTTTTTCTGGAATTATTCAATGTTCCTGCTGTTACCAGCACCTGGAAGCTGTGCATGGAGTTTTGAACTTTTGAACTTTTATTGTGTTCTTTAAGTTGGACTTCCAAGCATGCTCTACACTCCAGGTGCCAGGTTAAATGATTAAATTTCACATATTAAATACACATGTACATATTATTTACATTGCATATACATATTATTTAATTCAATATTATTTGATATTACTCTCTACGTTATCACAGTTAAATAAATACTGTAATTCTCTATTTCTCATGATCAATCCTGTATTTCTCTAATGTGTAACAATAAATGCTACAGTCTTTGCAGTTTGTGTCAAATTCATACAGAGAGCTGGACTTAACTATGATCCAGCACCAAGGAGATATGGGCATTTTTGTCTAGTTACCTGGTTTACTATTAGTATTAACCTGTTACTATTTATTTACTAGTTACATACTTTAAATGCAAAGGAAAGAGGGTTTCGCCATGGGGGACCCCCTATCAGACATCATGAGTGGATTCTTCATGGAGGACCTGGAGGAGATGGCCATAAACACAGCGTCAACAAAATGTGGACTCGCTATGTGGAAAAGGTACGTGGAGGTCATACTGGAAAAGATCAGAGAGGGACACACACAGGAGCTAACAGACCACCTAAACACATTAGACAGCACTGGAATCATACAATTTACACATGAAGCAGAAGCAAATAATGCAATTAATTTTATGGACATAAATACAGGGGGTCCTCGGGTTACAACGGTCTTGACTTATGACATTTCGTAGTTACGAACGCGCCCCCATTTAAAAAAAAAAAAAAAGCGCGTCATTCCGTCTTATGCGGTTTAGCGTGGTAAGCAACGTAAACAAACGCGAACGGCGCGCGGCGCACGGCGGAAGAATACGCTCTCTTGTGGTTGTAGGGCGGAGAAGACGGCCTCGTGTGAGTGCCCAATGTGGGCGGAAGTACCTGATGTGGGCTCTGATCTGCTCCTATGAAAGCGGCAGTGATGACCAAGCAGCGTAGTGGTCTAATTATTGAAATGGAAAGGTTATTGGTGCTTTGGTTGGAAGATCAAAGTCAAAATCCGACTTACAACGAAATTCGGGTTACGACGCGTCTTAAGAACGGATCAATGTCGTAACCCGAGAACCCCCTGTATTATGCACAGGGAAGAAGGGCAGCATCAAAATAAAAATACATAGAAAACCAACCCACACTGACCAATACCTCTTATGGACATCGGAACATCCCATACTCCATAAACTCTCCACTGTAAGAACATTAATACAGAACCAACATTATAACAAATGAATGGCACAGTGGCTGAGTGGCTAGCACTCATGCCTCTGAGCAAGAAGGTTCCAGTTTGCATGTTCTTCCCGTGTCTGAGTGGGTACTCCGGTTTCCCCCATCAACCCAAAAACTATTTCCATAGGAAAAATCCTCCAGCTAAGGTCCTGACCTAGCAATAAGATCATGGAGATGGGTCTCTGGGTGCCTGAAACTACAACCACTACAACCTGAAGGATGGGTCAAATGCAGAGAAATAATTTCCCTACAGGGATAAATAAGGGATAATAAAAATAAAATAAAAAAAAAGACAAGCAAGAGGAGGACATTAACATTACCGTGCATCAAGGGCATAACAGAAAAGTGCAGAGGGCAATGAGAAAACACAGTATTAACACCCCAGCGAAGCCATGTAGGAAAGTCAGGAAGTTACTCGTCCACCCAAAAGATAAAATAGAACCGCAGCATAAATGTAATGTCATATAAGAAATACCCTGCATGTCCTGCAATAAAACATACATCGGCGAAACAGGGAGGGCTTTCAGTACACGAAAAAAGGAACATAGGACAGAATGTGTGAAGGCGTGCACACAAGCAACAAAACACAAAACAGAACAGGAACAACTCAGAATCAGCCATTTCTGACCACTGTAAAAGAGAAAACCACATCAAAATACAGAAACGTGCCCATGGGCCTATAAACTGGGACGAGGGGGCTTTTTTACTCTCACACACCTGGGATAGTGTCCTGAGGAAGGTGGACTGTAGATGGCGCTGTCATCCTGCCACAGGTAGAAAGACAGTGCGAAAACCTGAATAAATCAGCTGACCGGACACTTCACAGCAACATCACGTGACCACTCTGAGGAAGACTGCAGGGAGCAGTCAAAACTGTCAGGTATAAAAACAGACTCTAGGTCTGAAAAAACAACCTAGTAACATAAGTCATCCATGCATGTTTGAGTAATCTAGCACTCTCTATACAAAACAATATGCAACAACTTTACAAACCTGGTGCAATGTGCAGCAGTTTCATTAGCTGGAATCAGGAATCAGGAAGGTTTTTATTTCCATATGAGTGAACAGGTTCACAACATTAGGAACTTGCTTCGATACCTGGAGCGGACCGACACTCCGAGCACCAGGGCTGCCATTCGCGGCGCCAACTTGGTTGCAGAGTAGAAAAAGATGCAGTACAATCAGTGACAATTTAACAACATGTAATGACAGAAAAACAATTGGAAATATAACATAAGGTGATCTTTTTTGTTGGTAACATAAGGAAGGATGTGGGGGGGAAGGGTCAGATTGGAAATCGATGAAATTGATTGAACCGAGAGCAGAGGTCAGACCTTTCTAAAGACAGGGAATTTCTACTACATGCATGCTGATTATACCGCTGATACCGCTCTGCAGGGGGAGTGACTTAACGCAGGGAGCAAAGGGAAGAGGACTCACCATCAGCATAAAAAAAGAAACTGAAATTAATTAAACATTCCATAATAAAAGGAGAAATTCAATTTGTCAACTGGACAAAGTTTGTTTGGTCGAAAAGGTTTCGCCGCTCATCCGAGAGGCTTCGTCAGTTCTGGTTCTAGTGCTGGTTAGACACTGCTTATATCTAGCTGCAGGGAGGAGCTCACTACACTGAAATAGTTCTGAAACTATCTCAACTAATTTGTTTCTTTTGTTTTTCGAATTTCTCTGGCGTCTAGTTTAGCATCCCTATTCACCCTAACGATCGTCTCCACACCTCTGGCCCTGACTTGTCTGCCCTAATGTTTCTTTTGTCTGTTTTGACTTGGTTTGAGAAAAGGGTGAATAGGTATGCTAAACTAGATGCCAGAGAAATTCAAAAAACAAAAGAAACTAATTAGTTGAGATAGTTTCAGAACTATTTCAGTGTAGTGAGCTCCTCCCTGCAGCTAGATATAAGCAGTGTCTAACCAGCACTAGAACCAGAACTGACGAAGCCTCTCGGATGAGCAGTGAAACATTTTCGACCAACATTTTGTCCAGATGACAAATTGAATTTCTCCTTTTATCATGGATTCTACCTGGACGACTGAGGGACTCTTCACGCGTAAACATTCCATAGTTTTTCAGCAAATATATAATTTTCAAAACAATAAAAAGTAACATGGTGATCTAAATATGTTATGTGTTAGCAATTAATACCCCGTAGAAATGTATCACCCCCTCCTAACGCTTGTATCCTCACTGTCAGTTTTACCCACTAACACTTTAAACCTCCAAACATGTACCTCTGACGCATTTGCAGGTTGGTATAAACACCAAACCCCCCTATCTCCTGCTCTCTGTCTCCTATCTTAAAACCGAGAAGCACTGCGCCTCTTTTTGATCTATCTTCCCTATTAATTTGCACTGCTGCTGCCGCTGTCTGCTGTTAGCTGTTAGTGAGCACGGGGTTAGCTTGTTTGGTTGCCAGTGTATTTTTCACCTGTCTGATGACTGGAGCCGGGAGTGTGTTCAGACACAGACATAGCTCGGTTCTTTTCATTCACTGCAGTAATGAGGGCACTGCAGCTGGGGCCGAGCAGCAACAAGAGCAGAGGCATCAAAACAACTCTACACAAGCTGACAGAATAAGCCCTGTTATGTAGAGAGGTTTTTACGAGTGTCTAACTGTGTTCACTGGAGTTTATTGTGCTCGTGTGAACGTAGCTGCTTATGTTTTGTTTCATTTTAAATGTTGGAGGACTCATGCGTGCTGTGGTAGAGTCTGTCTTCAAAACTGGTAATGATCTGTTCAGTGAGCTGTCTCTCCCTTTTAGGTCCATACTGGAAAAGAAAACATAAATTAAACTATTTCTGAAACTCAAACCCACTCAAGACTATTGAGTGCTCCCATGTGCTGCTCAGTTCTGAATGTATCCTGTTACTGTACACTTTACCACATTGCCCCTTGCATTTGACCCATCCTTCAGTATGTTTGGTGTAAGCAGGTGACAGCAGTACATACAGCATCTGGGACCCATCTCCACGGTTACAGGGTGGCTGAGTGGTTAGCACTACGTGTCAAAGTAAGAAGAAAGTTGCAGGCATGGCCGGAGCCACGAGGGGGCATTTGGTGGCGACGCCCCCTCACGTCATCAGTCCCGCCCCCTCAGATGTGAGAGTTGCGCTGTGTTGCGCATTGCCCAATTGCGCTGTGTTTGCGCTTGTGGTGGAGGGCTATGTAGTGCTAATGTACTGTCTCTTGGCGTTGCTCAGATCAGTTGTTGGTTTGGTTTTGTGGTATGCAGGAGATCACTTGACCGAGGGTCTACGTTCAAATAATAATAATAAAAAAAAACTCTTATCACTTTTTACTCTTACTCAGTCAGTCTCTTACAAAGGTGTAGTCTAAATACACGAGCTCTCGAGGAGCGCGCCTGACCCATTACGTACGTGAAGAGTGGGATATATGTGAGTGTGTGTGTGACACGACGCGACCCCTGTGATAAACTCATCGCCCCCTTAATATTTTATGTCTGGCGCCGGGCCTGGTTGCAGGTTCGACTCCCGGGCCTTTCTGTGTGGAGTTTGCATTTTCTCCCTGTGAGAAAATGGGTGAGGGTGGGTTTTCTGTGCTTTCCCCTATCAGCCTAAAACATGCACACTATAAACAAATCCTTCAGCTAAGGTAGTCGTGATCAAGACTAGCTCAAGATCTGGAGATGGCTCCCACTGCTCCTATGGAGATGTCCCAGTGGCATTGAAGGATGGGTCAAATAAGAAATGTTATTGCTATGCCTGGAATATTCCATAGTGTGGAATTAAACATACATTGATAAAATTGCATGTGTTTTTATACCCTTAAAAAGATGTAATGTCAGTGAGGTTGGCTCTCCATATCTGTAACAGTCTGGAGTTGTCTCCATAGAGATAGGCACTGACATTTACCAGCAGTGACCCAGCAGCAGGTCATTTATTTTTATATTGTTTTTGATCGTCCATATGGGCATTTTGCCTGAGCAGCCAGTCCCTTCTACACTCTGAATCCAGAAGGAATTGGACCATAAAGGGTGACAATCCACCATGCAAATTTGAGATCCAACCACAGATGCTACATTTGTCACTGTTTCTCAAATGCGGAAGACCTCTCCTCTTGAAAAGCCATCAGAACAAAACTTTTTTTTTTTTTTTTTTTACCTGAGATAAATAACAGTTTGGTTCTTTGATTTTTGATTGTGTATTTCTCAGCTCTTTATGTTTTGTTGCATTTTTCTTTTTTTTTTTCTTTTTTTCTTTTTAATGTGTGAGCAGCCTGTCAGTCACATTCTCTGAAATCAGATCCACTCGTCTTTGCAAAATTTTATCAAACTGTCCAGTTCTGGCTAGTAAGGTAAGCATTTTGCACTTCTTCTAAAGACATCCCAAGGTCTGTTATTGTGGTTTGTCAGCTTTCTTCTGGAGACGACCTCACCAAGAACCCAAGAGACTCAGTGCAGCTTCACAAATAAGTCTCTTTATTTGGCTCAACCAGATACAGGTCTTTGATTCAGTTGTTTCTTCTTAAAGGGATATGCCACCCCCAGGTCAAACTTGGGCATCTCCCCACAGTCCAGAGACTAAAATAAGTGGTGGAAAGCGTTTTCCTGCTCACCCAGCCATTGTCCGAGTCTCTCAGCACTGACCACCGCGCGCAGCTGCAGCTCCTCCGCGTTAGACTGGAGTCTAACGTCGCCAGAGAAAGATTTCGGCCAAAAGGAATTAATTTGCTCGATGCTTTTCCCAATTACTATCTGTGTAGTGCGCATTCATATCAAGTGCAAATAAATGTGCAAATCAACACCGAGAGCTTGCCTTGGTCATTTTGGGGTGGGAACTATTTTTCAGTGCGGAAAAAGAAAGCCAAAGCACGCAGCACGCTGCCAGGGGAATCCCTGTTACGCACCACGTTGGGAGTTCCCCTGTTGCGCAGCGTGGCGCGTGCTTCGGCTTTCTTTTTCCGCACTGAAAAATAGTTCCCACCCAAAATGACCAAGTCAAGCTCTCCGTGGCTGCAGATACCGCGGCGGTCAGTGCTGACAGACCTGGACAATGGCTGGGTGAGCAGGAAAACGCTTTCCACCACTTATTTTAGTCTCTGGACTGTGGGGAGATGCCCAAGTTTGACCTGGGGGTGGCATATCCCTTTAACACGTCTCCATAGTACAGCAGTATACTCTGACATACTGACAAATATTAAAGGGATAGTGCGTTTTTTTTTTAATGTGAATCCCCTTCAGCAGTGGCTTGCATTAACACTGGCTTATCCCTGACAGTCCTCTGAGCCGAGCTCTGGCCCTTTTCTGGAGCTTACGAAAGTAGTTCCGGCAAGTTACCGGGGACAGTTAATAAAGCTAGTTTTTCTTCTCAAAATAATATTTGTCCAAAAAGTGATATCTTTGCGTCACAAACAGTTGTCCACGAAAAAGTCAGCTGTCGAAATCGCTTGGTGCTATTTTCTCTCGAGTTGTATCACTGCGCGCTACTCCAGTCTATAGCCATTGTTTTCGTTCTTTAGAAAAGGAGTCATAGTTGGGTTGATTTTTGATGTCGTCTGGGAGTTGGTTCCATTCTTTTATTGCACTGTAGGAAAAGGCTGACTGTCCAAAAGCAGTTTTTCTTTTTGGGATGGCACACTGCCCCCTGGAGGCCCGTGTGGTTCTAGAGGTTGTTGCTGAAGTGAATTGAATGAATTGTTTTAGAGGTGCAGGTGCAGTGTTATGTAGGATTTTGTGAGCCATTCGAATAGATGCGTATTTCTGTATATTATCAAAGTTTAGAAGTGTGTATTTTTGGAGTATATAACAATGATGGTATTGGCGTGGTTTTTTGTCAAGGACTTTTATTGCCTGTTTGTGTAAGGATTCTAATGGTTTTAATGTAGATTTGCCTGCCTGAGACCAGGATGTTATGCAGTAAAAAAATCGAGACATGATCATGGCATTGAAGAAGGTGTGAGCTGCGTCCAGAGTGAGTGAGTTTCTGATGCTTCTGAAGGTTTTTATGTTGTAGTTGAGGCTTTGGTACATGTGTTTTATGTGTTTTTTAAATGTGAGAGTGGGATCCAGAGAGTACATAGCTGCTGTTTTCTTTATGTTTCTTTATGTTTTCTTTATGAGTGTGAGGCATGATTGAGTGAGCCACCTCGCCACTTTCTCCAGCAGCTACCTGTCCAGCATCCTTGTCCCGTGTATATATGACAATGTCATCTGCATACATCTGGATGTTAACATCCTGGCAGACAGATGGCAAGTCTTTTATATACAGGGAGAAAAGAAGTGGACCAATGTTGGAACCCTGTGGCAGACCGATGTGCGATGAAATATGCTGGATGTGGTGTTTTCTATGCGGACACATTGAGAGCGGGCAGAGCGAGCAGTAGAGTGGTTAATCAAAAGAGCAAACTCTTCATAATTATCAGAAGATAATAAGAACCTTTTGCTATCTATTGGGCTTCTTACAGGTTGAATAAAAACGCAAAAACAAATGACTTTCCACAAGTGAAATGAATATAAACATTTGTCATTTTCTTATATAAAATTCATATAACAGATAACACATAATAGATAGAGGAAAACTGTCTCCTGCTCGAATCTGAGAATATCCCAGGCCATTCTACAACCTCAAAGCAAACAATACCTCTATAGACAGTGGTGGAAAAACCTCTTTCAAATATGCCTCTTTGCTTCTCCATTCTGAGACATTCGAGGTGAGAAAAGCTAAAAGAAAAAATATACTAACAAAATATATAAAAACAAGCCATGGCCTCCTCCCACTGCAGGGCAATCTGAATTGCAACTGTTAATGCCACTTTGGAGCATTTTCAGATACAAGTTGTTATTGATCGAGAAGAAAATAGCATAAAAAGTGTGAAGCTTATGCAAATGTGGGCATGTCTTCAGCTCAGGGTGATGTTTTGGACAGATGTAAAGCCAAGATATTACAGCCGAGTGTGAAACCAAACAGATGTGGCATTAGAGCATTTGAATTTCCAATGATAAATGAGCAGACAGGGGTGAGCAGGGGTAGAAATGGGTGAAAATATTAACTGAAGGTGCACTGTGTAACTTTCCAGGTAGAGGGTTTGTCACCATGGAGAGTTGCACCAATCACCAAGCCAATTTACAGGTCCGATTTGTGGAGAGGTGAGCCCACTTACAGTACAATGCTTATTTTTCAAGATATTCAAGATTGTTTATTTGTCATATGCAGAATCAACACAAGGTCAACAATGCAATGAAATGCTTAGGATCAGAGGAACTGTTGACTCGCTAAGATAGTCAAGAAGTACTAATAGCAGCAATAATAGTACATGGTTAAAAAAAAAAGTGTTGCAAAAAGTGCAGGGGGAGAAGTAAACAATATAGTAACTCTCTTCTTTTCGGTCTCCCCAACAAATCCCTTCAGAAACTGCAGCTCCTACAGAACTCTGCAGCCCAGATTATCACTCAGACATCCACTATCCATCACATCACCCCCGTACTACAACAACTCAACTGGCTCCCCATAAAACAGCGAATTAACTTCAAAATACTCATTACCACCTTCAAAGCATTACACAACCTAGCTCCAACATACATATCTGACCTCCTCCTCTCTTCAGCTCACTGTCCCCACTGCTCGACTGGTCACCATGAGGAGCAGAGCCTTCAGCCGCTCTGCTCCTCAGCTCTGGAACTCTCTCCCTCCTGACCTCCGTAACATAGACTCTCTCCCACTCTTTAAATCCAGACTCAAAACCCACCTGTTCAGACTGTCCTACCTCTCATAGCCAATCACTCCACTCGGATTTTGTTTTTATCTTGTTTTTATGTTTTATTGTATTATTTGTTTGTGCTTTTTATTCATATTTAACCTTGTGCAGTGTCCTTGGGTGTTCTGAAAGGCGCTTTTAAATAAAATGCATTATTATTATTATTATTATTAATAATAAAAATATTTAATAAAATGTAATAAAAATACAAAGTACAGTGTACAGTACAAAGGTCCAGGTAGGATTAAATAAGGTGTAAGTAGAGAGAGAGAGAGATTGCACATAATATGGTGTAGTATAAGTGTTGCATGTGGATTTGGTATTGCACATAATATAGTATAAGTATTGCACATGGGTTATTGCACAGGTAACAGTATTTTACAGTGAGGTAGTAACAAACATGATACATTCATACAGAGCAGCAGCAGTAAACATATTATGCATAATGAAAGGTAGTTTAGTGCAGTATTATTGAGAGTTCAGTATTATTTAGAGTATTAGAGTCACAGATGTGTCTCTTAATGATTCGTTCAAAGCACTTCATGATGACAGATGTGAGTGCTATGGGCCGATAGTCATTAGGACAGGATGCTGTGGGGGTCTTTGGGATGGGGACTACAGTGGAGGTCTTGAAGATGGTGGGCACGATAGACTGGCTCAGAGACAGGTTGAAGATGTTGGTGAACACCTCGGCGAGTTGGTCAGCACAAGCCCTCAGCACCCGTCCGGGGATGCCGTCGGGTCCTGGTGCTTTGCAGGGGTTCACTCTCTTGAACGCCCGTCTCACTGTAGCAGTGTCTATACAGAGTACAGCTTCCTCACTGACCACATGAGGTCTGGTGACAGGCGTGGTGTTATCTGCATCAAACCGGGCATAGAGTGAGAGGTGTTGAGTTCATCCTGAAATGATGCGCTGGACAGTCCCACTGGCCTGCTCCTCCCCTTGTAGTCAGTGATACAAGACATACATACATAGCCCATGCCACACCCGTCTCGGGTCATTGCTCTGCTGGGCAGACTCCACTCTCTCCCTGTAGTTGCTCTGGGAAGTCCTGATGGTCTTTCTGAGGTCGTACTTGGCTGCTTTGTAGGCTTCGGGGTCTCCTGAGTTGAAGGCGGCAGTGCGAGCTTTCAGTTTAGCACGCACCTCCGGTCCCGCCCAGGGTTTCTGATTAGGGTAAGTGCAGATGGAGATTTTGGGCACCGTGTCCTCAATGCACTTCCCTATGTAGCCTATGACAGAGGCTGTGTACGCATTAATGTCGCCATCCGCTGCGTCTGCAAACATCTGCCAGTGTGTTGTTTCAAAGCAGTCCTGTAGCACCTCATCAAACATACTGCTCCATTTGTGTATTTGTCTGGGAACCGTTTTTTCCAGTTTAAGCCTTTGTTTGTACGCAGGCAACAGCAAGATGGTGCTATGGTCAGAGTTATCAAAGGCTGGGCAGAGGAGGGGTTTGTAACTGTCTTTGAATGGGGTGTAACAATGGTCTAATGTCTGCTCCCCCTGGTGGGGAGGGATATGTGTTGGTAGTATTTTGGTAAAACCATTTTCATGTTAGCGCTATTGAAATCCCCCAAAACAATGAAAGCTGCATCAGGGTGTGAGTTTTCAAGTCCGTTTATAATCACATACAGTTGTTCTAGGGCAGGGTTCGGCAACCTTTACCACTCAAAGAGCCATTTGGAGCCGTTTCACACAGTAAAGAAAACACTGGGAGCCACAAAACCCTTTTGAAATTTAAAATGAAATAACACTGCATATAACGGCTTTTATTTGCCTTTGTGGAATAGAATGACATTTTGAAAATGAATGAACTAAAATAAAATACATTTTAATTAAATACAGTGTTGCCTCTCTATATCGTGGTTCACTTTTCATGAACTCGCTGTTTCGTGGATTTTTTTATTCAAATTTTTTTATAGTGTATCAACGCGCATTTCTGCGTCCTGATTGGCGGACTGTAGGACTGTAGACCTTTGCCGATTCGTCAGTCACTCTCCTCTGTGTCTCCTGTACAGAATGCGTTCAGTTTGCCACATTTATATAAATGTTTGATCGCAGTGTGATTCTCAAGTGCTGTATGTTTGCAAGTTTTCTCCCCAACACAGCAAAGCAGTGCCAGAACGAAGAGGCTCAGTCATAAGAACTGTGAAATACACACGAAATTCTATAATACTGTGCTTTTTTGTTGAAAATCTATGAAAGTCTGAGTGTTTAAACAAGAGAAAAATGTGAGAAAATGTTAATTCTAGTCTGAGAAAAGTGTAGAATATGTGTGGTTAGGCGTTTACAGCCTTAAAACATGGAGAATAATTGTAAAATATAAAGCTGACGACTTCTCGGATTTCACTTATAGTGGGTTATTTTTAGAACGCAACCCCGTGATAAACGAGGGACCGCTGTACTGAGCCAGAGAGCCAGATCAGAGGGATCAAAGAGCCGCATGTGGCTCCGGAGCCGCAGGTTGCCGACCCCTGTTCTAGGGTTTCTGTTTTAGCAGCTTGTGGTAGAATATAGACTACAATGAGGATTACAGCGCTAAATTCTCTAGGCAGATAGAAGGGTCTGACTTTAATGGTTAGCAGCTCCAGGGCTGGAGTGCAGTGAGTTGTTAAAATACGTGCGTCTGTTGCCCACATAGAGTTAACCATAAAGCACACACCCCCTCCACAAGACTTGCCTGAATCCTTCGTTCTGCCCTGCCTGTAGATGGTGAAATTGTCCGGCGAGACGGCGCTGTCGGGAATGGACGGGTCCAGCCATGTTTCCATAAAGGCAAAAACACAACAGTTTCTAGTGTCCCGTTCAAAATAAATCCGTGCGCGCAGGTCATCCAGTTTATTCCTCAGAGACTGGACGTTTCCAAGGAGGATAGAGGGTAGAGTAGGTCTGTTGTGTCTCTGACAGGTTCTCCACCGCACGCCGGCTCGCTTCCCCCGGTGCGTTCTCCTCTTGCGGCGCCAGAGTAAACAAAGTTTTATTATATAATCTACAATTAAATAACAAAGCTAGTTTAACGCCATACTGTGGTACATTCCAGGGAAAACAACTGCCCTATCATATCTCCATGGACACAACCAGGTGTTGGACTCTTACCAGAAAAGTTACACAATGCACCTTTAATTTTAATACAAAATGAAATCATACAGATGTTATGAATGCTCTCTTAAGCATATGATGACCAACAGTTCAGGACTAACATGGTGTATTTTTGTATTTACATTGGGTTATGCTTCTTTTTTTTTTTTTTTTTACCATGTAAGAGGTTTTTGACATCATCCATGCATGTTTCAGTAATTTAGTGATCTCTCATACTACAGTTCTCCATAAATATATAAAAACATGATACAAAACTGTACACAACAACTTCACAAACCTGATGTGATGTGCAGTAGTTTCATTAGTGGGATGAACGCTTATTGTGTTGTGGTATAGCGCTCTGAAGGGGCAGTGACTTAGCACATACTTAATAATATTTTCAAAACAATAAAAGGTAACATGGCAATTTAAACATATCTTTTAGCAATTAATACCCCATAGAAATAAAATACTAACAAGGACTAGCAACCAGCTATCCAGGAATCAACAATATATTTTCTATCTTTAAGTATTCTTTCATTTCAACAAAGAGAGATTTAAAGGGTCAGTATGTACCTTTTCTGGCGGTGGCTGCTTGTCTCCATGGAGATGTGACTTATCTATCTTACATTGATTGATTTAGAGGTGTTTATTTGCTGTGAACAGGGTTTTCTCTCCACAGATCTGACCTACAACTTTGCCTGGTGGTGTTATTTCCTTGTATCCATGGAAATACGCAAGTTTAATGCCATACTTTCGAACATTTGAGGTACTGCAGTAGATATGCTTTTGCTTGTTAGAAATCTCTTTGACACAGCCTGAGGGAGAAGCATGCACAATGGTATCAAAATCCAATCAAAATGGAGATGTGAATTATGAATAAATTGCGGTGTCCCTGGTTGGACTTTTCCCGCCCACAGACACAGACAGTATTTTAGATTCTGAGCGAGTTGGTGTTTTAGCTCTTGCAGAATTGTTGTTCCTGTTCAAAGTCAAGGATGTTTTGTGTAACTGCTGCCCCGAGTGGATGAATAATGCATGACGGACTAAGCACCACACGATCTCAACTTGAAAATATTGAACTCAAAACACACCACAAAACGACTGCTGCTGCTGCTGGACCTCTCACTGGACACATGCTTCAGATCATGTGGTTAATAAGGGCTTCAAAATGTTATTTCACAGTGGTATTTTACATTCTACACAAAGGGGCACTATGTTGTCTCCATGGAGATGCTATTGCTTTGCAGATAATTTTCCTCAATATGGAATTAAACATATCTGTTGCAGTTACAGTAGAATGCATGTTTTTCAATGTAATATTTTTGGCAAAAAGAAAAAATAAATGGAGTTATCAAATGATATAATGTGTTAATTCCATACATTGCCAACAATAACAACTCTGCAAGTTACGTAGTGCAGCTTTAAAGTGCACTGTGTAATTTTTCTGGTGGAGGGTCCGTCACCTGCCTGGAATGTTTCACAGTATGCATTACACCTATTTATCTCTACGGAGAGACCAGTTGACAGGACATTTCAGACAAAACAATTACATTTCCATGGAGACAAGCAGGTGACAAACTCTCCAAAGGAAAAGTTGAACCTTTAAAGGTCCCATGGCATGAAATTTTAACCCCCCTCCCCCCCATGGTTAAAAGTTGTGAAATGTCTAAACTGAGCATTTGCGATCCTTTTCTGCGTTACAAAAAATCGGAGCTCAAACGGGCGATTTTGAACAAGGCACCTTATTGAGGTCAGATCGAAAAAAGAAATGCAAATGCAGTTCCACCCCCGTCTGTCTGTACTCAGCGTCTCTGTAAATCACGCCCAGAGAGTTTGGACTGCGAATGCGCTAGGCAATGCGAAATGCGTTTTTTTATTTGCCTGGAGGCACGTCCGAGTGTTTCTAGGCTCAGAAGTCCTTTATCTGAGCCTCTGGACCTTTGAACAGCAGTGGTTTAATTTTATTTTATGTGGAAATGTGTTTATTTTTCAATGGAACGCTTCAAATCTCTCCCCCCGTGCAAAAACAAGGAAATGGATCAGCTGAGGGCTGACAGCGGAGAGTTTGGCCATGCCCCCACCCTCTACTATTGGCCAGCTCTTTTCTCCTCATTTGCATTCAAGCAACAACGCCCATAATGACCTGTTCTGAGGGAGCAAAAATACTCTTTCTCATCTTATCTCTGTTTCTCATGCACTGAGTGTTGATTTTGAAGAAGGATTCATTTACAGTATTAGGGAACCATTAAGGAGCCATATAAAAGCATCAAGAAGTACCATGTCATGGGATCTTTAAAATAATATAAATGAGTGAGGAGTGAGTTTATTAGCTGCAGAGGAGAGGAGTCCGGGGGAGGTGAATGGACTGTACAAACACAGAAGATCAGAAACAAACATGCAGTGGAAACAAACACCGAGTTACCTAAAAATGCTAATTTCTTACGAATCAAAAAGAACTGCATCTATACATGCTTGTCTTTATCTTATTTATCTTTTTTTTTGTTTTTGTTTTTTGCATGCTCTTGGCTTCCAGTGTGGGCAGCAAAGTAAGAATTTCATTGTACAGGGAAATATGTTTCTTTACTGTGCATATGACAATAAAAGCTTTGAATCTTGAATCTATTTGAAGAGGAAAAGTATGAAATGTGTTTCTCCAGGTATTTGAGCAAAATATTTGTATTTATTTATTTGTAAAGGGACAGCACATATTAATGAACATTTAAAATGTAAATATGTAAAGATTATAGCCAGCGTGGCTAATTTCCATCTTCAGTCCCTCGGCAGGTTGATGTCAAATCAGGGACAGGGAAAAGTACAACAACAATCACACAAAGTACATAAAACCAGCACTCACTGTACACACAATTCAGACAGTTCAAGTCAAGAGTCTAAGAGTTAAACCAATAACCCCTCAATATATTTCAATTTTGTTAAATATGGTTACATATTTGACTAGTGGACAGCCACTGTTTTACAGCTTTAGAAAATGCTGCCAGTGTTGGAAGCTCTCGTATGTGAGCAGGCAGTGTGTTCCATGTTTGACCTGCTCGATAAGCAAAAGAGGACTGTCCAAAAGCGCTTTTCCTTAACGGCACAGAGCAGTCACCTCTAGAACCGGCTCTTGTTGTGCGATTTGTATTTCTTTTCACAAACTCTTTTAAAGGAGGTGGAGCAAGATTATTAAAAACTTTGTAAACCAAAATTAAATCTGCATATTTGATGGTGTTGTCCCAATTAAGAAATTTATATTTGTCCAGAATTCTACAATGGTGGTAACTTGGGCTTTTTGTCCAATACTTTAAGTGCTTTTTTATAAAGTTTCAACTAATTTAAGAGTAGTTTTATTTGTCAGAGTCCAACTAGTGATACAATAATTTAATGGCGGCAAGATCATTGAATTTAAATACATAATTGCAGAGTTTGTTGTTAGATTATTTCTTATATGACAAAAATTTGATAAATGATATTTGATTTTATTCACTGTTCTTTTGACATGTTGTTTAAATGATAGTTGTGGGTCCAATGTGACTCCCAGATATTTGAGCAAAATATCTCTTGCCCATTATAGATATACTGTATTACAAAAGCTGGTGTGTGCTGTGTGCCTTTAATTATTGTCTTTATTGGTTTAGAACCAGTAAGTGCACTGTTAGCATGCTAGTTTTAAGCATTATTGTCCCGGCAAAACTCCGGACTAGTCTCTGAAAGTTGTGTAACTCACTGTGGTAAATAATTAGGATGCTCAGAATGCATGACGTAAGTATAAGTATAGGAATAACTTTGGACCTCTGTTTCAAATCATCTAGTTCTGTTTTTCATTTTCAAGACTGTAAAAATCAGATATAGCATTTTTATGAGCTATATATATAATAAACACTAGAGATTCAAAGTACCCATTACATTTCAATCTTGCGTCTGCTCTTGTGGGTTTGTATGGAAGAAAGATGGTAGAGAGATAGAATGTGCTTTATAGATTTTGTGGTTCTCGGGAGATTTCCTTTGCACAGATTTATTCATCAATTCAAATACAAACAGCAAAAAGGAGCGTGCGGCTGGGAACATAACATGAGGAAAATCTATGTCTGTGTGTAAGAACAGTGGTTTGAGCAGGAGGAGGTCTGCAGAAGAGGGATGGGAAATAAAACATAGAATGGTACAACTGTGGATTTCTACTGTACTGCAAAAACTAAGATGTAGCCAAGTTAAGATGAAGTGAAGAAAGTTTGATCATGATTTGACTAAATTTCACTTGACAAGTAAAATAATTTAATGTATGTTCTTAAAATATGACAATGCATCTTGCTACACTTAAAGATCCCATGACATGGTACTTCTTGATGCTTTTATATGGCTCCTTAATGGTTCCCTAATACTGTAAATGAATCCTTCTTCAAAATCAACACTCAGTGCATGAGAAACAGAGATAAGATGAGAAAGAGTCATAAATATCTCTCTCAAACTCTTTATTCTGGGCGTTGTTGCTTGAATGCAAATGAGGAGAAAACAGATGGCCATTAGTAGAGGGTGGGGGCGTGGCCAAATGCTCCGCTCAGAGCTCAGAGCCCACAGCTGATCCATTTCCTTGTTTTTGCACGGGAGAGAGATTTGAAGCGTTCCATTGAAAAATAAACACATTTCCACAGAAAATAAAATTAAACCACTGCTGTTCAAAGGTCCAGAGGCTCAGATAAAGGACTTCCGAGCCTAGAAACACTCGGACATGCCTCCAGGCAAATTAAAAAAACGCATTTCGCATTGCCTAGCGCATTCACAGTCCAAACTCTCTGGGCGTGATTTACACAGACGCTGAGTACAGACAGACGGGGGTGGAACTGCATTTGCATTTCTTTTTTCGATCTGACGTCAATAAGGTGCCTTGTTCAAAATCGCCCGTTTGAGCTCCGATTTTTTATAACGCAGAAAAGGATCGCAAATGCTCAGTTTAGACATTTCGCAACTTTTAACCATGGGGGGGGGGGGGGCTAAACAGGGTAGGGGAGCTCACATTAACGTTCAAAAACCTCAGAAAGTGACAATTTCATGCCATGGGACCTTTAAGAGGGGGCGGCAGTAGCTCAGTTGGTAGAGCGTTTGTCCACTGATCCAAAGGTTGGCGGTTCAAATCCCGCTCTTGACATAAGAAACATCAGTGGTTGAGCGGTCAGATCCCAACCTACCCACAGGTTGGTTGGTACGATTCCAGCTCCCACAGATGAATGCTGCCGTTGTGTCCTTGGGCAAGACACTTAACCCTCCTCCCCCCCAGTGTCTGCGTACACTGGTGTGTGAATGCGTGTGTGAATGGGTGATTGGTTCCTTGTTGTAAAGCGCTTTGGGTGCCTTGAAGGTGGAAAAGCGCTGTATAAAGATTTTACCATTTACCATAAGATAAGAACAACAACTCTGCACTTAAAATAAAAAAAAACATTTTCAAGAAAACTCCAGCACACTGTTGGTTTTCTTTTATTAATTTATTACTACAATGTTTCAGACCAACGGTGTGTCTCTTCCAACGGCTCTTGTACGTGATCCCAATCTCTGGATCAGTTCATTTCAAAGAGCCGTTCAAAATACTGGCTTTTTTACTATGTTTGTATTACAGAAGCCAACGTGAGAATTCATTTAACAACCAGAGAGAAATGACCAAGACTCAGATCTGTTTAAAATGGTTCAAACTGAGCGTGGGAGTGTGTTTACCATTTGGAATTATGCATGATGTAAATAAAATATCCAGATCAAGTTCTAGGTCAGATTTGTGGAGAGGTAAACCCACTCACAGATCTGTGGAGAGGCAACCCCATTCATAGTCAGGATGCTTGTTTTTTCTAGATATTTTTGAGCTATAAAACCACAGATCTGACCTGTAACTTGGTCTGGCTTGATTCCCATGAAGATAGAAAGGTTTAATGCCATACCGTGAAACATTTCAGACAAAGCAGTAACATTTCCATGAAGAAAATGTTTTCACAGACCCCATCCACCAGAAAACTTACAGAATGCACATTTCAAAAGAGCCGATTCCTACGCAAACATCACTATCCCTCACCTTGTCTATAGGGGGCAGCACAGGGTGAACACTTCTACAGCTATATTTGAGGATCTCAAAGTGATGTTACATAATGTGTGAGGTATTTTGGGAATTGTCAGAAATGTGTGAGTCTAATGGTGCAATGTGCTGAATATATCAACTCAGCCTCAGAAAATACTCCACATGGTTCCACCTTGTGATGACATGTGGTAATACAGGAAGTGCTCCTTTGTGTTTTTAAACTCAATACACCTTGGAACAGAGCATTTTGAGCTTTGGAGATGCAGACAAACAGGATTTGTCAAACGTGTGAATGAAACAAAAACAACTCCAGGTATGTTTTTTGATGAGGAAACAACATTATAACATGGCTTAAAGGGATAATGCGTTTTTTTTTTGTTTTTTTAAAAAATGTTAATCTGTATGGGTTTCCTTCTAAAAGTTACGTGTGTTGACACCGGCTTACCTCTGACAGTCTCAGCTGATCCCGGTTCAGCTCGCTTTCTGGAGCCCACGTAAGTAGGTCCGGTAACTTCCCTGGAACATGAAATAAAGCGGGCATGGTGACAGAACTGTGTAAAGCCAACGCAGCGCAGTCTGTGCGCCAAGAGGAACTAATGAGATCTCTCACGAATCTTCATGGCGATATGAAGATGGGGGTCTGGCACCCGAGCTCAGTCTAAATTGTTCACCTGGGTCTCTAAAAATGTATTTCATCATGCTAAATTAATCTCCCTGGATAATTATGTCTCCTGTGAAAATCTGTCTCAAATAGTTATCTGTGTTTTGACTTCGCCTCCCTGCATGAACATTGCCCAAGGCCACAGCATGTGGTTTGTTATCTGGACTCTAAATAAACATGGCACCCACTCTCACACTGACACTGAAACTAGAAGTATAGTAGGAATGTTCCCTGTTTTTAGAAAGGTCTGACCTCTGCTCTCGGTTCAATCAATTTCATCGATTTCCAATCTGATCCCCCACACCCTTCCTTCTGTTACCAACAAAAAGGATCACCTTATGTTATATCTCCAATTGTTTTTCTGTCATTACATGTTGTTAAATTGTCACTGATTGTATGTATTGCATCTATTCTACTCTGCATCTCCCAGTCGGCGGCGCGCGCATGCGCAGCGGCCCCTCCCCTACCCACTCTATCACTGTCCTGCCTGCTTAGTGGGGAAACGTAATTTCGAATTCACTCTATGTACATGTACATGAATTGTCTCGACAATAAAGCAAACTATGACTATGACTATGAAGCTTGTTTTTCTTCTCAAAACAAAACATTTGTTAGAAAGGTGATATATTTGAGTCTGAAACAGTTGTCCACGAAACATCCAGCAGCGTATTTTGCATTCGTGTATTGTCTCTCTCCACTCGTATCACTACGCCCATGTTAACTCTATCAGCCTGTTCACCTTCAGCGGATGTCTACGCCGAAGTTTACAAGTGAACAGGCTGATAGAGTTAACATGGGCGTAGTGATACGAGTGGAGAGAGACAATACGCGAATGTGAAATACGCTGCTGGATGTTTCGTGGACAACTGTTTCGGACGCAAATATATCACCTTTCTAACAAATGTTTTGTTTTGAGAAGAAAAACAAGCTTTATTTCATGTTCCAGGGAAGTTACTGGACCTACTTACGTGGGCTCCAGAAAGTGAGCCGAACCGGGATCAGCTGAGAGTGTCAGAGGTAAGCCGGTGTCAACACACGTAACTTTTAGAAGGAAACCCATACAGATTAACATTTAAAAAACCCCACTATCCCTTTAAGGCTCATGAGAGTCAGTTTTGGTTAATACAGGACCTTTAAAGGCGCTGTACCTGATTTCACTGTCTTAAAAATGTGAAAAACAGAACAAGTTCATCTTTAATGGTTTGCCTGCTGTTTATACAATCAGGTCTCACCTAATGATGTCATAAGGTATAATCAACAATTGTATTCTCCAAATGTGAATGAAACAAAACATAACTTCAGGCATCGTTTTGATGGGAAAACAATACTAGCGCTTAAAAATCGACTTAGTATCATGCTATTTTTGAAGACTGAAGTGCTGTGCCAAATGAGGAAGTACTTCGCACGCAAATAATGTGTTTACAAAAGCTGTATTAACTGAAAAGTACGCAGAGTGCATTAAATACAATGAACTGATGTTACTTTTGCTTCATGATTATCTCAGTCATTCTCTCATAAACAGTAAAGAGGGAATAAACCATAATCTCGTCACTGAAATGAGAGCGGGGCTGTGGAGAGGAGCGTTAGATTTGCTCGACGGGGTAATTCAGGATTCAAATGGAGCTGATTACAGAGGGTTTGTTACAAGTCGCCCATGGCAACGGCATCGAACCTCATTTACAACATCATCTCTTTGTATTCAACGCGGTCACGGCACTTTGTACGCTGCAAAAATAAACATGTGCGTTCAATAAAGGTCCTCTGTTTAAAGGCAGGTTTAAAGTTGGATATGTTTGAGATTGCTCAATTATCAGAGGTGGTACAGTAGTCAAAAGTGTACTCAAGTTAGAGTAACATTACTTCAAATGAATGTTACTTAAGTAGAAGTACAAAGTGGTCCAAGTCAACGGTTCTTCTGATCCTAAGCATTTCATTGCATTGTTGACCTTGTGTTGATTCTGCATATGACAAATAAACAATCTTGAATCTTGAAAAAGAAAATACTCAAGTAAAATGTTTCCTCATCAAAAACATACCTGGAGTTGTGTTTTGTTTCATTCACATTAACACACAAATTCTGCATATTTCTGCATATTCTCAATCAGAAAACACTCTGTTCCACAGGAAGTACTCCACTGTGTTTTTAAACTCCATACACGTTCACTAAAATAATTTGGATTTAGATCATTTCAGCCCTGGAATTGCCTGTCTCTACTTCTCTCTTCTCCTTGCTGGAAGGCGGACGCTTTGTTTCTAGCTCCTTTATCTGCTACTCTTGTGTCTGCTGTGCCTCTCTCGTCTCGTCTTATTTCTCCTGTTGGAGTAGATTTTCGAATTCTAAATTATGGAATTGATAAGCTGGTCCCTCAACGCAATTGGCACGCTTTTTTCATGAAGAAATGTGGGTTCGGGAGAGTCGACTTGTGGAACTATTTACTATTTGGGTTTTTGATGGCAGGACATTTGATCAAAGATCAAAAGATCAAAGTCAGCTTTATTGTCAAGTCTGCCATATGTGTTCAACATACAGTGAATCGAAATTTCGTTTCTCTCTGGCCAAGTAGTGTAAAAAGACAGTGTACAAAATACAATATAAAGACAAAACACAACAAAAACTACTATCTAAGACAGAAATCTAAATCTCTAAAGTCTAAAGTCTAAAGTCTAAGATCTAAACTTTAGTTTAGATGATTGGCCTGGGGATGTTTTCTGATCCATCTGATCCATCGGAGGGTTGGAGAGTTGGAGCGCTGGCAGTGAACAAAGAGTCCCCGAGCTGGCGGCTGTCATTCTGTGATAATAACGGCTCACATGATACTGTATCAAAAGGACATAACATAAATTGGCTAGAACGCGATGACACGCGTATTTATAAAAACACTCTGCCCTCTCACATAGTCCTCAGTTTGTCAATAATATAGTCTCTGTTCTCCTCTCTCGTTTGCCATGCAGTTGTTTCCTAATAGTTCTGAAATCACTGTTGAAAATGCACCTTGACAGGAAATCAAGTGTCTGGAAGTTGGTTTCCCATGATTCCTAGTAACAATTCCCTCTCAGCAACTTTTAACATCCAATGCATAATGTAAAGACCATTTACCTTGACTAGAATAAATTAAAATCAGGTACAGGCCCTTTAAAGGCGCATTGCGTAACTTTTGAAATGGAACTGAAGCTAACAACTACTAGCATGCTAACAGCACACTTCCAGATTATCAGACCACAATAATTAGATACAGACAGTACACAGCGGACTTATTTTGACCTCACGATTATAGAATATATATGTGTGTGTATATATGTGTATACAGTGGTACCTCACCTTACGAAAGACCCTACATACGAAAAATCCAAGTTACGAAACGCCTTCACGTCAAATTTTGGTCTCTAGATACGAAAGAAAATTCAAGTTACGAAACGCGAAATCTCAAAAATTCAATTAATGCGCGCTCAGATGCACGCCCTGAAACGTAAATACACTTTATCAACACACACGGGGTTAGGTTCCAGAGGTGGCCCGCGGTGGGAGAGGTCCACGAGGTAGGACAACTTTGTATTTTGCAATTGTTCTACATGTTTTAGGGCTGTAAATGCCTCACCACACACATTCTACGCTTTTCTCAGACTGGAGTTGGGCTTTTCTCGCATTTCTCTCTCGTTTGAACACTCGAACTTTCATAGATTTTCAATGGAATGTGTTGATAGTGAAGCGTGGGGGTAGACATGGCTCAATATAGCGCCGAACGTGCGAGGGGAGCGGAGACACAGGATTACTATCAACAACACATCATCAGTATGGTAAAACTCACCTGTCTCACGACGGTCTAAACCCAGTTCACGTTCCCTATTAGTGAGTGAACAATCCAATGCTTGGTGAATTCTGCTTCACAATGATAGGAAGAGCCGACATCGAAGGATCAAAAAGCGACGTCGACACGGCGCGGGATGGAGCCACAGCGCCCGGGCTGAGCACGGGGTGATTTAATCCTGGGCTGGTCCCGGTTTGGTCCGGGTCTGGACCTGATCCGGTCCTGGTTTAGACCTGGTCTAGACCTGGTTTAGTTCTGGTCTAGACCTGGAAGTCACATAGAAGCAGAGCCCGCCCCGAGCGAGACCCCGCGGTCTTGCCCGCCGATAGAGCACCTTTCTTGGCCTGTTAGCTCACAGTGTCAGCCCCCCGGCTCTGGAAGTCAGATAGAACCAGAGCCCGCCCCGCCCCGCTCTTATTCCCGCTGAAAGAGCGTCTTTCTCGGCCTCTTAGCTCTAGCGCGGAACGCGCAAGGAGCGCGGAGACACGAGCAACGCGCTCCTCCAACGGCACTGCCATGTCCCGGGATAATCCTGGTTTAGTCCAGGTCCAGTCCAGGTTTAGACCTGGTTTAGTTCTGGTCTAGACCTGGTTTATTCCAATCAGGACGCAGAACACAAATGTCACACTATAAAAAAAAAGTTACACTATTAAAAAACAACCCTTGGAACGGGTCAGGCCTTTTCCATTGAAATAGCTACTCAACTTACGAAAAATTCACGTTACGAAACCACTTCTGGAACGAATTAATTTCGTAAGGTGAGGTACCACTGTATATCTGTACTGGGACAAGACAGATTTTGCTCAGATACATGGGAAAAATAATGTACAAGTCCTTTAAAAGAAGTTATAATGGTGCAATTTTACCAAAGACCTTATATAATATTCGGTCCTGAGTGATTTCTTTAATATAGATGTTTTTTTATTGTGTTTATTCATATACAGGCAGTGAAGGCAAGGCCCCAATATGAGAAACTGCTCTTTCATTAACCCGCGCATTAAAAAGAAATCAGAGGCACATTTAAAACAGGCTCAGACTTAAAACTGTGCGACTTTGAGCGGAGATGAGTTTCATCACGTGACTTTAATCTTCTTGCCTGGAGCTGGAAAACTGTCCAGTCAGTGCTTTTATCACGGAAAAGTCCAATTCCACGTGTTAATTGAGAGCAATCTGGTGTCTGTTGAGGTTAGAGCAGTGAGAGATGAAAGAATAGTTTATTTTACTTCTAATGAGAACATAGCAGATTTAGAGTGTGGATAGGACTGAGTCATACTCAAATCAAGGATCAAAAATGAATTGTGATGTTTTTTGCCAAGATGATTTGAATTACAAAAGTTTTATGATTTGAGTAAGTAAAAAAATATGAAAATCCATCTCGCTACACTTAAAGGTGCAATGTGTAACTTTTCTGTTGGAGGGTCCGTCAAATGCTTTTCCCCATGGAGATGTTATTGCTTTGTCTTGATATTAAACCTTTCTATCTTCATGGAGACCAAACCAGACAAAGTTACAGGTCAGATCTTTGGAGAGGCCTGTAACTGAATAAATGTAAGGTAGAGCCATACTGTGGAACATTCCAGGTAGAAACCAAAACGAAAACATTGCGTGATGCACCAAACGTTATTATATAGTGCCCCATTAAGATAAGGGCGGGGGGAAAAAAACTCTTTGCACTTAAAATAAGAAACAAAAGCTAATATTCTTAATTTTAACTTGCCTAGATATGACTTTTTGCAATGCATTTAAGTGCAAAAATATTGACAACAATGTTAGGTTAATTGTAATTTGTTCTTTTTCAATAATTTTGGGTGTAACCACCTTCTTCAGTTGTACTATATTATAACGTCTTCTCTGCACTTACAGCTGCAGGAGAAGAGGCTGGCAGCTGTGATTGTGTTGCCAGATAAGATCCATCAGCTTTTGAGAGGTGAGTAAAATTGACTTTTTGGAGATTTTTGGAGCTTTTGACCACATTTCCTCATCAAAACCAACTCTGAAGATGTTTTATATGCCATCCTTACATGTTTGAGCAATCTAGCAATCTTTCTGTGTTTTAAAACTCGCTGCCCCACCCCCACTAAAGACCTATGTACAGCCTCGCTCTCAAATAACAAGCAGAGTGTTAAGGTCCGTGTCTAGGGGTGACTGCAATGTTCTTAAAAGAAAGTCTCTCAATCTGCCTTCTCCTATAAAGCCATCAAGGAATGGAACGGGCTTCCAGAAAATTTGAAGAACATGGCAGATTATCTCAGCTTTTCACGGGCTGTTAAAAACTGGCTTCTTGACCATCAGTCCTGCTCACACTAAAAATACCAGACAGGTATTTGGCCATCAGATGTTACCCTCGTGGGTACCATCTGATGGCCACCAGATTACCAAGATCATTAGTGTCATATGTTTACATTTATAATACCAATAAGGTACGGAGCTATCGGATGCTACCCTTGTGGGTATCATCTGATAGCGACAACACTGTATTTATTCTGATATTTATTGCATTTTATATGTCTTGCACTTTAATATCTTGTAGTTTGCACTAGGTATCGAAATTTACTCTGAAATGTATTGCATTTTAAATGTCTCGCATTTTAATAACTTGTAGTTTGTACTAGGTATCGAAAATTGCACTAAATCTGAAATTTTGCACGCCTGTATATTGTCTTTTTGTATTGCACCTTTTATATGTAATTGTTTTTAATGTTTTTAATGTTTGTTAAGGACTACAGATGGAAATTAGCATTCTGCTAAATCTGGTGCAGCCATCTTTTTAATGTACCTGCACATTGTCCTTCAGATAAACAAGTAAATAAATAAATAAATATACCTTCACTAGAATCATTTGTATAATTCGCAGCCCCGGAATTGCCAATCTCTACTGAAATGTAAAAGGTAGTGTTAATTTGAAAAGTCCCACTTCACGACATCACAAGGTGGAACAGAGCTTTTTTTTTTTTTTTAGCTTATTTTATTTTAGCTTTTTTAGCTTAAGACATACTACTAATAAAAGGTTACTCAAATATGTGTGAATGAAACAAAACACAACTCCAGGTATGTTTTTGTTGAAGTAACAACATTCTAACATGACTTAAAGCTCACAAGAGTCAATTTTGCGTAATATAGGATCGTAATTATAAACAATGAAGATGTTTATTAAAAGTTATTGAGTAAAGAGCACTCTCCTCTGTCAAACCCTGCTGCTGCTGCTGCTGCTGATGGTTAATGACATGTAAAATCAGATTACGCCTGATTGATAAAGGCCCATATTTCCTCCATACAGCAGAGTAATGAGCCTCTGTTGTCACGTACATGAGTGTGTGAACCTGTGGAGCGTTCACAAACTCTTAAAAGCTCTCTGCAGGAGGTTTATTACAGCTCTGAGACAGAGATGTCAGAAACATGTAGTTATAGGCCATTTTACAGAGAAACATGAAGGCACCCACCCACGCTCTCTCTTTTTCCCTCTCTCTTTATGTCTCTGTGCCTTTCTCTTTCACTCTCTCTTTATGTCTCTGTGCCTTCCTCTTTCCCTCTCTCTTTCTCTGCCTCTACCACTGTCTTTCGCTCTCTTGCCTTCTCTTTCTCCCTCTCTGTGAGCTATGCATTAAAGTTTATGACAGTCTCCTGATGTGAAAGCAGCTGCAGAGACTTCATTATCTGCAGCGACACCAGAACAAACAGCTTTTAAAGATCACATACAGTATACACATTAAGAACAATATTAATAATGCAGTAGACTTATATAGCACGCACTTAGATCACTTTACAATGCATTACTCATTCACTCTATTCTCTGTGGTCGTGTCTACTATTGTAGCCACACCTGCCCTGGGACAGGCTGACAGAAGAGAGGCGCACACACGCACGCATGCACACACACACGAGTTACTTCACCCTTTTTTTTTCTCTTTGCATATATTTGATGTCTTTTGTACGTATATCAAATCTAGAAAGTAGTATAGTAGTAATAACATATAATAGTAATATAGTAGTAACATATAGTAGTAATAACATATAGTGTGTCCAAACTTTTGATTGGTAGTATATATTTCAATCTACTTGGGCTGGGGCTTGATCAATATAAATCTTATTGTATGGGAAAAAAAATGTTAATACTCTCTTTGAAAAATGTAAATAAAACTCAAGATAACATCTTTGTATTGGCAGGGGCAATACAGTCAGAGAGAATAAAGCTGCAGATATTTCCCAAGTGTATCTCCATGGCAACAAAAGCCCCGTCCGTTTGATTTAGAAACCCCATGTTCGCCTGAGCGCAGCTGAAAGACGAAGACACAGGGCAGGTGGACAGGTGTTTGACAGACAGGTGCAGATCCAGGACTCCCCTCGTGGACACTCCTCTGCACCCGTCTGTACCTGTACCTGTCTGTACCTGTCTGCACCTGTTTGTACCTGTTTGCACCTGTCTGTACCTGTCTGTACCTGTTTGTACCTGTACCTGTCTGTACCTGTCTGAACCCGCCAGAAGCTAAGGGTATAATTTCATCATTAGTTAAAGGGACAGTGTGTAAGATTTTTACCCGTTAATTACTGAAATTGAAGATACCCATTCAAAAATACATTGTTTTCCAAGCCTTTTCACTTCCATCATGAAATCAAAGTATTCTTTTGGACTTAGATATAGTCACATAAAAGGGGGATCTTCCCCATGCAGAGGCAGCCATTTTGAATACGAGAGCCGCAGAAGGACATTTGGGCTCCGCCTTCGCCTTCGGCAAGGCTCGTGGTTTTGGGTAAACAACACAAGCATGCTGCCGGATCAGACATCGTAATGGATCTAACACGTGTTTTGGACTAAATTGTTTTACTGGATTTTATTCGCTGGATCCTTACGGACAAATTGAGAGCAAGTTTATGGTGAAATACAGAGTTTGACCTGTGCAAAGCATTCTAAGGTAAGCTAACCTCGTTTTGTGCTTTTCCGTATAAAAGCCCCATGTGCTCAGGGAGTGATTGTTTTACAGGGAAATGAATTGCATAGTCAAAAAGAGGAGACTGTAAGGTTTCATTTGATGTGTAGAGTGTCATGGTACATGATCGGGAATGTGTGTTTTCATGAGAAAATTAAAAAAATAAAAACCGGGACCGCGTTTTATTTATACAGTAGCGGCGCGCGGCTCGTGTGTGCACCCGGGTGACCCTCGAGGTCTGCCGTAGCTAAAACAGAAAGTGCAATAGCACCATCCACCTATGCGCCACGAATCCTACACACTGGGGCTTTAAACTTTTTTTTTTTTTTAACATAATTTTGCTCAACCTGCAATGACAAACAAGAATGGGAGGAGGGATGGGAGGGATAATGCGTTGTTTTTTTTTGTTTTTTTATGTTAATCTGTAAAATTATACTTATATACTTATACTTATCACTTATAAACTTTGGAGTAGACATCCGCTGAAGATGAACAGGCTGATAGAGTTAACATGGGCGTAGTGATACAAGTGGAGAGAGACAATACGCGAATGCGAAATACACTGCTGGATGTTTCGTGGACAACTGTTTCAGACTCAAATATATCACCTTTCTAACAAATGTCTTGTTTTGAGAAGAAAAACAAGCTTTATTTCATGTTCCAGGGAAGTTACCGGACCTACTTACGTGGGCTCCAGAAAGCGAACCGAACCAGGATCAGCTGAGACTGTCAGAGGTAAGCCGGTGTCAACACACGTAACTTTTAGAAGGAAACCCATACAGATTAACATTAAAAAAAAAAACCACTATCCCTTTAAAATCAAAGATGACATATGGAAATGAGCGTTAAGTGATCTTCATAACTGTTCTGTTAATGCCAGACTGCAGCTGATACAATTTAAAGTCATACATAGGCTGCACTATTCAAAAGTAAAGTTAAATTTTTTTTTTTACTCAAACATCACCTCTCTGTGATAGATGCAAGACAATTAATAGTATGCTTGTACACCAATTCTTGTTATGCAGAAAGCTCCAAGGTTTCCGGTGTTCAATATTTAAAATGTATTCCCATGCACTTAAGGTAACTATAGACCCTGATTCTGAAGCCGCTCTTTTTGGCTTCTCTAGCACTTTGGAAAATATGGTGATAGCTAAGAGATGCATTTTCAAATTATAGAATTCACATTCTCCACCTCAATTTGAAGCCTGGCTCGCGGAATTAATGGGAGTGCTGCATATTGAGAGATTGAGGCATGAGGTGTCGGGCAGTCCTCAAAAATTTCAGAAGGTTTGGAAACCCATTCTAGAGCATTTGAATTTGTAGTGGATCCCTAAAAAAGAATATAACAATGTTGTCAAATGATATAACATGTACTTTTTTGTATACATATACCCCACTGTGTGTTAGTGTGTGGTTTTATAGGGGAAAAAAAAAAATCCTGTTTGTAGGCTTTATTTTGAGGACATTTCACAAATCAAAAGACAGAATATTTTAGGTCTATGTCTGCCCCAAAGATGACCAGCCTCTTGGTCAAAACGCATTGGCAGGACTTTTATTAAGCCAGAGTGCCTTGGATCTCCTTGTTTTTTGTTTTTTTTTATTTAGATATTTTGAATTGTTAATTGCTATGGCAACATTGCAAATTTTTCATCACTTGGAAACCCATTCATAAAGCAGACATATTGTCCTTTTGTCTGCTATATAATTCGTGGATCATTATGTTATAATTGGGCATTTTAAAGGTGCAGTGTGTCTTTTCTGGTGGAGGGTCCATCACCTGCTTGTTTCTATGGATATGCCTTTGCTCTGCCTGGAATGTTCCACAGTATGACATTAAACCGCTCTACTTGACATTTATTTACTGCAGCTGGTTTTATAGCTCAGAAAATGCCTAGAGAAACAGACATACTGACTGTGAGCGGGGTCGCCTCTCCACAGATCTGACCTGTAACTTGGTCTGGTTTGGTCTGCATGAAGATAGAAAGGTTTAATGGGCTATTATGGAACATTCCAGACAAAGCACTAACATCTCCATGGAAAAAACATTGATGGGGCCTCCACCATAAAAGTTACACAATGCACTATTAAATTCAATCCAAAACAATTTAATAAAAGAAACAGATTGACTGATTTCTGGGTCCAATGGGAGCTGATTTCATTGTAAATATCAGCACAACAAAGAGTACAGCTGCTGATTCTTTTTTTCAGGGACTGTAATTATAGCAAGGTTAAAAGCTCCAAAAAAGTCATTTTTGCTCTTCTTTGCCTCTCAGATTACCATAAGAACTCAGTGTAGCATTGAGCGGCAAATCAAGGTTAGTCTCCAACACTGACATTTTCCTCGTGTCCAACCTTGCAGCGCTGACTGTAAAGTGCTCCTCTTTTAAAATGTCCCCTGACACAGATCACGGCTAACCACTAAAGGCTAACACATTGAACAGCCTCTCTTGTAAGTCCCATTGACTCCTGTTATGAGGCTAACCCGCTCTTATCTTGTCTTGGCCCACATGTTTGCTTGATTGTTACGTTCATCTTGCTGAACTACATCGACTGTACTGGGGTTTCTTATGTTGAACACATACACGGATGTGAAGAGATCAATACCCCACACAGACTTATGCAAACAGACCCCTGATTGGACAGCAGTGACGTTCTTGGTTACAGCCCTCATGCTTCACAGCAAGAAGGTTCTGGGTTCGATCCCCGTGTGGCATGTTGGTATGGCCGTAAGATTTGGGTCGCCCGAGCCTTTCTGTGTGGAGTTTGCATGTTCTCCCCGTGTCTGGGTGGGTTTCCTCCGGGCACTCCGGTTTCCCCCATCAACCCAAAACATGCTCCATAGGTACCTCCAGCTTAGATCCTGACCAAGCCGAAGCAATAAGATCATGGAGATGGTCCCCGGGCGCAGTAATGTGCTGCCCACTGCTCCTAATAACTAAATAATTTTTCCTGTGTGAGATCAACAAAGTCACTTCTTCTTCTTTGGAACTTTATTAGTGAGTGGCAAAGGTATTGATACTTTGCAGAGACATCAAGCTAGGGGTGTTCTGGCTGTATTGGCTGTTTGTTGAATGTTCAGAAGTTATCATGGTGATACAATGCACACATCTACAATTAAAGGTCCCATGGCATGAAATTTTCACTTTCTGAGGTTTTTGAACGTTAATGTGAGCTCCCCTACCCTGTTTAGGCCCCCCCCCCCATGGTTAAAAGTTGCGAAATGTCTAAACTGAGCATTTGCGATCCTTTTCTGCGTTACAAAAAATCGGAGCTCAAACGGGCGATTTTGAACAAGGCACCTTATTGACGTCAGATCGAAAAAAGAAATGCAAATGCAGTTCCACCCCCGTCTGTCTGTACTCAGCGTCTCTGTAAATCACGCCCAGAGAGTTTGGACTGCGAATGCGCTAGGCAATGCGAAATGCGTTTTTTTATTTGCCTGGAGGCACGTCCGAGTGTTTCTAGGCTCCTTTATCTGAGCCTCTGGACCTTTGAACAGCAGTGGTTTAATTTTATTTTATGTGGAAATGTGTTTATTTTTCAATGGAACGCTTCAAATCTCTCCCCCCGAGCAAAAACAAGGAAATGGATCAGCTGAGGCTCAGAGCGAGAGTGGAGCGTTTGGCCACGCCCCCACCCTCTACTATTGGCCAGCTCTTTTCTCCTCATTTGCATTCAAGCAACAACGCCCATTATAGAGTGTTCAGAGAGAGAAAAATGACTCTTTCTCAGCTTATCTCTGTTGTGAGTGTTGATTTTGAAGAAGGATTCATTTACAGTATTAGGGAACCATTAAGGAGCCATATAAAAGCATCAAGAAGTACCATGTCATGGGATCTTTAAAAAAAAAATCAAAAAAAAAAATGAATTTAACAAAACATTTTCAAGAGCCTCTGATCAATGCACATGCATGGCACTGTATAGGTGTTTCTTGCTTAAAAGCACAAATCATCTCACCGGTTGTAGTTCCAACCAAGTCAGCTCTTTCTGGTCAGATTGTGTTAAAATAAAACTTTGATTAAAGTCTAACTTGAGTAACAGAGCTTCTAACAGAGCCGTGCTTTCAGTTAGCTTCGCACCCAGGGACTGTAGATGCAAAGTATCAATAGCTATGAGTGTCAGTGGTATTGACATTTTCTCATGTACAAGCTCAAAACACATCGAAATGTAAAAGAGCTACTACCAATGTCATCTCTTGCCTTCATGGAGACAGATAAAGTTGAATGCCAAACAGTAGCCTATGAACCAGATGGAAAGAGGTTTGATTCTCTTCTCTTCAAATAATTGTACCTCTTGACCAGACACTTCTATTGCCAACTCCAGTCAGAAATCACCAAATTACTGCAACAGGAAGGGCATCTGGCTTGAAAATTTTCCATATGTCTGATTCCCTGAGAAGAAATTAAGCAGTCTATATTATTATTCCAATGAAATAGCTCTTTCATGACAACACCAGGTCAAAATAGTTGAAAATGATCAGGTTTTGAGTTCATTGAAGCTTAAAGGTGCACTGTGTAACTTTTTTGTAGAAAGATCCTGTTTGTCTCCATGGAGATGTTAATGCGTTGGTTTAAATTGTACACAGGATGACAATAAACTAATCTGTACGGCATCTCTTCCACTACAGGTGTTATTGCTCAAAGATATCTTTAAAAAAACACAAATTTTTACTGTGAGTGGGGTCGCCTCTCCACAAATCTAACCTGTAATTTGGCTTGCATGTCTCCATGGAGATACTCAAGTTTGTAGCCATACTGTAGAACATTCTAGGCACATCTCCATGGAAACAAGGAGATGATGGACCCTTACACAGTGCACCTTTAAGCTGCTATGAGCCCCAGAACTAAAAGATTCAAACAAGCAAATAAAATGTTCCTACTCAAGTCAATAATTTCATCCATCGATTATATGTTATTGCCATACATACCACACCATCTTGTTTTCATCTTACAACATTTAAATTCACAAATCAATAGAATATTCACAGTGTGGCTATAGGTAAAATGTTGCATGTTAAAATGTGAAGAGCCCCGTTTGACCTCTGTCTTTGGGCTGGTGATTTTAGCTGCTCTAATCAATTCATAATTACACCAGGGACAAAAAACACAATGATTAAGAAGTTATTCCAGAAAAATTGCACAATCAGGTCAGCAGGGGGCAGTGCGTGAGTCCTCGTGACACAGAGATCAATGTATTGACAATGTAGCAAGATTGCAGCACTGTTAAAAGTATGATTCACTAAAGGAGTCAAACCTCTGGGAATACAGTGAAATATTAAAGGTGTTAACCTTGAAAGGAGAAAAGTGATCATGGGAAGACAAGCTGAGGAAAAGAGGAGAAGAGGAAACTGCAGTTTGAGAATTTGTTTTATTTAGTGACAAATCTGTTCATGTTTCTGTCCTCTTTGTGTGTAATTATTTGGATATTCTAGATATTTATTTAATCATATTCATGGTTTGATCTCATTTATGACCTGGTTTAGCACCAATTTAGGCCTGGCATCATTTGGGGTTTAGATCTGGTGATACTTGGAAAGCTCAAGTTGTCCTTATTTTCACAAAAAATAGGCTGACGTACGTCTCTTGCCATTGCCTTGTTTGTTTTGGTTTGTTTGGGCGAACCTCAGCCTCAAACCTCAATGCTGCTCTGTGCAGGGCTAAGGCTGTGTCACATGTGCATTTTGAAGACCTTTCACTGTCACCACAATGGTTGAACTGCTAATTGTTGATTTGCTAATTGCTATGGCAACAGTGCTAAATTCACTCCAAAACTCATGGCTAGATTGTTAAAGGTCCCATGGCATGAAATTTTCACTTTCTGAGGTTTTTGAACGTTAATGTGAGCTCCCCTACCCTGTTTAGGGCCCCCCCCCATGGCTAAAAGTTGCGAAATGTCTAAACTGAGCATTTGCGGTCCTTTTTTTTGTGTCTACTCAGCGTCTCTGTAAATCACGCCCAGAGAGTTTGGACTGCGAATGCGCTAGGCAATGCGAAATGTGTTTTTTTATTTGCCTGGAGGCACGTCCGAGTGTTTCTAGGCTCGGAAGTCCTTTATCTGAGCCTCTGGACCTTTGAACAGCAGTGGTTTAATTTTATTTTATGTGGAAATGTGTTTATTTTTCAATGGAACGCTTCAAATCTCTCCCCCCGTGCAAAAACACGGAAATGGATCAGCTGAGAGCTCAGAGCGAGAGCGGAGAGTTTGGCCACGCCCCCACCCTCTACTATAGGCCAGCTCTTTTCTCCTCATTTGCATTCAAGCAACAACGCCCAGAATAAAGTGTTTGAGAGAGATATTTGACTCTTTCTCATCTTATCTCTGTTTCTCATGCACTGAGTGTTGATTTTGAAGAAGGATTCATTTACAGTATTAGGGAACCATTAAGGAGCCATATAAAAGCATCAAGAAGTACCATGTCATGGGACCTTTAACATTCTCAGATGACTTGGTAAACATTGGTCTAAACATCAGTCCCCATTTCTGCTGACAGGTGTAAGCCATGGGTCAAATGCATGGGTCAAATGCAGAGGACACTTTTCGGCTTGTGACAATAACTTCTCCTGAAGTGCATAACCTCTGTCCTGCTGATTGGCTGCTGATAAGGACTGTTTGTCCCTGTGGCGGAAATGGAAGGTGGTTTATCTTTTTATTATATATTTTTTCGAGTCTGATGGAGACATTTGATAGGTTACTTAAAAATCCATTAGCATCTGACATTTTTGAAGAACAGATTTCAGATATGCTACTTGCTCTTGTCCTTCAGTCTGATCTGATGCTCTAGTCTGGACAGATATTTGGTTTAAAGAGGACCTATTATGCAAAATCGGCTTTTTAGAGCTTTTACCCATGTTATAGTTGTTTCCTCTTCTCATTTACCCTCTCAAAGTTATATCTAATGTGATTTGTGCTTGTTTGATTCATCTTTAATTACATATTTTGAAGAAGCAATATTGCCATTCAGGGCCACTGCTCTATATTTACTTCATTAGAGATACATGTAGGATTCGGCATTGTAGATTAGTCTTTTTGGTACAAATCAAAACCAATCTGCTCCCATTTGGCAGCAGTTTTTTCACTTATATTGAATGTTACAAGTTAAAATGTCCAAATTCTAACATAATAATCCATGGGTGTCCACTTCTTGCCGTCCATTTTATATTTTATTTTGTGGTAGAGATTTATTCCCTAGACCAAAACACATGGAGGAAATAGAAGAGCTGCCAAGACTGAGTGATTTGCTGATAATGAACATATTCACTGAGTAAAGACAGAGGCTCTTGTGTCACAATTCTGATATTTTTAACGATTGTTAGAAAAATTTATCTCAGAAAACCAATGATAAAACTGCTGGGAGAGTTGTTAAACATGTATTCTGTTTGTGAAACGTCACTGTTTGATTCTTGAATTTCCTGATGTATTTGCCCCTCGGCGTTTCACTCATTTGGATGCAAAAGAAAGACATTTTGTTTAAAAAAAAATCACATGCCTCAAATAATTGCTTTGATACAATCTGGAAATTTCATCTATTAATGCCTCGGGTGGTTCTGTAATGAAAACAGCTGACATGAATTTTAATTCTGGTACACAAGATTATTCAAATGCATGAAGCATTCAATATTGTATTTACTATGAAACAGAGTAGTGAGTGAGTACATAAGTGGTTCTTTCGTTCTATATTGTGTAGAAAGGTTCATATTAGTACTGATATTTGCAGCTGATGTCCTTAACATTCTCTGGGAGTGTGATGCTAACAGAAGGCACTGCCCCATCTAAGGCTTTGTAAGACTTTAAAGGAGAATTAATGTTTTTTACAATCTGAGCCTTATTTAGATAATAAAACAAGTTGTTTTACTCACCCATAGCACTTTGGTGTCATATGGAGCACTTCCGGAGATGTTTTAGAGCGGTCTCCAAATAACACAAACTTTAGCCCTTTTCAAATCATAGAAGCTCAATGTCTTAGTCTACACTTTCGTTTGAGTCAAAAGTGGCCTGTAATCCGAGATTTAGCCATAATTTACAGCTTTGCGTTTCATGTTTGGGTCCCGGGAGCTGAGAGCGAAATAAGCTGTGACTCCGCACATGCGCACTGGCCTCCTCATCTACTCGAAACTATGGATAAATCTCGGATTACAGGCCACTTTTGACTCAAACGAAAGCGTAGACTAAGACAGTGAGCTTCTATGATTTCAAAAGTGCTAAAGTTTGTGTTATTTGGAGACCGCAAACATGTGCCCCGAGAACTCACATTACGGAGATCGCAAATCTAAAACATCTCCGGAAGTGCTCCATATGACCCCAAAGTGCTATGGGTGAGTAAAACAACTTGTTTTATTACCGAAATAAGGCTCAGATTGTAAAAAACGTTAATTCTCCTTTAATGTGAGTTTTGTTTTAACACAATTTGACCAGAAACAACTGACCTCACTGGAACTACAACAGGTGAGCTGATTTGCTCTGTTATACAAGTTTCTTAAAGGTCCCATGGCATGAAATTTTCACTTTCTGAGGTTTTTGAACGTTAATGTGAGCTCCCCTACCCTGTTTAGCCCCCCCCATGGTTAAAAGTTGTGAAATGTCTAAACTGAGCATTTGCGATCCTTTTCTGTGTTACAAAAAATCGGACCTCAAACGGGCGAGTTTGAACAAGGCACCTTATTGACGTCAGATCGAAAAAAGAAATGCAAATGCAGTTCCACCCCCGTCTGTCTGTACTCAGCGTCTCTGTAAATCACGCCCAGAGAGTTTGGACTGCGAATGCGCTAGGCAATGCGAAATGCGTTTTTTTATTTGCCTGGAGGCACGTCCGAGTGTTTCTAGGCTCGGAAGTCCTTTATCTGAGCCTCTGGACCTTTGAACAGCAGTGGTTTAATTTTATTTTCTGTGGAAATGTGTTTATTTTTCAATGGAACGCTTCAAATCTCTCTCCCGTGCAAAAACAAGGAAATGGATCAGCTGTGGGCTCTGAGCGGAGAGTTTGGCCACGCCCCCACCCTCTACTATTGGCCATCTGTTTTCTCCTCATTTGCATTCAAGCAACAACGCCCAGAATAAAGAGTTTGAGAGAGATATTTATGACTCTTTCTCATCTTATCTCTGTTTCTCATGCACTGAGTGTTGATTTTGAAGAAGGATTCATTTACAGTATTAGGGAACCATTAAGGAGCCATATAAAAGCATCAAGAACTACCATGTCATGGGATCTTTAAACAGAATGACAGTCACCGTTTTTCAGTTAGTTAATCTGACCATTCTGTTGAAAATCAGACAGCAAAATAGAACTATAAATGCTTGTATTGATCACATGCTCCTGAAAATGTGTTGTTTAAAACAATTTTGTATTTTTTCTTGAGTCTAAAACTGTTTCTGTGTCTTTTGTGGCTGTAATGTTATTTGAGAGACTTGTTTAACAGTAAAAATATTGCCTGTTGTAGTTCCAACTAAGTGAGTACGTTCTTGTCAGATTGTGTTAGTAAGTAAAACTCAGATTAAAGTCTAACAAAGCCTCAGACAGAACACCCCCATGATTACATGATGACAATCAATACTGCCTCTGATTAAACACAGGAGCGCTGAAGTTGGTTAGCTTCAACATGATGATTCCTACACCAGCATAAACTTCAAACAGGCTTTTGATGAAAAAAATAATAACACTGTAGAATGATTAGAAAAGTCTGTTTAGCATAGGGGAGTTGTTGTGGATTTTAAATGTGTTTTTTAATTGTGGTACACTGCAGACAAGAATTGCTTTGATTTCTCCATATTCATCATACATATTGACCAAAAGGTTTGTACAGAAATTAAAGAGAGAGGTATTACACTTCTATGGGATATGAATCACTCCCCCTTCAGAGCATTGAGTCACAACCCAATCAGGGTGCATCCAGCTAATGAAACCACTGCACATCACATCAGGTCAAGTTGTACTGTATTGTTTTGTATCATGCGCAGTACTCGAGTTGAGGGGGGATGGGGGATGGGGGGGTTATCCCCCCTGTGGGAAAAAAATAGTCAAAATCATCCCTCTTCTAAAACGGGCATCCCTTCTTCCATCCCTTATGGCATTTTATCAATCAGGCATGAAAATCCCTAAACTTTTGGCGAATTTCGCTGTTTTTAAGTCAAAATGGCCAGTGCGCTCCAGCTTCCAATCATGTTACGCAATTACGCACCGATACGCGCTCCCGCCAATCATGACGATTGCCGCTGTTGTGTTTGCGCCTGTTCGCCGATCAGCTGTGAGCCTGATATTTACGGTGCATTTCCAAGAGAAGAAGAATCCTTAACTTGCTACGTTAATGCTACGTAAGAAGGAACTCTCGCCTCGGGACACGGGATAAGTTCAGGATTATGTCCTTTTCTCCGGAGCTCCGGATTATTAAAGACAACACGACAAACTGTTAGAATGGATCTGACCGCATTCTTATGGGTGAGTCATATTATCAGATTATTTCTGCATCTATTTTGGCACTAAACCAGGACTAAACCAAGACTAAACCAGGTTTAAACCAGGACTAAACCAAGACTAAACCAGGTCTAAACCAGGACTAAACCAGGACTAAACCAGGTCCAAACCAGGACTAAGCCAAGACTAAACCAGATCTAAACCGGGTCTAAACCAGGACTAAACCAGGACTAAACCGGGACTAAACCAAAACTAAACCAGGTCCAAACCAAGACTAAGCCAGGTCTAAAACAGGTCTAAACCAGGTCTAAACCAGGACTAAGCCAGGACTAAGGTGTGTGTGTGTGTGTCTGTGTGTGTGTGTGTGATAACATATATCCTGTGTATTATTGAATTATTGAATGATTATATGGACTTTTTGTTATAAAAGCATTTCCATTTTAACAAAGTACCTTCTAATTCTGCCCTGCCCTGAAACACCACAGTGATGTCAGTGATGGGGGAGGGCTTAGCTTAATACCCCCTCCCCCCGTTGGTGAAAAATTTCACCATCCCCCCTGGTTTCATTTTACAACTCGACTACTGATCATGCGTTTGTATATTTATGGAGAATTGCTGTGTGGGAGCATGGGTGATGTAGGCGTGTGGGCTGAGCTTTGTACAAAATCAGGGATTCTGACTGTGAGCAGGGTTGCCTCTCCACAGATCTGACCTGTAACTTCATCTGGTTTAGTCTCCATGAAGATAGAAAGGTTTGATGCCAAACTGTGAAACATTCCAGACAAAGCAATAGCATCTTCATGGAGAAAAGCACCAGAAAAGTTACACAAACAGGGAAAAGAATACGTGACTCTTACTACTGGTTCAAAGTTATATATTGTTGTTTTTTTCCATTATTAATATAGTGGGTCAACTTTCTGCCAATGGAAACTAAAAAAAAATCAAACATGTGAAGAATAACTGAAGTGTGCCTTGTGGATCTGTCTTTGTTGTTGGATCCTGAAACTCGTCCATCTCCCACGATATAGCGCCGCCTGCTGATGATGAAAGCTCTGTTGCGGAAACACTCAGCTGTGAGTATAGGCCCGAGAGTGAAGTCTGTCAGATATAAGATAAACAACTGTGAGCATCTCAGACAGACTGCAGAAAAGTGGAAAAGTGGAAAAGTTAAATACAGAATTTTACCTTGATTTTGTTGAGATTCAATACTGTGTCTGGGTATAAAGAATGTTCCACAGTATGGCATTAAACCCCCGTATGCATTTATTAAGTGCTCTATAGTCAGATAATCAGGAAGAACACCTTAGCATGCTAGTTGTTGGTAGCTTTATTGAGACTGCAAAACTGATCTCTGAAAGTTGTGAAAGGTTCTAATAAAACTCACAGTGAATAACTAAGATGTTTGAATGCACAAGGTAAGGGGCCGTTTAGATGAGGACGATTGCGATTGAAAACGACAAAATATTCTATCAGAAGTGTCTTTCGTTTACACGGCAACTGCGCCGTCGGGCTCTGAAACCGCAAAAATCTGAAGACTCCTTCCAGAGTGTGGAGTTCTGAAGACGGCCCGGGTCGTGTCTCCGTCTAAACGGCAAGAAGTGCAAAACATGTTCACGCCGCATACAACTGACCTGATGCGCGAAGCCGGTAAAAACAATAACAATATGTCGCAGGCGACAGAGGCGAGTTTGGACAAGACCGGGCAGAACCAGTCAGTGGTGGGACAATTTTGAGAATGGATTAGTTGATGACAGTGCTTGGGTGGAAAACCTCAGAATGACTAAACAAGCTCTTGTTGCATTAAGCGAAGAGCTCCGACCCGACATCAAGGGCGAAACAACCGTAATCAGAGTCCCTGTCGGTGTCCTGAAAAAGGTAGCTCTGACATTATATTAGCGGCCTGGCATGCATATTCAATCAAATCCGCCCACTTTTGCGTCTTCGTATAAACAAATATTTCCTGTTGAGAACGCACGTCTAAATGCGGATAAAAAAATTGAAGATGAGACGCCACTTTTGCGTCTTCTGTTTTGATCGTCGCCATATAAACGTAGCCCAAGTGAGAAATCCTTTGGACCAAATGAACTAGTTCTGTTTTTAATGTTTTTAATAAATCAGGTACAGTGTCTTTAAAGGTCCCATGGCATGAAATTTTCACTTTCTGAGGTTTTTGAACATTAATATGAGCTCCCCTACCCTGTTTAGGCCCCCCCCATGGCTAAAAGTTGCGAAATGTCTAAACTGAGCATTTGCGGTCCTTTTCTGCGTTACACAAAACCAGTGTTGAAACGGGCGAGTTTGGACAAGGCACCTTTTTGACGTCAGATCGGCAAATGCAGCTCCAACCCCTCCCTCTGTCTCCGCTCAGCGTCCCTGTATATCCCGCCCAGAGAGTTTGGACTGTGAATGCGCTAGGCAATGCGAAATGCGTTTTTTTATTTGCCTGGAGGCACGTCCGAGTGTTTCTAGGCTCGGAAGTCCTTTATCTGAGCCTCTGGACCTTTGAACAGCAGTGGTTTAATTTTATTTTATGTGGAAATGTGTTTATTTTTCAATGGAACACTCCAACTCTCTCCCTCCGTGCAAAAACAAGGAAACGGATCAGAGAGCGCACAGAGAGACAGCGGAGCATTTAGCCACGCCCCCACCTTCTACTATTGGCCAGCTTTTTCCTCCTCATTTGCATTCAAGCAACAACGCCCATTATAGAGTGTTCTGAGTGAGGAAAATGACTCTTTCTCAGCTTATCTTTGTTTCTCATGCACTGAGTGTTGATTTTGAAGAAGGATTCATTTACAGTATTAGGGAACCATTAAGGAGCCATATAAAAGCATCAAGAAGTACCATGTCATGGGATCTTTAAATGTGTTTTATGGCTCAAAATGTCATGCAAGAAAGTTACACAATGCACCTTTATCCTTGGAATTACCTTGCAATAAAATACACACCTGTTTCAGTTAAAATAACATTATGGAAAGTAATTTTCCTTTTTCATTTGACTTCAGTGCACATGCCTTTGTGAGCTCCCCAGGCCACCGTAAGAGAATGTTCCATATTATCCAGGACACAGCGGGACACAGCGTGGTCAGCAGGGGGCGTACTGTGAGGAGCAGGCAATTGGACTGTGTTTGTGCTCTGAGCTCCTCTCTTCCTAAATCACACCATTTGACCTGCTCCACTGGGGGTCTTGCACTCACTCTGCCTTTTATTTCTCACTCTCTCACTTTCTCTCACTCCCTTTTTCTCTCACAATCTCTCACACTCTCTTCTTTGCCTCTTCTCCTCACTTCCTTCCTGTATATCTCAATGCTCCCTCTCTCTTCTCACTCTGTCTCTCTCCCTCTCTACTCCTCGCTTCCTCCTATCTCTTCATTCTGCACTCTATATCTCAATAGCTTCTTCTCCCTTTCTCTCTTCCTCTTTCTTTTTGTGACTCTCACTCTCATCCTCTCTCTTTCTCTGCCTCTCTCTCTCTCTCTCTCTCTCTCTCTACTCCTCTTTTTTTCTAAAAAATCAAAATAAGTAGCAAAAATAGATAGAGACAGGTGTCAATAAGGCATACGTATAAATTAGTGCTGTAAGGCGATTTAAAACATTAATCTAATTACAGGATTTGTAATTAATTAATCTAATTAATTACATTTTAAGAGTGAGAGAGATTGAGGGAGAGAGAGATTGAAAGAGAGAGAGAGAGAGAGAGACTGTGAGTGAGCGAGCGATTGAGCAAGCGAACAAACCCACTTTGCGATTGAGTTTGTCAGTTTTCATGTGGTCACTTTGCTCATTCATTTCCCAAATTCTTGGAGCGTGGTTTGGTGGTTTGGTGAAGTGCGCACTGTCACCGGTAACGATGGAAGTTGACCGGGGGCTGGATCCGGCCCCCCTTTAATCTAGCCCTCAGTTGAGTTTTTATTAAAATATTTTAATTATATTTTAATTTTCTATAAAAACATTGGCAATTTTCTGTGCCTCTTTACTGCGCCGCTTAGTGTAGCAGCATCTGCAGCGCCTCTGTGCGTGGCCCCTCCCACAGCACACATGAAGACTCGCCTCTTTAATAATAATAATAATAATAGATTTTATTTATAAAGCACTTTACATTGAAAAACAATCTCAAAGTGCTACAGAGCATTTAAAAACAGGGTAAAAACACAGACAGAATACAAACATAGCAAGATAAAAACACAACATATTATGGGGCCAATTAGCCATAGGCTCTTGTGAACAAGTGAGTCTTTAGTGCACTTTTAAAAGCATCCACCGACTGTGGGGCCCTAAGGTGGTCGGGAAGGGTATTCCACAGACGGGGAGCTGCGGCTTGAAAGGCCCTGTCACCCATGGTCTTTAGCCGTGTCCTGGGTGGAATCAGACAGTGCTGCTGGCCTGACCGGGTCCTGGTAGAGGTCTGAGGTGTGAGTAGTTTGGTGAGGTAGGTGGGGGCCGCACCGTGCAGACAGTGATGGGTGTGCAGGAGGATCTTGTATTCAATACGGAGGTGAACGGGAAGCCAGTGCAGGGTGTGAAGGATGGGGGTGATGTGCTCGTGTTTCCGCACCCTCATCAGTACCCAGCGCTGTTTTGGATGTATTGGAGCTTTTGAAGGCTCCTGCCAGAGATCCCGATGAGGAGTGCATTACAGTAGTCCAACCTGGAGGAGACAAAGGCGTTTCCAAACGCTCTTAAAGGTCCATCGTTTTGACTGTCGACCGTGACACCCTCATCAGCAAAATGTCAAAAATGAGAAAAGTGGACGCCGAGTGCAGGATTTTCCAAGAAAAATTGACTAATTCCTATTTGTTCACAGAGGTGAATGGGAAACCTGTACGGTTTGTGTGTTTGCAACAAGTGGCGGTGCTCAAGGAATATAATCTTAAACGCCACTATGAGACACATTTCAAACAATACAATAACTTGACAGAAGACAGAAGCTAAACAAATTATTGCTGGGACTGAAGAAACAGCAGTCTGCAATAGAATTTTGTTTCTCTGGAATATTTGGACTTATTGCTATTTCTGGGGTATATATGCCGTGAGTTTTCTGATCCGGCCCTTTTGAGAAGTAGGTTAGATACGGCCCCTGGACCAAAATGAGTTTGACACGCCTGAATTAAATATACTAGTATATTTTGGCTATATACAAGAGGCTGTAAGGGGAACTGTGCAAAGATGAAATGTGATTGACAGTGCGTAGGGTTATCTGTTCCTTAGGGGTGAGTTGTTGTACAGCTGTATGGAGTATGATGTCAGTGTAGTCCTGTATCACCCCACTTTTCTTCTTCCTCGCCCTCTGGAGGTATAAGGAACAGTGTGATTGCTCTAAAAGGTATCTGCATTTCAATCTAGTTAACAGAAACACCTGGCTGTATTTTTATGTTTATTTTTTTTAGATAAGGAAGACATTTATTTGAAATGAGAAACTGACTGAACTGAAAGTGTGGGGCCACCGTTTTGCTCTGTTGGGTGCATCTACTATAGGATTAACCTCGTCATTAATTAGCTTGACTGTTGAAGCAGATGAATCAATGTAATAATTTTGACCTTTGTGGAGCAGTGGTGCGATTGGCTGCCTGTATATGTTCTTTCGGGTCTCGTGTGAAATGCCAGGGTCTTGTTTATAGGCAGCAAGGAGCTCTGCATTTAAAATACTGATTTATAGACGTCCAGAAGCCACTGACCTGTGCTCTGGAGGAAGTGTGACTGATGAATAAACCTCCAAAATGGGACTGGAACAAAGAGTGTGTGTGGTTCCTTAAGGCAAAGTCAGAATCAATGGCGAAAGCTGTGCTTGTTAGCTTGCACAGAAATGTGTTGTGTATTTCCAATAGACAGAAAAGAGTAAAGCACCAGTGTATAAACGATGTGTTAAAGAAGACTGACTATGCAAAATTTACTTTTCAGAGCTTTTCTAGTTGTTCCCCTCATTTACCTTCTCACAGTTGTATTTGTTTACCATCTGTCCAGGGACTGCAGATGAAAAATAGCCTCTCTAATTCTCTAATTGTCTAATCGTGAGATGTTGATTAATGTACACGTCCCTGCTGAATAAACCAAATAAGTGTAATTTAGCGTGATTCATGCACGTTTTAGTCCTCTTTTTTTATCCTGTATTCATGACATTATTGCTCAGCGCCTGTTTGCACTGCCACTATAGACCTGTTTCAAAGCTACGTCATCACTGAATGCGCGTGCATTATTGACTCAAAACAAAGCCACTGCCGCCATAAAAACCCCCAGCGAAGATATAGAAGAGAAGAGAAGAACTCGACGTGAAATAAAGAGAAACAGATGGAATAAATGATAGTTCATATCATTCAACTGACACAAGTGAACACCTGGGCAAATTACCCTAAACAAGCAGCATGATTAACTAGCAAGCACAGGACACCGCAAAGCTCACAGACATATTAACCGGGTAACCTCTACGACAGACACATGTAAACAAACATGAATAACTTTGTTAAAATGCATGATAAGTTTTCGCATGACCATCATAAATGGCATTTGACATGACTGAGATCACATCTGTGACTCGTCAATTAAGTCGTGTTATGTTACTTACCCCGCAACGCAAGTGCAGTTGGCGGTCAAAACGTAGTTATCGCGCTTGTTGATGATAGCCCAAGCATTGTACATGGTCGTCTTGTGGCCTTGTCTTTGACTGGGGAGAACATCAGATGCCAACACGCAAAACTCCCCATCGATATCGTGGTATTTTACCTCCTGTACATGGCCACATACAGCAAACTGGTAGGCATCCATGGATTTGTATGCGCGCACTTTCTCTCTTGTATACACGCTGGGCTTCTCCACTAAATAACAGTGGATATCTGTCCACTGTAAATCTGGCCACTTTCTGCGGTCGTACTGCCACTCCGTGATCGCATAAGGATCTGGTAGTTGAACCCCGTTGCTCAACGTGAGCTTTTGAATGTAGCTTTCCCTATCGTTCATATTCAATAACTTGTAATAATCAGATACCCCGGTATTGTCCACCATGGTTGATTCTGGGTCAACAATGTGCGCACATGGCAGTGACGTCACGTCTGTTTACTAACTGTAAAGGGGTCTATACTTTTATTTTCTTATCAGTGTGTACGTGTCCTACATGTGTAGGATTAAGGAGCATCATGTAGTCATTTTGGTACAAATGAAGATACTACTCAATGATCTGATCTTCAGCTGTCCATCAGAGGTGCTGACAACTTCAACTTTTTTATGACGTTTACGGCGACATCAGCTCCCACTGGGCAAATAACACAGAAGTCGGTGGACTTGTTTATTTTATTAAGTAATTTTATATGCAATTTAAAATGTGGAAAATTATAACACATTGATCCGTGGGTCTCATAGATGATAACTATATAGCAGACACACACACACACACACAATATATGTTCTTGTTATTTAAAGGTGCATTGTGTAACTTTTCTGGTGTAACACTGCTTTGTTTATAGAACATAGTACTGTATTTCCATAGATTACACCACCAGGCCAAGGTGCAGGTCAGATCTGTGGAGACGCAGTAGTTTTGAGCAAAAATACCCTGATATTTACAGATAAGTTACGTAGTGTACCTTTAAAGTTGCAAATGAGGTAACACCAACTGGGAGTCAGCAGGACAAAACTCAGTACTGCTGTGTTCTTGGGCAAGAAGCTTCATTCTGGTTTGAAAAATCTGCCAAATCACACGCTACTCTCTCCATCCATGCCATCCTCTATCTTTACCCCTTTCTCCCTCCCGCTCTCTCCTCACTCCTTCCTTCCTCTCTCTTTCTATACCTATCTTGTTAGTGCTAAAACAGTCAATTGTGGAGTCAGTCCTGTAAGCAGCATCTCTCCTCTGCTTTTTCCTCATGCCTCTCCCTCTCCCCCCGTTCTCTCTCTTCCCCTCCCTCATTTGGCCCCACTACAGTCATTTGTGTATCAGCTCGTCTCTGTTTTTCTCATGCTTCGCTCTCTCCTAAACCACCTCCAGAGAATCCACACTTCATCTCCGTCCTTCATCTTTAAGCCTCTGTTTCTCATAATCCCTCAGTGCTATTGTTGACATGTGCACTAGATATTCTTGCAAACATGTGAGACAACAGCAGAGGACTGTATGTGGGTGGTCAAATCTATCTGCTGCCTTCCAGTAACAGTAATCTCCAGTCTTATAGGCTCTACAGACACACCATAGGAGCTAAACATACAGCCCACTCATCGTCTTATGATGTTAATATGTGTGTGTATTGTGGAAACTTAAACTTTGACATTGTAAGAAATGTTTTGAGTATAAAATAAGTGGACATGTGTTTCTGAAATAAATACTGGACTGTTATCATATCATTCTTACACAAAGCATGCTGCATTCATTTATTCAGATATACAGAGTGGCTAGCAGTCTTTCTCACAGCAAGAAAGTGATAGGGTCCACTCCCTTCACATGGGCCATTCTGTGTTTGCATGTTCTGCCTGTGTCTGGCTGGGTTTCCTCAACACTCTGATTTCCCCCATTAAAGGAGACAATCTGAGCCTTATTTTGGTAATAAAACAAGTTGTTTTACTCACCCATAGCACTTTGGTGTCATATGGAGCACTTCCAGATATGTTTTAGATTAGCGATAGCCGTAATTTGAGTTCTCGGGGCATATGTTTGCGGTCTCCAAATAACACAAATTTTAACACTTTTCAAATCATAAAAGCTCAATGTCTTAGGCTACGCTTTCGTTTGAGTCAAAAGTGGCCTGTAATCCGAGATTTATCCATAGTTTCGAGTAGATGAGGAGGCCAGTGCGCATGTGCGGAGTCACAGCTTATTTCGCTCTCAGCTCTCGGGACCCAAACATGAAACGCAAAGCTGTAAATTATGGATAAATCTCAGATTACAGGCCACTTTTGACTCAAACGGAAGACATTGAGCTTCTATGATTTGAAAAGTGCTAAAGTTTGTGTTATTTGGAGACCGCTCTCATTAAACATCTCCAGAAGTGCTCCATATGACACCAAAGTGCTATGGGTGAGTAAAACAACTTGTTTTATTACCGAAATAAGGCTCAGATTGTAAAAAACGTTAATTCTCCTTTAACCCAAAACATGCACAATACGTGAAATCCTCCAACTAAAGTAGTCCTGACCAAGACGAGCTCAAGATTTGGATAAGGGTTCCCGGCACCAATGTTCCCCCTAATTTTTCATGTGTCTGAGCAAACACACGAACTCCCTGAGCGTTCCTTGGACTCCTGTGAGCAACATCCGACATGCACACTGTGGCCACACCAGCATCACACCTGAGATCATGGCAAGTTACATAGCTTATGAATCAAATTACTGCTGTTATTTCTGTTAGATTACTTTTAATATAACTGATTTTTTTTGGTCCACTTCTCAAAAATCTGTTCATGAACTTTGTACATGTTGTATGTCAGTGTGAGGGTCCTGCTGTGGTCAGTGAAACATTGAACATTACAATATTTTGAAAAATAACCTGTGTATATACCTGTGTATAAACCTGTAAAACCACATGAAGAGAGATTTTTTCAGCTTGATAAATATAGCCTACATGTAGCTGCAGATTTTCTAGGGATGATTGTAGGACCTATAGGACACTATAAGATGGGTCTTTCCTCAAAATAATGATCTCCAAAATAAGTATACATTTTTATCAGTTTATATCTTGCTTTTTAATCATTACCCAGTTTAAGTAATTTTGTGAGAGTGACAGAGCTCTGTGGTTTAATGCTCTGGGGAGAGGATTCACACTTCACACAGAAAGTCCCGTCTTTTTGCTCACAAAAACCTATGGCTTGGACAGAAACAAAGAAAACAGCCGAGAATTACATTATGGCTCTACCTGTCTCCTCTTCTGTTCTTCCCTACGTGGAGTGTGTGCGGGTGGCGCTCCCGTCGGCTGGTGCGGACCTGCCGCTCTGACCTGCCGCTCTGACCCACGGCGATGCGCACGACAACTATGGTCTTACTGAAGGAAGCGAGCGAAATGCGATCGAAATGAATCTGTTTGTAGTTGGCTTGTCCCTAAAGCATGTGCACATTCACATGTGCAAACTGAATCTATCAGACTGGATTCCGTGTGTCAAACCAGCGCTGAGTTCAGGTTAGATTTTATTTTATGCGCTGAAAAGGATTTGATGTGCGTGCTGAACGTCTGGGCAGTGCGCGATTGCGCACGCGCGCACCTTAGAGGGAACAGTGCCCGGCACTGGTCTAAGGATGGGTCAAATGCAAAGGATGAATTTCTCCCAAAGAAAATCTGTGAAGAATCCCTCAGGCGTCCAGGTATAATCCATGGCAAAAGGAGAAATCCAATTTGTCAACTGGACAAAGTTTGTTTGGTTGAATACATTCTGAAGACCAGAAATGAAGCAGTAGCTTGGATGAGCTGCGAAACGTATTCAACCAAATAAACTTTGTCCAGCCGACAAATTGAATTTCTCCTTTTGCCTCAAGGAAGATCAATAAAGTGTACCTTAAACTAAACTGGTTACATTTCACTTCATCTCCAAGGGACAAAAGAAAGAATCATTGTGAATGAAACAAAACTCAACTCTAGGCATGTTTAACACAGAGATCCTGCATATTTAGGTTCTTCTCTCAAACAGAAAACACTCTATTTCACCTTGTGAGGCCATGTGATGAGACAGGAACTGCTCAACGATGTTTTTAAAGGTCCCATGGCATGAAATTTTCACTTTCTGAGGTTTTTGAACGTTAATGTGAGCTCCCCTACCCTGTTTAGCTTAGTGTCATGTATAAACATTGCTACTCTGTTATGGTACATCCAATACAAGGAAATAATACACAGGTTAATACTGTATTTTACACTATAAAATATAAAATTATATTATTTTAAAGTGAAATCAAAAGATTTTGCGACCCCCCTGCAGTACTTCCGCGACCCCCCTAGGGGTCGTGACCCCCCTGTTGAAGACCTCTGCGCTAGGCAATGCGAAATGCATTTTTTTATTTGCCTGGAGGCACGTCCGAGTGTTTCTAGGCTCGGAAGTCCTTTATCTGAGCCTCTGGACCTTTGAACAGCAGTGGTTTAATTTTATTTTCTGTGGAAATGTGTTTATTTTTCAGTGGAACGCTTCAAATCTCTCTCCCCGTGCAAAAACACGGAAATGGATCAGCTGAGAGCTCAGAGCGGAGAGCGGAGAGTTTGGCCACGCCCCCACCCTCTACTATTGGCCATCTCTTTTCTCCTCATTTGCATTCAAGCAACAACGCCCATTATGGAGTGTTCAGAGAGAGAAAAATTACTCTCTCATCTTATCTCTGTTTCTCATGCACTTTCTCATGCACTTTGAGTGGATTCATTTACAGTATTAGGGAACCATTAAGGAGCCATATAAAAGCATCAAGAAGTACCATGTCATGGGATCTTTAAACTCCATATATAAGTAGAATCATTTGGATGATTTCAACTCTGCATTGCCATTCTCTGCTAAACTAAAAACACAACTCCAGATATGTTTTTGTAACAACATTATAACATGACTTTAAGCTCTCAAGCATCCATTTTGTGTAATATAAGACCTTTAACTATCAACAACTTCACAAAATAATAATTAATATTACCATCACATCTGTCTGTGTATTTAATATTGTATACTCTATATAAATGTCCCTGGTGTACCTCCTGATGAGTACAGTGGAGCATTGATTCCCTCTTTGCTGCAGAGCCCTCATTCAAACACAATCACTGGAGCACCTGCGTTACTACGGCGATCGCACTCCACCTCCTTTTAACGCATTTCCATGGCGACGCGCCGTTCAATTAGCGACTCTCCCTAAAAGGACGAGAAATGCGGCGATGAGCGATGAAGCTGCAGCGTTTGTCAGCCATGATGGATTTTTAGATCAATACAAACTATAAAAAGGGCTCATGTAGAAATGTCATCAGAAGCACACAGGAAAATACAAAAGGCTACATCAATCAGGCTCAACTTCTGTTAAAGAGGGAATAGATTAACCATACGAGAAAAAAAAATCAGATCAGAATGAGTATCCATGGTAATTGGGACCTTTCCATAGCATTTAATAAAGAAGTAAATGAAAATATAAACAAAACATACCTGGAGTTGTGTTTTGTTTCATTCACACATGTTTAACACACAAGCTTTTTAAATCATTTTTGCTTCTAAATTAAAAAAAAACAAACAGTCTGTATGATATTCTCAAAGCAATCAAAAGAGATAAAAAGCTCCGGAGTATTCTTGAGAGAAGAGGAATTACAATTGGTCACAGAATTCAAGTATCTTGGTGTGACACTTGATTCCACTTTGTCTTTCAGAAATCATATTAAAAAAACTTGCCAATACTGTCAAATATAATCTTAAACATTTTAAACAAATCAGGTCTTTTATAACACTTGGTGCTGCTAGAATGTTTCTTCATTCAATGATTTTATCCCATATTGAATATTGCATCACAAGTTGGTCTCTCACCACTGTTACCAATTTGAAAATAATTGAATCACTGATCCCATGACATGGTACTTCTTGATGCTTTTATATGGCTCCTTAATGGTTCCCTAATACTGTAAATGAATCCTTCTTCAAAATCAACACTCAGTGCATGAGAAACAGAGATAAGATGAGAAAGAGTATTTTTTTCTCCATAATGGGCGTTGTTGCTTGAATGCAAATGAGGAGAAAAGAGATGGCCAATAGTAGAGGGTGGGGGTGTGGCCAAACTCTCCGCTCTGAGCTCTCAGCTGATCCATTTCCGTGTTTTTGCACGGGGGGAGAGATTTGAAGCGTTCCACTGAAAAATAAACACATTTCCACAGAAAATAAAATTAAACCACTGCTGTTCAAAGGTCCAGAGGCTCAGATAAAGGACTTCCGAGCCTAGAAACACTCGGACGTGCCTCCAGGCAAATAAAAAAACACATTTCGCATTGCCTAGCGCATTCGCAGTCCAAACTCTCTGGGCGTGATTTACAGAGACGCTGAGTACAGACAGACGGGGGTGGAACTGCATTTGCATTTCTTTTTTTGATCTGAAAGGTGAAATAAGGTGCCTTGTTCAAAATCGCCCGTTTGAGCTCCGATTTTTTGTAACGCAGAAAAGGATCGCAAATGCTCAGTTTAGACATTTCGCAACTTTTAACCATGGGGCTAAACAGGGTAGAGGAGCTCACATTAACGTTCAAAAATCTCAGAAAGTGAAAATGCCATGAGACCTTTAAAGTTTTTGACCAAAAACCTAATTCATTTAATGTATGTAATATTTTAAATAAGTACAATCTTTTAAACTTTGAAAATTTTATAAATTTTAAGTATGTATGCTTCATTTACAAAGCGCGCCATGGACTAACCCCACCCCCCATGTCTGTCTTTTTCAAACCTAAGACATCAAATGACTGTGAGGTCCTCCACAGAAGAACCACCTTTGGTCAGAACTCTCTCTGTGAGGGCCACTAACATCTGGAACAGTCTTCCTCTGCACATACAGGAGAGCCCTACACTGATCACTTTTAAAACACAACTCAAACTATGACTGAAAACCAACCAGTCATGTGACCACTAGACTTTTGTTTGTGCTGCTTGTTTTGTATGTTGTATTTTTATGTATTTGCCTGCCGAGGGACTACGGATGAAAACTAGCTTTGTAGCTAAAATTCGGCATATTTACATTTGTTTTATACTTATGTTCATTAATGTGCATTGTCCCTATCAAATAAAATAAATAAATAAATAAATAAATAAACCATGCATATTTAGGCTGAGTTCTCTTAGACAGAAAACACTCTGTTCCACTTTGTGATATCATATAGTTATACAGGAAGAGCTCTACTCTTTTGTTTTTTTGTTTTTTTTTAACTCCATACACCTTCACTAGAAATTTGGATGTTTTCAGCCCTGGAATCGATGAACTTTACTGAACTAAAGGTAAAAGCTAGCTGTTAACTTGAAAACTACACCTACATGACATCACAAGGCGGAATGGAGCATTTTGAGCTTTGGAGATGTAGACAGAGTAATAAAGGGTTACTCAAACATGTGTGAATGAAAAAAAACACAACTTCAGGTCTGTTTTTGAGGATGTAACAACATTATATCATGACTTAAAGGGACAGTGTGTAAGATTTTTACCCGTTAATAACCGAAATTGAAGATACCCATTCAAAAATACATTGTTTTCCAAGCCTTTTCACTTCCATCATGAAATCCAAGTATTCTTTTGGACTTAGATATAGTCACATAAAAGGGGGATCTTCCCCATGCAGAGGCAGCCATTTTGAATAAGAGAGCCGCAGAAGGACATTTGGGCTCCGCCTTCGCCTTCAGCAAGGCTCGTGGTTTGGGGTAAACAACACAAGCATGCTGCCGGATCAGACGTCGTAATGGATCTAACACGTGTTTTGGACTAAATTGTTTTACTGGATTTTATTCGCTGGATCCTTATGGACAGATTTCAGACCAAGTTTATGGTGAAATGCTGAGTTTGACCTGGGCAGAGCCTTCAAAGGTAAGCTTTGTGCTTTTCTGTTTTGTGCTTTTCCGTATAAAAGCCCCATGTGCTCGGGGAGTGATTGTTGTGCAGGGAAATGAATTGCATAGTCAAAAAGAGGAGACTGTAAGGTTTCATTTGATGTGTAGAGTGTCATGGTACATGATTGGGAATGTGTGTTTTCATGAGAAAAGAAAAAAAAGTGAACAGGGGACCGCGTTTTATGTATACAGTAGTGGCGCGCGGTTCTTGCGCCGGTACGCGATCTGTCCGCGCTATGGTGACCCTCGAGGTCTGCCGTAGCTAAAACAGGAAGTGCAATAGCGACTATTCACCTATGCGCCACGAATCCTACACACTGGGGCTTTAAAACTCACAAGAGTCAATTTGTATAATATATGATCTTTAAAGAGACAGTATGCACTTTTGGCACAAAACTAGACTAAATAAAAACATTCTTCATCCAGTTAGGTTGTTTTCATTGCACTGAAAAACTCTGAACAAGCTTGCATCTCCACAAACTTGACTTTTAATTGTGTTCAAAACAGGAAAGGTTACTATAGTAAGTTCCATGAATAGACTGGGCCAGCTTTGTTGATGTGGGATATATCTGGATTATTTACTGATGGCAGAAGTGAGACATTGTCATATAAAAAGAGAGTTTATAAAATGCTGTTAAAAATATATAAATTCAATCAAACCAGACGCAGTTAATTTGTTATGGCTGCACCGAAACAGCCATATGGTGAGGACAGAACAACAGCTGTATCAGGGCATGTGTCCAACTGACTGACGACAGTTATCACCACACAGCAGCTTACACCAAGTATTACCACTGAATACACATACAGCTCCGACCTGCTGTTCCTCTCCTCATCCCTATCTCTCTTCTTTCTCTCTACCTCTTTCTCCCCATCCATCCCTTCTCTCTCATCTTTCCCTCTCTCCTCTTCCCCGTCCCTCCCTCCTCTCTTTTCCGCTCTTTCCCTAACATTCCCTCTACCTGTCCCTCTACCTACCCCTTTCTCTCCCTCCCTCAACATTCCCTTTCTGTTTACCAGTTACTCACTCTCTGTGTCTCTCTTCCTCCTCATGTCTCATTCTCTCTGTCTGTCTGTCTCTCTCTTTCTCTCCTCTTTTATGAGAGATGGTAAAGGGGGAGAGAAAGAGAGAGAAAGAGAAAGACATATAGGAGGAAGAGAGACACAGAGAGTGAGAAAGAGGTAAAAAGAAAAAAAAGTTGCTGGTAAATAGGGAAAGTTGAGTGAGGGAGAGAAATGGTAGAAGGAATGTTAGGGAAAGAAAGAGAAGAGTGAGGGGAGAGAGGGAAAGAGAGAAGGGATAGGGAGAGAAAGAAGAGAGATAGGGATGAGGAGAGGAAGAGAGAGAAGCAGAGAAGGAGACAGAAGAGTGTGTAGGAGAGAGAGAAGGAGAGAGAGACAGATTGTGAAAAAGAGATGAGGAGAAAGGGAGAGATGAGGCAGAAGAGAGACAGGTAGAGGGATGGTTAGGGAAAGAGAGTGCAAGAGAAGAGAGGGATGAGAGATGGTAAAAGAGGACTCTTCTGTCTCCTTCTCTGCTTCTCTCTCTTCCTCTCCTCATCCCTATCTCCTCTTCTTTGTCTCCCTATCCCTTCTCTCTTTCCCTCTCTCCCCTCCCTCTTCTCTTTCTTTCCCTAACATTCCTTCTACCATTTCTCTCCCTCGCTCAACTTTCCCTATTTACCAGCAACTTTTTTTTTTCTTTTTACCTGTTTCTCACTCTCTGTCTCTCTCTTCCTCCTATATGTCTTTCTCTTTCTCTCTCTTTCTCTCCCCCTTTACCATCTCTCATATTTCTTTTCTTTCTCTTTTTTTCTTGCACTCTCTTTCCCTAACCATCCTAACCTAACCTAACCTGTCTCGCTCCCGCCTCATCTCTCCCTTTCTCCTGACCTCTTTTTCACTCTCCCCCTCTATGTGTCTCTCTCCCTCTCACTAATTATCTATATCTTTCCTGCTTTCTCTCTGAGCTTTCACCTTCTCTCTACATCTATCCATCTACACATCTCTCTGTCTTCCCTCCCCCCTCTTCTGTCATCATCAGCGTCTTTGAGTGTCTTGAAAAGCGCTTTATAAATAAAATGTATTATTATTATTATTATTATTATTATTATTATCATGTTCTCTCTCCCACACACTCTTCTATCTCCTTCTCTGCTTCTCTCTCTCTCTCTTCCTCCCTCTGTCTCCTCCATCTCTCCCTTTCTCTCTACCCCCATTGCCTCTCTATCTACCTGTCTTTCTCACTCTCGTGTTTCCTCCATCACTTTCTTAATCTTTCCTCTTTCAATCCATCTCTGCATCACTGTTTTTCTCTCTCCATCTCTGTCTCTCTCATCTCTCCTTTTCTCTCTCTCTCTCTCTGCCCCTCTTCCCCCTCCATCCTACCCTCTCTCTCTCTTCACCTCCCTCTCTCTATCCCTGTCTTTCTTCCTGTCTCGATGTTGTTGCAGTAAAATACCAACGTACCACTGAGATGATTATCCAGAACGCTGACAGTCAAATGTAATTATAATCTCATTAAATGGTAATTAAAATCGCTGCCACTGCGATCCCACAGAGCCGCTGTAAGCCCACACTCAGGTCTGTGGGTCCCTCTCAACCATTACCCCAGTATCACCGTGTGAGAGGATTTATGATATGAGCAATAAAAGTTATAGGCAGTGATTAGAACAGCACAGATATCCAACCACCACAGTGAATCTCAGGACTTTCTTCCTCTGTATTTCAGCAAATTGTGTCTTATCCACTACAAACAGGCTCCTAAAGCTGCGCTCAAACAGTGACAGATGCAGGACTACATTCATACCATACTCCCTACACTACAACAACTCACCCTTATGTAACAGATAACCCTGTGTCATGTCAACCTTAAAGGAGAATTAACGTTTTTTACAATCTGAGCCTTATTTCGGTAATAAAACAAGTTGTTTTACTCACCCATAGCACTTTGGTGTCATATGGAGCACTTCCGGAGATGTTTTAGATTAGCGATCTCCGTAATGTGAGTTCTCGGGGCACATGTTTGCGGTCTCCAAATAACACAAACTTTAGCACTTTTCAAATCATAGAAGCTCGATGTCTTAGTCTACGCTTTCGTTTCAGTCAAAAGTGGTCTGTAATCCGAGATTTAGCCATAGTTTCGAGTAGATGAGGAGGCCAGTGCGCATGTGCGGAGTCACAGCTTATTTCGCTCTCAGCTCCCGGGATCCAAACATGAAACGCAAAGCTGTAAATTATGGATAAATCTCGGATTACAGGCCACTTTTGACTCAAATGAAAGTGTAGACTAAGACATTGAGCTTCTATGATTTGAAAAGTGCTAAAGTTTGTGTTATTTGGAGACCGCTCGGGGCATATATTATATGCATATATTATATGCCCAGAGAACCCGCATTACGGATATCGCTAATCTAAAACATCTCCGGAAGTGCTCCATATGACACCAAAGTGCTATGGGTGAGTAAAATAACTTGTTTTATTACCAAACCCATAAGGCTCAGATTGTAAAAAACGTTAATTCTCCTTTAACCACCTTGTGTATATAGTCGAGATGTATATGCATACATACCCTTGTTTCTATATTTTATTTTTACTTGTACATACAATACTTTTACATAATTATACTGTATTTGACACCAGTCTTTTGCTATTTTTGCTTGAATTTGTTATTACCATTACCAACTTATACTGAAATAGCACCTATTTTCACCTGGATTAAATCATATTATGTTATACTGACCATCCAAATCCACATTAATTATATAGCACTTTCATTGTTGCTCTTGGTTATTATAATATATTTTGATGTGTGAACTACTGTGGCTGAATAATTTCCCTTGTGGATCAATAAAGTTTGTTTAAGTGGCCGGGCCACTCCATGACCTTCATGTCCTTCTTGAGCCACTCCTTCGTTGCCTTGTATGTTTTGGGTCATTGTCCTGTTGGAAAACCCATCCATAACCCATTTTCAGTTTCCTGGTGGAGGGAAGGAGGTTGTCACTCAGGATTTTACAGTACATGGCTCCGTCCATCCTCCCGGTGATGTGGTGAAGTTGTCCTGTGTCCTTGGCAGAAAAATAGCTCTAAAGCATAATGTTTCCACCTCCGTACTTGACGGTGGGGATGGTGTTCTTGGGGTCATAAGCAGCATTTCTCTTCCTCCAAACACAGCGAGTTGAGTTAATGGCAAAGAGCTCGATTCTGGTCTCATCTGACCACAGCACCTTCTCCCAATCTCTCTCTAAATCATTCAGGTGTTCATTGGCAAACTTCAGGTGGGCCTGTACATGTGCCTTCTTAAGCAGAGGGACCTCACGAGCACTGCAGGATTTTAATCCATTGTGGCGTAAAGTGTTACCAATGGTTTACTTAGTGACTGTGCTCCCAGCTGCTTGAGATCATTGACTAAGTCCTCCCGTGTAGTTCTAGGCTGATTTCTCACTGTTCTCATGATCATTAAAACCCCATGAGGTGAGATCTTGAGTGGAGCCACAGACCGAGGTCGACTGGTGGTCATTTTAAATTTTAGAACAGTTGCACCAGCAGTTGTCTCCTTAACACTTCTTGCTTATGGTTTTGTAGCCCACCACAGCCTTGTGCAGGTCTACAATCTTCCTTTGACAGCTCTTTGGTCTTTCCCATGTTGGAGAGTCTGGAGTCTGATTGAAAGAAAGCTATGCCTTTATTAGTCCCACAGTGGGGAAATTCCATTTCTGCATTTAACCCATCCTGTTATCAGGAGCAGTGAGCAGCACATTACTGCGCCCGGGGACCATCTCCATGATCTTCTTGCTTCGGCTTGGTCAGGACCTCAGCTGGAGGATTTACCTATGGTGCATGTTTTGGGTTGGTGGGGGAAACCGGAGTGCCCGGAGGAAACCCACCCAGACACGGTCTGGGCGACCCGGGGATCGAACCCGGAACCTTCTTGCTGTGAAGCATGAGCGCTACCCACTCAGCCACCGTGCTGATTGCCACCGTGATTGATTGACTGATTCTGTGACAGGTGTCTTTTATACAGGTGACTAGTTAAAACAGGAGTATTTTAGGTGATGAGTGGATTAGGAGTTTCTAACTGTAACCTGAGAAATCCCAGGCTGCTTTGCACGATCGTTCCGCAACGAGGCTAAGCGAGGGATCCTGAGCGGGGGAGCCAATTAGAGAGCGGGGAGGGGTGGAAAGACTGTGACGCGTACTCAGTCGTCGAGTTGTAAAATGAAACCGGGGGGATGGTGAAATTTTTCATTTATGTGAGGGGGTGCGAGTGAACAATTTTTCCCGAGGAGCGGGGGGGGCTGGAGCGCAGTTCGGCTTATGATTGGCTCTTGGCACTGGCTATTTTGACTTAAAGACGGCGAATTTCGCCAAAAGGTGAGGGATTTTCATGCCTGATTGATAAAATGCCACAAGGGATGGAAGAAGGGATGACTGTTTTAGAAGAGGGATGATTTTGACTATTTTTTTGGACTATTTTGACTATTTTTTCCCATCCCCCCCTCAACGGAAGTGGGTCCACCTTCTCTCATATTTATTTTACACAAACGGCAGTAATCGTTCGGTGACATTGTTTAATCTTATTTTTGTTTTGCCTTCTGTTTTAGCGGAGATTGGGGAAAATGGCGGTGTTTCCTTCTCTTCTCCCCGGTCGTCGCTCTAACTACATCATCGAATACAACTGACATGATTGGCTATGGGCTACGTATACGCCAAATGACAGACATGAAATGGTCGTTGGCGATCGTAAACCACACCTCCACTACGAGATATTCAGTAGGTGCTCCCAGACCATATATCACTGTGATATGGTCTGGTGTAAACCAGGCAAGTCTAACTGGTCTGTGGGAGCCAGAACTCTTAATGGTTGGTAGGAGATCAGATATGCATTTCACACAATGAAATGCAAATCAATTAATATATTTTCTATAATGTGATTTTCTGGATTATCTTTTTGATATTCTATCTCTCAGTGTTAAAATAAACCTAAAATTAAAATAATAGGCTGTTCATTTCTTTGTCAGTGGGCAAACCTACAAAATCAACAAATACTCCTCCACTGTGTGCAGGGTTTGTGTGTTAAACATGTGTGAATGAAACAAAACACATCTCCAGGTATGTTTCTGATGAGGAAAAAGCATTACAGTATAACATAGATCAGAAAATAGCATAATATGGGCAACCAGTAGAGGGCGCTAAAAGCCAGTTTGAGAACTGACCAAAAACGGACGAAATAGAGCAACAAATAAACAAACAGTGAGACACTCACAGTAGATTTAAGATTGTATCTGTTGGAAAAGAATCAAGAAAATGATTAAAGGCATTTACTTGTTTTGCAGCTGGTTCTAATAAATGGTCACATTTTATATTGTGCTTTTCCACCTTCAAGGAATTCTTTAAATATCTCTGCTTTACAACAAGGAACCACTCACCCATTTGCACACCAGTGTCCTTGACAACGACAGCATTCATCTGTGGGAGCTGGAATCACACCAGCCAACCTGTGGGTCAGTGGATCTGACCGTTCAACCAACAATGTTTATGTCGAGACCAGGATTTGAACCGCCAACCTTAGCTACTGACACTAGTCACTTTTAAAAAACTTTAACTTCCAGTATCAAGCTTTGTTCACTACTGTCCCCAGTGGTCAGTTCATGTACTGCTCTGTTGCAAAGATTGCGCGGGTGTTTTTCAATTCCCAGGATCCTTCCCCAAAGACCATTTTGTAGCACTCCTCCAGAGTCGGCTCCTCCGAAGCAGAGCCAAGTGTCCTGCTACAGCTCCTGGAGTACAAATGGAACAGGGTCCAGAGGGAGCGACTGCTTATTAAACTCCGAGGTTTAATAGACAGCAATGCTTCTATGAGTATAAGTGTTCAGAGGTGTTTTTATATGTCAATATGCTTTAAAACATGTGAATACATGTAAATGAATCATCTGTTATTGAGTTGTTTAGGCTGATCATTAAATAAAGAAAGAAATAAACGCACAGGCTAAAACATTTTTGAACTTGTATTGTGGGATATGATTGTATTCCTGATCCCCTTCTTTAAGAGATTATACTGCATTTGTCCTGATTTTAATTCATTCGATTTGATAAGGTGGTCAAGGATACACCCGTGTATCTTTGGTAAAAGAGCCAAAAGGAGGAGTTGAGCGCGGAGGGCGTGAGGGCTTTGGGTGAATTGGAACCACTTGGTGGAGCTTTGATGAAGTGGTTCAGAGGTCGAGGATCCTGGCAACTGGGAAACATCCCACATGTTCTGAGCAGACAGACCAAATGACTGCCAGAATAACACAGAGGAATGGACAGAAGCCTCATTCATGAATGCCTAGAAAGAGCATACATTTTTATATTTTTTGTTAAAATCAAAATATACAGTGGTACCTCACCTTACGAAAGACCCAACAAACGAAAATTCCAAGTTACGAAACGCCTTCATGTTAAATTTTGGTCTCTAGATACGAAAGAAAATTCAAGTTACGAAACGCAAAATCTGAAAAATTCAAATAATGCGCGCTCAGCCACACACATTATACGCTTTTCTCAGACTGGATTTAAACTTTTCTCACATTTGTCTCTTGTTTAAACACACAAACTTTCATAGATTTTCACAAAAATGTATTAATAGTGAAGCGTGGGGGGAAGGGGGAGGGCGGAGAAGTGTGTGATAGCGCAGCATGACCCGGCGTGGGGCTGCAAGCACGAGACCCGTGCTCAAACCGTGCCTCGGATTAAACCACCGTGGCTCTTGCATGCGTTCGTTCATGAGCTCGGACTGCGTGCGGGGAGGCACCTCTCCTCCCCTCCTCGCTGCTCGCCTCAGCCGTGACTCGTGAGGTACACCGGCAGAGCTAGCACGAAACCAGGAAATAGACCCGCACGCGGTGCTTTAATCCACCTGGTTTAGTCCTGGTTTAGTCCAGGTCTAGACCTGGTCCAGTCCAGGTTTAGACCTTGATCTAGACCTGGTTTATTCCACGTTTAGTCCTGGATCTACAGTCTTTTAGCCAATCAGGACGCAGAACACAATGTTACACTATAAAAAAAAGTTACACTATAAAAAAAAAACTTGGATCGGGGCCTTGGAACGAATCAGGCTTTTTCCATTGAAATAGCTACTCAACTTATGAAAAATTCACATTACGAAACCACTTCTGGAACGAATTAATTTCGTAAGGTGGGGTACCACTGTATATCAAAAATATTAAAAATTGTCTTGTTTTCTGGAAATATAAGTTTTCATCTGTTTTTGTATAGTAGACGGTCTTTCTATACATCCTACATCACTCTAAATACTTAGTATACTTCTTGCACTCTTGTTTTCTGCAGTTCAGACTTTATACATTTACATGAAAATAGATTGGACATTTCTTTGACTTTTACTCATTACCAAACCCAGATCCTCCTCTCCTGCTGTGATGGTTCCTTCATGCTAATCGCGTGACCTCTGTAACTCACGCACTGTTTTCACATTTTACTCCCTGGAGGAGCAAACCATTTGGGGCACAAAAACTGGTCCAAAAATACCTACAATTTCTCGTTTCTGTGGACAGCTTTTGTGTTTTTGATTGCAGTGGTTTGAAAAGTTGAGATGCGATACTCTTGAGATGGGATCAGAGAAAAGGTATTTGAGCCCAACCAAAACCACGTCTCTCCCCAGTGACTCTGCAGCAGCAATGATGGTAGATTTCAGAAAATCAAAGGTGATATTCATGCAGTCTTCAAATATTACCCCAACAGAGCCAAAAATGTACTCAAGTAAGGCTTCCATTACACAAATAATATTACTGAACTTTAAAGAGGGGTATTATGCAAAATCCTTTTTATTTTTTAGCTTTCTGCCATATTATAACACTGTTCCATCATCAAAAACATGCCTGAAGAAGTTTAGTGTCATCCATACATGTTTGAGCAATCTAGTGATCTCTCCATAGCCCTATTCGATTATTGTTATGGTTCATTATTGTTATGGTTAGCTGCAAGAGTCTGTGTAATACTCAGCCCACAAGCCTACGTCACCAATGTTCCAACACAACAAATCTCCATAAATATACAGAAACATTATACAACCTGCACACGACAGGGGAAGATAGAGTGACTTGATGCGAGGAGTAAGCATCAAAAATAAAACTGAAACTAATTAAACATTTTAATACATTGTTTTGAGAAAAAATAGCCTTTTCAATAAAATAAATGCTCTTTAAAGGGACAGTGTGTAAGATTTTTACCCGTTAATTACTGAAATTGAAGATACCCATTCAAAAATACAGTGTTTTCCAAGCCTTTTCACTTCCATCATGAAATCAAAGTATTCTTTTGGACTTAGATATAGTCACATAAAAGGGGGATCTTCCCCATGCAGAGGCAGCCATTTTGAATACGAGAGCCGCAGAAGGACATTTGGGCTCCGCCTTCACCTTCGGCAAGGCTCGTGGTTTTGGGTAAACAACACAAGCATGCTGCCGGATCAGACGTCGTAATGGATCTAACACGTGTTTTGGACTAAATTGTTTTACTGGATTTTATTCGCTGGATCCTTACGGACAAATTGAGAGCAAGTTTATGGTGAAATACAGAGTTTGACCTGTGCAAAGCATTCTAAGGTAAGCTAACCTCATTTTGTGCTTTTCTGTATAAAAGCCCCATGTGCTCGGGGAGTGTTTGTTGTGCAGGGAAATGAATTGCATAGTCAAAAAGAGGAGACTGTAAGGTTTCATTTGATGTGTAGAGTGTCATGGTACATGATCAGGAATGTGTGTTTTCATGAGAGAAAAAAAAACCAAAAAAAAACGGGACCGCGTTTTATTTATACAGTAGCGGCACCCGGGTGACCCTCGAGGTCTGCTGTAGCTAAAACAGAAAGTGCAATAGCACCATCCACCTATGCGCCACAAATCCTACACACTGGGGCTTTAAGTACAAAGAAGTAGTGGATCAAGAAATGACTCAAGTGAAAAAGTATTTGTAGAAACTACTACTACTCAATTAGCAGTAAAATATTTGAAATTCAATAAATGCAAGATAGAGATATTTAAAGGGCCCATATGTTGCTATTTTCTGTTGTTATAATAGTGTTTCCTCATCATAAACGTACCTGGAGTTGTATTTTGTTTCATTCATAGGTGTGTTGTATTGTGTTCTTCCACTTTGTGATGTCATGTGGTAATAATACAGGAAGTGCTCCATTGTGATTTTAAACTCCATACTCCATACCCCAAACATTTCGATAATTTCACCCCTGGAATTGCCAATCTCTACTGAACTAAATGTAAAAGATAGCTGTTAACGAGAAAACTACCACTGCTTGACATCACAAGGTGGAACAGAGCAATTTGAGCTTTGGAGATGTAGACGGACTAATAATAAAGACAAACATGTGTGAATGATGTTTTTGAGGAGGCAACTATAACATAACTAAATGCTCACAAGAGTCCATTTTGCATAATATAGGACTTTTAATGTCATACTGTGTAACATTCTAGTCAAAGCAATAACATCTATGTGACCAAGCAGGTGGCAAACTCCAGAAAAGTTTCATAGTGCACCTTTAAAACTGTACAGTACACCAGAAACAGTCTGCTGTAATGAAAGTAAGTCTAATCTTGCCTATTTCTTGTTGATTTCGTTCATCTCTTGCCTCTATTACTGGACGTGCCACTTGTTTGTCAGTGATATTAATGAAGTAAAAATCCTGGGAGTGCACTGAGGTCTGGAGTTGCGCACAGGGCACTGCACTAAAAGATTGAGAACTGTTTTCTCAGACTCAGACTGTGTGACCTTGGTGATCTCCTGCTCTTCAAACATGAATATTTCTGAATACATTTCCACACATTTATATGTCTCAGGAATATCCCACAAATTCAATAGAGAACTGTACTATGAATACTTTTATATGGGTACTTCATGTTTTAACATGTTTTGTATATGTAGAATATAAGCCCTCTCTAACTAAGTACTATCCAGGTGTTACTGACCTGACATCCAGAATATATATATTTCTCCAATACTTTATGAAGATATGAGTCTGGTCACTAGTGAATCTCCCTCTTTTCAGATGGCCGTGATTGACAGCTTGATTAGCCAATCAGGGACATGCATGGTCCATATCAAACCAAATATGGTTGCTTATGAGGAAAATGAAAGAAGAACAGGCAGAAAAACATTACCTATTTCTACTGAATCATTGATTTACTCATTAAATGAGAATGGAAATTTTCAACAGTATGACATTAAAATTTAATGTCATACTGTTAAAAACTCCCAGCAAAGCAATAATCTCTTCACGGAGCCAAGAAAATGGCAGACCCTCCACCAGAAAAGTTACATATTGCATCTTTGAAAGTACACAAAACTGAGTCTTTTGAGCTTTAAGCCTTCGTATAATATCGTTACCTCCTCAAAAACATACCTGGAGTTGTTTCATTCACACATGTTTGAGTAACGCTTTATTATTAGTCTATATTATTAGTCTGTCTACATCCCCAAAGCTCAAAATGCTCTGTTCCACCTTGTGATGTCATGAAGCGGTAGTCAAGTTCTTACACCTATAGTTTAGTAGAGATTGGCAATCCCAGGGCAGAAATCATCCAAATGATTCTAGTATGATGATTCTGTATGGAGTTTAAAAATACAGTGGAGCACTGTTTTATGTTTGAAAGAAGAACTCAGCCTGCAGGGTTTGTGAATGAATCAAAACATATCTCCAGGCATGTTTGTGATGAGAAAATAGTGCAATATGGGCCCTTTAATCAGAACTCCGGGTAGACAAAAACAATATATATTTTATCCTATGATCAACAGAGAATCATAAAAGTAAATAGCACATAAAACTGCATGTACTTGGACCCCACACCGCTGCAGGTTAACACTACCTTATCCTGACTGTGATGAGCTTAACTCCATCAGGGGCAGATAAACACATGGCCTGTCGGGGTGCTGAGGGGGGAGGGCATTAGAGGATTATATAGGTGGCAGACTGCGGGGGCGCCCCAGAGCGAGTGGTGTCAACAGCACGTCGCTCAGAGCAGAAGAAGCACCACGCTGGTCTTGAGCTCTGCCGCAGGGAACTCAGCAGTACACTGAAGAAAAAAGAAAACACATTTATTTAACGCCAAGAGAGAAGATTCTTTTAGTGACAGACCCAACACAAAGAAATAATACTGTTTTTAATATCAAAACATTTATTAAAGGTAAAGGGATGGGCTGATTTGGAGTTTTTGAACCAATACCGATATCTGATATTTGGCTTGTTGCTATAGTTGATGATCGTTATTTGCCAATACCGGTATTTAGCTGTTAAAATCCATAGCCAGGCCCACAAATTTATGTTAAAGATCCCATGACATGGTACTTCTTGATGCTTTTATATGGCTCCTTAATGGTTCCCTAATACTGTAAATGAATCCTTCTTCAAAATCAACACTCAGTGCATAAGAAACAGATAAGATGAGAAAGAATATTTTTTCTCCCTCAGAACAGTCCGTAATAGGCGTTGTTGCTTGAATGCAAATGAGGAGAAAAGAGCTGGCCTATAGTAGAGGGTGGGGGCGTGGCCAAACTCTCCGCTGTAGCTCACAGCTGATCCATTTCCGTGTTTTTGCACGGGGGGAGAGATTTGAAGCGTTCCATTGAAAAATAAACACATTTCCACATAAAATAAAATTAAACCACTGCTGTTCAAAGGTCCAGAGGCTCAGATAAAGGACTTCCGAGCCTAGAAACACTCGGACGTGCCTCCAGGCAAATAAAAAAACACATTTCGCATTGCCTAGCGCATTCGCAGTCCAAACTCTCTGGGCGTGATTTACAGAGACGCTGAGTACAGACAGACGGGGGTGGAACTGCATTTGCATTTCTTTTTCGATCTGACGTCAATAAGGTGCCTTGTTCAAAATCGCCCGTTTGAGCTCCGATTTTTTGTAACGCAGAAAAGGATCGCAAATGCTCAGTTTAGACATTTCACAACTTTTAACCATGGGGGGGGGGGGCTAAACAGGGTAGGGGAGCTCACATTAACGTTCAAAAACCTCAGAAAGTGAAAATTTCATGCCATGGGACCTTTAAAGAAACCATAAAAAAGAAACTTTTCCCTTTTGTAATAATAATACCAAAATTTATTTATGACATTTTTATATAGGGCTTTTTCACCTGCAAGACACACTGGGAGCGAAGTGGGTTAAGTGTCTTGCCCAAGGACACAACAACAGCATAGATGTACCTGTAACGTACAGACATAAAACATGTATCTGTTCAAAAAGCGCACACAGAAAGCCAATTTTTCCATATTGAGACTTGTTATATCACCCATCCCTAAAAAAGTACACTATGTATTTTCTGGTGGAGCAATGACATCTTGAATACAGGAGAATAAAGATGACTCAAACATGCAGGAATTACTCCAAATACAACTTTGAGAGGGTAAATGAGAAGGGGAAACAACTATAACATGGTAAAAAAAAAAAAAAAAGCTCTAAAAAGTGGATTTTTCAGAATAGGTCTGCTTTCATGTTTTCAGGGCTCTCAAGTCTCACGCATTGAGAGTGTGACACACGCAATTCGACGTGTTCACACGCTCACACATGGCATTTCTCACGCTGATTTTTTATTTTTTTTATTTTTTTTTGTGCCCAGAAAATCGGTCTGTGTGGCTCAGTTTATGCAGGCACCGCGCGTTTTCAGCGAAAAAAACTCCCCCGCCCCGCTCCCCGGAAAAAAATCTCAGATATCAGGCGCCGCGCCCTTTTCAGCCAATCAGAAAATAGATTGTTCTGTTGTTGGGCAGACTGTTGACAGTGCAGTGCGCGCTCAGTGATAAGGACAGCGACTGAACAGGAGGAGATGATAAAACAAACTGAGAACCATCAGGTAATAACTTCATTTATATAACTCTCATTAGTTGCTTTGTAGTTTAAGTTTGCTCTTTAGACAACCCCCCCGCTCCTCGGGAAAAATTGTTCACTCAAACCTCCCGCTCCTCGGAAATTACGCAGTCTCATGCACGACCCCGCTCAAAACTTGAGAGCCCTGTGTTTTTGTTTTGACAGAATAAATCCAAGATAGATTTACATTATGCACCATCACATCCCATAGAAGAAAACTCATAGAAGAGTGGATAAAAGTTTGCACCATAGTTTCATTCTATTGAGTGTCCTGTGATCAGTCTGAGTGGCAGTATCAATGAAAAGCCCCTTGCTGTGGTGGGAATAGGGTTTTGATAATAGAGTGCGTTTGCGTTATAGACCAGAGGGTATAGAAATGAAGCGTTACCTCTAATTTCCACTGTTATTTGAGATGGGTGGTGTCTTTGCTAATGCTTTCAAAGCTTTCAGAGACGTGATCACTTTTCCAACAAAATCTTAAATCGATGCAGCTTTGATCTGCCCACAAAGTGCACCTCTGAAAGCTCATTTCAAATACAATAATGCTCAAAAACACTGTCTTTGTTCTCAAGTTCCAAATGGCCTCTCTACCATCAAATTCACTTCTTTTTCTTTCCTTTGTTCCATTCATTTTAGTATTTCACATTTTTCAAAATCACACTTTTTTCAATTCTGAACTCACATTAAAATGGATCATTCAGAGAGGGAGAAAGAGAGACAGAATAGCTCACAGTAAAATAAGAGAGCAAGTTTATTTGGTCAAATACTTTTTGCAGCTCATCCAAGCTGCTTCTTCAGTTCTGGTCAGATGCTGGTGGACACTGCCTATATCTGCCTGAAGGGAGGAGCTAACTACAATTAAATTACTTTGAAACTACCACACCTGCTTGTTTACAGTTTCTGTTAGGTGGGCCTATTGAATATGCAGTGGGAGTGGAGTGTGGGGTCTTGTTAGGAGGACCATAATGGTGTTTTCACACCTCTGGACCTGACTTGGCTGTCCTATTGTTTTCTTAGTTTGTTTTGATTTAGGTTTGAGGATAGAGTTATAGATGGGAAACAAATGATGTCTGAGACCTCCATTTCTGTTCAAGGAAGGATTCTCTTTCTTGACAAAAATAGCCTCTTTAAGTCCCCTCTCAAACCAGTTATTTTCTCTGGCCAAGATCTGCACCTCACTGTCCTCAAAGGAGAGGCCCGTGGCTTCTAGGTGGAGATGTACGACACCTACGGCACCTTCTGTATAACTCTATCCTCAAACCTAAATCAAAACAAACAAAGAAAACAATAGGACGAACTAGGTCAGGTCCAGAGGTGTGAAAACACTAGGGCTGCTCGATTATGGAAAAAAAATCATAATCACGATTATTTCAGTCAATACTGAAATCACGATTATTCAAACGATTTTTTCCAAACAATGCTTTTATTCAGCATTTCAGACAAAAAAAAACAAAAAACAAACTTTGTTATTTATGTTGATGTATAAAACAAAAAAATATTCTTTTGACATAAGACAAATGGACACTAATAGTCCTCAATCTCTATATTTTACAAAATAAAATGTACTTCTCTGTATGAATATACAAAAATAAACTTTGGAAATTTGTAGCCTTGCACTAAAGTGTAACAAACATTTTTGTAAACAATTTCCACCATTGAATGAGTGGAACCAACTGAACTTTAACTAAAATTACTAAAAAAATTCTTAAAGGTTTTTAGCTAGAAATACCAGCCTGTTAACATGATCAGGTTTCAGAGATGCACGCAAGCAAGTTACAATGTTTCCACTACTGCTGAAAACTCTCTCTGAAGAGGAACTGGTGGCAGGGATACATAAGTATTTCCTGGCAAGATTTGAAAGACGAGGGTAGATAGATTTTGCATCTCTCCACCATGTCAGAGGGTCCTTCTCAGGATCTAGCGTTTCTGTCTGGAAGTAAGACTGGATCTCAAGAGTAAGCACTTGGTCTTCTTGCAGAGGGGACCCTGCAGCCTGGTCTGTGGTGGCCTTGAAGAAGCTGCCTAGGCCCTTCCTCCTCTTGCAAGTAACAGCATCCTGTGTACCAGCGTCCTCAGTACCAGCAGGGGGCGCAGGTGTCTCTGAAGGGGTTGCCACCTTAGATCCAAAAACACAAATGTGAAAATACTTTTAATAATTTGTTAATAGCTGTGTTAATATAATATTTACCACACTATGTAACATTATCATATTGTATTAAGGTAGAGTATGTCATTAGCCGTCCATTTTTTAAAATGTATGCTGCCGAGTCACAACTGATCTTTTCAAGTAATAAACTCATTCACTGCTCTGACCAAAGTAGAATAAGTTTTGCAGCCAAAGATGTTTCATTTCTGGAAATTCAAAATGATGGACACGGAAGAGATCCACCTTTTCATAATTAATACTAATACATTGATGTTGGTGATAAATATACTTGTGATTGAGCAGCATAAATTCTGGAAAAGAACTACTAAAAATATTACATACTCTACCTTTAATGTGTTGTTACTAATTTCATATTCTTACCATAGCACTTGTAGTCCTCGCATCTCTCAACTCCACTTTCACACGATTCACAATGGATTCCTTCTTGTCTTCATCCACGTATTTTAACTTGAATCGTGGGTCGAGGGCAGAGGCCATGTCAAGTATCTCTTGTGTTTCACGGTCACCATATTTGTCATTGAGGTACTCCAGGATGTTGTGTTTGATGGTTTTGGCAAGTACTGTGTCATCCTCCTGGTCTTTCAAGACGGAGTTATTGAAGAGGTGAAGAGTTGGCTTCACAAGAGAGACGCTCACGTACTTCTCTCCTGACAGCGCGTCAGTGAACTCAACCAGAGGGGTTAGTGACTTATTGACAGCTTCCAGTACATCAATATCCTGCCAGGAGAGACAGAGATGTCGTAGTTTCCGGTCATTGGAAAGGACCTGGGCAATGGCCTTCTGTTGCTCAAGGATCCTGCTGATCATGGCCTGTCTAGATCCTCACCTGGTCGGACATTCTGTCTTGAGGGAGTGCTGAGGCAAATTGAGTTGCTTCTAGGCTTTTTCTAGATCTCTTTTCTTTTTCCAGCTGTAGCTGAAGCTACTGACCAGCTTCTTACAGACTCCCATAGTACGGATGATCTTGTTATCCTTCATTGCATTTTCTATGATAACATAAATAACACAAAGATTAAAAAAAAAATGTTAGCATCATATATTATTAATGAGAAAGCTAAACGGCCTTTGGGGTAAAATGAATATTAATAACAATAAACACAAATGAATTCTGTTCTCGGTTGTATTACACTGTCATTTATTGATACAACATTAGTGTCCAGCTCCACCCAAGTTAAGCAGACTACGACAAAATGTTAAGCATAATACGCTCGTCTGAAAAAGCACTGAGTGCTCACAGGCCATAAAGAGTTGTCTGGTTGACTTAAGTTAAGTACCTCCATCACTGTTTCATAGCTTATCTTTATCTTTATTTACTCACCTATGGCCAAATGGAGAATTATTAATAGTGAAGCGTGGGGGGAAGAGGGAGGGGGGAGAAAACTGCGCTCTGACACGTGTGATAGCGCAGCATGACCCGGCGCGGGGCTGCCAGCAGGTCTAGACCTGGACTAAACCAGGACTAAACCTGGACTAAACCAGGACTAGACCAGGTCTAGGACCAGGTCCCCTCGGGACGGCCCGCAGTCTGAGCGCATGAACGAGACCTGTGCTGGTCTAGACCAGGTCTAGAGCAGGTCTAGACCACCGCGGCTCTTGCATGCGTTCGTGGGTCTCGTTCATGCGCTCAGACTGCGTGCCGTCCCGAGGGGAGTCCTCGCTGCTCGCCTCAGCTGTGACTCGAAACGAAACCAGGAAATAGACCCGCGCGTGGTGCTTTAATCCACCTGGTCTAGTCCTGGTCTAGTCCTGGTTTAGTCCAGGTTTAGTCCTGGTTTAGTCCAGGTTTAGTCTAGGTTTAGTCCTGGTTTAGTCCTGGTTTAGTCCAGGTCTAGACCTGCTGGCAGCCCCGCGCCGGGTCATGCTGCGTTATCACACACGTGTCAGAGCGCAGTTTTCTCCCCCCCTTCCCCCCACGCTTCACTATTAATAATTTTGTTGAAAATCTATGAAAGTTTGAGTGTTTAAACGAGAGACAAATATGAGAAAAGTTTAAATCCAGTCTGAGAAAAGCGTATAATGTGTGTGGCTGAGCGCGCATATTTGAATTTTTGAGATTTCGCGTTTCGTAACTTGAATTTTCTTTCGTATCTCGAGACCAAAATTTACCGTGAAGGCGTTTCGTAACTTGAAATTTTCGTTTGTTGGGTAATTCGTAAGGTGAGGTACCACTGTATAAGCAATGCCCACCAGCACTCTAGCCAGAACTGAAGAAGCAGCTTGGACGAGCTGCAAAATGTATTCGACCAAATAAACTTATGTCCAGTTGACAAATTTAATTTCTCCTTTTGCTATGGATTCTACCTGGACGACTGAGGGATTCTTCACACACTTCACAGTAAAATAAGAGAAAGAAGACAGAGAGAGAGAAGGAGAGAGAGAGAGAGACAGAACACTTTACAATACAATAAAAAGAATGAGGATAGAGAGAGACAGAAGAGTTCACAGTCAAATAAGAGAAAGAAGACAGAGAGAGAGGAGGCGAGAGGGAGACAGAACGCATCACAGTAAAATAAAGAGAATGACGATAGAGAGAGACAGAAAAGTTCACAGTCAAATAAGCGAGAGGGAGACAGGGAGAGAGCGAGAGATTGAAATGAGGATGTATATATGCATGGGCTGACACTGGTCCCCTCGGCTGTGCCCTGCTCTCCTCTGGGACTCTGCAGTCTGGAAACAACTGAGACTGAGACTGACAGACACAGGCATGCATTAACAATAAGGGAAATAGAAAATACAAAATAGACTTTCACTGAATATTTACAAAATATACAGTATGGACAAAAAAATACTGCAAAGCTTTCAATGGAATAAATTAAACATGACTGAATTAAATATGACTAAGTTGCTTATTTTACTTCTGTGGGGTATTAATTGCCAACACATCACATATTTAGATCACCATGTTACCTTTTAGTGTTTTGAAAATACTATATCTGAAAACAACATATAATTAATCATTTTCCCTTTCATTTTTCCATGGAGCCAAGCATGTGACGCCATCAGGCCAAGTTACAGGTCGGATCTGTGGAGAGACATTAAGAATGTTTTAACTTTTGTTTTTTTGTTTGTTTGTTTGTTTAACATTTCTGCAACTGTAACTGTATAGATACAAGATAGAGATAGAGAGATAGAGCTTAATGCCATACTTAACACTGCAGGCAAAACTATTGTATCTCCATGGAGACAAAATGAATTGCTCTTGTTATTTCCATACACAATTTCTTCCTAGCTGACTGTTTTTCTTACATGAGTCATTATATTCTATAGGTCAAAATATAGGTCAAATACTCTCTGGGGTTGAATGGCCTTATTCAGACTGTTTCTGAGCACAGACGCAGCAGCTTTTGCGCTCTTTCTCTCTCCCAAAACTCCCTAAATCTGCGTGGCTCTGCATATCCAGTGAGCCGAGCGCGTTTGAAGTTATTTAGGGTAAAAATAGTCGACATTTAGATTGACAGCAGGGGTAATTACATCTTTCTGTTTGTGTTTGTGTCATGAACAGTTGCATTCTGGGGGATGACAAGCTGCTACAGGTAACTGAACAAATAAATAAAAGCAAAAAGTACAGACGGAGGTGGAAATCAAGCTCCTCGTTTGATGATGAAAATTCCTGGGAGCAAAGCATGACCTGAATATTGGAAATGCTATTGGAAATGCTATTAGAAATGCTATTGGAAATGCGTAGTTAGTTTGTTAAAGGTGCATTATGGAACAGAGGTAGCCTGTCTCTATTGATACTTTGCAGCTGATCTAATCAACATTAATAGGGGTGTGATGCTAACTGTAGGCAAGCTTTGTCTGTGGATTTGTTAAGACTCTGAGATTTATTTTAACACAATCTGGCCAGAAACTGATGAGCTGCTTTGTGCTAGTAAACAAGTAACTCTTAAATAACAACAACCAACGTTTCAATACAGACGGTTGAATGTTCCACTGTATGGCATTAAACATATTTATCTTATAAATTTAATTTGAATTTTTTTTATTGTTCAAAAAGACCTTAAAAAATGTGCACCATTCCACAGATCCGACCTGTAACCAGGCCTTTTTGGGTGGAGGGTTAACAGTCTGTTTGTCTTAGACTTAGACTTCATAGTCATAGTCATAGTTTGCTTTATTGTCGAAAAACAATCATGTACATGTACATAGAATGAATTCGAAATTCCGTTTCCCCACTAACCAGGCAGGACAGTGATAGAGTGGCTAGGGGAGGGGCCCCTGCACATGCGCGCGCCGCCGACTGGGAGATGCAGAACAGAAAAGATGCAACAAGTACAATCAGTGACAATTTAACAACATGTAATGACAGAAAAACAATTGGAGATATAACATAAGGTGATCTTTTTTGTTGGTTACATAAGGAAGGGGTCAGATTGGAAATCAATGAAGTTGATTGAACCGAGAGCAGAAATCAGACCTTTCTAAAGACAGGCATTTCTACTATTGTTTCTGTTTTCAGTGACAGTGTAAGAGTGTGTGCTATGTTTATGTAGAGTCCAGATAACAAACCACATTCTGTGGCCTTGGAAGTGTTTATGCAGGGAGGTGAAGTCAAAACACAGATAACTGTTTTGGGACCGATTTTCACAGGAGAGAATAATCCAGGGGGGTTGATTAAGCATTGATGAAAATACATTTTTAGAGACCCAGGTAAATAATTTAGACTGAGCTCGGGTGCCAGACCCCCATCTTCATATCGCCATGAAGATTCATGAGAGATCTCATTAGTTTCTCTTGGCGCACAGACTGCGCTGCGTTGGCTTTACACAGTTCTGTCACCATCCCCGTGATGATATCCAAACGTCGAGATGTTTCCTTCGGTTGAAATCCTTCCAAAAGGACCTCAACCTGTCCCACTTTCTGATGTAATCCTTTCACAAGATCTCCAACCCCTTCACAATGGCTCGAAATTTCGGCAGACAGCTTAGGGGACTCTTTACAAGCTGCCAGTTTACAAATTATGCAATAGATCATGGACAATCCCAGGCCAATTGACAGATGTCCAGCTATCAGAAATCCAAATACGTAAATATCCTCCACATCCTCCAGGTACATTGGTGCCAAACATACGACTTGCCACGCACGATACGAGTCCCTCGCATATCCAGCAGCAAAAGTACCATCCGGACACGCCGCTTCTCCCGGAGCGGCACTCCTCCGTGAAAAAAGAGTATCAATAGCGCTGAGGGTCCAGCTGATCACATCCATCTTTTTGGAATTTGGAAAATCTGCTCCAAAAAGCGAGAAAATGACAAAAACAAGAGAGGCACGCAGACAGCAGGAGCAATAGATAAGAGAGGAAAAAGAGAGACGTCTGCTCGCTCTCAGGGTCAGAACAGACTTAGACAAACTTTATTGATCCACAAGGGAAATTGTTTTGGGTTCGGTAGCTCACTCATCAAATATAATATATACAGTGGTCCCTCGCTCTATCGCGGTTCAGTGTTCGCGGCCTCGCTGTTTCGCAGATTTTTTATTTTATTTTATTTTTTTATAGTGTAACATTTTTTATAGTGTAACTTTTTCTTTTATAGTATAACTAGACCTGGACTAGACCAGGACTAAACGTGGACTAAACCAGCTCTAGACCAGAACTAAACCAGGTCTAGACCAGGTCTAAACCAGGTCTAAACCTGGACTGGACCTGGACTAAACCAGGACTGGACCAGGTTTAGACCTGGACTAAACCGGGACTAGACCAGGTCTAAACCAGGATTAAACCACCACGTGCCGCTCTTTGCTGGTTTTGTGTGGCTGGTTTGTAGCTCGGGCTGAGAGGACGTGGTCCGGGCGCCGCGGTTCGATCTCGTGCTCGCAGCACCGGTGTACGTGTGGCCTCACGCCGGTCGTGCTGCTCTGTCATGGATTTGATCACGATGAGGGGTACACATGTTGTGCACTTCTCCAAGGGGCTGGTGTGCGTCGCGTCCCGGGACGTGGCAGTGCCTTTGGATGAGCGCGGTGCTTCTTGCAGATCCAGTGACTCATGTCTCCGTGCTCCTCGCGTGTCCGGCGGGGCTTCCAGAGCCGTGTCTCCCCCCACGCTTCACTATTAATACATTTTGGTGAAAATGCAGGGCTCTCAAGTTTTGAGCGGGGTCGTGCGTGTGACTGTAATTTCCGAGGACGGGGGGGTGGGGGTGGTGCGAGTGAACAATTTTTCCCGAGGACCGGGGGGGGGTGGGACATTTTTAACGGATTCATGTAAGAGTCTTGTTAATGCACCGGGCCCGCGTCTCACCGCGGGCAGTTCGGCTCTGCGCCGCGCGTATTCCGCGCGTATTCCGCCCGTATGCCGTCGGGGGGGACACGTTACGCACAGACGGAGACACCGGGACCAGAGTCGGTGCGTCTCAGAGGAGACGTGGCACCGGGACTGATGCTCAGGACGTGCCCGGGGGACGGCGCCCCCTCCCGAGCAGGGGGAGGGAAAACGCGCGGAGCCTGCATAAACTAAGCCACACAGACCGATTTTCTGGGCACAAAAAAATAAAAAATAAAAAAATAACACAAATCAGCGTCAGAAATGCCATGTGTGGCGTGTGCGCGTGTGAATACGTCGAATTGCGTGTGTCACACTCTCAAGCGTGAGCCTTGAGAGCCCTGGAAAATGTATGAAAGTTTGAGTGTTTAAACGAGAGATAAATGTGAGAAAAGGTTAATTCCAGTCTGAGAAAAGCGTATAATGTGTGTGGTGAGGCATTTACAGCCTTAAAACATGTAGAATAATTGTAAAATATAAAGTTGTCCTACTTCGCGGATTTCTCTTATTGCGGGTTATTTCTGGAACCTAACCCCTGCGATAAACGAGGGATTACTGTAACAGATGGTAAAAGAACAAAAAGAAAAATAGAGGGAAAAGCAACCAAAGAGCAATAGACCTGTCAGATGAGACACAATTATATACTGTACATAAGATAATGATAATAAATGTACAATCAGATTTAAATAGACAAGTAATAGTCAAATACAAAAAAACAGTATCAAATATGATGTACAGTACCAGCTGTATACAGTTGTAGGGAGTATTATCTGTTACATAAGGGTGAGTTCATGTTGATGTTATTCCTTTGCTTAGAATGTTCCACGGTATGACATTAAACTTTTCTATCTTGTATGAATTCAGTAGTTTTGGTCAAAAGGATACCTCAAAAAATGGATTGTTGAGTGGCCCAATTTGCAAAAATTTGTAAAAGTGTCTTGCTTAAGGACACAACAACAGAACTCGGTCCGAGCAGGGACTGATCCTCTGACCTTTGGTTGGAGGGGACCCCCATAGAACCACTGTTGCCCCAAGTAAACAGCAGACTCCCATATACCATCCTCCAGGCTCAGTGAGTCTTTGTTTTCATTAAATCTAATTAAATGTTTTCCTCTAGAGGCCCTTCCTTCTGTCCTGATGCATTATATTTGGAAACGGGAGCTGAGCAAGCTGTCCCCGGGGCCCTTCTGCACAGAGAGGAGAGCCGGCCATTTTGCTCTGCCACTGACTCTGCTTCTCATTACAAAACACAAGAGTAACCTCACTCTCAATGCACAGCAAAAATATTTTACCTGTATTTAAAAGTTCATTGTGTAACTTTTCTGGTGGAGAGTCTACTGCCTGATTAACTCCATGGAGATGTTTTTGCTTGTGGAAAGTACACGGTTTTCACTAATGGTGACACTTCCATCAATCAGATTCAAATAGTCGTCATCAGAAAAGTTACATAGTGCAATTTTAAATAGCCTGAATTGTTAAAATAATAGTAATAATTCAGTCAGTGGAGTAGGAAATATACACTTAAAAGACCAAATTGGAACTAAACCCAGAACTAAACCTGGACTAGACTAAACGATTTCTCCTGTGTGAGATCAATAAAAAGTCAATCTTCTAATCCTTAATCACTGTAAAGCGCTTTGTGTTACATTTTTTGTATGAAAAGCGCTTTATAAATAATGTCTGATTGATTGATTGATTGATTGATTCATTGATTGATAGACCAGGGCCAAACAGGGCAAATGTAGATGCTGTCTAAACATGTGTGTAAATTACTGCTGCCAGGCAATTAAAAAAATAATGTAATTAATTACAGGATTTGTAATTAATTAATCTGATTAATCGCATTTTTAAAAAATGTATTTATTAGGTGGTTTATTGTGCTCTCCCACAGTGCAAAAATGTGTCAAACGTGTGATTTATAGTGGTACAGTGAAAAGACTGCAGACTTCCCCTTTAAGTCTTTAAGTCTTTGGCTCGCTCTCTTTCTCTCCGTGCACGTTACCTCCACTGTAACCAAGACAAGACTGCTGAGAGCACCTATATACCCCCATTCCCCCTCCCACATTACATAACATTCATTTGAAAGCTTATATACGCCATTTCACTATTAAATGGCAAATATTTCTGGTGCCAAAAGGTGAGCACGGACAGTAGCTTTCATGTAACATCAATAATACACAAGGCTTCAGATATACATAGAATGCTAATAATTGCCCGTGTAAATTACTCAGGGCTCACATGACCCCAGGAATCCACGAAACTGAAGGATTTAAACTCCCGGCGTGGATGTGTCCGGACCATCGCACCACGGGAGGAGAGAGGAGGCGGCAGCAGGGGGGTAAGTAAATAATCAGGTTTAGCGTGATTCGGATGGGCTTCTAAGTGTGCACCCTTAGTCGCGGCAGAACCCCCTGGAGGTTATGGGAATTAGTTGATAATGAAAAGGGTATGGCGTGCGGAGCGCAACAGATACGAAATGGGAGCGCGCATCTTCACATGCTCTCCCCGGGGACAACACTCTTAGGGACGGGCCTGCTCCGTCACATTTTTATAAATAAATTTGCCTTTCAAAGGCCCCACACGCCAAATTTAAAATGTGCGCACATTGAATTGCCGCTCATAATTAATTGCATTCATTTTTATAACGCGTTAATTAGTAGTGTAATTAATTAATCTAATTAATGCGTTAAACTCACAGCCCTAGTGGAAATATGTCTGCATTCTTCCTTTCAAATAAATAAATACATTCATAATTCTGGATAATAATCATGGATCATTTGGCTTGAATCAATAAAGATGAAACAAATAAATCTAACAAACATATCTTATAACTTATCAAATGACTAAAAACAAGATTAATATTAAGAACTGTAGTGATTTTAAGTCCCGTGGATGGTCAGTTTTTTGCAGTGCATAGAGCTGTGTCGACCATCTTGATCTGTCAGAGTGATATTGACCGCTCTGCTCATTACAAACACTATGGTAACCTCTCACTCAATAAAAGTGTCCATCCAATCAACTCCCCTGGTCCCTGTGCTCCTCGTCCTCTGTTCTTTAGAAAGAGCATTTTTAGTGAGGTGGAAGCAAAGAGAGGAAATTAAAGGGCCTCTACCTGATTTTTTTTTTTTTTTTTTTACATATACCATAATTTCCGGACAATAAGCCGCTACTTTTCTCACACTTTGAACCCTGCGGCTTATACAACGATGTGACTAAGCGTTGAATGGATTATTTGTTTATGAACACCGCAAATGTGCACGCACCTGGACCACACCTCAACCTCCTCGCCAGCCAACCACAGCACATCTTCACCACACCTTCAATTACCCAGAAGCCCTATTTACTATACAGCCTATCCTGACAACACCGACCATGTCAGCTCTCTTGTATCTCTCGTCCATCCTTCAGCCTGAAGACATCATCTTTAAAGAGGGGGGGTTCCGAATCAGCTGGGTGACCATTTTGGATTGGAGACGGAGCCCCCCACCCTAAGTGTCCCCCCCAGCCATCACATCTACCCACCGTCAATAAATATCTTTATCATATCTCATTGTCATGGTTTGGTCCTTGCTAGTGAAATGCAGATGAGTGCGTAAATGACGAGAAGAAATGTCTCAAACTTCAGTCTTCATCTCATACCTGATCGATGCACCTAGCCCCGCCCCCAGGAGAGCCTGAAATCTGCTGAAATCCTACGAGACACTGACATGATCCCAGACACTGACATGATCCCAGACACTGACATGATCCCAGACACGGCCATGATCCCAGACACGGCCATGATCCCAGACACTGACATGATCCCAGACACTGACATGATCCCAGACACGGCCATGATCCCAGACACTGACATGATCCCAGACACTGACATGATCCCAGACACAGCCATGATCCCAGACACTGACATGATCCCAGACACTGACATGATCCCAGACACGGGGATGATCCCAGACACTGATATGATCCCAGACACTGACATGATCCCAGACACTGATATGATCCCAGACACTGACATGATCCCAGACACGGCCATGATCCCAGACACGGCCATGATCCCAGACAATGACATGATCCCAGACACGGCCATGATCCCAGACACGGCCATGATCCCAGACACTGACATGATCCCAGACACGGCCATGATCCCAGACACTGACATGATCCCAGACACGGCCATGATCCCAGACACTGACATGATCCCAGACACGGCCATGATCCCAGACACTGACATGATCCCAGACACGGCCATGATCCCAGACACCGACATGATCCCAGACACCGACATTATTCCAGACACTGACATGATCCCAGACACTGACATGATCCCAGACACCGACATGATCCCAGACACGGCCATGATCCCAGACACCGACATGATCCCAGACACTGACATGATTCCAGACACTGACATGATCCCAGACACGGCCATGATCCCAGACATGGCCATGATCCCAGACAGGACAGCGGCTCTTTCTGCAGGAGACGTGCAGTAGAGCGCCAAGTGATGGGGGTGTAAGTGCGAGACAGACTGGTGAAGAAAAGATTCGCCGAGGAAGATACTTTTGATTTTGTTTTTGCACTTCATGCACACACCCTCCTCATGGAAAACACATGAAGGAATGCACTCGATGCAGTTTTCAAGCTAATCAATCTGGCTGTCGAAGAAGGAAATCAAGCTGCTGTACGTGAGCTTGGCATCAATGAGTCGGTGGTGAGACGCTGGTGACGGCAGCGTGATGAACTGACTCAATGCAAAAAGATGACAAACGCCTTCAGAGGCAATAAAAGCAGATGCTCCGAACTCAAAAAACGTTCTTGAAGACGTGGACACCTGCGGCTTATAGACAGGTGCGGCCTATATATGTACAAAAAAAATCATTTGAAAATTTAGTTGATGCGGCTATTCAGGTACGCTCAATAGTCCGGAAATTATGATATTTGAGCAAAATGTGTCTTGCCCCAGTACAGATAGTATATTGTATAAGCTGCTGTGGAGGTCAAAATATGTCCACTGTGTACTTTCTGCATCTAATTACAAAGGATTTTTTGTTAGAATCAGGAATTGTGTAGTTAGCTTGCTAGTTGTCATTTACTTTACCGTGATGAAAGAAGAAACAACATTATAACATGCCAGTTTTGCATAATAGCCCTCTTTAATCTATCAAGTTTTTGACATCTGAAACATATTCAGGCATGTCTCTGATGAGAGAACATTATAACATATTAGAAAACTAACCATAATCAAATGTAGTTTTACTTATGTACACATTTTCTGTATTATTTCCACCAGCACAATTAAGTTTAGCTAGACTGTAATTAGACTATCACAAGTTTTACATCATATTTTCCCGTAAGAACATTTGAACACACAATATTCGAAGGGGGCGGGGGGCCTGTGATAAAAACAAGGTTCTTTTTGACGTTTTTATTTTTAGACCATGTCCAAACACGAGTAGGCAGTGGCTCTTAATCACTGTAATTGGAGAAGTGAAATCCATACAGCTGTGTGTTTGTGGGCACCATGACAACAAAGGCTAATTATACATTGTTATACAGCATAAGCCTGTAATTATAAAGGCTAAAAGCTCATTTGTTTGTATGTTAGATTGTGTGGGAATATGCCATAGACTTTATAATTGTGATCAATAATAAATGTTATAGTATTATTTTTAGAACACGTTGTGAGTTATTACCATTAAAGATGCATTGCGGAACCTCTCTGATGGAGGGTACACATATTTGTCTCCATGGAGATCATGGAGATGTTAACAGCTAGGCCTAATTTGTTTGTATGTTACAATGTGTGGGTATATGTCATAGACTTATAGTTAGTATGTTACAGTATTATTATTTTTAGAACTCTTTGTTGATACTAATTACTGTTAAAGGTGTACTTTGGAACCTTTTCTATTGAAGGGTACTTTGTTTTTCTCCATGGAGATGCTTTGCTTGGGATGTTTCACAGTACAGTGGTCCCTCATTTATCGCAGGGGTTAGGTTCCAGAAATAACCCGCAATATGTGAAATCCGCGAAGTAGGACAACTTTATATTTTAGTATTTTAGAATTATTCTACATGTTTTAAGGCTGTAAACGCCCCACCACACACATTATACGCTTTTCTCAGACTGGAATTAACATTTTCTCACATTTCTCTCTTGTTTAAACACTCAAGCTTTCATAGATTTTCAACAAAAGTATTAGTAGTGAAGCGGGGGGGGGGCTTCCTACGGATCCAGTGACTCATGTCTTCGCTCCTCGTGCATTCGGCCCCTGAGCCCGGTGCGGCTCAGACTGCTTCTCATTCAAACACAGTGTGAGCACAGAGGGACGAGCAGGGCGCACCGCGCTCATACAACGGCACTGCCGCATCCCAGGACGCGATGCGCACCAACCCATTGGAGAAGTGTGCGACACGTGCACCCCTCATCGTGGTCAAATCCGTGACAGAGCATGAGGTCGCACATACACCGTGGCTGCAAGCACGAGATTGAACCGTGGCGCCCGGACCGCGTCCTCTCAGCCCGAGCCACAAACCAGCCACACGAAACCAGCAAAGAGCGGCACGTGGTGGTTTAATCCCGGTTTAGACCTGGTCCAGTCCTGGTTTAGTCCAGGTCCAGTCCAGGTTTAGACCTGATTTAGACCTGGTCTAGACCTGGTTTAGACCTGGTTTAGTTCTGGTCTAGACCTGGTTTAGTCCACGTTTAGTTCTGGGTCTACAGTCTCTTAGCCAATCAGGACGCAGAACACAATGTTACACTATAAAAAAAATGTTACACTATAAAAAAAAAATTGCATTAAAATAATCTAAACGCAATTATGCTTACTGAAAGTCATGCATTCTGTGAACAGGGTCACCTCTTCACAGATCTGATCTGTTACTAGGCCTTGGCATCATCTGCTTGTCTCCATAGAGATAAATAAATTTTATGTCATACTGTAGAAAAAGAATAAGAACATTAAAACATTAACATCTCCATGGTGACAAGGAGAAAGATGAATCATACCAGAAAAGTTATATAGTTACATAGCAGTTGTCATAAGTTTCAGAGACCAGAATGTCATTGTGCTTACAACAATTAGCATGCTAACTGTGCACTTCCTTATTAGCGCAAAAAAGCACTTTATAATTCGATGCAGACAGTGCACAGTGGACTTATTTTGAGCTGTACTAAAATGTACAGATTTTGCTCATTTGAGTGGGGGAAAATGTGGTCGATGCCCTTTAATTGTAGCTATTGTTTCTGCTAAAATAACAAGTAACACAACTCTTGACAAAATGGAAAATGGAGTTATGAAGCTATGAGTTATGAAAAGGTCACATTTGTTGGAATAAATTAATAGGAAAATGCTTATATGAGAGAGAAAAGATTCACAGTGTTAAAAAAAAAATGAGGCGAGCACAAACTTATCAAATGATTTATGGATTTTCATTTTACACTTTTAGAGTAAAACGTCACGCGACCTTTTTGTGCATTTGGCTACGCACAGATCATTGTGTGATGAATGTGGCTCCAAACTCAGTGGGTCAATTATTTTAAGTGGGTTTTTGCATTTGGAGGAAAATGCCTGTATGAATAATGTACATATTCAACAAGTGAAGCAAACACTGTAAAATAAAACACCATGTCTGTGGGTGTAGAAGGGCTCCAGTACTTTGGATTCATTTGAGATCACACTGAGAAGAATTGTGTGAAAGAATTTGAACTTTACCTATTAAAATGCAGCAGTTTTGTCCTGGTTTATGGTTAATATCGCTATAATTACTGTGCCTACTCACATGAAACACTGGTACAGATTGTCAAATGTCATTTTTAACATGTACATTTATGGACAAAATGAGAGGAGGTTCAAAATTTGTCGATAATCTGTTTAATTACTTATTTTAAAGGTGCATTGTGTAACTTTTTTATAGTGTAACATTGTGTTCTGCGTCCTGATTGGCTAAGAGACTGTAGACCTTTGCCTATTGATAGATGGGGGATGCAGGGGGGACCGGGACTAGACCAGGACTAGACCAGGACTAAATGTGTAATAAACCAGGTCTAGACCAGGTCTAAACCAGGTCTAAACCTGGACTGGTCCTGGACTAAACCAGGACTAGATCAGGACTAGACCAGGACTAAACGTGGACTAAACCAGGTCTAGACAAGGTCTAAACCAGGTCTAAACCTGGACTGGTCCTGGACTAAACCAGGACTGGACCAGGTCTAGACCTGGACTAAACCGGGACTAGACCAGGTCTAAACCAGGATTAAATCACACCGTGCGGTGCTTTGCTGGTTTCATGCAGTTCTTGCGTTCGTTTGTGCGTGTTTGGTTTGTGGCTCGGGCTGCGAGGACGCGGTCCTGAAGGGGAGGCATGGTTCGGGCGCCGTGGTTCGATCTCGTGCTCGTAGCCCCGGCCTTGTGCCAGTCGTGCTCTGTCACAGATTTAACCACGCCCACTTCTCCAAGGGGTTGGTGCATGTCGCGTCCCGGGACATGGCAGTGCCGTTGGATGAGCCGCTCCCCTCGCATGTCCGGCAGGGCTCCCGGCGGAGCCCCCACGCTTCACTATTAATACATTTTGTTGAAAATCTACGAAGGTTTGAGTGTTTAAACGAGAGAGAAATGTGAGAAAACGTTAATTCCAGTGTTTTAAGGCGTTTACAGCCTTAAAACATGTATAATAATTGTAAAATATAAAGTTGTCCTACTTCGCGGATTTCACTCATTACGGGTTATTTCTGGAACCTAACCCCCACGATAAACGAGGGACCACTGTATAGTATTGAAACTTTCTATCTTCATGAAGACCAAACCAAACCAAGTTACAGATAAGATCTGTGTAGAGGCGACCCCACTCACAACTGGAATGTCTGCTTTTCTAGGCATTTTTGAGCTATAAAGCCACCTGTAATTGAATATGTGTAATAATAATAATAATAATAATAATAATAATAATAATAATAATAATAATAATAATAATAATAATAATAATAATAAAGGCACTCCACTGAAATCATTTTGCATTTTCTCCACACTACTATTGTATTGTTTAATTGTTTTATTGGGATCCCTATTAGATGCCCATATAAAGGCTGCTATAGTTTTCCTGGGGTCCTCTTAAAAATAGCATTACACAATAAAAATAAGTCTATACTGTATGTTCCTTGACAAAATGACAGACCAGTTATTGTGTTAAAAGCTATTAAATCTAGCTATTAATTAGCATAGCTCACATTGGTTAGTATTTCAAACTAAATCACTTAAAGAGGAGATATTTTAATTCTATGGGGTATTAATTGCTAACACATTTAGATCACCATGTTCCCTTTTATTGTTTTGAAAATGCGTGAAAAGTCCCTCAGTCGTCCAGGTAGAATCCATGATAACAGGAGAAGTTCAATTTGTCAACTGGACAAAGTTTGTTTGGTTGAAAACGTTTCGCCGCTCATCCGAGAGGCTTCGTCAGCTCTAATAAGAATACTGGTAAGACACTTGCTTATATCTTGCTGTAGGGAGGAGCTACCTAGCTAACTACTTTCCGGAACTATCTCATTGGTTTCAGTCTTTTGTTTCTCTGGCGTCTAGCTAACGATCCCTATTCATCCCTACACGCCTGCTTTTTCACACCTCTGGCCCTGACCTGGCTAGCCCTATTGTTTCCCTGTTTGTTTGATCTAGGCTTAATAATGGAATTGTAGATGGGATGCAAATTATGTCTGACTCCACCATTTCTGTTCAGAGAAGGATTCTCTTTTTTGACAAAAATAGCCTCTTTAACTCCCCTCTCAAACCAATTCTTTTCCCTGGCTAAGATCTGAACCTCACTGTCCTCAAATGAATGACCCGTGGCTTCTAGGTGAAGATGTACGGCAGAAGACGGTCCACTCTGGCACGCCCGTCTGTGTTGGTACATCCTCTTGTGAAGTGGCTGCTTGGTTTCTCCAATATAGCGCTCACTGCAGTCTTCACTACACTGAATGGAGTAGACCACATTGCTTTGTTTGTGGCTCGGTGTTTTGTCCTTTGGGTGGACGAGTTTTTGTCTTAAAGTGTTTGTGGGTTTGAAATAAACTGGGATTTCATATTGTCTGAAAATCCTCTGTAGTTTTTCCGACACGCCGGCCAGGTACGGAATCGCTACCCCTTTCCTCCTGGGTTCGGTTTCTCTATTATCTTGTTTCTTGCCCTTGTCTCTCTTGGTTTTGTTAACAGCCCATTTGGGATAACCACAAACAGAGAGGGCTTCCTGCACATGTTGTTCTTCTTTTTTGTTGTTCTTCTTTTTTCTTACCATGTTTTGAAAATGCTATATACATCGACAAATTGAACTTCTCCTTTGATCATTCATCGAAAACAAAGTATTAACATGTTTTATACGTTTCACCTTCATTTTTGATGCTCCGAGTCAAAAGTCGCTCACCCGTCAGAGCCCTATCACATTACATTTGGCATGTGTTCCACTAATTGAACTACTGCACATTGCATCAGGTTTGTGAAGTTGTAGCGTAATGTTTTGTATCAAGCTTTGGTATATTTATGGAGAATTGCCATGTGGGGGCATGAGGGACCAAAGGACAAAATCTTACGGCTAATTGTAAGGCATGTTTTTGCTGAGGAAACAATGTTATAACATGGTAGAAAGCTAAAAAAGTTCATTTTGCATAATAGTCCCTCTTTAAACACTTGATTTTTGCAGTGTGTTAGCTGTATTTGTCGAGAGGCCACTTCGAGGAGGTGATTAGCTTGCAGCGAGTTTTCATTTTTCCCCAAAGCACAAATGTGTGAACCACCAGATCTGCTGATGTCTCTAATTAAGCAGCACAGAAATAGACTTTGGTGAGAAGCAATCACAATTAAAACCACTGTAACACTGTATTAAAACAGAATGACTTTAGTCCACGTGAGGGACCAGTTCTTTCAAATTACCTTCATTTCAAGACTCCAGGAAAGCTATTTGGACATCTTCATTTGACATTAAACTCTGTTGTTACGCTATAATAAAAAGAAGCTGCTGTCATACAATCACCAAAAATGTTCCTTTTGCCCAAACACATACCTATAAGTAGTCAAATCAGAAAAACTCATAATTTTGCAGTGGTCTCATTTTTTTCCAGAGCTGTAAGAAGAGGAGGAGATGGAGGGACTGAGGAGGCCGGGGTTTTGCTGCTGCGGTAAATATGATTAACTAGGGGAGAGACCACTGCGAATCAGTTTTTCTGATTTTACTACATATAGGTATGTGTTTGGGCAAAAGGAACATTTCTGTTTGAGTCTATAAACTACTGACAACATTTCCCCCAAATTCCAAATAAAATATTATTGTTTAGAGCATTTATTTGCAGAAAATGTCAAATGGTCAAAATAACAAAAAAGATACATGTTTTCAGACCTCAAACAATGCAAAGAAACAAGATCAAATTCATTTTAAAACAACATAATACTAATGTTTACACTTAAGAAGAGATCAGAAATCAATACTTGGTGCAATAACCCTTATTTTTAATCACAGCTTTCATGCGTCTTGACATGCTCTCCACAAGTCTTTCACATTGTTCTTGGGTGACTTTATTCCACTCCTGGTGCAAGAACTGAAGTAGCTCAGCTTTGTGTTTGTGTTGGAATTCCACAGACGCTGGATTGGAATGGCTGGAATACATGTAGAGATGCTGATTTCAGGGGAAAAAAAAAGAAATGCAGTGGTCTTTTATTTTTTTCAGAGCTGTATTTTGTGAGGTTTTTCTCCATGGAGATGTTATTGCCTTATTCTGAATGTTCCACAGTATGGCTTTAAACTTATCTTTCTGCATGGAGACAAGCAAGTGACGTCAGGACATGTTACAGGTTAGATCTATGGAGGGGCGATGCCGCTAGCAGTACAAAATGTGTTTTTTATCAGTGAAAGGTCTGTAGTGTAATAAATGCAAGAGATATACTTTTGTCATACTGTGGAACCTTTCAGGCAGTGCAATAACATCTCCATGGAGATAAGCAGGTGGCGGATCGCAAGCAAGGTTATATGGTATATTATACATTTAATAGAGATCAATTCAGCAAAATCAGCTTTTTAGAGTTTTTCACCATGTTATAGTTGTTTCCTCTTCTCATTTACTCACTCCAAGTTGAATTTATTTATTTAATCTTTGCCTCAAGTGGAGGAGTTTAAGTATCTCGGGGTCTTGTTCACGAGTGAGGGGAGGATGGAGCGTGAGATGGACAGGCGGATCGGTGCAGCGTCGGCAGTGATGCGGTCGCTGTACCGGATCGTTGTGGTGAAGAGGGAGCTGAGCCAAAAGGCGAATCTCTCAATTTACCGGTCAGTTTACGTTCCTACCCTCACCTATGGTCATGGGCTCTGGGGGTAATGACCGAAAGGACAAGATCGCGGGTACAAGCGGCCGAAATGAGTTTCCTCCGCAGAGTGGCTGGGCGCACCCTTAGAGATAGGGTGAGGAGCTCAGTCACACGGGAGGGGCTCGGAGTAGAGCCGCTGCTTCTCCACATCGAGAGGTGCCAGCTGAGGTGGCTCAGGCATCTGTTCCGGACGTCTCCTGGACGCCTCCCTCGGGAGGTGCTCCAGGCGTGTTCCACCGGGTGGAAGCCCCGGGGAAGACCCAGGACACGCTGGAGAAACTATGTCTCTCGGTTGGCCTGGGAACACCTTGGGGTCCCCCCGGAGGAGATGGAGGAAGTGTCCGGGGTGAAGGAAGTCTGGGAGTCCCTGCTCAGACTGTTGCCCCCGCGACCCAGAAGAAAATGGATGGATGGATGGAAGTTGAATTTAGAGTGATTCGTACATATTTGCATAATCTTTCAAGACGCCATTGCTCCGAACAATCCCGTTTTCACCGTCACCAGTACACGCCCACTGCTCTACTTACTTTGTTCTTCTCTTTTTGTTTTCTTAATCAATAATATGAGTAGAATTCGGCATGGTTGAGTTCTCATTTTGGAACAGCTCCTTCAGAGGTGCTAATTTTTGGATGCGATGACGTTTATGGAGACGTCAGCTCCTACTGGGCACCACAGTTTTCTGACACAGGAAGTCAGTGCACTGGTTTCTTTTAGATGTACAGTATATTGCAATTTTTAAATGTCCAAATGAACATAATGATCCACTGGTGTCATAGATTATCACAATATAGCAGACATAAGCACAGATGTGGAGAAGGGGGAAAAAACATGGAGCATCTGCAAAAGACGAAGCATTGTTAAAATATTAGATTATTCTCATTATTTATGTCATGTTTTAATAAAGCTCCTACAAAGTTTTCATTACCTGACAATGTAATTACCCAAACTCTAATTTCCTGTCTGCACATAAGCCATTAATTCTCCTGTTACATGTGTGATCCAATACCACTGCTCAGAAATAACACTCAGCAATTAGCCCTTATCACCGCGTGTAGCTCCAGACAATACCCTGTACCCTAAATGAGTTCATGCATGGTCAAAGCCGTGTTAGCATTAGCCGCTAACGCCCACCCCATTATTACGGAGGGGGAGATTAGCGCGGAGGTCTCCGATTAGCATAATGGGTCCGCGAGGCTATTCGTGGGATAAGGAATCCGCCGTTCTCAAGGTTAGAGCACGGTGGTCTCATTACTGTCATTAAACATGCGCTTTGTAACAGGGACGTCACCAGCCTGTCTCCATGGAGTTGTGCTTGCATTGCCTGGAATGTTCCATACTGTAACATTATTTTTTATTTTACTTTTTAACCAATTTTTTAATGATTTATTTATTTTAATTAAGACAATGCATATTAATCAACATGACAACAAACAGCATCAATGTAAATATGCCAGAATTAGCACAAGAGCTACTTTACAGAACAGAAGAACATTTAAAGATCCCATGACATGGTACTTCTTGATGCTTTTATATGGCTCCTTAATGGTTCCCTAATACTGTAAATGAATCCTTCTTCAAAATCAACACTCAGTGCATGAGAAACAGAGATAAGATAAGAAAGAGTAATTTTTCTCTCTCTGAACAGTCCATAATGGGCGTTGTTGCTTGAATGCAAATGAGGAGAAAAGAGATGGCCTATAGTAGAGGGTGGGGGCGTGGCCAAACTCTCCACTCTCGGCTCTGAGCCCTCAGGTGATCCATTTCCGTGTTTTTGCACGGGGGGAGAGATTTGAAGCGTTCCATTGAAAAATAAACACATTTCCACAGAAAATAAAATTAAACCACTGCTGTTCAAAGGTCCAGAGGCTCAGATAAAGGACTTCCGAGCCTAGAAACACTCGGACGTGCCTCCAGGCAAATAAAAAAACGCATTTCGCATTGCCTAGCGCATTCGCAGTCCAAACTCTCTGGGCGTGATTTACAGAGACGCTGAGTACAGACAGACGGGGGTGGAACTGCATTTGCATTTCTTTTTCGATCTGACGTCAATAAGGTGCCTTGTTCAAAATCGCCCGTTTGAGCTCCGATTTTTTGTAACGCAGAAAAGGATCGCAAATGCTCAGTTTAGACATTTCACAACTTTTAACCATGGGGGGGGGGCTAAACAGGGTAGGGGAGCTCACATTAATGTTCAAAAACCTCAGAAAGTGAAAATTTCATGCCATGGGATCTTTAAAGGAACACACAGAAGAGACAGAAGTGCACATAGACATGACACAAGTTCACCACAATAGACCATTCTCTGAGTTTAAGAGGCCCCAAGAAGAAGAACATCTACCTGTGTATTTTTCAACCAGTGTTTCAGAGTATTCTTGAAGGTTGAGAAGGATCCACAGTTCCTGACATGAGCAGGTAATGTGTTCCAATGTTTCAGAGTGTTCTTGAAGGTTGAGAAGGACCCATAGTTGGTCCTGTGTCTGTATATTTCAGTCTCCTCTGGTCAATGCTCTCGTGTTTTACTTATAAAATGCATTAATGGTGGAGGAGTCTGTTTAAAAGTTTAAAAATAAGGCAAGCATCCATAAATACCTGATAACTTTCAAGATCCAAAATATTATGCTTACTTAAAATATTACAATAGTGATACTGTAGAGGCTTTTTGTCAAGTGTTTTCAATGTTTCACTGCCTCTACAGATGATTACAATTACAGATGTTTTGTTGCCAAAGGTTGGTAGTAATGAGTTACATTTATTCACTTACATTTACTTGAATAACTTTTTAAAGGAACTGTATTTTTCAGGGTACCTTTTTACTTTGGCTACTCTTCACTGTGAGTAAGTCTACCAAAGCTTTATGTTGATAATATGAAATGATTGGAGGATTTGTGTTTTTTTGCATCGCTCCTTTGGATATGTTTTAGTTATTTTCATTTTGGTGTTTATTTTTTGAAAATAACTATCCATTATGTAATGTTTTGTCCTTCCAATTACATTAACTTTGAATTATAAATCAGATGTTATGTACCAGCAGTTATTCTTTAAGTTACTCTTACTTGAGTAGTACTTTTTCCAAATACTGTCTTACTTGTACTTGAGTAATTTCTTGGACCACTACTTTGTACTTCTACTTAAAGGAAAAGTAACATTTTTTACTATTTGAGCCTTATTTCGGTAATAAAACAAGTTGTTTTACTCACCCATAGCACTTTGGTGTCATATGGAGCATTTCCGGAGATGTCTTAGATTAGCGTTAACGCGACTTATAGCCATAGCTCGGGGCATTCCCCGAGCATGTAATATGCCCCGTGCGGGCTCCAAATAACACAGACGGGGCATATTGCATGCTCGGGGAATGCCCCGAGCTATGGCTATAAGTCACGCTAGGCTAACGGCGTTAGCCTAACGCTAATCTAAAACATCTCCGGAAATGCTCCATATGACACCAAAGTGCTATGGGTGAGTAAAACAACTTGTTTTATTACCGAAATAAGGCTCAAATTGTAAAAAAAACGTTACTTTTCCTTTAATGTTACATAATATTATTGTTCCTCTTACTTGGCAAACAAAGTTAAAATTACACTCTCACAACAGATAACATCATAAATTCCAAATGTCACAGAAAAACAAAAAGTTTTATAGTTTTATATATAAAATCTTTATTTTCCATTAAAGGTGCATTGTGTAACTTTTCTGATGGAGGGTCCGTTAAATGCTTTTCTTTATGGAGATGTTATTGCTTTGTGTGGAATTTTTCACAGTGTAGCATTAAACCTTTCTATCTTCACTGAAACCAAACCAGATCATGTTATACGTCAGATCTGTGGAGAGGTGACAGAATAAATATCACTATAAAATAAAATAAATACTAAATAAAACCACTGGAAATTGAATATATGTGAGGTAAGAGCTGTTTAATGTCATACTGTGGAACTTTCCAGACAGAGCAATGACTTATCCATAGAAAGAAGCAGGTGACAGACTCCTAACCAAAAAGTTACATAGTGCACCTTTAAGATAAGAGCTACATTTCATCTTATGTCTCACCATATAAGGACATACCTGTGTTTTGAAGGGCAGAGTAGAGTGTTTGTCTCGTGATTCAGGGGTTGGCGGTACGAATCTCGCTCTTGACCGTGTGTGATCCCAGCTCCCACAGATGAGCGCTGCCGTTGTGTCCTTGGGCAAGACACTTAACCCCACCTCGCCCCTTCAGTGTCTGTGGACACTGGTAGCCCCCATGGCAGAAGATACATCAAGGCCCGTTGTGACGTGAGTCGTCCTCCTGTGGACCCACCACCAGCGGGATTATTCATGGGGGCTGGTGCATTGTGTTCTGGGCAGCAGAACACTGCTTGGACTGCTGCTCCCGTGACCCAGAAAATGGAAAAGCGGAAGAAGATGAAAAAAAAAAAGAAAAATGAGTCCAGCTGGTGGGAGCTTTGGACAGATGGGGAGACGTGTCTTATCTCAGACTCCACGGGCTCTGGGTTTGGTTCTGGTCCGTCTCTCACTAAATCTTCGCTCACACTTTTGGACTTTATCTTTTCCACAGATCTGCCCTGTGGCCTCAGTACAGTGAATGGATCAAACCGAACAGGTAAGCTTCACTGTGGGATTACACACAACATGGAGTACAGAGCAAAAAAGACAGGGCTTTTGGTCATTTATTCTGACCTATAGATGCAGTTGAAAGGGTCCATATTACACTATTTTCTGATCTGTTATAATGTTTTCTCATCACAAACAGACCTGGAATTGTGTTCTGTTTTGTTCATTCACACGTTTAACACACAAATCCTGCATAAAATTTAGGCATTTTAGGAGTTTTTTCCCCAAACTGAAGACACTCTGTTCCACTTTATGATTACATTATCATAACATTATCTTAAAGGAGAATTAATGTTTTTTTTTACAATCTGAGCCTTATTTCGGTAATAAAACAAGTTGTTTTACTCACCCATAGCACTTTGGTGTCATATGGAGAACTTCCAGAGATGTTTTAGATTTGCGATAGCCTAGCCCGAGTTCTAGCCGTAGCTCGGGGCATATAATATATGCCCCGTGCGGTCTCCAAATAATACAAACTTTAGCACTTTTCAAATCATAGAAGCTCAATGTCTTAGTCTATGATTTCGTTTGAGTCAAAAGTGGCCTGTAATCTGAGATTTATCCATAATTTACAGATTTGCATTTCATGTTTGGATCCTGAGAGCTGAGAGCAAAATAAGCTGTGACTCCGCACATGCGCACTGGCCTCCTCATCTACTCGAAACTATGGCTAAATCTCGGATTACAGACCACTTTTGACTCAAACAAAATCGTAGACTAAGAAGAACTTTAGACTTTATTCATCCCCTTAGGGAAATTATTTCTCTGCATTTGACCCATCCTTCAGGAGCAGTGGGCGGCTCGTCTTTCAGGCGCCCAGGGACCCATCTCCATGATCTTATTACTCGGATTGGTCAGGACCTCAGCTGGAGGATTTTACCTGGAGCATGTTTTGGGTTGGAAACCGGAGTGCCCGGAGGAAACCCACCCAGACACGGGGAGAACATGCAAACTCCACACAGAAAGGCTCGGGCGACCCGGGGATCGAACCCAGACCATGCATGCAAACTCCACACAGAACACACACAGAAAGGTCTGGGCGACCCGGGGATCGAACCCGGAACCTTCTAGCTGTGAAGCATGAGTGCTAGCCACTCAGCCACCGTGCCGCAGGCATCAAGCTTCTATGATTTGAAAAGTGCTAAAGTTTGTGTTATTTGGAGACCGCACGGGGTATATATTACATGCTAGAACTGGCGCTACGGCTATCACAAATCTAAAACATCTCTGGAAGTGCTCCATATGACACCAAAGTGCTATGGGTGAGTAAAACAACTTGTTTTATTACCGAAATAAGGCTCAGATTGTAAAAAAAAAACGTTAATTCTCCTTTAAAACGTATGCATTCTCACTGTGAGTGGGCTCGCCTCTCCACAGATCTGACTTGTGACTTGCGTCTTGTAGCGTCACCTCCTTGTCTAGATGGAAATAGATGGAGATATGTTTAAAGCCATACTGTGAAACATTCCAAGCAAAGCAATGGCATTTCTCTGGGGACAAGCCCACCAGAAAAGTTACACAGAGGACCTTTAACGTATTAAAGAGACATTGTGTAACTTTTCTGGTGGAGGGTCCGTCAAATGCTTTTCTCCATGGAAATGTTAGTGCTTTGTCTGGAATGTTTCATGGAGGTCAAACTAGACCAAGTTACAGGTTAGATCTGTGGAGAGGCGACCCCACTCACAGTCAGAATGCCTGTTTTTCTAGGTATTTTTGAGATATAAAACCACTGTAAATGAATACATATAAGGTAAGAGCTGTTTCATGTCATACTGTGAAACATTCCAGGCAGAGCAAGGACATCTCCATAGAAAAAAGCAGGTGACGGACCCTCCACCAGAAAAGTTACACAATGCACCTTTAAATGTCAAGTAACAAAATGACTCCAGGTCAGTTTTGTTGCTGTCAGCCGTGATCCAGTGGTCATGTCCAAACCCGTTTTTTACAATTCCCAATATACAATTATATGAAAGAAAAGCTGAGAAATATGGCAGACTTATCGACTCCTGGAGAACCGGACGATCTAGAGCTCTGAAACAGGCCATGGATCATCAACCATTGATTTAGTGTCAGAGAATATAAAGACACTTATGTTCAAAAGGGATTAAAGAAAAGAGAGGAGGATACTCTACACTGCAAAACCTGTCTCAGTCGATGATTTTATGAGGAGCTGTTGTTTCATATAAATATACTTTATGTTCCTTCAATAGTCTGAGGTGTGCCGATGTGTCTGACTGTGATTTCAACGTCACAATAAATAAATAAATCACAATAAAATGTCAATAGAAGACTTTTCTTACTAATAACACTTATTATTTTTAAGGCCATTTGTTTCTCCTCAAATAAGAAAGATTTTTTCCTTTCTTTCTTGGAGATGTTATCACATAGCCTAGAATGTTCCATAGTTTGGCATTAAAGGTCCCATGGCATGAAATTTTCACTTTCTGAGGTTTTTGAACGTTAATGTGAGCTCCCCTACCCTGTTTAGCCCCCCCCAGTTTAGACATTGTGAAATGTCTAAACTGAGCATTTGCGATCCTACAAAAAATCGGAGCTCAAACGGGCGATTTTGAACAAGGCACCTTATTGACGTCAGATCGAAAAAAGAAATGCAAATGCAGTTCCACCCCCGTCTGTCTGAACTCAGCGTCTCTGTAAATCACGCCCAGAGAGTTTGGACTGCGAATGCGCTAGGCAATGCGAAATGCGTTTTTTATTTGCCTGGAGGCACGTCCGAGTGTTTCTAGGCTCGGAAGTCCTTTATCTGAGCCTCTGGACCTTTGAACAGCAGTGGTTTAATTTTATTTTCTGTGGAAATGTGTTTATTTTTCAATGGAACGCTTCAAATCTCTCCCCCCGTGCAAAAACACGGAAATGGATCAGCTGAGAGCTCAGAGCCGAGAGCGGAGAGTTTGGCCACGCCCCCACCCTCTACTATAGGCCAGCTCTTTTCTCCTCATTTGCATTCAAGCAACAACACCCATTATGGACGGTTCAGAGAGAGAAAAATTACTCTTTCTCATCTTATCTCTGTTTCTCATGCACTGAGTGTTGATTTTGAAGAAGGATTCATTTACAATATTAGGGAACCATTAAGGAGCCATATAAAAGCATCAAGAAGGACCATGTCATGGGATCTTTAAAACTACTTTGCATTTATTCAATTACAAGTGTTTTTATCACAGAAAATCATGAAATACCTCAGTCGCCCAGGTAGGACTCATAGCAAAGGATAAATTTAATTCTGTAAACTGGACAAAGGAATAGTGATCGAAGACATTTCTGAAGAAGCAGATTGGACGGGCTGTGAAACATAGTTGATCAAAAAACGTTTGTCCAGTTGACAGAATTGATTTTCTCCTTTGCCACAGAATATCTTGGAAAAACTTTTTTACTGTGAGCAAGATCAGGTTAACACTGCACAACAAGATGGACTCTGGAGATATTTGAGTTCTCAAACTCACGAGAATCCATCTTGGCATGTGCCCGCTGTAAAGATAACTTGTTGGTCCAATCGCAGAGCAGCGTTGGTGTTTGTGTGGAAGTACAGACCAAAGACCGAACGGACCAAAGCAAACATGGCAACACTGTTTGAATTTTAGTCTTGTTCTGCTGTTGCAATGCTTCAACCAATATCTCCATGGATTATGAAGTTGGCACATCCTCCACCAGAAAAATTACATAGTACCCCTTTAAACTTCAGTTCTGCTCAAATCAAGATTGACACTCTGAATTCAAGCATTTTTTTCCTTATGTAGTCTCTGTTTTTGCTGTGTAGCTGGATTAAAGGAGAATTAACGTTTTTTACAATCTGAGCCTTATTTCGGTAATAAACCAAGTTGTTTTACTCACCCATAGCACTTTGGTGTTATATGGAGCACTTCCGGAGATGTTTTAGATTAGCGATCTCCGTAATGTGAGTTCTCGGGGCACATGTTTGCGGTCTCCAAATAATACAAACTTTAGCACTTTTCAAATCATAGAAGCCCAATGTCTTAGTCTACGCTTTTGTTTGAGTCAAAAGTGGCCTGTAATCCGAGATTTAGCCATAGTTTCGAGTAGATGAGGACGCCAGTGCGCATGTGCAGAGTCACCGCTTATTTCTCAGCTCCCGGGACCCAAACATGAAACACAAAGCTGTAAATTATGGATAAATCTCGGATTACAGGCCACTTTGACTCAAACGACAGTGTAGACTAAGACATTGAGCTTCTATAATTTGAAAAGTGCTAAAGTTTGTGTTATTTGGAGACCGCTCGGTGAATATATTATACAGTATGTCAAAAGTGCTATGGGTGAGTAAAACAACTTGTTTTATTACCGAAATAAGGCTCAGATTGTAAAAAACGTTAATTTTCCTTTAACCATAGAATCCTTGACATGAGTACAGTATAATGGGTCATTATAATGGTTAATGGATTTGAATAGAGACAGACGTAGAAGTCTGTAATAATCACAGCTTCCATTGGTGCAACTCAATGAATTATTTAAATTATAAATGCAACAGGCTGCTCAAAATATACAGGACACATTAAGAATTCAGGAGCAGGGGAGGATCATCAAGAGGAGGAGGAGAAGAGGAGAGGAGGGGCAAGGAGGAAGTGGAGAAGAGGAAGAGGAGGAGGAGGAGAAGAAGAAGATGAGAGGTGAAGGAGAAGAGGAGGAGAAGGAGAGGAGACAGAAAGGAGGAGACGGAGAGGAGAGCAGATGAGGAAAGGAGGAGGAGGAAGATGAAGAGAAATGGAGGAAGAGAGGAGGAGAAGAGGTGCAGGAGAGAAGGAAGAGAAGAGCAGGAGGAAGAGAAGAAGTTCCAAATATGTTGCCTGGAATGAACTCTCAAAATATGCCTATGCAACAAAACCAAAGAGCAGGATGTAATCAAATATGAGATAAGGTGCACTATGTAACTTTTATAGACCTGCTTGTCTCCATGGAGATGTTATTGCTTTAGCATGTTTCACAACATAACAAACTTATCTACCTATATATATTCAATTACAGCTGTTTTTGTGTTTTATTCTTACTGAGCTAGATTCCTAATCCACAGATCTGACCTGAACTACTAGTCTTGGTCACATCAACTGCTTGTCTCCATGGAGATGTTATTGCCTTGCCTGCATTGTTCCACACTAAGGCATTATACTTGTAAATAGTTTAAGTTTGTTCTATACCTGAAAATAGATGCAGTACTATTGGTAATGTTGTCAGATCTGGCCTGTTGGAGGTGGATAATTTTAATGCCTTTATGTGTAACTTTCCAGGCAAACCAATCTCCATGGAGACAAGCGAGTGTCAGACCCTCCGTAAGGGCCTGTTTTCTACTCTACCATGTTTAAATATTGGTTAAATAAAACATATCTGGAGTTGTGTTTTGTTTCATACTCACTGTACAGTCATCCTGCATAAGTCTCATTCTCCAGAACTCAAAGCAATTACTCTTACTGGTATACGTACTAGTAATTGAGTTGTAGATGGAGTCCTAGCGCCCCCTGCTGGTGTTTTGCATACACAAATTTAGACAGGTTTGACCTCTGTGCAGTGTGGGACTTGCTCTGTACAGTTTGCATGTTCTCCTTGAGTCTTCCAGGTTCTCTGATCTCTGATCAACCCAAAACATGCACAACAGTGAAGGTAGTCCTGACCAAGGCTAGCTCAAGATCAGGAGATGGTCCCCCTGCCCCCCTGCTCCTGACAGGTGTAACCCAGAGACACTGAAGGATGAGTCAAATGCAGAGGATGGATCAATAATGATTGGGAATACAAAGGATAAAGTGTTGTCTGTGTCTGACTAATTTGTAATATAAAAACATGAATTACTATGGGAATATATATATATATATATATATATATATATATATATATATATATATATATATATATATATATATATATATATATATATATATATATATATATCCTCCTGAGACCCGCCCACTCAGTTGTGTCCTTTATAGTGGACATCTTTTAAGTTTTGAGATAGACTCTAGTTTGTGGCTCCACTATGATTTAAAAATACTACTACTACTACTACTACTACTACTACTACTACTACTACTACTAATAATAATAATAATAATAATAATAATAATAATAATAATAATAATAATAATAATAATAATAATAATAATACATAAAAAATAAAACATAAAACATAAAAAGATATAGATAAAAATAAATAAATAAATAAATCCATTTTCTTCCGCTTTTCTATTTTCTGGGTCGCGGGGGCAGCAGTCCAAGCAGTGTTCTGCTGCCCAGAACACAATGCACCAGCCCCCATGAATCCTTCCGCGGGTGGTGGGTCCACAGGAGGACGGCTCACGTCACAACAGGCCTTGATGTATCTTCTGCCATGGAGGCTACCAGTGTCCACAGACACTGGGGGCGAGGTGGGGTTAAGTGTCTTGCCCAAGGACACAACGGCAGCGCTCATCTGTGGGAGCTGGGATCACATGCGGTTAACTCAACCCGTCAAGAGCGGGATTCGAATCGCCAACCCCTGGATCACGAGGCATATGCTCTACCAACTGAGCTACTAAGAAATTAAAAGGTAATCTAAAACTTTTTGAGGTGACTGTAGAACCGACCGAAAAAATGTTTTTGTTAGGTTGTTAACTTGACATGGATTTAACACTATTCCAGTCCATTACAGAGGACATGTTACACCATTATGAATAAAAATAAAATTAATAAAATGTAAATGCTAAGGTGTTCATTTACTTCCAAATATAAAATTAAAATAGTAATAATCATAATTTAGAGGATATAGGATATAAAGTTCAGGTATAATTTGGTACTTTTCAATATGAATTTCCATATCAAATGAAACTTAATGTCTAGAGAACACATGTTTCATTATGTGAGTCTTTTAAAGTTGTGCATATTAAAATATTTTCAGAATCCCATAAAGGAAAAAGTTGTTGTTATTTGTCACTACACTACTGGCATCTAGTGGAGATAACATGTATGTGCAAACAATGGAAGCGCAACTTATGTTTTTATAGAAAAGAGTTAGCACAAAATAGAAAGTTCTGGTTCCCCCAAAAAAGAAATAAGAAGATAAAATTTGAACCACATCTGCCTCTTTCTAAGTTTACCACTACAGTTGTTTAGGAGGGTGGGAAGGCATCTGACACACAGTGAGATAGAGGAGGAATGGGAGGGCATGTGACATACAGGTATACAGCAGGATGGAAGGGCATCTGACAGACACTGAGATATATAGGAAGACAGGAGGGCATCTAACACATAATAGAACAGTAGGATGGTGAGACATAAGACACGGGAATATAGCAGGATGGGAGGGCTTCTGCCACAGTTCTAGAACAGCAGGATGGGAAGACATGACACAGGTACACAGGAGAATGGGAGGGCACCTGACACACCGCGATAAGACTTAAGACAAATGGAAGCTGAACCATAGTGAGCTGTAAAATGCAGCGAAACAGCAGCAGTCTTAACAGTGGAGCCTCATTCACACATTCACACTGTGGTGCTAAACACGCAGGGGCCACAGGGGGCACGGGGGTCACTGTCTTGTCCAAGGACAGTTCCAGGAAATGAACTACCAACCCCCAAAACGACTGAAACAAAGGCCTAGTCAAACAGCAAACATACTACTTCAAAATGAAACGAAATTAAAGGGACTAAATGCAGAACTAAACCTGGACTAGACCATGACTTAAACAGGACTAAAACAGACCCAACTAAGTCTACATCGGGACTAAACTACTACCTCAAAATTAGGACTAAACTTAGAACGAAAATGGACTACACCATGATTAAGAACAGGACCAAAACTAAATTTACATCAGGACTAAACTAGGACAAACCAAAATCAAGACTAAACCAGTCCACCACAGGACAAAACCAGGACCAAACCAAAGCCAAACCAAGACTACATCAGGATTAAACCAGGATTTCAAAATTAGAACTAAACTCCGAACTGGACCAGACCTTGACTAAGAACATGATGAAAACCAATCTAAATCAGGACTAAACCAGAACCAAGACTAAACCAAGTCTAAACCAAGACTAAATCACCACCTCAAAATGACCACGACTAAGAACAGGACTAAAAACTAGGATCAAAACTAGACCAAAGACTAAACCAGGTCTAAATCAAGTCTACATGAAGACTAAACCACCACCACCATTAGAACTAAACTAGACCATGACAAAGAACAAGACTAAACCTAGTCTACATCAGGACAAAACTAAAACAAGGTGAAGGCAACCTAAAACTGCTGCTTCTCCAAGCCCCCAGATGTAATTTTGCAACACAGATTTAAAAATAAATAAATAAAATAAATAAAAACCTTTTGGGAGTAGTGGTTTCTTTGGTTTATATTATCTTCAAGTCCATTTTTACTATATTCTGATTTGTAAGGCTACTTTGAAAATTAATTTAAAAGCTACGATAGTGCAAACTATTTTTTTATTTTAGCTTTGGTTGTTGTTTTCAGATTGTTCCCGTCCCTCTTGTATTGGGGTAGGAGCCAGAATTTCAGTATTATGTATCCAGTTTTGCCATAGCAAACTGTAGAGACACAAAATAAAATCAACAGCCCTCTCCATTTCCGTCAAACATAAAATGACACATGCTGCCTCGTAATTTGAAATCTAGTACATATGGTAAAACAAACATGCATTCAGATGAGCCATTGTCCCTTGAAGCAGAACTTAGTGGATGAATATAACGGACTATAACTTCCGTAGTAGTTTGGGGGCAACAGAGCCTCTACTGTATGTGAGGACAAAAGGCAGAGTTTCGGGGGCTTGTTCTTTCCAGTTTTGTCTGGTCAGAGCTGCCCTGCCCCCTGAGACCCATTCAAGATTAGCTTATCTCCCACACGTAACCTCATGCATACAGAGGACCCCCCTGCTCTGTCTCCACACCTCTGACCACGTAAATAAATTAACATAAGCACAATGACCAATACTGAGGAAAACTACCAGGCTGTCCCTAAAAGTTACACTTACTTTTGAAATAAATACATCTCAATTGAAGTAGTTCTGAAGCACTGGTTTTGGTTTACTTTCTCGTACATCGGTATGAGCTATGGCTGCGTATCAGATGACGTCACAACATTATATATGCAAAGATAATTTAATACTGATGGAGGAAGCTAAAATGAATATTGTTAAAGGTCCTATACTACAAAAAACTGACTCTTGTGAGCTCTGTTATGCTAGTAACTCCTCAAAAATATACCTGAACTTGTGTTTTGTTTCATTTACATGTTTGAGTAACAATTTGTCTATATAAAAATGCTTTGTTCAACCTTGTAACATCATAAAGCAGTAGTTTTCAGTAGAAATTTGGAGATTAGTAGATGTTAGAAAAGCTCTACTGAAACTTTTTTTATTCAAATGATTTTAGTGAAGATTTATAGGGCGTAAAAACAAAATGTACCACAACACATGACATCACAAGGTGGAACAGTGTTTTCTATTCGAGAAGAACTCAGCCTAAATATGCAGGATGTGTGTGTTAAACATGTGTGCATGAAACAAAACACAACTCCGGGTATGTTTTTGGTGAGGAAAAATAACACTGATAATGGAATATGGACCCTTTAATCAAAACTGAAGTAGTAGATAGTAAAAGTATTTAACCTATAAAAGTTAGAATTAAATTAAAATTGGAATACCTTACAATACCATGTAAGGTGTGTCTTGTTTTAAAAAAAAAGAGTAGCAAGTAGATAATGCAATGTACACATCTTAAGCAAGACAAAGCAAACGTATTTGTATGTCGGCCAATAGTTTATTGACATCCAGCCCTCAGTAAACACCACTACTGACCACATACTGTTAAAGAATACAAAAAATAAATACCAAACTACAGTCCGCCCAGTAAAACCCCACAGCGTTTGGTACGTCTGCGCAAAATAGACAGCCAGGTAGTTTAGAAATGTGTACAAAAAAATAAAGCTCTTGTTTAACACAGTTTTCAAGTAAATTCATGTAAAAAAGAACTAAACTGAAGAGTGCAAAACCCATGGAATATTTGGTAGTGTGACAAATCATCAGTGCAAGTGACGTGAAGGTAAAAAAAAAGTTAATTCAAAGCGTGTTTTGGTGCATTTAGTGAAACTCAAAAATAATGTGTACATTCAAAAACATTGTGAACTCATATTTTGATTAGGAAAACCTTTAACAAAAGACATAATAGCAATTACAATCACAGTACAATGAAAATCAAGTATTACTTATCATTGGCTTAAGTGTACACTTAAAAAAAAAACATGAAATTAAAATGACTTCCATACAAAATATTAAAATCTGTTGCGGTACTTTTGACCAGTTTTGATGCATTTACTTAATTCTTGTAGTTTGGATGGTCCTTTTACATTTTCCAATTATATTTCGAATTATTTCAATGATTATTCAAGCATTGGGAAGAAAATTTGCCAACTAATATGACAAATATCCTTGAAAAACCACAAATAGCACAACAAAGCCAATAAAGTTCAAAGTTCAGCATTCAAGTCATCTCAACCAATTTTGATATTTGACTGACTATCAAGATTTTCCAAATTTCAAACTTTTTTAAATTTTCCTTGGGCCGAGGTAGGTAGTTCATAGTTCTTTGGGCATGTATGTACACAGTCTTTTGTTTACTACGGAGTGAATTGCGTTTTCTCATCCATGGATCAGTGAAACGCCATGGTACAAAGCTCTCTTCCACATGTAGTAAGTAGATCGGGGTGTGTAAGGGAAGTATGAACGAAACTCCTTGAAAGATGGGAAAGACTTCTCCTCGAAACGTTTTTGCAGGAACAATTTAGCTTTAGCCTTGAAGTTAGCCATAGCGACCACATCCATGCCACGCATCTGCTCTTCGGCGGGCATCTGGGAGAGAATCGCAGGCTTTGGAAGTGCCATGGAAGAAGCCATGGGTGCCTTCTGGACGTAAGGAGGGCTTTCGAAATACGGTGCGATGTTTTGGTTGATTGGGACCGTCTTCGCTGGCGCTGTAACCAGGATTGGCGCGACATTCACAATTTCTTCCACGCTTGGGGCGGGCATGTTGGTTGGCATCTTATTAGCTTTGCCAGCATTTTTCCAGAGCCAGTAGAAGCAAAGAGACACGTTGGGGAATTTGAGTTTGAATTTTGCAGGGGAACACTTGGATTTCAGGACGTAGCATTTGGCAGCATTCCGGATTTGCCTCTTGCTGATGTACGCCATTCGTAAACTCTTGTTCTTCCTCCTGCAAACTCTCCGTCTAGGCTGGATGGGATTGGAGTTGAAGACAGACATAATGGGGGAAAAGCGCTTCGGACTTTGGCTCTTATCGCCATCCGAACCATCATCGCTGCTTCCAACGCTGCCTTTGTAACCACGGCTACACATCATGGCTTCTCTTCTCCAGTTGTAGTAGGTCGATCTTGAGATTCCTGGGAAGTTCCTCTTGAAAATGCGAAAAGGCAAAGATGCATTCATCGCGATGCAGTTTTGGAGGCAGCGCTTAGCTTCTTGCATGTTAGTCACATTCTGCGCCCTTTCTGTGTCCGGTTTTCCCATGCTGAGCCCGAACATGCTCGCTATGCTGTCGTGATGCTCAATATCATCATCTTTCGAATCAGGAGAGGACCACGCTTCTTGCTCCGTGCTCTCTCCTGGACTTATCTCACCGGAGGAGGAAGACATGGAAAAATGGCCGCCGGATTTGAGCAGCTCTTGCTTCCAGTTGTAGTAGGAAGAACGCGAAATTTCTGGAAAAAACAGCTTGAACTGGTGCAGGGGGATGAGCTTGCCTTCGTTGTAGTATGCTTGGAGGAAATATTTGGCCTCATATCGAGTTGTGGACTTCTTGCAATGTTCCTGGGTTTGTCTCTTCCATCTGTAGAAGGTTCTTTTCGTGATGTTATACTTATCTTTCATATTCGGATAGGTCATTTGCGGTTCGTTGAGTAGCTCATCGCTTTTAGCAGGAGATGCACTCGGATCGCTGATTGGACTTCCGCACGCAATGCTGCTAGTTTGTACCAATGCTACAAAACGATCCGGTCTAAAAATGGACTCAGATTGCAGCTCGCCGGACCACATCACGTGCAAAGTTTGTATCTCTGAATCCTGTGGCCACGCTCTGGGTCGGATCATGCGGTGGAAGTAAGGCCTGATTTTGTGGTTGAACATGGGGTAGATGGAGAAGATGTTGTATTGTAGCACAGAAGCTAACGCGTACACGTGCCACATGTTAGCGTAGGAGCCGGGGAAACAGGACGCCTTCACGTCAGCATCGAAAATGGCCTCGAGGACATTAGCGGGCAGGTTTAGCATGTCTTCAGACTCCTCTGCGCACAGACTGAAGCGTACTGCCTGGAGCATCATTTTGGAGTCAATCATCCCAGAGAGGTAGTACCGCTTCCACATGGCCATCTCCACAACCGTACGAACCTGGACAGCAACGGCAAGGAATGTAAGTTTATGCATGTTTTTACAAATGTGAACTTAGTGCAAGTATAAAACAAATTATACCGTTAAATGTGCTATATTATGCCAAATGTTCTATACTACGCCAGATTTTAGACCATTAAAAACATACCTGAAGTTGTGTTTTGTTTAATTCGCACATGTTTGAGTAAAACTATATTAGTCGGTCTACATCTCCAAAGCTCAAAATGCTTTGTTCTGTCTTGTGATGTCATGATGTGGTAATTTAAGTTAACAGCTACCTTTCACCTTTAGCTCAGTATAGATTGGCAAGGATGAAATTACTGACATGATTCTAGTGAAGGTGTATGGACTTTAAAAACGGTGGAGCACTTCCTGTATTACCACATGACATCACAAGTGTTCTCTGTTTGAGTGAAGACCTCAGCCTGAATATGCAGGGTTTGTGTGTTAAACATGTGTGAAATTAACACACACAAAACAATTAATGTTGTAATGAATCAGAATCAATCACAAACCTTTTGAAATGAGCACTGTATAAGTGTCTGTATGAGCTACAGCCAGAACTGATTAAAGAGTAACATCAAAAGTGCCAATGGCTGTTTTTAGTTGATCACTGAAAACATGTGACTCCACTGCAGTCAGAACACATTTGCATTACAATGTAAAGGTGCATTATGTAACTGTTGAGCTGGGGGATGAGCCACCTGCTCGTCTCCATGGAGAGGACCCTGCTTTGCCTAGAACATTCAGCAGTATGGCATTAAACTGATCCATCTCAGTGGTTTTCAAATGAGTTTTGAACAATAAAACCACATGTCACTGAATAAATGCAAGATGGACATACTGTCAGACATTCCAGGCAAAGCTATAGCATCTCCTTGGAGACAAGAATGTGGCAGACCCTCCACCGTAAATGTTACGTAGTGCACCTTTAAACAGTAAATTTGATAATCAATTTTTAAAAAAAGCTGTGACTGTGATTGCATGTTTTCTGTAATCAATTCATCTGTAAAAACTGAAAACACCCGGTTCCACCTTGTGATGTCATGCAATACAAGAAGTGCTCCACTGTGTTTTCAAATTGCATGCCTCTTCACTTGAATCATTTGGATAATTACAACTCTACTTAACAAAATGTAAAAAGGTAGCTGTTAACATGAACAATAAACTTTTATTCTCTGGCTTTTAATCCCGCATGAGTTGTGTGGTCCTCTGTGTTTTTATTTTATTTTATTTATTTATTTATTTATTTAACTTTATCGTGTTTTTACTTACTCCATGGTTCTGATTTGATTTTAATGGTTTTATTGTTTTGGGACTAGTGAATCATATACAGTACCTGATGTTTGTTGTGTCGATAGTTTTTCTGTCTGTACAGCTCTTTGGAAACTGTTTATGTTTATGAAATGTGCTATAGAAATAAAGTGGATTTGGATTTGGATGAAAACTACCACTACATGACATCACAAGGTGGAACAGAGCATTTTGAGCTCCGGATTTACGGACAGCCTACTAATACAGGATTACTGCAACACAAAACACAACTTCAGATATGTTTTTGATGAGGTAACAACATTCTAGCAAGGCTTAAAGCTCGTAAGAATCAATTTTGTGTAATATGGGACCTTTCATAAGCTAATTAACAATTTTGAAGTTCAATTATTTGTATTATAGACTACAATTACTGAATATAGTTGCAGCCTAAAGCAAAATTTAAAAAAATGACCACCAGCTTCTCACCTGTAGCTCTAGACTAAGTCCTGTGCTCCCCACTAGCAGCATACTGACTGCATCAAACAGCATGTTGCCCTCTCCTCTGCAGCTCAGGGGCAGCAGACCTCTGGGTGCATCCGACGGGTACAGCCTATGGGCCAGAGAATCCACCCCGACCCACTCGGGGACATCCAGGCACGGGGAGGGCGGCAGGGGGAATGAACCCAGCACCGGAGACACCTTCTGGGCTACTTTGGTGAGAGCGGCCAGGCCCGTGAGCTCCGTGGCCTCCTGGAGCTCGCCCAGCACGTACATAACCACCTCACTCCGCTCAAGCATGCTGGCAATGAGATGAGACTGGAACAGATAGAGGTGTATGGGGTTGAAAACAACACAAGGTGGTTTACATCGTTAGAAATGACTGATCGATGTTATAATGTTGCTTCCTCATCTCAAGCATACCTGGAGTTGTGTTATGTTTCATTCACACATGTTTAACATAGAAATTTTGTTCTTCCCTTAGACAGAAAAGTAAAAGATAGCCGCTTCATGACGTCACAAGGTGGAACAGAGCAGTTTGAGAGATGTAGACAGACTAATAATAAATGATTATTCAAACATGTGTGAATGAAACCGAACACAGCACAACTCTAGGTCTGTTTTTGAGGAGGTAACAACATTATAACATGACTTAAATCTCACTGAAGTCAATTCTGCGTAATTCGGGGCCTTTAAAACATGATAAACAAGAACAAGCAATAAGGAAATGCAGTTAAAGGGCACTTTCAGCTGGATTTGGACTAGTAATGCAATGTAATGTAATGTAAGGCTATGTTCACACTTGTACTCACCAAACTCGAACTGGGACTTAAACTGGAAACTCCACATGGACTAGAGCAGGGCCAAACAAGTCTAGATTAGGACTAACCAGGGACCAGGACCATCAGGACTAAAGTGAATAATAGTAATTTTTATTCATGTATTCACTATGAGTCCTCCAGTGGGAAAGGCCTATGGAAGGTTGTAAGATTACAGCATTGAATTGCATCATATGGACATTTACTTTAACATTGAATCCTAGTAACTGAGGAAAATTGGCTTACTTAAAAAAACAGCACAACACTGAATTTAATCATATAGGCTAAGTTTAGTTCACTTTGGCGAATAGACCATACGTACTGATGGCATAAAGGTTTGTCTAAATTATATTATTGACCTACTTAAAATGGGTATTAGAAGTTCACTACTGTGCAAGGTTAGACAACACATGATATTTAAAAGGGCTTTGGGTAAATGAAAAACACATACAATTTCAGCAGGATCCTTGGAAATTACGCACAAGCACTGAACCTACTATTCAGCCAAGTTAAGTTAAGTTTTATCATGATTTGAGTTAAATTATCTAAGACTTTATGTAGCCTACTTAAAATATGAAAATAAACGTTGATACACTTAATAGTATTTGCACTTAAAAAAAGAAGAAGAAACCAAATTTGATGTTGGTTGTTAAGTTGAATCGACTCAAAATAAGTCATTTTAACTTACCCAGATATTGCTTAACAATGAACCAGGTGTTTAAATGATTCCAAACGCTGTACTCACCGGGTTCTCCACAAACAGCAGCGTGCGTCCGCGTAATATCCCCCAAAAAAGGACAAAGTTGAAAACAAATCACAAGTTGTTATTTATTTCTTTATTTGTTTAGTCCAAAGAGGAGTTCAGTCCATACTGTTCGCCGCTCCACAAGTGCTTTACACCGCGACGTGCTGCGCCAGGTCGCTCGGTGCGTCTGCGATAAGCCGCGCCTCCTGCAGGAAATCATCCATCGGCTATTCGCTATTCTTTTTTTCTTTTTTTTTACGCATCAAAACATCCCTGCCCCCTCTTTCTCTCTCTCTCTCTCTCTCTCTGCTCCATCATCCCCTTCCTCCACCCCAGGTTCGGTCTGGCCAGGGTCAATTTCAATGTGAAATCAAGTGGGAACAAAAGCCACAGGTTCTGACACGTAGGGGATAAAAGAACGGCCCTGTAGCTCTGCAGGTATCGCTCAACTGTGGTGTTAGTAACAACTTTATGTTTGTTTTTGTCAAAAGTTCCACTTGATGATTTAAATTCAAGGTTACTGTCAAGGGCCTGGACTGGAGAGATGCGCAAACTGGCCACTATCAAAACTGTTTTCATAATGACGCGTTAGATTATTATTATGATTGGGAGATAAAGAAGAAGCAACTTTATTGATCTCACACAGGAGAAATTCTTCTCTGCATTTAACCCATCCTGTTATTAGGAGCAGTGGGCGACACATTCCTGCGCCCGGGGACCATCTCCATGATCTTCTTGCTTCGGTTTGGTCAGGATTTTACCTATGGTGCATGTTTTGGGTTGATGGGGAAACCGGAGTGCCCCGGGGGAAACCCACCCAGACACGGGGAGAACATGCAAACTCCCTTTGTCATTAGAGAGCTCTGGAGCATTTACTTGTGTAACTTTTTGTTTTTAACGTACTTTTCAGACTCCTACTTTTAATGTGCACTGTGTAACTTTTCTCTTGCAGGGTCCGTCAAATTGTTTTCTCAGTGGAGACGTTATTGTGATGTCGGGAAAGTTTCACAGTATAGTATTAAACTTTTCTATCTTTGTGGAGATCAATTCAGACCAAGCTACAGTAGAGAGGCGACCCCACTCCTAGTCAGAATGCCTGTTTTTCTATGCATTTTTGAGCTATAAAATCACCTGTAATTTAATAAATGCAAGGTAGAGCTGTTTACTGTCATACTGCGGAACATTCCAGCAAAGGAATGACATATCTATAGAAACAAGCAGGTGACCGACCCCCAACCAAAGAGTTATATAGTGCATCTTAACGTAACAGTACTTAACTTTAGTATAAGTTTTGGTTTCTCTTCCTACTGTTCCCACTTGTATTTGTGGATTGCTGGAGCAGACAGAGAATGGCTCTCCTCTTTTTTCCTCTCCCTCCCTCCTTCTCTCTCTCCTCTCTTTGCTGTATCACTTTTTACACCTCTGGTACTTGTGGTCCTTTTGCAGGATTTGGGTGATCAAGGCCTTTTGATGATCACGGCCCCAGCCCCCATTGTCTTCTACTGTACCAGGTCTATGCTCACACATCCTTACACTCACCACTCACCAGGGGCCCTCGGCATTTGGCCCCCCGCTCCTCCAACCAGACACAATGGTGCCTCGAGTCAGTCAATCAGATACTTCCCCATCGTCAGCGTCAACAAACTACATATAAAGCAAATATCAGGTATTTAAAGGCATCTTAACGGTTCTATAGTACACAAAATGGGCTTTAAGATATGCTATAATCAATTTACCTCATGAAAATCAGACCTGGAGTTGTGTTTTGTTTCATTCACACATGTTTGAGTAATCCATTTATTATTAGTCTGTCTGCATCTCTAAAGCTCAAAATGCTCTGTTCCACCTTGTGATGTCATGAAGTGTTGGATTTTAAGTGGACAGCTACAAAGAATTCAGGGTTTGTGTTTTTATCATTTAAATTTACAGTGGTACCTCACCTTACGGAATTAATTCGTTCCAGAAGTGGTTTCGTAACGTGAAAAATTCGTAAGTTGAGCAGCTATTTCAATGGAAAAAGCCTGATTCGTTCCAAGGCCCCGATCCAATTTTTTTTTTTTTTATAGTGTAACATTGTGTTCTGTGAGTTTCTCACATTTGTCTCTCGTTTAAACACTCAAACTTTCATAGATTTTCAACAAAATGTATTAACAGTGAAGTGTGGGGGGAAGCGGGAGGGGGGAGAAAACTGCGCTCTGACACGTGTGATAGCGCAGCATGACCCGGCACGGAGCTGACAGCAGGTCTAGACCAAGGTCTAAACCTGGACTGGACCAGGACTAAACCAGGACTAAACCAGGACTAAACCTGGACTAAACCAGGACTAAACCTGGACTAGACCAGGTGGATTAAAGCAGCGAGGAGGGGACTGCACGCAGTCTGAGCACATGAACACATGAGACCCATGCAAGAGCCGCGGTGGTTTAGTCCTGGTTTAGTCCAGGTTTAGTCCTGGTTTAGTCCAGACCTCCGCGGCTCCTCCTGGTTTAGTCCAGGTTTAGTCCTGGTTTAGTCCAGATCACCGCGGCTCCTCTAGACCTCCTCTAGACCTGGTCAGGTCTAGAGGAGGTCTAGACCACCGAGGCTCTTGCATGGGTCTCGTTCATGCACTCAGACTGCGTGCAGTCCCCTCCTCGCTGCTTTAATCCACCTGGTCTAGTCCTGGTTTAGTCCTGGTTTAGTCCTGGTCCAGTCCAGGTTTAGACCTTGGTCTAGACCTGCTGTCAGCTCCGCGCCGGGTCATGTGCGCTATCACACACGTGTCAGAGCGCATCTTCTCCCCTCTCCCCCTTCGCCCCACACTTCACTATTAATACATCTTGTTGAAAATCTATGAAAGTTTTGAGTGTTTAAACGAGAGACAAATGTGAGAAAAGTTTAAATCCAGTCTGAGAAAAGCGTATAATGTGTGTGGCTGAGCGTGCATTATTAGAATTTTTGAGATTTCGCGTTTCGTAACTTGAATTTTCTTTCGTATCTAGAGACCAAAATTTACCGTGAAGGCGTTTCGTAACTTGGAATTTTCGTTTGTTGGGTCATTCGTTAGGTGAGGTACCACTGTATCAATCAAACATTATTTATAAAGCGCTTTTCGTACAAAAAATGTAACACAAAGCGCCTTACACTGATTAAAGATTAGAAGATTGACTGTTTATTGATCTCACACAGGAGAAATCGTTCTCTGCATTTGACCCGGGGACCATCTCTATGATCTTGTTGCGTAGCTTTGGTCAGGACCCAAGCTGGAGGATTTTACCTATGGTGCATGTTTTGGGTTGGTGCCCGGAGGAAACCCACCCAGACACGGGGAGAACATGCAAACTCCACACAGAAAGGCCCAGGCGACCTGAACCTTCTTGCTGTGAAGCGTGAGTGCTAGCCACTCAGTCACTATGCCGCCAACAGTCAAGGAATGAAACGAAACTCCAGTTTTATGACGAGGAAATATATTCCACCTGTAACACCTGGTGATGTCATGTGGCAATACAGGAAGTGCTCCACTGTGTTCTTAAAGGGATATGCCACCCCCAGGTCAAACTTGGGCATCTCCCCACAGTCCAGAGACTAAAATAAGTGGTGGAAAGCGTTTTCCTGGTCACCCAGCCATTGTCCGAGTCTGTCAGCGCTGACCGCCGCGATATCTGCAGCTACTCCGCGTTAGACTGGAGTCTAACGGCGCCAGAGAAAGATTTCGGCCAAAAGGAATTAATTTGCTCGATGCGTTTCCCAATTACTTTCTGTGTAGTGCGCATTCATATCGAGTGCAAATAAATGTGCAAATCAACACGGAGAGCTTGACTTGGTCATTTTGGGTGGGAACTATTTTTCAGTGCGGAAAAAGAAAGCCGAAGCACAGAGCACGCTGACAGGGGAATCCCAGTTACGCACCAGGAAGGGAGTTCCCCTGTTACGCAGCGTGGTGCGTGCTTCGGCTTTATTGTTCCGCACTGAAAAATAGTTCCCACCCAAAATGACCAAGTCAAGCTCTCCGTGTTGATTTGCACATTTATTTGCACTCGATATGAATGCGCACTACACACAAAGTAATTGGGACAAGCATCGAGCAAATTAATTCCTTTTGGCCGAAATCTTTCTCTGGCAACATTAGACTCCAGTCTAAGGCGGAGTAGCTGCAGATACCGCGGCGGTCAGTGGCGACAGACTCGGACAATGGCTGGGTGAGCAGGAAAACGCTTTCCACCACTTATTTTAGTCTCTGGACTGTGGGGAGATGCCCAAGTTTGACCTGGGGGTGGCATATCCCTTTAAACTCCATGCACGTTCACTAGAATCATTTGGATAATTTCAGCCCTAGAATTTGCAACTCCTACTGAACAAAAGGCAAAAAGTAGACATCACAACTTGGAACAGAGCATCTTGAGCTTTGGAGATGCAGACATACTAAAAATAAAGGATTACTCAAATATGTGTGAATCAAACAAAACAACTCCAGGTATGTTTTTGAGGAGGTAACAACATTATAACACGGCTTAAAGCTCACAGGAGTCCATTTTGTGTGATATCCTCCTGAGACCCGGTCCATTCATTTGTGTCCTTTATAGTGGACATCGAGTTAACCAGTCTATTTTTTAATTGTTTTGAGACTCTAGTGCGTGGCTGCACTATGATAATAAAAAAAAAAATTATACATAAACAATAATAAATAAATAAATATGTAAATAAATACTCAAATAAATAAGAAATTAAAATGGAGTCTAAGAACTTTTTGGGATGCTGGTCATCAAAAAAAAATGTTTTTGTTAGGTTGCTACACGTAGATTTAACACCAAAATGTCCCCAACTTCCATTACAGAGGACATATTACAGCATTATGAATAAAAATAAAATTAACAAAATGTAAATGCTAAGGTGTTAATTTACCTCCAAATAGAACATTTAAATAATAAATAATAATAAGCATCATCATCATTTTTATACACTTTTTTTCTTCAGGTCCCAGGAGGATATATAACCTTTAAGAGGTGGATAACATTTTTGCACCTGGAAAACTGAAGTGTTACACAGAACAAAATATAATGTTGACTAAACTTACTTTTTGCTCTTTATTGGTTTCATTTCTTTTCAAATCTTTTAAAATTAAACTACAATCACTGCTAGTTGTAAATGAATGCTTTGTCAGATCTTTAAGTAGCATAAACATCCCTTTATTTTGTGTCAAATTTTAAATACAATTCCACTGTTTGTTTACACTTCAGACTCCTCTGCAGTTAGCAGAGATAGCGATGGCACTCCCACTGCTTTTGTCTTTGATTGTGAATGCCCCATCCTCAGATCTATACAAGGAGTCTTTCTTTCAGTCACTCCCCCTCTTCCCCCTCTCCTCGACCATCACACTAGCTTTAGGTGTGCAGATTAGTTTAGCTGCGCTGCACTGGCTGTATTTAAGATGCTAATGTGGTACTCCAGGCCCAGAGACGCCGGTCTATCACATACGGACGTGTTTTAAAAGCGGGTGTGGTGTGTGTTTGAGATGTGTACTCTGCTCAGACTGATACTGCACATGTTAAAGGTCCCATGGCATGAAATGTTCTGAGGTTTTTGAACGTTAATGTGAGCTCCCCTACACTGTTTAGCCCCCCCCCCCCCCATGGTTAAAAGATGTGAAATGTCTAAACTGAGCATTTGCGATCCTTTTCTGCGTTACAAAAAATCGGAGCTCAAACGGGCGATTTTGAACAAGGGAACTTATTGACGTCAGATCAAAAAAAGAAATGCAAATGCAGTTCCACCCCCGTCTGTCTGTACTCAGCGTCTCTGTAAATCACGCCCAGAGAGTTTGGACTGCGAATGCGCTAGGCAATGCGAAATGCGTTTTTTTATTTGCCTGGAGGCACGTCCGAGTGTTTCTAGGCTCGGAAGTCCTTTATCTGAGCCTCTGGACCTTTGAACAGCAGTGGTTTAATTTTATTTTCTGTGGAAATGTGTTTATTTTTCAATGGAACGCTTCAAATCTCTCCCCCCGTGCAAAAACAAGGAAATGGATCAGCTGAGCACTCAGAGCCCAGAGTGGAAAGTTTGGCCACGCCCCCACCCTCTACTATAGGCCAGCTCTTTTCTCCTCATTTGCATTCAAGCAACAACGCCCATTATGACCTGTTGAGAGAGAGAAAAATTACTCTTTCTCATCTTATCTCTGTTTCTCATGCACTGAGTGTTGATTTTGAAGAAGGATTCATTTACAGTATTAGGGAACCATTAAGGAGCCATATAAAAGCATCAAGAAGTACCATGTCATGGGATCTTTAAGAATGTGCCTATGACAATTAAGTTTATGTATCATCATGCCAGATCAGATCAGATCAAACCAGATCAGGTTGCAGGTCCGATCTGTGGACAGACAACCCCGCTCACAGTCAAAATGCCTGTTTTTCTAGGTATTTTTGAGATATAAAATAATAAATAAGGTAGAGCTGCTTAATGTCATATTGTGGAACATTTCAGGCAGCGCAATTACATATCCACAGAGACAAGCAGGTGATCAACCACCAACCAGAAAGTTACATAGTTCACCCTTTCCTTTTCTTTAAAGGTCCACTGTGTAACTTTTTTGGTAGGGGTCCGCCACAAGATAGTTTCCATGGAGAGATCATTGCTTTGCCTGAAAGGTTTCACAATATGACATTAAACTCATCCAATCCAATCCCAACTTTATTTCTATTTTATAAACAGAGACAGTTTCCAAAGTGCTGCACATAAAATCAATAAAACTTAAAAAAAAAAAAAAAACATTACTAAAATAGCAATAAATAAAGTGATAATAATAAAATAACTAAAAAACAAAAGCAATTTCTATGTTGTTTGTTCAATTACAAATGTTTTATTGCTCAAAAATACACCTTTTCACTGATCAAAAATTTTACTAAAACGTTTAAAAGCAAGTACAATTTTAAACCAAAAAACTTTATTTTTTTAGGTTTAAAATTTTACTTCCTGGTTGGAAATTATGACATCATAATAGGGAATTCCATAACTGTTACTTACACAAAAACAATGCTTTGAGAAATAAATAATAAGAAAACACCTTTATTTTGTTTAAATAATTGTTAAGTATTCAAAATACATGTGTGTACATTGAGTATCTTTGGATTTTGGACTCTCTGAAATAAAACTCTCTACTTGCTGTATTTTTCTTAATCATATTTTTCTTCACAAAGTGCTTCTTGATTTGTGGAAAACTATAATTTATATTTCCAACATGCATTATCTCACTAAATTAAAATTAAAATTAGAGAACCATCATAATACATTTAAAGATTTGTATGTAAATAAAACAATACTAGAAGTGTCACATCTACAGTTATTATAGTTCATTTCAAATCTGTATAGTGATGTCCTGCTACATTTTAATTATTTTACACATTAATAACTTGAGCTAGGATGCAAGTGGATGTTCTTGTCACAAGTACTTTTTTCGCAATATGCCCCTCAGCTCTTCACTAATCACTTATATTACCAATTTATCCCCAAGAAAATGAAAATTATTGCAACATTTTTCATTATTTGCAATACATTTACTTAGTCCACTTATTGACTTTATTCATCCCCACCCACTTTTGACTCTAAACAATAATGAACACTGTAGGGGCAACTAGGGATGTCAACAATTAATTGACTTACAATTAATTGTCGATCAAGACGTTGGCCGAACAAAATGCATTAATTGTAACTAATCGCTAGAGGGCGCTACTCTGGAATGTGAACACGAGATGCGTGATAACCCTTTCCTCTCTGGATGTTGCCGTACAACTCACAGTAGAGCTGGACCTAGAACCATATATTTTTGAAATTATAAAAGCATGTAACTTACATGCTTTTATAATTTCTTGATTGTTCTGGTTTGAGGCCCTGTAATGTTTTATGCTGTGTACAGGGGCCCTGTGAAATTTATATTTTGTACTGTAACCCTTCACAAATTAAGGGAGAGAAATATTGTTGATGCCTTAGTTCAAAATAAATGTTGAGAATGTCCTAAAAATAGCCTGGATTCACTGGTTTCATCATAATATGTAGACTAAATAACATTCTGTTATTTAATTTCTTCTGTTTCTTTTAATTTCAAGATTTCCATGCTGCAAGTGCAACAACTGAGCCAGTCCTCAATTTATTTTCAAGAAAGAATGTATTTTATTATTCAGCATCAATACATTTGTCTGCTTTTTACTAAGGAATAATTAATTGAGGAATATACAATATAATAATACTATGATATATTTTTGACTCAGTGTTATGTTACTATAGCTTATATTCTTAAAGACCCTATTGAAACACTAAAATTCAGGTGAAAAACGCCACTTATCAGTTAATCATAAGTCGATCGATAAGGTCAATCAACTATAGATTAATGAATTAATCGATAATTTGCATCCCTAGGGACAACCATAAGAACATTATACCAGCATTGGATGGGGGTTGTGGACGTCCTCCCCCAGAATTTTTCCTATTTTTGATTAAATTGAACCTTATTTAGTTGGCTTACGAGTATTGCAACATTTTTCATTATTTGCAATAATACTGTTCTAGCTGCCGAGGAGAGCAGACGTATTTTCTTCTTCCTCCTTATCTTGCTCTGTCTGATGTCTAATTTCTCTCGTCTCGTCATTTTTCGTAATTTTTCTCCTGTTGGAACAGATTTTCGAAATCCTAAATCATGTATTGGAGCTGGTCCCACAACGCTATTGGCATATTTTTTCACGGAGGAGCGCCGGTCTGGAGAGCCGGACAGTCCCGAGGGAACTCGTGTGCTAGATACACGACGCATCGTGTGCCTGGCACCGCTGTTACTGGAGGACACGAAACGATTACTATTGGAATTTTGATGGCAGAATATCTGGATTGGCCTGGAGGATGTTTTTCTGACCCATCACTAATTGGAGCCAAGCAGATAAAAGAGCCTGAGCCGCCGGAGGTCATTTTACACGATAGTGGGGCTGTGGCGGACTAGGGAGGACGAGATCAGAAGGGAAACACAGATTGAGCTGAAACACCTAATTTGTGGAAATCTGTCTGGCACTGGATAACATCTCGGATAATGGATGTGGAACTGTGTGGAACAGCGGATCAGTCTGCGTTCATTCATCATACGTGCCAGCGGGAGGATTGTGAGTCGCGCAGACCTGCTTCGTGGCATGAAGTTGGGGTGACTGGCAGAAACCAGGGTTCTGGCAAATTGTCTGTTCGCCTGGGTTCTAAAAATGTATTGATTATGCTAAATTTTCTCCTGAAATTGTGATGCAACTGGACTTTGCTTTGTTTTGACTCTGCTTCTGCACAAACACGTCCAAGGTCACAGCTGTGGCCTTATCTTACACAGCACTCTACAAAACAAAAACAAGACATTCCATTCGGCTCACACTGACATTTTTATGTAAAACACTATTTAGTAAGTCTGCCTCTGCATCAGTTTCCAATCAATTATTGATTTCCAATCTGATCACCGTATGTTTACCTCTCCAATTGTTTTTTCTGTCATTACATGTTGCAGGGCTCTCAAGTCTCACACATTGAGAGTGTGACACACGCAATTCAACGTGTTCACACGCTCACACGCCACACATGGCATCTCTCACGCTGATTTTTTATTTATTTATTTTATTGTGCCCAGAAAATCGGTCTGTGTGGCTCAGTTTATGCAGGCACCGCGCGTTTTCAGCGAAAAAAACTCCCCCTGCTCCGGGCGCACGGTCCGAGCGAGGCCGGAGCAGACGCGCCGTCCCCCGGGCACGTCCTGAGCCTCAGTCCCGGTGCCACGTCTCCTCTGAGACGCACCGACTCCGGTCCCGGTGTCTCCGTCTGTGCGTAACGTGTCCCCCCCGACGGCTTACGCGCGGAATACGCGCGGCCCAGAGCCGAACTGTCCATGGTGAGACGCGGTGAGATGCGGGCTCGGTGCATTAACCAGACTCTTACATGAATCCGTTAAAAATGTCCTGCCCCGCTCCCTCCTCCCCGCCCCTCTCCCTCCTCCCCGCCCCTCTCCCTCCTCCCCGCCCCTCTCAGCGAGTGTCACTGCACTCTGTCAGTGATAAGGACAGCGACTGAATACGAGGAAATACAAAACGGTGATGATAAAACAAACTGAGAACCATCAGGTAATAACTTCATTTATATAACTCTCATTAGTTGCTTTGTAGTTTAAGTTTGCTCTTTAGACAAACAGGGCTCTCAACATACAATTCGACGCTCACACGGCATTTCTCACGCAATTCAAGCGCCGCCCCATCCCCGGGCCTCGGAAATTACAGTCTCACGCACGACCCCGCTCAAAACTTGAGAGCCCTGCATGTTGCAAAATTGTCTGCATCTTTTTTTTTCCTACTCTGTTGTAACCAAGTTGGTGCCGCGAATGGCAGCCCTGGTGCTCGGAGTGTCTGTCCGCTCCAGGTATCGAAGCAAGTTCCTAATGTTGTGAACCTGTTCACTCATATGGCAATAAAAACCTTCCTGATTCCTGATTCCTAAATTTTAAGGTCTCTTGGGTGCCTTCCGGTGGCCCTTGAAGCCTTAAACTGCTACTTAGTCCACTTATTGACTTTATTCGTCCCCGCTCACTTTTGACTCTTAATCCTAATGAACCGCAATTTCAATGGAGAATTTGAGAAAAGTTGTACAGCTAAAATCTGATATAAAGTAGGTTAATTTGTGTAAAATGTTCAGTGTTCATAGCAAGTCCAGCTGACAGAATTGAATTTCTCCTTTGCTATGGAACCTACCTGGATGACTCAGGGATTTCACAAAGTTCAATGTTCATGTAGTCCGAATAGATTTTATTTACTGTGAAGATAAGCAGCCCCATGTAAAATAATATAACCCCAATGACGATGGCGACGTCCATGGCAACTTCCATAATGTGGGGAGGGTAGGTGGAGGATTAGCCTTCTGTTTGAGTTGGATGATCTTGAGCCTGGATCTTGTATTGGGAGTAGCTAATAGTAGCGTACACTGGCGTAGACCGTGGGCTCGTACGCAGACACAGGAGCTCTGTCTGAGGAGTCTGGGAGGATCACATCGGCATAGACCACCTCCTCTGCATCCAACACCTGAAAACATCACAATACATAACAATGCTTATCCTCACATACTTCTACTTTAGCACTTAAAAGGATCAATGCTTGGAGAGGTTTTCACATATTAGGCCTAGATTATTTGACTGGAAAATAACTCTCAGATATATTTTAAAGGTCCTATATTACACAGAATTGAGCTTTAAGCCATGTTATAATGTTGTTGTTGTGTTTTGTTTCATTCACACATGTTTGATTAACCCTTTATTTTTAGTCTATCTACATCTTCAAAGCTCAAAATGCTCTGTTCCACCTTGTGATGTCATGAAGCAGTAGTTTTCAAGTTAATAGCTTTTTTTTTTTTTTTTTACCTTTTGCTTCATAGAGAAAGGTCATTCCAGGGCTGAAATGATCCAGATGGTTCTAGTGAAGGTGTATGGAGTTTGAAAACATAGAGGAACACATCCTACCACATGGCATCACAAAGTGGAACAGAGTGTTTTCTGTTTGAGAGAAGAATATGTTGAAATCTGCAGGGTTTATGTGTTAAACATGTGCGAATGAAACAAAACAAAAGTCCAGGTGTCTTTGTGATGAGGAACCAACATTCTAACATACAGTAGATCAGAAAATAGTGTAATATGGGTCCTTTTATACTCAGTCACATTATAGGGACCAAAAATCAGGTTCCCTTGAGGTAAATCCTTCAATATTACATGAACAACAAGGTTAACATATATAGCACAAAGGAGAAATTCAGTTTGTCAACTGGACAACGTTTATTTGGTCGAATACATTTCGCAGCTCATCCAAGCTGCTTCTTCATAGGTTATTATTTAGGTTATAGGGTTTAGATTAATATTACAGCTAAGAGGCACTGTTTACATTTTCTGATGGAGGGTCTGTTGTCTATGGTTTTAAACTCCTGAAATCTGTTTCGCATTTATTGCCAAAAATAATTGGTTCAACAGATTCTGTGTGAAGATTGCTCAGTCTTATGCCATTTTGTGTGACATTACTTAGAATTAGACTTAGACAAACTTTATTGATCCACAAGGGAAATTGTTTTGGGTACGGTAACTCACTCATCAAATATACTAAATAATATATAATATATAATATATAACATAGGATAAAAAGGGAAAAAAATAGGTGGAATAGCAAGTACGAGCCCACTGGCGTAGACCGTGGGCTCGTACGCAGACACAGGAGCTCTGTCTGAGGAGTCTGGGAGGATCACATCGGCATAGACCACCTCCTCTGCATCCAACACCTGAAAACATCACAATACATAACAATGCTTATCCTCACATACTTCTACTTTAGCACTTAAAAGGATCAATGCTTGGAGAGGTTTTCACATATTAGGCCTAGATTATTTGACTGGAAAATAACTCTCAGATATATTTTAAAGGTCCTATATTACACAGAATTGAGCTTTAAGCCATGTTATAATGTTGTTGTTGTGTTTTGTTTCATTCACACATGTTTGATTAACCCTTTATTTTTAGTCTATCTACATCTTCAAAGCTCAAAATGCTCTGTTCCACCTTGTGATGTCATGAAGCAGTAGTTTTCAAGTTAATAGCTTTTTTTTTTTTTTTTTTACCTTTTGCTTCATACTTCATACTATCATAGTACTTCATACTATCATATTTTGCTTCATGCTTCATACCTTTTGCTTTTTCAAAAAGGGAAAAAAATAGGTGGAATAGCAACCAAAGAGCAATACATCAGTGTCAGATGAGACATAATTATATACATAAAAGTAAATATGTATGAAAGTATGAAAGTGGAGTGTGCGTGAGTGTTGGAGGTGGTCGGAGGGGCCGATGGCGCAGATTGGCAGCCTCGCTTCCGTCAGTCTGCCCCAGGGCAGCTGTGGCTACAGAAGGTAGCTTACCACCACCAAGTGTGGAGTGAATGAACGGTGAACTATGGAGCGCTTTGGGATGACAAGGCATGTCATGAAAGGCGCTATACAAATGCAATGGAGAAAAAAAATAAAAATAAAAAAAATAAAAAAAAATAAAAATAAAAAAATAAAAAAAATAAAAGTAATGATAATAAATGTATATGTACAAATCAGATTTAAATAGAAAAGTAGTAATAACATATAAAATACAATATCAAACAAGAACCGTAATAATAATAATAGAGAAACAGAGCGAGAACAATAGGGACCTTCGTGCCCCTTCGGGCTCGGTCCCTAATAAGATATACAATACCAGCTATACAGCTGTAGGGAGTATTATCTAGGGAGTATTATATAATCTATTGCACAAGGGTGAGTTGTTGTACAGTTTTAGAGTACTTTGTGTAGTAAAATGTTCGTACTTACAAAGATTGGTGTTGATGTGGGAGACTCAATGGGCGTTCGGGTATCTGCACATAAAAAATATAATACAGTTCAGTCTTGTTCAGTTGTATATTATGCAAAATTGACATTGCGCTTTAAGCCAAGTTACAGTGTTGTTACCTCCTCAAAAACATACATCGAGCTGTGTTTTGTTTCATCCTGGATATTTAGCCTGAGTTCTTCTCTCAAACAGAAAACACTTGTGATCAATTCACTTTGTGAAGTCATGTGGTAATACAGGAAGTGCTCAACTGTGCTTTTAAACTCCATGTACCGTCACTAGAATCATTTGGATGATTTTACTGAACAAAATGTAGCTGTTAACATGAAAACTACCATTACATGACATCACAAGGTGGAACAGAGCATTTTGAGCTTTAGAGATGTAGACAATCTACCCAGTTACCCAAAGACGTGTGAATGAAACAAAACACAAGTGTGTTTTTTAGGAAACAACATTATAACATAGATTAACAGATAGATAACATTATAACATATAACAGAAAATAGCACATAAGATAAGATAATCCTTTGTTTGTCCCACAATGGGGAAATTGCAGTGTCACAATGCAAGTTTCAGAAACAGTAGGAAAATATGAGCATGCATCAAAGTTAAGATAAATAATAATAATAATAATAATAATAAGTATGTACAATCAACTAAAAACACAACACTGTAAGGTTAAAAGGCACAGGAACGCTGCACAATAAATGTCTTTGGTTCTGAGCAGTGAACAAACAGCAGTTAAAGTGACTCCAGTTCAGTAATATATAATATCACTACAATAAAGTGACTCAGATGATTGTGAACAGTGCAGTGATGGACACTTAGGCCCTTTAAAGTGTTTGTAAATAGGCAGTACAATTAATTGATATTTTATTGAGATTCAGTTATCCAAGTGACTGTTCTAGCTGCCGAGGAGAGCAGACGTATTTTCTTCTTCCTCCTTATCTTGCTCTGTCTGATGTCTAATTTCTCTCGTCTCATAATTTTTCATAATTTTTCTCCTGTTGGAACAGATTTTCGAAATCCTAAATCATGTATTGGAGCTGGTCCCACAACGCTATTGGCATATTTTTTTCACGGAGGAGCGCCGGTCTGGAGAGCCAGACAGTCCCAAGGGAACTCTCTGCTAGATACACGACGCATCGTGTGCCTGGCACCGCTGTTACTGGAGGACACGAAACGATTACTATTGGAATTTTGATGGCAGAATATCTGGATTGGCCTGGAGGATGTTTTTCTGACCCATCACTAATTGGAGCCAAGCGGATAAAAGAGCCTGAGCCGCCGGAGGTCATTTTACACGATAGTGGGGCTGTGGCGGACTAGGGAGGACGAGATCAGAAGGGAAACACAGATTGAACTGAAATACCTAATTTGTGGAAATCTGTCTGGCACTGGATAACATCTCGGATAATGGATGTGGAACTGTGTGGAACAGCGGATCAGTCTGCGTTCATTCATCATACGTGCCAGCGGGAGGATTGTGAGTCGCGCAGACCTGCTTCGTGGCATGAAGTTGGGGTGACTGGCAGAAACCAGGGTTCTGGCAAATTGTCTGTTTGCCTGGGTTCTAAAAATGTATTGATTATGCTAAATTTTCTCCTGAAATTGTGATGCAACTGGACTTTGCTTTGTTTTGACTCTGCTTCTGCACAAACACATCCAAGGTCACAGCTGTGGCCTTATCTTACACAGCACTCTACAAAACAAAAACAAGACATTCCATTCGGCTCACACTGACATTTTTATGTAAAACACTCTATTTAGTAAGTCTGCCTCTGCGTCAGTTTCCAATCAATTATTGATCCCCCCACCCCACCCCACCCCCACCCTTCCTTCTGTTGCCAAAGAAAAAGATCACCGTATGTTTACCTCTCCAATTGTTTTTTCTGTCATTACATGTTGTAAAATTGTCTGCATCTTTTTTTTTTCTACTCTGTTGTAACCAAGTTGGTGCCGCGAATGGCAGCCCTGGTGCTCGGAGTGTCTGTCCGCTCCAGGTATCGAAGCAAGTTCCTAATGTTGTGAACCTGTTCACTCATATGGCAATAAAAACATTCCTGATTCCTGAAGATGGTCAGTGGTCATCTTTAGGTTTTTCTCTTTTAAAGTAAAATTGTATATTGTTTATGTTCAATAAATTCATACTAAAAGACTTTTCTTTTCTTTGTTTTAATAAGAAAAAAATATATTTTTTTTTTGTCAAGTGTCTTGCTCAAAGCCAAAGTAACAGCATGTACTGAAACAGCCATTTTCATACAGCTATACCATCTCTTACATAACAGTTCGATCATATAGAGGTCATATAGAGCAGTGTTTTGTCATGTTGTGGTTGGGTTAAAAATACAGAAGTTTCACCACAGAGTTACAAAATTCAAACTTACGCTCAATGTATGACAAAGCTCTGGCACAAGTTTCCATCATATACGCAATCAGACTATGCCTATTGAGGTACATACAGTATACATCTAATATATATTTAATGATACTTCGCAGCTGATGTCAATATTTGATGCTAACTGTTGGCACTGCTCTGTCTGAAGCACTGTTACGCAAATTTGACTTAATCTGATCTTTATTTTAAAACAATAAACCAGAAAGTACTGATTTGGTTGGAATTACAACAGCAATGATTTTTGCATTTAAACAAAATAATCTCTCACACATAAAATGACAGTCATACACTAGTTCACATTAACGAACAGTCTCTCACCTTTTTTGTTGAAAATCAAACTCCTAAACAGGCCGATCACAGGCTCCTGAAAATGTGCTGTTTAAATTAAAACTTTTTTGTCAGTGTTTCCTAATGTGTGCATCAGGTCTCCATGGTAACTGGTGAACTTTCCACCAATACAAATACATGTAGAACCCCCCAGCATGATGTCATTGCAAAGTATAAATAGGTGACATTTTGCGGATTTTTTCACCTTTCAAAACTGGATATTTAGTTTAAAATACTTAATTTTTCACCTGGGGCCCTGTTCATGGGGTTCTTTGAGAATGATTGACCATTCACATATGTCATTTTGTTTTGTTACTTGTCATGGCAACACTCCAGACTTTCCATCATTCAGAAACCCATGGATAACCTAAACTTTAAAAGTATAATAAAGCTAAACTTACTTCTCACTCTTCTCTTGTTCAGGACAAAAGCTGCAGCGGCCACGAGCACCACAGCACAGAGGGCCCCCACTGTTGGACCCACCACAGAGGCACTGCCAGCCTGGACTCCACCTTCATCATCTACAATACAAGTGTCATTTATCTTTATTAGGAGTTATATAATAGAGTGGAAAAGAAGGGAAGTCTCGCCTTTTTTATACAATACACAATGCACAGCCCAACGTCAGATGTAAATGCTCATATATTTTGCAAACTAGGTGGTAACAATGCTGAGGTGGAGCAGGTCAACAGCTTTAAGTTCCTTGGGGTACACATCACTGAGGATCTGTCCTGGACACTACATACAGACACTGTGGTTAAGAAAGCCCGACAAAGACTACTTCCTGAGGAAGTTGAGGAAGTTTGGTATGAACACCAGCATCCTCACAAACTTCTACAGGTGCACCATCGAGACCCTGCTGACGGGCTGCATCACAGTGTGGTATGGGAACTGCACCACTCAGAGCTGCAAAGCACTACAGAGGGTGGTGCGAGCGGCAGAGGACATCACAGGCAGCAGTCTCCCCTCCATCCAGGACATTTACCACAGCAGGGGTCTGCGTAAGGCATGCAGCATCACTAAGGACCATACTCATCCGGCACAAGGACTCTTCCGTCTGCTACCCTCTGGTAGACGATACAGGAGCCTGCCAGCACGCACAAAAAGACTCAAAGACAGATATTACCCCCAAGCTGTCAGACTACTGAACTCTGGATAATACTCTAAATAATGATAAAAGGAGAAATTAAATTTGTCAACTGGACAAAGTTTGTTTGGTCGAAAACGTTTCGCCGCTCATCCGAGAGGCTTCATCAGTTCTGGTTCTAGTGCTGGTTCGAGACTGCTTATATCTAGCTGCAGGGAGGAGCTCAGCTAGATATAAGCCGTCTCGAACCAGCACTAGAACCAGAACTGACGAAGCCTCTCGGATGAGCGGCGAAACGTTTTCGACCAAACAAACTTTGTCCAGTTGACAAATTTAATTTCTCCTTATATCATGGATTCTACCTGGACGACTGAGGGACTCTTCACGCAACTCTAAATATTACTGAACTCTCAATAATACTGCACTAAACTACTTTTCATTATGCATAATATGTTTACTGCTGCTGCTCTGTATGAATGTATCATGTTTGTCACTACCTCACTGTAAATTACTGTTACCTGTGCAATAACCTGTGCAATATTTATACTATACTATGTGCAATACGAAATCCACATACAACACCCATACCACCATATTATGTGCAATCTGTGAAATACTTACTCCTTATTTGATCTTTGATTTAATCCTACCTGCACCTTTGTACATTGTACCTTGTATTTTTACTACATTTTATTAGATATTTTTATTATATTGTTTACTTCTTCCCCTGCACTTTTGCAACTTTTTTACCATGTACTATTATTGCATGTTATTAGTACTTCTGACTATCTTAGCGAGTCTTCTGATCCTAAGCATTTCATTACATTGTTGATCCTGTGTTGATTCTGCATATGATAAATGAACAATCTTGAATCTTGAATCTGGTAAATGGTCATGGTCACATTTTTATACAACGCTTTTCCACCTTCAAGGCTCTCAAAGCACTTTACATCGAGGAACCACTCATCCATTCACAAAGACATTCACACACCAGTGTACGCAGACACTGTGGGCGAGGTGGGTTAAGTGTCATGCCGAAGGACACAACATGTGTCAAAGCTGGAATCACCCCGCTAACCTGTGGGTTGGTGGATCTGACCTCTCAACCAGTGATGTTTTATGTTGAGAGCAAGATTCGATCCACCAACCACATGTGAATTTGCATTAGACGCAGGGAGCAAAAGAGGAGACCAAAATTAAAACACTAGATCATAACATAAGATCTGAAAATTACTTGACTTGGAAAATATAAATATAAAAATAAACTTTGTATCTGTGCAGGTCAGGAGCAGGACTGTGAAATTGCATGTGAGAACACTGCCCCCTGTGTGTGAGTGATGTGATTGCGTTCACTGGTGAATCTTACCTACTGGTTGTGGCTGTGGTACGAGTCCTCTTCCCTTCCCTTTAAGAGCTGCACAAAACAAAACCAAATAAAAATTTAACGATATTCATAAAACAAAATCACTCGAATTGAATGTTGAAATCACTTGAATTCATGAATCTTGATTTGAGAGGTTTTGGCAAAAGCAGATTTGTACAATACAGAAAACACTCTTCTACCTTTTGATGTCATGTGGTAATACAGAAAGTGCTCCACTGTGTTTTTAAACTCCTTACACCCTCACTTGAATCATTTTAACAATGTCATCTCTAATGAGCTAAAGCTAAATGGTAGCTCTTAACTTGAAAACTGCCACTACATGACATCACAAGGTGGAACAGAGCATTTTGAGTTTTGAAGATGTAGAGAAACTAATAATAAAGGGTTACTCAAACATGTGTGAATGAAACAAAACACATATATTGTGTTTTGTTTCATTTGAGGATGTGACAATATTCTAACATGGCTAAAATCAAGAGTCAAGAGTTTTGTGTAATACAGTGGTCCCTCGCTCTATCGCGGTTCACTGTTCGCGGCCTCGCTGTTTCGTTGTTGTTTTTTTTGTAGTGTAACATTGTGTTCTGCGTCCTGATTGGCTAAGAGACTGTAGACCTTTGCCGATTGATAGATGGGGGACGCAGGGGGACCAGGACCAGACTGGAACTAGACCAGGACCAGACCGGGACTAGACCCGGACTAAACGTGGACTAAACCAGGTCTAGACCAGGTCTAAACCAGGTCTAAACCTGGACTGGTCCTGGACTAAACCAGGACTAAACCAGGTCTAGACCAGAACTAAACCAGGTCTAGACCAGGTCTAAACCAGGTCTAAACCTAAACTGGTCCTGGACTAAACCAGGACTGGACCAGGTCTAAACCAGGATTAAACACCACGTGCCGCTCTTTGCTGGTTTCGTGCGGCTGGTTTGTGGCTCGGGCTGAGAGGACGCGGTCTGGGCGCCGCGGTTCGATCTCATGCTCGCAGCACCGGTGTATGCACGGCCTTGCGCCGGTCTTGCTGCTCTGTCACGGATTTGACCACGATGAGGGGTGCACGTGTCGCACACTTCTCCAAGGTGCGTTGGTGCACGTTGCATCCCGGGACGTGGCAGTGCCGGGACGCGAGTCACTGGATTCCTGTGGATCCAGTGACTCGCGTCTCCGCTCCCCTCGCGCGTCCGGCGGGGCTCCCGGCGGAGCCCCCACGCTTCACTATCAATACATTTTGTTGAAAATCTACAAAAGTTTGAGTGTTTAAACGAGAGAGAAATGTGAGAAAAGGTTCATTCCAGTCTGAGAAAAGCGTATAATGTGTGTGGTGAGGCATTTACAGCCTTAAAACAGGTAGAATAATTGTAAAATATAAAGTTGTCCTACTTCGCGGATTTCTCTTATTGCGGGTTATTTCTGGAACCTAACCCCCGCGATAAACAAGGGATTACTGTATAAGGCTTTTACATTGGGTCAGCACACATTTTTTGAGTGTATTTGAACTAACTTTCAAGTATTTCAAGTAATTTTGACTTATATAGTGAAACAACACCTCAAAAAGCAATATCCAGGTAAGTTAAAATTACTTAAATTAAGAACATTTTCTTTATTTTTATAATTTGCGTAGATTGAGTAACTTAAGTAAAATTATCTTCCAAAGTGTATTTTTCTTAATTCAAGCAACATTACATTTTATTTCTTATTTTAAATGCAAAGAGTTGTTTTGCTTATCCTAAGTATAACAACATGTATTTTCACATTTTATTGCTCAACTTTTCTGGTGGATGGTCCGTCACCTGCTCGTGTCCATGGAGATGTTCTTGCTTTGCCTGGAATGTTTCGCAGTATGGCATTAAACCTTTCTGTCATTACGGAAACCAAAACCAGACCAAGTTGCAAGTCAGATCTGTGGAGAAGCAACCCCGCTCACGGTGAGAGCGCCTGTTTTTCTAGGTATTTTTGAGCTGTAAAACCTTCTGTTGTTCAATAATGTAAGGTAGAGCTTTTTAATGTCATACTGTGGAACATTCCAGGTAAAGTAATGACATCTCCACCAGAAAAGCAATGCACCTTTAAGTACAAAAAGTCTTCCATTGGTAGATCATTTTACCTGTCAAGTTTTCTTAATTCAAGTCTTGGCTAAAGATTGAATTTTTTGCGGTGATTTTTACTCACTTTGCAATTTCACGATGATCTTCTCTGACGTCCAGGTTCGAGTATTGACTCCTGCTAAACACTTAAAAGTTGCATTTTTGGAGCTTTGGAGCGTCACAGTCAAGCGAACATCACACGGAGAGTTTTGCATTATTTGATATTCAGATCCTTCTTCTATTGAATTTCCATTGTCATCCACCCAGTTCACCGAAAGCTGGCCGTTCAGTGTAAAGCAACTAGATGTAGCTAAAGAACGTATAAGAATGCATTGTAACATGATGTTTTGGCCTGGTTTTGTGTTAATGATTCTCTTTGGGGTAAAAGTTGCACAGTTAGCTACAGGATCGCACAGATTTTTCCTACAAAAGTGAGCTAACTGTTGGTCGAAAGGTCTGAGTGGCAGATAGCATTTTGAGTTGTCCACCTCAGTAGAATTCGCTTCTAGTTGTCCATTACTGATAATAGCAATGTCCCTCCATCCAGCTGTCCATTTCTGAAAGCAGACGGTGTTCTTACAGGTGTATTTAATGCGGTGTCCAACAGAATCAGCAGCACCTATGAAAGAATAAATGGACATGCCCAGGCAAAAGTTTGGACACACTTTAAAGGGACAGTGTTTTTTTTTTATGTTAATCTGTATGGGTTTCCTTCTAAAAGTTACGTGTGTTGACACCGGCTTACCTCTGACAGTCTCAGCTGATCCCGGTTCGGCTCGCTTTCTGGAGCCCACGTAAGTAGGTCCGGTAACTTCCCTGGAACATGAAATAAAGCTTGTTTTTCTTCTCAAAACAAAACATTTCTTAGAAAGATGATATATTTGCGTCCGAAACAGTTGTCCACAAAACATCCAGCAGCGTATTTCACATTCGCGTATTGTCTCTCTCCACTCGTATCACTACGCCCATGTTAACTCTAACAGCCTGTTCACTTGTAAACTTCGGCGTAGACATCCGCTGAAGGTGAACAGGCTGATAGAGTTAACATGGGCGTAGTGATACGAGTGGAGGGACAATACGCGAATGTGAAATACGCTGCTGGATGTTTCGTGGACAACTGTTTCAGACGCAAATATATCACCTTTCTAACAAATGTTTTGTTTTGAGAAGAAAAACAAGCTTTATTTCATGTTCCAGGGAAGTTACCGGACCTACTTACGTGGGCTCCAGAAAGCGAGCCGAACCGGGATCAGCTGAGAGTGTCAGAGGTAAGCCGGTGTCAACACACGTAACTTTTAGAAGGAAACCCATACAGATTAACATTAAAAAAAAAAAAAAAAAAAAAAAAAAAAAAACCTATCCTTTTAACCTGTATTTTTCTCCTTTATTTCCATGAATATTTACAGTGTAGATTCTCACTGAAGGCGTGAAAATTATGAATGGATACATATGGCTCCTAGTAAACTATAGATAAATACAAAAATAAATATGCACGCTTGGCACTTTTGGCATTTCTTCACCCTGATAAGTGAAAAACATTTCAGATGTCAGCATGAAGCTCCAAGGGAAAAGGCCAAGGGTTTGCAGCACTGTCCACAAAGCAAAGCGTGGATACTTTGAGGAATATTATGTATATAATATTTAATATAAAGTATTGAGGGTTTTTTTTTCCTTTGATACAGAATTCTGTATATTTAGCATCATGTAGTGGTTTGTATATTCCATATGTATTATATATAAAATGTAGACTTCTTGCTATCTTTTTTGCTATTCCATCTATTTTTGTTACCCTCTGTTATATATTATATATTATACATGATGAGAGAGCTACTGTACCCAAATAATTTCCCTTGTGGATCAATAAAGTTTGTCTAAGTCTAAGTCTCTAAGTCTATGAAAGTAGCAAAACATAAAAAATGAGGTGAGTCCAAACTTTTGACAGTGTATTATAAAGTATTACAGACACACTGTCAAATTGAATACACAAATACAATTATTTGTTTAGTTCTCTTTAGTTTTGACTATTATTTTACTTACTATTTTACGATAATTACATTCTTTCTCATATTGAACACTGGTATTGATGGGATTCATTAAAGCCACAGTATGTATCTTTGGAGGCAAAAATAACTCATAGGTACATTGTTTCCATTTGGTTGTGTTTTAATGCTTTCTATGGAGAACGTTCCAAAGTGTGGTTTCAACTTTCAAGCATGTAATCAAGCGTTTAGGAAGTTACAAACTGTATTTTTAAATATTAAAGGAAAATTAACGTTTTTTTTTTACAATCTGAGCCTTCTTTCGGCAATAAAACAAGTAGTTTTACTCACCCATAGCAGTTTGGTGTCAATTGGAGCAGTATCGCAGAAGTTATGTTGTAGCCATTCTGTTCTACCAATGATCCCGTATCGTTAGCGTGAGTGCTCGGGGCATTACTTTGCGGTGTCCAAATAACACAAACTTTAGCACTTTTCCAATCGCAGAAGATCGCTGTGTCAGGGTAGACTTTTAGTGGATTCCAAAACGTCCTGAAACCCGATATCCAGCTATAGTTTCATTTGATGACGTCATCAGAGAGGACAGTGCGCATGCGTGAACTCAGCTGTTTTGTAAACACCGCTAGTCCGAAAGAAGCTAACACCGCTCTGAACTTTACTTTTCTGTTGCGATATCGGGTTTCAGGCCGTTTTGGAATCTACTAAAAGTCTACCCTGACACAGCGATCTTCTGTGATTTGAAAAGTGCTAAAGTTTGTGTTATTTGGACACCGCAAATCAGTGCCCTGAGCACTCACGCTAACGGATACGGGATCATTAGAAGAAAAGAACGGCTCAACATAAGTTCTGCGATACTGCTCCAATTGACACCAAACTGCTATGGGTGAATAAAACTACGTGTTTTATTGCCGAAAGAAGGCTCAGATTGTAAAAAAACGTTACTTTTCCTTTAAGAGCAATAGACTTACTGGATTGACAGATCACAAAAACTAAATGAGATATACTGCTCAAATCAGCCATTCCCTACTATTCATTCTCTAAGGAGCTCAACAGGGGCCAGTGTTTGTGTGTTAAACGTGTGAATGAAACAAAACACAAATCCAGGTCTGTTTGTGATGAGGAAACAATATTATAACAGATCAGGTAATATGGGCCCTTTAAAAGTTTGCTCAGGTTCAGTTTATCAAGGCCATGCGGTAATATCAGGACCATGTGGTGATTAATAACCACAAGATCTGTCATTTTATTTAAAATCTGTTTCTGAAACTTTAGAAATGGTTTCACATCATTTTAAATATGTTTTTTGGAATTAAAGGTGCATTGTGTAACTTTTCTGGTGAAGGGTTGTCAAATGCTTTTCACAAACGACCTGTAATTTAATAAAGTAGAGCTGTATAATGCCATAATGTGGAATATTCCAGGCAGAGCAATGACATCCTTAGAAACAAGCAAGTGACGGATTTCCAACTAAAAAGTTACGTAGTTCACCTTTAAAAAAGACGTGTTATTGATATTATAGCAAAAGGGGGGGGGGGATTCAATTTGTGAACTGGACAAAAGTTGATTTGGCCGAATACCAAGCTCATCCAAGCTGCTTCTTCAGTTATTGATATTAGCACATACCTGGTTAGCCTCCATGATGTCTATGGGAAAATGAATGGAAAATGTACTTCCTGAACCGGAGGGCAGCTACTGTTGAGCTCTATAAAATATTTAAAGTATAAAAGATGAAAATGTTACTTACAGTTTATAAAGCACATGAGCAGCAGGAGGAGGATCAGTGGAGCCGTCATATTTAAGAATGAGCTGAAAACATTTGCTCTTTAGATTCTCGTAAACCTTCTTGGTCAACTTCCTGCATCTGAAACATCCTCTATACGTGTGTTCCAACATGAAGTACACTATGTAACTTTCTAAGGCTATGTCATTGCACTGCCTGGAATGTTCCACAGTGTGACATTAAACAGCTCTACTTTACATTTATTCAATTACGGGTGGTTTTATAGCTCAAAAATACCTCGAAACGCATCTGACCTGTTACTTGGTCTAGTTTGGTAATGCACTTTTAAAGGTGCATTATGTTATTTGTGAAGGAAATTATGGTACTTAAAAAAATTGCATACATTTGCTAATTGTGTTCCTCGCAGCCCTGGGATCTTGGTCTGGACTGGAGGACTTAGCTAGGGTCAGCATTTCATGTTTTAGGTCATACTCATGAATTTGAGTCACATGTCTTCTGCCTGTTGTTAATTGCTATGGAAACTGATCTTGTTTCTGACTGTGGACAAGGAAATAATACATTTGAATAACTTAATAGCAATAGCTTTAGTAGGATAGTGATATAGGATAAAAGGAGAAATTCAATTTGTCAACTGGACAAAGTTTATTTGGTCGAAAACGTTTCGCAGCTCATCCGAGTTGCTTCGTCAGTTCTGGTTCGAGTGCTGGTTAGACACTGCTTATATCTAGCTGCAGGGAGGAGCTCACTATACTGCAATTATTCTGAAACTATCTCACCTATTTGTTTTGAGTTTCTGTCTTTTGTTTTTCCAATTTCTCTGGCGTCTAGTTTAGCATACCCATTCAAACCCTAATGTCAGTTTCATAATTGAGACGGCTAATTCTAAGGCTGAGTATACCTCTCAGGTAACGCTGGGTTAACCTGGCTGCCCTTTGTCCTGGTTCCGGTGCTTTCTGCTTTAGCGACCCGGCGGCTCACACACTGGTATAAACTTATTTATAAGGGACTTGTTGGGCTGCTCCCTCAATACCTCAGTGTGTATCTTCAGCGGAGGGCTGACGGACCCCAGAATTTACGTTCTCAGGATGTTTTCACGTTGTTGGTTCCTACTGTGAGAACAGAGAAAGGAAAACTGTGTTTTCAGTATCGTGCTCCAGCAGACTGGAATTCTTTGCAGAGAGTTTTAAAACTTCAAACACTCGTACCTATGGCTTCTTTTAATACTCTTTTAAAGGACCTGGAAACGCAATCGATGATATGCCAATGTTTTTAAACTGTTTTTCATCATTTTATTTGTGTTGATTTTATATTTATTTGTTGTCTGGTGAGTCGTATTGTGTTTCTAATTGTTTTTAACATTTTATCTGTGTTGACCTTATATTTAATTGTCGTCTTGTGAGTTTTATTGTGTGGGCCTCTCGGCCAGGACTCCCTTGAAAAAGAGATCTTTGAATCTCAATGGGACTTTTTTTCCTGGTTAAATAAAGGTAAATAAAAATAATAAATAAATAATTCTTCTGTGAAACCTTGGGAATAAGTTGGTCCTGTCGACATCTAAGGTTAAAGCGCAAATGATTCCTCTTCTCTGCTAACCTTTTGGTGTCCTTTTCCAGCTTTGGCTCGTAGTTGTTCTTAAGATGTGTGAAGAATCCCTGTCGTCCAGGTAGAATCCATGATAAAAGGAGAAATTCAATTTGTCAACTGGACAAAGTTTATTTGGTCGCAGCTCATAGTGATATAGGAAATTCATGTGCATATTTACGGTAGAGGTGGAATGTAAAGTAGTAAAATACTGTACTTATGTATACATTTTAGGTATCTGTGCGTTACTTGAGTAGATTTTAAAGTAGATACCTTGTCCTTTTACTTCATTACATTTGAGAGCAGGTACCTGTACTTTCTACACCACTACATTTGAGAGCAGGTACCTGTACTTTCTACACCACTACATTTTTGAACTGGTTTGAAAAGTAAAAGTTTTTTTTTATTAGTGTAAGACCTGCTGAAAAGACTGGGCAGTTTATTTTTAACCCGTTCATAGTCTGAGCAAACACAAATATACAAAGAAAACAGTTAGAAAGAAATGACTCGGTTGTTTCTACTGAACAAAATGTATCAAAAATCTTGATCAAAATCAATACATTTGAAGCCTTAGTTATAAAGACTTCAAAATTTGCTTGGCATACTTTTACTTATTACTCTTTAAGTACATTTTAAACAGGTATTTTCAGACTTTTACTTAACAAAATCAAGCACTTATATTCCGGTGAAGTGTTCTTGACAGCCCAGAGCTTCCCTTACAATCCCTCTGAAACCTGCCATTACAACTGTATAGCAGCAGATGGCGCTATTGTTACATTTAAAGCCAGACTCAGTCCATTACTCAAAAAGAATGGTAAAGTGAAGGGTCCATATCATGTGGCAATGACTCATTTAAACCATTGTCACGCCTTGAACTGGAAAGTTCCATTGGAAAATTTGCAACAACTAAAAATATCTAGTAGACCTTTACATTATTTAGTAGTTGTAATGTTTACGTATGAGATCTTATGCACTTCCAGTGAAATATCTATTAGTTTTATCTATTAGTCTCCATCAAATTATTTTAGCTTTATATTCAATTGTGAAATCCCATCAGAAAAAAGCATTTGAAATAAAATAAAATAAAAATAAAGAAAGATATCAGTGCCTCGGATCTCTTCTTTCATCTAGTATATTGAGACTTAAATTCTCGATACCGACGTTAAAACATAACATTTCAACATTAAAGGTGCATTGTGTAACTTTTAAGGTGGAGTGTCAAATGCTTTTCTTCATGGAGATGTTATTGTTTTGTCTGGAATGTTTCACAGTAAACCTTTCTATCTTCACGGAGACTAAACTAGACCAAGTTACAGGTCAGATCTGTGGAAAGGTGACCCCGCTCACAGTCAGAATATGTTTGTTTTGTTTTGTTGTTGTTTTTTTTTTTTTTTTTTTGAGCTGTAAAACCACCTATAATTGAATAAATATAAGGTAGAGCTGTTTAATGTCATATTGTGGAAAATTCCAGGCAAAGCAATGACATCCACAGAAACAAGCAGATGACGGACCCTCTATCAGAAAAGCAGAAAAGTTACACAATGCACCTTTAAATCGTAGTACTTTCTTTTATTTACCATGTGGTCCATGGGCATATACTAGTCTATTGCGCTTATACTTGTTCTGATACAGTTCAAGATTATTCTAAAGTGATTCAGGAAAGGTTCATTTTTGTCCTGTGAATGTGATTTTTTTACTTACTCAAATCTAGTTTCGATTCTATTTTAGTATCGATTAGTATCTGATTTGATACTTTTGACAACCCTGACTTCCCAGAGAAATGTGATAAGAACAGTGTGCCTTGTACATTATAATCACAAGTAAGAAGTCACAAAAAGAAATACAGAGATACATTATAGTTACAATATGTTTTATTTCTGACCCAGAATTCTAGAAAACTAAACAGACAGGCATTATTTTAAATCCAGATCTATGTTACAAAAATATCTCGTTTCAGTTTAAATGAGTTCAGTGTAACACAGACATTAGCAGACAGCAGCTAGCACAGACTTCAAAATAGAGCCTATATGTTTGTATTTACATTAGAAACAGTTCATGTTCTCCATGGACCATTATTGCACCATAACCTCAGCTTCATTATTAACAGAAATCCCTTTAACTATCCCATACAATGCACTGCAGAATACAGATCAAATTACTTGAATTCATGTTATAAAAATTTTGATTTGAGTTTCAAATTTCAGTTTTTAAACGCCCTGTACCCAATATTTACCCCCATGTATTTCAGCAAAATACCTCAGTACAGATACTGGTACTTTACAGCTGATGTCATCAATGTTACCTGAGAGTGTGATGCTAACTAGAGGCTCTGCTCTCTTTGAAGCACTGCTAGAATTTAATCTGAGCTTCATTAGAATGTAATTTGACCAGAAAGTACTGACTTAATTGGAACTACAACAGGTGACCTGAACTAAGCCAGTTCTTGATATCTTGTGACTATCATTGTCTTTCACACAATGACAGTCACAAGAGAGGTGGATTAGCCGTCAGTTAATGCTCGTCACTCTCAGGTTTTGGTTGAAAATCAAACGGCTAAACCATGAACGTTTATATTGATCAGTTTCCTGAAAATTAGTGCTTAAAGGTCCCATGACATGGTACTTCTTGATGCTTTTATATGGCGCCTTAATGGTTCCCTAATACTGTAAATGAATCCTTCTCCAAAATCAAGCCTCAGTGCATGAGATATGACTTCATGAGGCTAAATATGTCTCTGAAACGCTTTATTCTGGGCGTTGTTGCTTGAATGCAAATGAGGACAGAGACAGACCAGTGCAGCGGGTGGGGTGTGGCCAAATGCGCCGCTGGTTCCTTGTTTTAGCGGTGCGTTTAAGCGCGGAAGAAGATATGAGATGAGCTGCGTTAAAAAAACACATTTCCACAGAAAATAAAATTAAACTGCTGCTGTTTCAGAGGTTCGGACATGTGAGAGTGTTTCCAGGCTCGGATGTACTCTATCCGAGCCTGGAAACACTCTCACGATTCTCCAGGCAAATAAAAAAAACTAATCTCGCATTGCGTAGCTCAGTGTTTCTCAACCAGGGTGCCGCACACCCCCCTCAGGGGTGCCGCAGAAACGCAGCTGGCCGTATGCAAAATAGGCCTAAATAAATAATGTAATATTATAAATAATTGCCTAAATTAATATACAAATACTTAGTCAGTGGAATCTTTCATCTAGCATTAACGCAGTTCAGTAAATTTAGGCCCGACACACATATCTGAGATAAAGCTGCAACTTTGGAACGTGACGTCTACAAATGTGTTTCTTTGAGCGGGTGTGATATCGGAGTCGCCATAATAGTAGAGTTGTGTTACGGACGGTTGCAACAATGGACAAGTTTCTAAAACGAAAAGTGTGCATTGCATTTGTTGGTCCTCTGAGACGTGTGTGATAATGATAACCTACATTAAAATAGAAAGAAAAAGTTTGGGGTGCCTTGAGATTTTTCATGAATTTAAAGGGTGCCTCGTCTAAAAAAAGGTTGAGAAACACTGGCGTAGCTCGTCTGCGGTCCAAACTCTCTGGGTGTGATTTCCAGAGACGGTGGGTAGACATCCAGACGGGGGATGGAAACCTTTCCACGAATGTGACGTCAGAAAGTTCCCTTGTTCAGAATCGCCCTTTTGGGCTGTCTTTTTTTCAAACGCGGAAAAGGATCGCAAATGCTCAGTTTATACATTTCGCAACTTTTAGCCATGGGGGGCCCTAAACAGGGTAGGGGAGCTCACATTAACGTTCAAAAACCTCAGAAAGTGAAAATTTCATGCCATGGGACCTTTAAATTCATGTTGTATTTTTTCTTTAGTTTTCAGGCTGTTGTAAATGTTATTATGCATTGTGTCTCCATGGTTTCCACATTCCACCATAGAAATACATGTACAACACCCACCGTATGATTGTATAAGCAGCTCTCGAGTCCGCTGTGTACTGTCTGCATGTAATTATCAAGCGTTTTTTTGGCCAGAAAAACAGGGAGTGTGCTGTTAACATGCTAGGTGTTGTTACAGCATTACTGCGTCAGTTGTGAAAAGCGCGTAGAAACTCATTACGGTGAATAATTAGGATGCTCAGGATAACTTTGGACCACTGCAACCGTTTAAAATGAACTACTTCTATTTTTCATAATATTAAGACAGTAAAAATCAGGTACAGCACCTTTAAAACACCCAGGCCCAGTTGAATACTGTGAAGTCAACTCATTTTACCTCATGTAGATGTATATTTTTGCAGTGCAGTTTAACCGTTTTCATTCAGGTTCTCAGGTCATGCTCTCTTTCAGGTCCTCTGCTCCTGTCTTTGGGAGACATTCCGTACATTCAACATTTCAGTGCTTCCTCCTTTTCAACCGTGACCATCCTCAATCTCAGCTCTGGGACGGGACCTACAGACACCTTAAAACACAACAGGAAAAACTGGTAGAGGATTCTTTTGTTTTATAAATAATGCTGGTGCAATGACAAAACAACATGAACATGATTTAAAACCAAGCAAACATCTAATGAAATCTGTTGTGAGAAATCAGGGCTGAACGATGTAGGTCAGAATGAAGCACGAGTGTATTTTAAGAGTTAGGTCGCAATGTTCTGATGGGTTTTTTTTTTAGCGTAATGAGCATAATGTTAAGAACTGGACCCCAAAACGAACGTACACTTAAAATCAGAGTTAAATAATCAAACATATTCAAAAATAAATACCGATTGGGGACTATATTGGAGCACCACAACATTCAAAGCCTGATATTTAAATAAAATAGATAAAACAGCGCAAGTCTAATGATTGTACAGTGTTAAAGGTGCACTATGTAACTTTTTGTCTATAACTATGTCATTGGTGTACCTGAAATGTTCCACACTATGGCATTAAACAGCTCTACCTAACATATATTAAATTACAGGTGGTTTTATAGCTCTAAACTCTCCAGAAAAACAGACATCTTGACTGTGAGCGGGGTTGCGTCTCCACAGATCTGATGTTCTGATGTGTAACTTGGTCTGGTTTAGTCTCAGTGAAGATAGAAAGGTTTTGTGGAGTTTGCATGCATGGTCTGGGTTCGATCCCCGGGTCGCCCGAGCCTTTCTGTGTGGAGTTTGCATGTTCTCCCCGTGTCTGGGTGGGTTTCCTCCGGGCACTCCGGTTTCCCCCACCAACCCAAAACATGCACAATAGGTACCTCCAGCTTAGGTCCTGACCAAGCCGAAGCAAGAAGATCATGGAGTTGGTCCCCGGGCGCAGGAATGTGTGCTGCCCATTGCTCCTAATATATGTATATATATATATATATATATACTGTATATAGGATGGGTTAAAATGCAGAGAAGAATTTCTCCAGTGTGAGATCAATAAAGTCACTTCTTCTTCTTCTTCTTCTTCTTCTTCTTCTTCTTCTTCTTAATGTCATACTGTGAAACATTCCAGGCAAAGCAATAACGTATCCCAACGGAGACAAGCATATATAATGGACCCTCCACCAGAAAGACACAATACATCTTTAAATGGGATTAAACGATCACATACTATGTTCTGTAATGTGGGGCTCGATCACACCGACAGAACCAGTGCTTTGGGTTAAACTTGGGTTGTCATAACTACATTCATAAATGGGATCACAAATGCTGCCTCTTACTTCCAAAATTGCAGCTTTTGTGATTTGCTAATTGCATTCGTTCATTAATGCTTGTTTTGTAAAATCGATTTGAACTTTTACGAGCCTTTAACCGTATTATATTGGTGTTCCCCCGACATGATCTGATGTATTTCAGTTGATTCATGCACGTTTGAATAATCCTAAAAATCTGTCCTCACCTACCCCCTATCCCCACCCACTGCTTACTTATTGCAGTTGAAACGTGATGGGTTAAAAATGTATACTTTTCAATCCTAAAAAAATGTATATGAAAGTCTATGCCACTGTAAACAGGTGAGGCTTCTCTGTTGCTATTGGCTGCCTCCGTATTTAACAAAATGGTGTCGGAACAACCCAATTTTACTTTGGGGAGGTTTGAGGTGCTACATTCCACTCTCCTGGATCATAGTTCAGCATCTTTAAATTAAAGTCTGTCATCTCATAAGGCAGAAAACGTCTCCACGGCGGTACATAGTAAAAGAACCGTCATATTTACACATGCAGTCGAAAACTGCATTCAAAACACTTACAGTACATACAGTGCACTCCCATTGAATTCAGGTGTGTTTGAAAAGAATGTAACACATTTTGAGGATAAAACTATATCCTTGGAGGGCCTGTGGTTCTGGAAGAGAAAGTTCACTTTTAAATCACAGAGGCTGACCGGCTGTGGACGAGCCAATGACCATAACAGTTATTAAAATATAAGTTTCAGATGAGTATTAAAAATAAAAGTATGTTTTATAGTCTGGAGTTACAAAGCTGTTTAGCCTCAAACTTCAAACTCCCCCAGAAGTGCCTGCCCCCTGTAGATCATAATAAGGTACTGCAGAGACATAAAAACATGTTGAATAAATAGTGTGTTCGTAGTAAAAACACTGGAGTGGGAATGCCTCAGGTCCTCAGTAAAGTGCAGAGTGGAAGGAGGCGTGTCCATCACAGGCTGCTGGGCTGGATCTGAGCGGGTGGAGCTTGGACAGGAGGGGGTGGGCCCTGTGCGAGGGGTCCGGGCTCACAGTCTTTGGGACACTCCTCCCCTCGGCGCGCATACATCAGCACCAGCGTTACCGTGGCGAAGGTGGCAGCGTTGACGGGGAATGCTCTGAGCAGCGTCGAGGTGAGTCCTCGCGTGAACACCATGTAGCCCTCCCTCTGCACGCTCTGACGCACGCAGTCTGCAATGCTGCTGTAGCGGTTCACCCCGCCCACGCCGTCCGCCTGCAGTCGCGACTTGATCACATCCACTGGGTATGTGGAGAGCCAGGAAGCAATGCCCGCCATGCCCCCCGCGAACAGCAGCTTTGGGATCATGTAGGGGTCCTCGGGCTCACAGCCTAACCCCCGCGTCAGCACGTCGTAGGCCCAGAAGTACACGCCAAACCCGGGCGTCTCACGGACCAGAGTGGTTACCATGCCGCGGTTCACGCCCCTCAGGCCCTCGCGCTGGTAGATCCTGGTCAGACAGTCCAGGGAGTTTTTGTACAGCTTCTTTGTAGAGGACTTCTTCATTCCAGTGCCCTGCATCTGCATGCGTGTCTTGGCCAGCTCCATGGGGCAGCAGATCACGCACTGAATGGCTCCCGCCGCAGCTCCAGCCAAGAACTGGTTAGTGGGCGTGTCCTGTCCCAGCAGCCGCATGGTGTTTCCCTGGACGCCAAACACAATGGCGTTGATGAACGTGAGGCCCATCATGGGAGATCCGATGCCTTTGTACAGGCCAAAGACCTGCAAACAGGTGCAGACAGGTGTATCAGACATGGCCATCTGTTAAGTCAGATTTAGAGTCAGCTCAAAGATTCAGTATTGTCCCATTTAAACATCCAGTCTGATGCCACAAAAATATTTGTAGAGCATTTAGTTTTAGTGCTGGAGCCTAGTGACCTCTGACCTCAGTCACAAGAGTAACTCTACTCCTCCTGAACTCACTGACACCAGGGAGAGACAGAGTAAGTGAAAGAAAGGGAGGTAAGGGTGAGAGAGGAAAAGTAAAGGAGTTCAGTTCTTTGGCTGTTATTTTACAAGGCTAAATTCTGGCAGCACCCTAATTTTATGGCGTATTTGGCCATAAAACTTTTTTTTTACTGATAGCTGAAGTGACTGTTTAGATCAGGGGTGCTCAAACTTTTTTTTGACCGGGATCTACTTTTGAGAAGGGGGGGGCTAACCCTAACCCTAACCCTAACCCCCCACACACACACACACCTTAGTCCTGGTTCAGACCTGGTTTAGTCCTGGTTTAGACCTGGTTTAATCTTGGTTTAGTCCTGGTTCAGACCTGGTTTAGTCTTGGTTTAGACCTGGTTTAATCTTGGTTTAGTCCTGGTTCAGACCTGGTTTAGTCTTGGTTTAGACCTGGTTTAGTCCTGATTTAGTCCCGGTTTAGACCTGGTTTAGTCCTGATTTAGTCCCGGTTTAGTCCAAGTTTAGTCCCGGTTTAGTCCCGGGCCCCTGCTGTCAGCTAATCTGTCCCTTTGATGCAGAAATAATACGATAATATGACTGACCCCATAAGAACACGTCAGCTCTGTAGTAACAGTTTGTCGTGTTGTCGATAGTTCGCGTATCCACATGTATCGCGCCGTATATCCACAGACTTTAATTATCCGGAGCTCCGGAGAAAGACATATCCCGAACGTATCGAATTTCGCCGAAAGGTGAGGGATTTTCATGCCTGCAGTGAAGCGGCGAAGCAAGTACTACAGTAACTTGATTTGCGGTGACTTCCGTAAACATTGAGCACGCTCGCTGCGTGTGACCTCGTCGTGTCCTCTGGGGCACATGCGCAAAAAATCAGATTTCACAAAAAAATCGGAATTGAGCATTAAGCCCTGACGATCGACTGACACTTGGCCCCCCGAGCTACCGGTCGATCGCGATCGACGCATTGAGCACCCCTGGTTTAGATTGTAACAATAAAATAACAAAACTGTTATGATTGACACTATTTTAAAAAATGCACAAAAACAAAAATGGACATCTTATATAATTGAGTTTTCTTAACACTGCTTTGTGTTGTACTATTGAGTCACTGTGTCATTTTCCTGGATCAGTAAACGCCTGGCCTAGTGTAGTTTCCCTTTTAGGACACAGCTGAATGTAAACACAGTGGAGTGGTCACGACAAAACTCTGACCTTAATCCTCAGGTATTTTTACAGCCGCCACATTAGACCTCAGAGTCTCACACAGAGAGGATACAACTGTACTGCATTTAGGCAGGGTGGACAACTCCTGGACATGGCTTGTTCAGACCATGGACTGCATAAATGGACATAGCTATCCCACTAGGCAACACGTTCCCAATAGGAAGTGAGCATGGATGAGATTTGACTCCTTCGATTCCAATTCACTTTCTATTGAAATACCGTCCCCCCTGCTTTCAGACTCGTCATTTGGGTCTTAAAATGTTTAACCCGCTCTGCATGATCCTGGTATTTTCATTTTGCTATTTTGCCCATAAATCAATATTGATGAACATTAACAACAGACAACTCAGGTGCCTTCTTTTACTGAGGTACAGCTACTGTTAGAAATATGATCCACACTCGGATTTACAAATATGGCTCCAAATTGGCCACTATAACTGCTAGCCTTACTGGAGCACTATGGGTGACACTCCACTTCTTTATACACCTTTATTCACCTCGTGTCAGTTTTCATTTTCCTAAGTTGACAATAGTATATTTCGAAATTGATACATTTAAACAACATTTAGAAAATATTGTGTCTTGCTATATTTTTGCATCAATTTTTCCAGTGTTGTAATAAAGTCTTTAAGTATTTAAGTCTTTTTTGGCATCAAATGTTGAGTCATAAACCATCTTCTTAAGGACGTGTAAATGTGTACGTACTGACTCCTGGTGGATGATGGACTGGAAGCAGTGGAAGGTCCCTCGATACAGAGGTTTGTCCACACTCTGCACCTGCAGACGTACCTGCAACATGGAACGGTCATTAGGTAATTGTAACGACATAAACATGAAACATTCAGGCATTAAAGGAGCACTGTGGAATCTTTTCAGACAATCTGCCACCTGCTTCTCTCCATGACAATGTTATGAATTTGCCTGAAATTTTCAACAGATGTAAAGTTTTTGGTTGGACTTTATCACTTAACAACTCTATTGCTCCATGTCAACAGTGTGATTTTACTTTTACTGTGTCGAAGGGATGCCCGACCAGGACTCCAGCAGCGCCTGAAAAGAGAAAACGCGTTGTTAGAAATAATATTCAGTATAAGATTTCATAAATGTTATTTTATGTAACACAGCAAAACAATAAAATTCATAACCAATCAAATATTATGTAATCATTCTGCATTTCCCCATTGTGGTTCACATAAAGGTTATCTTATATTCTCTTATTTCAATCAATCAATCAATCAAACAATATTTATAAAGCGCTTTTCATACAAAATGTAACACAAGGCGCCTATTTACATCATCGAAAATGTGCTTAGATAACAGATTTTTATAAGATGTTAAAACCTATTGCTGAGGGGAGTGGAGGGTAAACAGACCGCTAATCCCTCTATAATCTGTCACTGAGACGATCCAATCAGGACGCAGCTTGGGCTGTAAACCAGGAAGTGAACGGACACAAGCGTTCACTGGCCTCACTGAACTCACATTACCTAAGAGCAATGGACAGAACTAGTAGCCAAACATTAAACTAAAGAAACTGTGACCTAAATATTAATATTATGATTTCACACAAGTAGAAGTCAATCTGTCCATTATTTAAATAATTAACTAAAGTGAGTAATGCATTATGTAACAAATACTATACTAGCTAAAGTACATAGTAACAGTCTGAATATCTGTTTATATTTTTAGTAGCCCATGATCAGATAATAAAACAATAATAAAAAGTCAAGATAGCCAATGGCAATGATGTTATTTACAATCAATGAATAGTTAAACCATACTGTATAAAATTGTAAATAAACAGGTTTATGTGCAAAAAAATAATGGCTGCTCAATATGTAAAAATAAGAATCATTTAGCTTCTATATCCTCCCGGGACCAGAAGAAAAAAAAGTGTATCTAAATTATTATTATTATTATTATTATTATTATTATTATTATTATTATTATTATTATTATTATTATTATTATTATTATTATTATTATTTAAATTTTCTATTTGGAGGTAAATGAACACTTTAGCATTTACATTTTGTTAATTTTATTTTTATTCATAATGTTGTAACATGTCCTCTGTAATGGACTGTAATGGTGTTAAATCCATGTGAAGTTAACAACCGAACACAAAAATGTTTTTGTTTTTGTTTTGATGACCAACATCTCTGACAAGCTTCTACAGTCACCTCAAAAAGTTTTTAGATTCCCTTTTAATTTCTTGTGTATTTATTTATTTATTTATTTACTTACTTACTTATATACTTATTTATGTATTTTTATGTATTTTTTATTTTATTTATATTTTTATTTCTTATTTATTTATTTGTTTATTTATTTATGTATTTTAATTCATTATTTTTTATTATTTTATTTAATGATTTATTATTGTTATTATTATTATTATTTATTTTTTATCATAGTAATTTCTTATATATTTATTTATTTACTTATTTATGTATTATTTATGTATTTTTATTTATTTTATTTATATTTTTATTTATTTATTTGTTTACTTATTTATGCGTTTATTTATTATTTTTTATTAATATTTTTATGCATTATGTATTTATTTACTTATTTATGTATTTTTATTCATTATTTTGTATTATTTTATTGAATTATTTATTATTATTATTATTATTTATTTATTTTTATTTTATTTTTTTATCATAGGGCAGCCACAAACTTAAAACTTAAAAAATAGACTGGTTAACTCAATGTCCACTATGAAGGACACAAATGAATGGGCCGGGTCTCAGGAGGATATAATGCCGAAATTAACATGTAGAGAAAAAGTATATTTCATCATAAATGTTTTGAGACTAAAAATTAAACCACAGCCCTACAACTGAAATACAAAAAAAAAAAAAAAACAGAAAAGGTCAAGCGAGAATCTCCACCTACGAAATAATACGGACCATAATTTAGGTACCTTGAAAAACATGCATTCTTACTATGAGGTTTACCTCTCTACAGCTGCTTGTATATCCTCCCTGTAGACCCGGCCCATTCATTTGTGCCCTTTATAGCGGACATCAAGTTAACCAGTCTATATTTTAAAGATCCCATGACATGGTACTTCTTGATGCTTTTATATGGCTCCTTAATGGTTCCCTAAATGAAATCCTAAATAAATGAATCCTTCTTCAGAATCAACACTCAGTGCATGAGAAGCAGATAAGATGAGAAAGAGTTTTTTTTTTTCTCTCTGAACAGGCCATAATGGGCGTTGTTGCTTGAATGCAAATATATATATATATATATATATATATATATATATATATATATATATATATATATATATATAAATGTAAAAATATATATAAATAATACATAAATACATAAATTATACATTAAAAATATGTAAATAAATACTCAAATAAATAAATAATACATAATTATCAAAAATAAATAAATAAGAAATTAAAAGGGAGTCTAAGAACTTTTTGAGGCTTGTCGGAGATGTTGGTCATCAAAAAAAAAAAAAGGTTTTGTTAGGTTGTTAACTTCACGTGGATTTAACACCAAAATGTCCCCGACGTCCATTACAGAGGACATGTTACTACATTACGAATGAAAATAAAATTAACAAAATGTAAATGCTACAGTGTTCATTTACCTCCAAATAGAAAATTTAAATAATAATAATAATAATAATAATAATAATAATAATTTAGATACACTTTTTTCTTCAGGTCCCAAGAGGATATAGAGACAGATATGTTTAATGCCATACAGTGGAACATTCTCGGCAAAGCAACGACAACAACATAGACAAGCAGGTGACAGAGCCTCCACCAGGAAAGTTACATAATGCAGGTTTAACATGAGCCACAAAAGCACGCTCAGATTTCCATTATAAACTCAGACCAATCATCTTCCAGTTTATTTATGGCATCACCTGCTTGTCACCACGGAGACACAGATTTCTTGAATGCCAAACAGTGGAACATTCTAGTCGATGCGATAACATCTCCGTGAAGAGAAACAGGTGACAGAAAAGTTAAATAATGCAACTTTAAACTAAGTCACAACATCGCAGAGAGAGCTTCATAATAAAGTCAACTTAGTTTCATTTTAACTGGGTTTTTCTGGTTGCTTTTGACAGTTTATTTCAGTTTCCGTGTCATCTTGTTAGTATTTTGGAGCACATGTCCTTTCTCTGCACATAAATTTGAAGGCTCATCTCTGCTGTCAAGACCGCGGAGGCCTGGGATTGGCGGAGCGAGGGGTGTGTACGAATCATGCTAAAGCTACACAACATGTCCAGAATGGAAACATCACATCTCTGGTTTCACTGTGTTTATAAAGGTCAGGAACACTCATTAGCAGCACTGTTTATAAGTATTAAAGCTGCACTGAGTAACTTTTTTGTGTCGGGGTCCATCACCTGCTTTTTTCTAAGGATATGGTTTATATTGCTCTGCCTGGAATGTTCCACAGTATGACATTAAACAGCTCTATCTTACATTTATTCAATTACAGGTGATTTTATAGCTCAAAAATACCTAGAAAAATAGGTATTCTGACTGTGAGCAGGGTTGCCCCTCCACAGAGCTGACTTGTAACTTGGTCTGGTTTGGTGTCTCATGAAGATAAAGAGGTCTAATGCCATACTGTGAAACATTTCAATCAAAGCAATGAAATCTCCATGGAGAAAAGCATTTGATGAACCCTCCACCAGAAACATTACAAAATGCATCTTTAATAATGCTATTAATTGTGTTTTTAATTGTTGAAAAATACTAGAGCTGAAGTTACCTGGCCAGCCAAATGATATCTCTCTGTATTTCCTATACACCGCGATACCATTTGGACACTCTCCATCCACTCTCGCTCCTCCGGTTCCAAACCGACTCCGCGATTCTGATTCGTTCAAAGATGGTGACGTCAGTGCACCCGCCTTTGCCCGCAAAGTCACTCTTAGGCAGCGGAAGTTCCGCCTCAGTTTTGAATCAAGATGGCGCAATCTCTGATTGGTTCACTTAGCTGTCTGTCTACGCGCAACCGCAGCGCATTCTGTGGATCAAGCGTTACCAGACTCATCCGCTGGTACAGCGATGAGTCATGGATTCTTCCAGGCAAGAGCTGAAGGATATTACAAAACAAATCTGCTTTTCTCCATGCTGATGTTATTGCTTTGCCTGAAATGCTGCACTGTGGTGTTACATTTCTGGTGTTTTATTGCTCGAATATACCTTCGAAAAACAGAGCTTCCTTGTCTCTGATCTGACTTGACCCTGATGTTTAAAGGAAAAGTAACATTTTTTTTACAATCTGAGCCTTCTTTCGGCAATAAAACAAGTAGTTTAACTCACCCATAGCAGTTTGGTGTCAATTGGAGTGGTATCGCAGAAGTTATGTTGGAGCCGTTCTGTTCTAGTAATTATCCCGTATCCGTTAGCATGGTGCTCGTATCATATGCTCGGGGCATTACTTTGCGGTGTCCAAATAACACAAACTTTAGCACTTTTCAAATCACAGAAGATCGCTGTGTCAGGGTAGACTTTTAGTAGTCTGGTTAACACCTGACCATATCACAAGTGAGATATGGGTCTGGAAACTCGCTTCGAAAAATCCTGTAGCGGAGGTGTGGTTAGCGATCGCCAACGGCCGTTTATTGGGCGTTATGAATGTCTATCATTGAGCGTATACGTAAGTCCATAGCTAATCATGTCAGTTGTCAGTTCAAACTACAAGCTTCCGTTTGTCATGTAGTACGCGTCACCGTCTTGCCACACCTCCCCCGCTCTCTGATTGGGGCCCTAAATCTGGGACTCTCGCTTGGACGAGTTTCCAGGCCGCCTTCCAGTTCGAAGCGAACGGAAGCGGCCTGGGAATTCCCAGGCTAGACTTTTAGTGGATTCCAAAACGGCCTGAAACCCGATATGCAGCTATAGTTTCATTTGATGACATCATCAGAGAGGACAGTGCGCATGCGTGAACTCAGCTGTTTTGTAAACACCGCTAGTCCGAAAGAAGCTAACACCGCTCTGAACTTTACTTTTCTGTTGCGATATCGGGTTTCAGGCCATTTTGGAATCTACTTAAAGTCTACCCTGACACAGCGATCTTCTGTGATTTGAAAAGTGCTAAAGTTTGTGTTATTTGGACACCGCAAAGCAGTGCCCCGAGCACTCACGCTAACGGATACGGGATCATTAGTAGAACAGAACGGCTCAACAAAAGTTCTGCGATACAGCTCCAATTGACACCAAACTGCTATGGGTGAGTAAAACTACTTGTTTTATTGCCGAAAGAAGGCTCAGATTGTAAAAAAAACGTTAATTTTCCTTTAATGCCATACGGTAAAACATTCTAGGCAAAGCAATAATATCTCCAAGGAGACAAGCAGGTAGGGGACCCTCTACTAGAAAAGTTACATTGTGCAGCTTTCATCTCAATTTAGTGTCATTGCAGACAGCGTCAAAAACATGTTGATTTTGGTATTTAGAACAGATATAATATAGTAAAACTAGATACTAAATCTAGTATCGAAACTAGATACTCATTTGAGAAGTTATACATAATAAAGTCACATTCACAGGAGAGAAATGAATCTATCCTGCCTTTCCTATGCCCATGGAGCACTATGGCACCTACCTGAAAGACTGAGGGATTACACAGATATGAGGTCACATGGAAGTTATTAAATAAAGATTTGGTGAAAGGAGAAATTGAATTTGTCAACTGGACAAAGTTTATTTGGTCGAAAACGTTTCGCAACTCATCCGAGTTGCTTCGTCAGTTCTGGTTAGAGTGCTGATGGACACTGCTTATATCTAGCTGCAGGGAGGAGCTAACTACACTGAAATTATTCTGAAACTATCCCATCTCTTTGTTTTCAGCTTTCTGTCTTTTGTTTTTAGTTTCTCTCTCTCTTGTGAAGTAGCTGTTTTGTTTCTCCAATGTAGCGCTCACTGCAGTCTTCACTACACTGAACAAAACAGCCACTTCACAAGAGGATGTACCAACACAGACGGGCGTGCCAGAGTGGACCGTCATCTGCCGTACATCTCCACCTAGAAGCCACGGGCCACTCCTTTGAGGACAGTGAGGTTCAGATCTTAGCCAGGGAAAAGAACTGGTTTGAGAGGGGAGTTAAAGAAGCTATTTTTGTCAAAAAAGAGAATCCTTCTTTGAACAGGAATGGGGGAGTCAGACACAATTTGTCCCCCATCTATAATTCCATTCTCAAACCTAAATCAAAACAAACAAAGGAAACAACAGGGCAGCCAGGTCAGGTCCAGAGGTGTAAAAACACACATTAGGGTATGAATAGGTATGCTAAACTAGACGCCAGAGAGAAACTGAAAACAAAAGATAGAAACTGAAAACAAAGAGGTGGGATAGTTTCAGAATAATTTCAGTGTAGTTAGCTCCTCCCTGCAGCTAGATATAAGCAGTGTCCATCAGCACTCTAACCAGAACTGACGAAGCAACTCGGATGAGCTGCGAAACGTTTTCGACCAAATAAACTTTGTCCAGTTGACAAATTCAATTTCTCCTTTTACCATGGATTCTACTTGGACGACAGAGGGATTCTTCACGCAAAATTAAAGCCCCAGTGTGTAGGATTCGTGGCGCATAGGTGGATGGTGCTATTGCACTTTCTGTTTTAGCTACGGCAGACCTCGAGGGTCACCCGGGCGCGCCGTAACGCGGACAGCTCTCGTACCCACGCACGAGCCGCGCGCCACCACTGTATAAATAAAACGCGGCCCCGTTTTTTTTTTTTTCTTCTTTTCTCATGAAAACACACATTCCCGATCATGTACCATGACACTCTACACATCAAATGAAACCTTACAGTCTCCTCTTTTTGACTATGCAATTCATTTCCCTGCACAACAATCACTCCCTGAGCACATGGGGCTTTTATACGGAAAAGAACAAAATGAGGTTATCCAGCTATAGTTTCATTTGATGATGTCATCAGAGAGGACAGTGCGCATGCGTGAACTCAGCTGTTTTGTAAACACCGCTAGTCCGAAAGAAGCTAACACCGCTCTGAACTTTACTTTTCTGTTGTGATATCGGGTTTCAGGCCGTTTTGGAATCTACTAAAAGTCTACCCTGACACAGCGATCTTCTGTGATTTGAAAAGTGCTAAAGTTTGTGTTATTTGGACACCGCAAAGCAGTGCCCCGAGCACTCACGCTAACGGATACGGGATCATTGGTAGAACAGAACGGCTCAACATAAGTTCTGCGATACTGCTCCAATTGACACCAAACTGCTATGGGTGAGTAAAACTACTTGTTTAATTGCCGAAAGAAGGCTCAGATTGTAAAAAAACTTTAATTTTCCTTTAAGATCTGGTTATAGTTTTATGAAATCATGACCTGAAAAATGCGATGCAAACAAGTGTTAGGAAAAGTGGACTAAAGCAGTCTGATAGAATGGAGTTAAACACAGTTACAGTTTTCCAGCAGGTTAGTTTGTCTGAGTCAAAATCAAAACACCCAGCATTGCCAAATCAAAGTGATGTAATCATTTCTGGTATGAGATTAACAAATCACCGTCCTTGTCATGTCTTCATTCTGTCATATAGTCACACACTCTAAATTAGTGTTGTTATGATGCTAAAACTCTATTTCAATACTAAGAAATGGACTTGATACTCCTTACAGATTCTGATACCACAATGAAAAAAAAAACAAAAAAAAAAACTCACATTTAGACTATATAATGTGATTTTCAACATTAAATTGTAGTACTTCTTATTATAGCTCCATGCCTGGTTTACAACTCAAAAAACAATACACTTTAATCCTGGTTCAGGGCAGATTCAGGCAAAATTTTCACTATAAAACTATTAATACTGTTTAATTACATTGTGGAACTCACCCCAAACCAGCCACCCTGAATATCCGCCTCATCTTTGCAACTCTATGACTAAATAATCATAAAAAAGTATTATTATTGTTCATATAAACCTCTTTTTGCATAGTCCCAGGTGTCCCTTTTTTGACCAATTTCATCTAAACCAGGACTAAGCCAAGATTAAACCAAGACTATATCAACTCTAAACCAGGACTATCACAATGTTTGACTAATCTGATCCCTGACAACAGTAAAGAGGAGCATAAACTGTCATTTGTTTTGCCAAAATACAGAAATCCAAGTTTGTGAATGAACATAAAGCAAAAAAATGCAGTGACAGAAGCCCCTCAGATACTGACTGACACCTTGCATGCTCTTTTCACAGTTTTATTTACATCAGCCATCCTATAACAAATCATTTCTTATGTTTTTGGTTTGTTTTATTTGGTTTGGCTGTGCCGCGTGGTGGGGAATCAAACAAAGCAGGACGCGGTAATCATGTGCTAGAATTGCATCACCTTTTAATGAGCTATTCTTGAATGTTTAGGTTTCACATTTGCGCAATCAAGTGCACAAATCACTCAAATCAGCACACATTTCTATGACACAACAAATGAACGAACATGTAAGCGTGCTTATTTCACTTTATGTAATTTTATTGTGGCTTATTTAATTCATCAAACTCACCTCCAATGCAGCCAGCCAGGAAATCCATCCTCCTCTTCTTGGCAGCGCTGTTTCAATGGATAACTAAAGGGTACACTGTTGCTATAAACCTTATGAAGTAATCTGGAAGAGTCGTAAAAAATCGGACACGCTCTGTTTAATAATCTCGTGAACTTAATGACACTGTAACCTAGCGACTATTACACTACAGCCGCTAGCACCTGCTAAAAGCTATGCGAGTGTAGCGCAAATGCGGAAAAGCGACATAAAAACTGTCCTCTCGCTGTTTTTTAATGTTGTGCTGCAAAAGTTAAAATGATAAAATTTAATATAAGGTCCGCACGGCTGGAGAAACCTGCTGTTTGGTGATTGTCGATACCCTTCCCGCTGTCTGCTTACCTGGCCAGCCAAATGATATCTCTCTGTATTTCCTATACACCGCGATACCATTTGGACACTCTCCATCCACTCTCGCTCCTCCGGTTCCAAACCGACTCCGCGATTCTGATTAGTTCAAAGATGGTGACGTCAGTGCACCCGCCTTTGCCCGCAAAGTCACTCTTAGGCAGCGGAAGTTCCGCCTCAGTTTTGAATCAAGATGGCGCAATCTCTGATTGGTTCACTTAGCTGTCTGTCTACGCGCAACCGCAGCGCATTCTGTGGATCAAGCGTTACCAGACTCACTCGCTGGTACAGCGATGAGTCATGGATTCTTCCAGGCAAGCTGTCTGCGCCAAGGAGGTTTATTTCTGTAGCGGACAAGCTAGCGTGCGCGCAGGACACATACATATGACTCTAGAGGGGCACCTGACCGGCTGATTACGGGAAACCGGCCGCCATCTTGTGACTGTTAAAACGGCTTTCTTATATTTAGGTCCAAGCATGGCAGAAATGAAGATAGACGTTGTAATATAGTGAAAGTTTTGTTTTGAAATGCGAAAATCGTATGCTCAATATCAAAATAGTGCAGTGATCTTAATTTTATCATTTTCATCCATTGCATATCATTTATAAGTCGCCTCAATATCGTTTTCCCAATGTGCAATATTGTTGTTTTTTCAGTACTCCTATCGTGCAATATCGTTTTTCCAATTTTTCAATACTCTCCCTGTCACTGTTTTCATTATTATTACTACTATTATTATTATTTTTTATTATTATTATTATTACCTTTATGCCATTTTTGCCTGCATGTACTTGTCTTCTTGTTCAAACTGTCCCTACCTGGAGCTACTGTGACAAGTAAATTTCTCCTGTGTGAGATCAATAAAGTCTTATCTTATCTTATCTTATCTTATCAAAGATCAAAGATCAAAGTCAGCCTTATTGTCAATTCTGCTATATGTGTTCAACATACTGTACAGTGAATCGAAATTTCGTTTCTCTCTGGCCAAGTAGTGCAAAAAAGACAGTGTACAAAATACAATATAAAGACGAAACAAAACAAAAACTATTTATTCCGTAAAATAATTCAAAACAATGGTAAACGTGAAACATTTGTAACTATTTTTCAGTCACATTAACCCCACAATGCTTTCTGAGTTTAACTTTCTTAACTTTCTATTAAGACACCACAATGTATTTGTATGTCAAATAATATAACACAAGATATGTCCCAACTGCCAAACTGTGTAGAAAAAAAAGTTAAAGTTAGCATATTTAGTGTTTTGAGAGAAATCTAGCTTCTGTTGAGCTTTAACAAGTGCATCAAAGTCAGGTGCATGTTTGAGGTGGAGATGTAAAGCACGTCCGACAGATGATCATCAGTACAATTGCATCAGTACAAATGCATTATGTACAATTTTGAAAGTAGGTTTTATTTTCTTAATTCCAAGCAACCTTTCGCGGGCCGTATTTGGCCCCCGGGTCTTGAAATGCCCGGGTCTGCTCTGGAAGATCTGCTGCATTTGCTGCCACATATGGTTTCCGTACATTGTACACTGTAATTTCCCCATTGTTGGACAAATACATGTTTATCTTATCTTTATAATCTGAACAACAGGATAAGATGAGTTAGCCTACTTAGTCTGGACTGAGAAGGCACAGCAAATACAGCGGTTTCTTGTTCAATGGTTTTAGTGACCAGTCAGTTGGCTCATTGGCTCTTGAAGACTTGAAGTGGACCAGTTCATAGGTCGACTCAAAGTCCTTTCTTTCACAACAAACAACAGTGCCCCACACCCCCTTACCCCCCTTGACATCCATGTCACCTGGTGTTTGGGACACTGGTTAGTGTTTTTACCTCACAGAGAGGAGGGTCTGGGTTTGATTACCTGACTAGAGTCTGTGTGGAGTCTTGCATTTTCTCCCCATGCCTCATCTTAAACAGACCTGCAGAATCTCTTAATGATAGCACACATAGTTCTACCATCCACCACCTTTCATTATTTAACCTGTGAATATGATGAGAATATAAAGTGCTTTACCTCAGTTCTGTTTAAAATCACAACCAAACAATGACCTTGTATTTTTATTACATTTTATCACATATTTTTATTATATTGTTTACTTCTTCCCCTGCACTTTTGCAACACTTTTTTACCATGTACTATTACTGCATGTTATTCGTACTTCTGACTATCTTAGCAAGTCAACGGTTCTACTGATCCTAAGTATTTCATTGCATTGTTGACCCTGTGTTGATTCTGCATATGACAAATAAACAATCTTGAATCTTGAATCTTGAAAACTTGAAAAAGATCCAACCGTGGTTTTGAATCACTTTGCCATAGCATGTCACATGTCAGTAGTGACATTATGAAAGATAATACTGTCAATAAGAAATCTATTCATTTTAAAGTAAAGATAATACTCCCTACAACTGTATAACAACTCTTAAAGGAAAATTAATGTTTTTTTACAATCTCCTTCTTTTGGCAATAAAACAAGTAGTTTTACTCACCCATAGCAGTTTGATGTCAATTGGAGCAGTATCGCAGAACTTATGTTGAGCCGTTCTGTTCTACTAGTGATCCTGTATCCGTTAGCGTGAGTGCTCGGGGCACTGATTTGCGGTGTCCAAATAACACAAACTTTAGCACTTTTCAAATCACAGAAGATCGCTGTGTCAGGGTAGACTTTTAGTAGATTCCAAAACGGCCTGAAACCCGATATCTCAACAGAAAAGTAAAGTTCAGAGTGGTGTTAGCTTCTTTCGGACTAGCGGTGTTTACAAAACAGCTGAGTTCACGCATGCGCACTGTCCTCTCTGATGACGTCATCAAATGAAACTATAGCTGGATATCGGGTTTCAGGCCGTTTTGGAATCCACTAAAAGTCTACCCTGACACAGCGATCTTCTGTGATTTGAAAAGTGTTAAAGTTTGTGTTATTTGGACACCGCAAAGTAATGCCCCGAGCATATGATACAAGCACCATGTTAACGGATACGGGATCATTAGTAGAACAGAACGGCTCCAACATAACTTCTGCGATACCACTCCAATTGACACCAAACTGCTATGGGTGAGTAAAACTACTTGTTTTATTGCTGAAAGAAGGCTCAGATTGTAAAAAAAAACATTACTTTTCCTTTAAGTAACTGATTACCTTATGCTCTGTCAATCAGTACATTATTGCACTGCTGTTCTGATCTCCTGTATAGCTGTGAGTTTATATTTTATTACTTATTTTTCTAAATAGTAGACCTATAAATACTATTATAATACTGCTATAAATAAGACTAGAAGTCAATCTAAAAAACAAACACAATTAAAAAACATACATTAATTTGAATAGACCATCCAGTCAAAACATGGCCCCTGGGACATGTGTGCTCTAGTGTGTTCACTCTCTGGTCCCAGGACTTACCGGCGTAGGGAGGGAGGGTTTCTAGACCAATCCGAACCCGGGGTCCGCGCCGACACCCCGCACGCACCCGCGCGCGGACCGTGATTGGCTGCAGAAGGACGGGCTCCCCACGGCGCAGTGCGTCACCGGGCCGCGTGATGTTTTGCTTTGGGCTCCTGTCACTGAGGTTAAATCACACAGTTCAAATGTCAGTCACACTCTATGGTTAAATGCACACAGTATATGGACTATACCACTGAATACACTGAAGGTCAAAGGGCCTATATTACGCTCTTTTCTCATCTATGTTATGTTTCTCCATCAAAAATGACCCAGAGTTGTGTTTTGTTTCATTCACACATGTTTAACACACAAATCCTGCATATTTAGGCTGAGTTCTTCTCTCAAACAGAAACACTCTGTTCTGTGGGGTAATACTGTACTAGGGTGACCACCGGCATGAAACAGGAAAGGAGGACACTTGTGTCCAAAAAGGAGGACAAAGGCCCTAAAGTGAGGACACCTTGGTTTTTTTTTTTGGTTTTTTTTATTTATTTATTTTCCCTCGGGGGGATTATGAATAATGTATGAAGTTAACATATATTTATTAACATGAAACACCCATCAAAAACAAAAATGTGGTAAATTATGGTCAAGACAATATGAACAAAAAACAATATCATCACTAATTCACTGAAAAAACACAGTCTTTGCCATGCCATCATATGACATGGCAAAGAAGAAAGAAATGCAGAACTAGTAGTTCTGCATTTTACTTTTAAAGATCCCATGACATGGTACTTCTTGATGCTTTTATATGGCTCCTTAATGGTTCCCTAATACTGTAAATGAATCCTTCTTCAAAATCAACACTCAGTGCATAAGAAACAGAGATAAGATGAGAAAGAGTAATTTTTCTGTCTCTGAACCGTCCATTATGGGTGTTGTTGCTTGAATGCAAATGAGGAGAAAAGAGATGGCCTATAGTAGAGGGTGGGGGCGTGGCCAAACTCTCCACTCTCAGCTCTGCGCTCTGATCCATTTCCGTGTTTTTGCACGGGGGGAGAGATTTGACGCGTTCCATTGAAAAATAAACACATTTCCACATAAAATAAAATTAAACCACTGCTGTTCAAAGGTCCAGAGGCTCAGATAAAGGACTTCCGAGCCTAGAAACACTTGGACGTGCCTCCAGGCAAATAAAAAAACGTATTTCGCATTGCCTAGCGCATTCGCAGTCCAAACTCTCTGGGCGTGATTTACAGAGACGCTGAGTACAGACAGACGGGGGTGGAACTGCATTTGCATTTCTTTTTTCGATCTGACGTCAATAAGGTGCCTTGTTCAAAATCGCCCGTTTGAGCTCCGATTTTTAGTAACGGGGGGGGGTTAACAGGGTAGGGGAGCTCACATTAATGTTCAAAAACCTCAGAAAGTGAAAATTTCATGCCATGGGACCTTTAAGAGGTAAGATCTCGCTACCTGGATTTGTGCAATTCGCACAAAATCCCCAAAATTATTTGCAATTATGAAAGCCGTAATGTAAATATTGTAACGTATTTTAACTGTCTACATTGAGAGGAAACGTAAGCGAAACCTGTTACGCACGGCACTAAAGAAAACAACGTTTTAAGGGACAGTAATAAGGCGATGAAGATGGAAGAAGGAGCCAAGTTGCACCTCAAAGAGTGGCTGATAGCGCAGATAGAGAGCGGACAATACGAGGGGCTGACGGGCTGTATCAGAATGTTTGCATACGACACAACATCGCAGAGTAGCAAGTGTAAATAATGGGTGGGGATTTATGACGATTTATGCAACGGTGGCCGATGAGGGTCCGAAAGGAGGACAAAATGTAAAAAGGAGGACACGCGACAGACGGCCGGACAGACAGCTCTAAAACCAGACTGTCCGGATGAAATCCGGACGAATGGTCACCCCAGGTAATACAGGAAGTGCTCCACTGTGCCCTTAAACTCCTTACACCTTCATTAGAATCATTTGCATAATTCAGCCCTGGAAATTCCACTCTAAAGATAAAAACCGTAACTATTTGTCTAGTTTATTACTTTACCTAGAATGTCCCATCGTATAGCATTAACATTATGCATTTCCACGAAGAAAGGCAGGTGACAGTACCAGGCCAAGTTAGAGGGCAGATGGTTGGAGACTGAGGCAGCACCTGCAGTTTATTTGAGCAATTTGCAGGTTCCATTTAAGATTAATTTCACAAATACAAACTCAAATACAAACTTATGTCACATGTCTGCAATTCCGTTTGCTCAAAATGAAAATGAATGTAAAAGTGGATAAGTTGATTCCAAAACTGTGAAACATTCTAGGAAATTTGTATGCATATAGACTCTATACAAATGCAGGTATTGGGAGAAAATGTGTGCATGCAATTGAAATCAAGATAGGAATAATATATTTTATACAAGAGTTAGTTTAAAAGTATAGGCTATAAATTCTGAATATGTATATATATATATATATATATATATATATATATATATATATATATATATATATATATATATATATAATATGGCATGCCGTTTAGGAAATTAAAGAATATATTGAATGGATATGTCTGAATATATAGAATGAAGCCTGAATTTATAGAATGAACGCTTGAATATATAAAATGAAGCCTGAATATATAGAATGAAGCCTGAATATATAGAATGAACGCTTGAATATATAAAATGAAGCCTGAATATATAGAATGAAGCCTGAATATATAGAATGAACGCTTGAATATATAAAATGAAGCCTGAATATATAGAATGAAGCCTGAATATATAGAATGAACGCTTGAATATATAAAATGAAGCCTGAATATATAGAATGAAGCCTGAATATATAGAATGAACGCTTGAATATATAAAATGAAGCCTGAATATATAGAATGAAGCCTGAATATATAGAATGAACGCTTGAATATATAAAATGAAGCCTGAATATATAGAATGAACGCTTGAATATATAGAATGGATATGTCTGAATATATAGAATGAAGCCTGAATATATAGAATGAACGCTTGAATATATAAAATGAAACCTGAATATATAGAATGAACGTTTGAATATATAAAATGAAACTTGAATATATTGAATGGATGCTTGAACGCGAGGCGGATGCACCACCGGCATGAAACAGGAAAGGAGGACACTTGTGTCCAAAAAGGAGTACAAAGGCCCTAAAGTGAGGACACCTTGTTTTTTTTTTTTTGTTTTTTTTTCCCTCGGGGAAAACAAAGAATGTGCGCTGAGAATGTGCACTGCTCGCACATTCTGCATTTCGGATGTCGCGCACAGGAATTCCAAGCATTACTAGTTGCAATAGAATAATATTTTGTCTTTAGGGAACAAGGAGCAGACCACCCGGCTCACTGAGCTGAGGCGGGACTTGTTCCATCTCGCAGATGGCCATGCGGTCCACGGACTGCACTCAGAGCTCAGCGAGTATGCACCGCCTCGACTGCAGACTGGGACCACGCTCCGAACCGTGCACTCGATGAATTGGGAAACGGCGAACATCGCAGAGTAGCAAGCGTAAATAATGGGTGGGAATTTATGACGATTTATGCAACGAAAGGAGGACAAAACGTAAAAACGGAGGACACGTGACAGACGGCCGGACAGACAGCTCTAAAACCGGACTGTCCGGACGAAATCCGGACGAATGGTCACCCTATGCACTAAAGCCGTGTCCCAGTTCGAGGGCTGCAGCCTCCGTTGGCTCCATTTTTGGCCGCACGACGGCATGACACGGCCTGTCCTATTTCATACAGCCCAAAACACGGAGCGAAAACATGGAGCAAAAAGCCCGTCCGGAGAGCGGAGAAAACATGTGAGTATACGCTTTTAACTTTAGGAAATCATTACTAACGCAACCGTAAATGTAAAATACGGCCACACACCACAAAACTGTCAAATAAGTTGTTGTTTTTTTTTTAACTGCGTGAACCTCGGAGCTTTGAGGGAAAGTTTAGCTAGTAATCTGCTAACTCGATGGAAAGTCAGTTCAAACTTTCTTATTTGGACAGATGTCCATCAAACACTTTTTATATTTTTACTGTCAGGGGAAAAAGACTACAGAGGCATTATTGAAGGTATGAACTCCTTCGCCTCGTTTTCACGGACAGGGGACTAAACACTTGGCCAGTGTAGCTTGTATGATAAAACCCACATTATTTCATGCAGTAAACTTAAAAGACACAGTTTGACTATATCAAAGTTTATTTTTTACTTGTAAATAACGTAATATAAGCCTCCATTGTATGCATTTAATTCTGGGAATGCATTACTTGTTTTTTTTACAATCTGTGCATGTTTGTAAAGTGAAGAGTAAATACCACTGCCTGGACAGGTCAGTTTTAAGATGGACATTAGGCTCATTTAACAGGTGCAGACACTGGTGTAGATACTAGACACCTGTGTCTGTTATGTTCATCACATCTAATGTAACAATGAATTTTACCCCCGTTGCACTGTTGTTTACTACTGTTATTGCACATTGACTACTGGAATTTTAGTACTGTTGTTTACTCCTGTTACTGCACTAGAATTACTACTGTTGCACATTTATTTTTATTTTATCTTAACTCCTATGCACATTCTACTGCACATGACCAAGTCACTGCTGTATCTTCCATTGCACATTTTGATGCACACTGCACACTTTGGAAATCTGTATATAGTATAGTTTATTTATTATGTTGCACTGTTTTAAGATTTTAGATCGTAGACTTTAGTTTTAACTTAGATCTCTGTCTTAGATAGTTTTTTGTTGTGTTTTGTCTTCATATTGTATTTTGTACACTGTCTTTTTGCACTACCTGGCCAGAGAGAAACAAAATTTCGATTCACTGTATGTTGAACACATATGGCAGAATTGACAATAAAGCTGACTTTGAACTTTTGAACTTTGAACAATGAGAAAAGTGTTTGAAATGTTTTGTATGAATTTTCTTTTCTCATCTGCAGCCTCCTATATGAGGACACAACACTGCTGGGGCCACAGAACTGTTGGCTGAGGAGATGCTCATGGGTCATGAAATTGGTCAAATGCAGAAGACAAGGTAAAGCTACTAAACTGCCCTGGAGGTGTGCTGACCCAGACGTCATGCTCATATTGAAACCATTATTTAAATAGTAAAAATACACATTACTCATATTTGTGGGATTCCTCTATTAATTTAGCTGTTTCGATTATTTAAACTATCTTTGGATCTTGATGTACATGTACTGTGAACCTAATTTTCCTGTAATAGTTTTCTTAATGTGTGTGTAATTATGTTTTTACATTGCAGGACAGGACTTTGAACCAATCAGACATAAGACACATTCTGCTCTTCCTCCTCCAGAAGACAAGAGATGCAGCTTAGTGGCCCGAGTACATTGGATCATGTCTCCACTGTTTTGTGTCCAGACTCACTGAGGAGGAGGTCCAGACTTAATTAACAGACAGTTAATGATGTTAACACCCTTTTCCATACATGTTGTTACCATTAGACAATGACACGATTTATCTCTAATAATCAGCATTGGGGATATGATTAATTGACTAAATGGGTAAGACAAATAACAGTAACATAACATAGTAACATAGCATCACGGCTCAACTCAGACATTTCCTACATAACTATGTCCTGTGTCCTTGCCTTTGACTAGGAAGAACTTTGGATTTTAGCACACAAAACTCTGAATCTATGTCATGGTATTTCACGTCCTGTACATGACCACAGACAACATATTCGTAGGCGTCCAGTGACTTATAGGCTCGCAATTTCTCCCTCGTGTACACACTGGGTTTCTCTATTAAATAAGTATAAATATCTGGCCACTGTATATTAGGCCACTTGCCAACATCATCCACCCACTCACTGATCGCATTAGGATCTGGCAGTCGGACCCCATTTGCCAAAGTCAGCTTGTTCAGGTAACATTCGCGATCTTTTGACGAAAGTCCCTTTCCATACACTGACGAGTTGCGGAGTTCTGCCATGCTTCCGTTGCCAGCTGCGCGCGCAACCGCGCCTTTGTTTACTAACAGAAAAAGGGTCTATAAATGGCTTATCTGTGGACATTGTAAATATAAGTTATATAGTAAAACCGGATAAATGTGACGAAGATGGTTCAGAGGAAACAGGACATTATTAATGTTTAAGTGACTGTAAGGGGTGGGATTCAAAAAGTTAACACTTCTTCCCATAACCCTTTGAGATATGTTTACTTCTGTAAAGGAATTATATTAATATGCCTACATGTACATGTATACGTGTAATGTATTATGTACTGTATATTGACTTTGTGACATACTCAATAAAAATTCATCATTCATTCATTCATTACAAATAAATGAGATACTGTACAGTTTATTACAAGTCATTACATTTTAAGTACTGTACAGCGGTGTAGGAAAATATCGATTTTTGCAGCTCCTCTTTTATCTTTAAATTTTCAGCTCGTAGTGCGTCACACTCCTGTCGCAGGTTGACATAGTCTGCCTGAAGTTGACTCTGTCTCAGGTTCAGATCATCATACACTGTCTTTGGAATTTAAGATAGAAAAGTGAATAATTAGTACGTGGTGCAACCAGTGCAGTAAGTTTAAGTTGTAAGTGCATTCCAGGTAGTTATACGATTTAAGCAAAGAAAGAACATTCTTGGAAGGGATGGGTTTTCAAGAATTTCATCTTACAATCACAAACATTAAAGTGCAACACAGGACAACATTTATATGCACAAGCAGATTCATACCTAACCATTAAATAACCATAAATAAATAAATGAACAGTACAGTACAGAAGAGTCAAGTCAGAGTGCTAAGATAGCACTAAGATGCTTAGTGTCAGTAATAAAAGCAGCAGATGTAGTGCTTATGCAAGAGAAAACAAACTAAAAGGGGAAAAAATGAGAGGGGGATAACTTAAATTACTCTTAACCTGCCCATCTTTGAATGAGGATTCTGGCTTTGTTTTCTGTACGAAAATACAGAAGGCACGAAATTAGGACTACCTGCAAATGTACATGTTTATTTACTAGCCTAGCCTGCTAGCTGCTAACCAAGCCTAACACCAGCTTATCAAAATTCAGCTACATTTCATTATTTATTTACATCATACAGGCAATCACTAATGTAAACCGGGCTTTCCAGCTAAATAGACAACCTTACCTGATATAAAGTGGGCGCTGCAGACGCGAGCATTTCTGAATGTTTTCATTCCAGTCAACGCGTTTGATCGCCTGCAGCCACAGACGGCGCCTGTTGCTTTGAAATGGTCGTGATCCTCTTGGAATCCGGTAAAACTTTAGTCCGCTGGTAGAATATCGATTTTGGCAACCATACACACAACAACCAGACATTTTGCTGAAATTGGAAGCTGGAATGTGCTGGAAAAGTTCGTGTCTCTAAATGAATAGGGAGTAATGGCACGTCCATTGCCAAATGCGCGCGCAGCTTTTTTGTCACCGCCCTCATAAAAGGGTGAATGCTTGAATATATAAGATGAAACTTGAATATATTGAACGAACGTTTGAATTTATAAAATGAAACTTGAATATATTGAATGAACGTTTGAATATATACTTGAGTAAGCTTTTACACACATGTACTCAAATTACAAATAAAAAAAAACATTAGTATTTTAATTTATTAAAAAAAACAACAACTATGGAGCATGTTTAGGTTGGTAGGGGAAACCGGAGTGCCTGGAGGAAACCCACCCAGACACAGGGAGATCATACAAACTCCACACAGAAAGGCCCGGGCGACCTGAACCTTCTTGCTGTGAGGCATGAGTGCTAGTCACTCAGCCACCGTGCCGCCAACAGAGGGAAAAAAAAACATTACACATTTATACATTACAGATGAACAATTTACACATTTACACCCTCTACACTATTAACATTATCAAAATCTATAAAGCTCTCAAAAAATAATTCTAAAAACACAAATTTTAAAACATATATTATTATTACACATTATTACGCAACATTTACACCCTGTACACTTAACATTATCAAAATGTATAAAGATCTAAAAAAAAAATCTAAAAATACTAATTCTAAAAAATATATCAGTTATTACACATTTACACCCTCTACACTATTTAAACTATTTATCAAAACCTAAAAATCTACTATTTCCATGTTCCAAATCTAAATATTTATAACAAACCTGCACTACTCTTTACATGAATTTACAATAAATTTATAAACTAGGAACATTTACTACAAGTATAATCTGTGTGTGTAGAATCTGTATATTTGACACATTCGAAATGGGCACATCGAAGACACGTCCCACACTGGCGCCATCTTTTGTTTAGATGTCATTTGGTATGGTACAGCTAGAGGAGGTTGCCAGTATGAGCGACGCTGCCAAAAATTTAGTTGCAGCAATACTAGGCAGTGAAGATGCTATTAACACCCTTGCAAATGCCTGCCATTTTTCCAGCCAAAATACCAACGTTAATTTACATCGCTCTACGGACCAAGAAATACATGCTCTATTCAACAGAGGCAGACATCAGGCTAACTTTCTATATGACATGCCTGCGCCCTCACAGGCAATACCTCCTGTATTGCCTGTGAGGGCGCAGGCACCTGCCCCTATCTACAACCTGCGTCCCTATACACGAAAGTGCCCAAGACAGAAGAGGTAAGGAAATAATTTAATGCGTTTTAATTGCGGTCGAAAAAAGTTTAATTTCATTTTCGCTTATTAGTCACATCGAACAACAGAAATATCAGAGATATTAAACATGCTAGCATTAATTAGCGGCTAATTTTACAGTAATAAGGTTTTCTATTATCTTACTCAGAGGGAGAAGGTTAAGGAGAGAAACCATTCCAGTTCTCTCATGAGAGATGCCAGTGCATGTAGTGAGAGTTGAGTGTATGTTTCTGTGCAAATAGGATACTTTCCCCTGCCGGTATCGGAGATGTTAAACATGCTTTAGGCTAAGGCTACGTTCACACTGCAGGACTTAATGCTCAATTCCGATTTTTTTTGTTTCCAGTTAAATGCGAATTGTATGTGATCTCCAGTGTGAACGCTAAACTCCACAAAAGTGTCCCGCATGCGCTATGGAGGACACGATGACGTCACACGCAGCGAACACGCTCAATGTTTACGGAAGTAGCCTAAAGTTGCTTTCGTACCGGAGCCAAAATATGCAGCTTATTTGTTTTAAGGAGAAGACGGAGAAGGAGAAGGACAAGGTTTTTGGGGCAGTTTTGTGCAGGGATGAAAGTGGCCAATCATGAAAAAAGCGGAAAGTCCCCCCCCCCGCTGGAAAATTTTAAAATTCTGAAATTTGGATTTCTATATGCTATATGTTAGCAATAAAGTAAAACTGTACATAAAAGTACAAAAAACAACACATTTTATTAACAGGTACTAGTAGTATATATTGGATTTGTTTTTGCTTTGCACTGTGTCTAATCAGAGCGCATTGAGGAGGAGCTTATGCCCGCTAAAAGGCGCAGGTGAAAAAGCGAGGAGCGACGTGTTAAGTGAGGCACGGGCAGGTAGGATGAGGTATAGGATGTTTTATAAAGTTTAACCTGTGTACACGCAATGGTACACGCTATTACGAAAGAGCAGCGCGCGCTCGCTCGCTCGGTCTGCGGCTCCAGACACGGGCTCACGCGGCCCGCAGTTTAATACGAAGCTTAATACGAGATACACGTACTTTTGTTCTGAATACGGGACGATTCTGTTTTTCAAGGGACGGTTGGCGACCCTAAACACAACTATACATATATATATACACCCAAAATCTTTCTCAACGAACTTGCACAGATGTAAAAAAATAAAATAAAAAATTACCCCGCAGCTGGAAAAAAAAGCGGAGATTCACTAAAAAACGGAACTCTTTAATCCCTGTTTGTGGGGCAGTGGCAGCAACGTCCGTAGAAATGAACGTGTTGGTGCGGAGTCACAGCCAGGAGTGGTGGGATTACTACATGCTTCGCCTCTTCACTGATACGGAGTTTATATACTATTTTCGCATGACGAGAAAAACGTTTGTGTACACATGTTTGTGTACAAACGTTCTGCAGTGTGAACGTAGCCTTAGGCTTAGCCTTAGGCAACGTTCAGCCTGAAGTGACCCAAATCCGATTTTTTCGCCTCCTGTATCTGATCTTCTAATGACAGTCTGAACGACACAGATCAGATTTTTTTCAAATGTGATCCAGGCCACTTGGGCCACGTTCACACTGCAGCCTGAAACGACCCAAATCCGATTTTTTTGCCTCTATGCGACCTGTATCTGATCTTCTAATGACAGTGTGAACGACACAGATCCGATTTTTTCAAATGCGATCCAGGCCACTAGATATGTGGTCCTAAATCCGATACATATCCGATCTTTTGCCATGCGACTTCAGTCTGAACGCCCAGGTCGCATTCATCCGACCTGTGTTTCCTCCAATGAGAGTGGTACAAGTAGGCGTTCACAAATGTACACAAACGTTCTTCTCGTCATGCGAAAAGAGTACATATATAAACTCGTATATAAACTTGTTGCTGCCACTGCTCCGCAAAACGCCGTTGCCAAAACCCTTGTCCTTCTCCGTCTCCTCCTTAAAACAAATAAGCTGCACATGTTTTGGATCCTGTACGAAAGCAACTTTAGGCTACTTCCGTAAACATTGAGCATGTTCGCTGCGTGTGACATCATCGTGTCCTCCAATGCGCATGCGGGACACTTTTGGGGAGTTAAGCATTCACACTGGAGATGACATAACCTGGGAAATCCCAGGCTGCTTTCGTTCGTTCCGATCTGAAAGACAGCCTGGCAACTATGGCAAGCGAGCTCTCTTTACACACAATAGCTCCGTTTATAGGCTACTGTGGGCCAAACCTAGCCTGGTAAACCACCCCCTCGTACTTCATGTCATTCTATACAGAGGGTCTGGAGTCGCTGTTGTTGAAATTCATGGACCGAGCAACTCCTAAACAACCGGCGAACAGAGGGAGGGCTCATGAGCCAGGACGTTGAGTCTGTGTGCTACATTTGAATTGTAGTGTAGGCAGGGTAATAGCATACGTGACGACTAGACGTTAGCCAATGGGTAAAAGCAGAGCCACTTGTTTTAAACTTCAGCAGAGTCCACACCTCCATGAAGAAACCGTTTCTCAGTGCAGTGACTCCAGACCCTCTGTACAAATGAAATGAAGTACGAGGGCCTGGTTTACCAGGTTAGGCTAAACCTGGTGCTTGAATTTAAGCCTAGCACCTGGAGGTGTTTATACTGGACTATTGGCCTAGCCCAGTCCAGTATAAACGCCTCCAGGTGCTAGGCTTAAGTTCAAGCACCAGGTTTGGCCCACAGTATAAACTACGGTTTAAAATGAATTCACTGTTAATACAATGGCCTGTTTATAAACAGGAAAGATAAGTGAATATACATGCATAAATGTAAAATGCAGCTCATATATAACTGATATTCTTTTATGTTTCTAAGGTTTCAGGCACAGTTAGGCAGTTCACATTCTGTACCTCAGTCTTTCACCAAAGAGGTAATTCTCCTCCCAGACCATACATCCACACAGGTGCCAAGGCGTGCCAAAAAAGCGTGGCTTTTTGAAAATGGACATATAAAATCTGCCTTGGAATTTGGCTGTGACTGGGACTCGAACAAAGTAATGCAGGCAATAACGGCAGCCTTTCAGCCAAATGTGGAGGGATGCAGGTAAACTTTTGATCTGTTTGTCACAGTTTTGCCTGTTTTGTCTTATTTGAATTTTTGCAACAATAACATGATATACTAAACTATATACTACTACTCTCTCTCTCTCTCTCTCTCTCTCTCTCTCTCTCTCTCGTCTGTCTTCAACTGTTCCTATCAAATGCATAGATGCATAGATGCTGAATATTGATAAATACAGTAAACTGAAGTTAGTTGAACTGAAAAATGAACAGAATGTAAATTTTTGTGTGCACGCAAATGATGTATTGAAACTAAAACCTTTCATTGTACTGTAGCGTGGACTTTAAGAAAAGTTTCATATACTGTGCTTTTCATTCCCTTAGGTTACAAATCTTGCTGTCATGCCACAACAAACTAGTTGAGCCATCCCTTACCTCCACACAGACTTTGAGTGGAGACCTTGTGAAAAAACTCTTTCACCAGAAGTCCATTTATGTCAGGCCTGACAAGATCATTTTAAGTGAGGAAAAAGAATCTGTAAGTAGTGCTGAAGATTTGAAGAAAAATATGATAGTGGCAGTGACCATGGCAGTATTTTATTTAACATTTTACATAATATAAAAGTTTATGATGTGTTGTTGTTAGTATAGTGTATTGGATCCAAAAAGGTTATTGTATTTATTTGTGTACATTGACAGTCATGGTCTGATGGAGACAGTAGCCATACAAACGGCACGGGTTTGGCAGAAATATCTGGCACTGACAAATGTGGTAAATATGTTTATCTACTGTACTTGCATCTACAAAGAAACTTAAAATGATGTTGGTTCTGTCTTGGGTTTTGCACTATTATATCATATATTAAGTCTTTTTTAAAACTGGAATGCAGTTTAAGTCATATTTTGTGCAGAAAAAATGAAATTATACTAAATCTACCACATAATACATTTATTGTATAAGCCCAAAATGTGTTATGATGCTTATTGTCTTTCTCAAAAGTTAAATGTTAATCTACTATTTTCCCATGTTCGTACAGTCACTGATGGTGTGCCTGACATTTCCAAACAAGATCTCTCAGCCATCCCCACTGTTGAGGCCCAGTCCCTCTCCAGTAATGCGCCTTCCATCTCCAGTGGTGACGAAGTTATCTGGTGTTTTACTACCCAAGATATTTGCACCAATGCACCTTCCATCTCAGCTGAGACCCTCACCATGTCCACTGGTGCTGGTGCCATCACTGTTGATAAGACTCAGACCTTGTTCAGTGGAACTTCTGCCATCTCCAGTATCTCCAGTAGTAACACTACCACTGTCAATGCTAGTGGTGACAGGCATTGCTTCTCTGCTAATAACACCTCTGGTCTGTCCCATGGTCCCACTCAACCCTGTGCATCAGGCAAAAGTTCATCCAGCACATCCTACAGGTACATCTTTTGTAATTTTTTGTCTTATTTCAGACTGTATTTTCATCTGCCTTTTTAAAAATCTGCCTTACAGTGCAATTTTGCATTAGAGTAGATGTACTTGATACTAGATGCTTGCGTCCCATTTTTATTATTTATTCATGCTTAAAGGTGAAATATATGACATTAATATAACAGCAACTATTTCCTATGTAAATATATCATGTAGTCATAGCATCCTGAACAGAGGAAGAAGTTACACTCCCTCTGTGTGTGTTTTGATCTGAACTTCTCAGATCAATAACCAAACATTTGCACGTACGTAAAAGCATGCATATTGGTGCACGGGAGTCCATAGGTCTGCCCCAGTTCATTCCTTGACCTAGTGGTTGCGAGAAAGCTGGTGAATCAGTCATATATTACACCTTTAAATAAATCACTGTCCATTTGAGAACATTTAAGTTATTAGACCATCACAGAAATTCCTAGTCTTGTGGTAATGAAATTGTCTGTGTCAACAAACATCATACATTTGTTATTATAAAATATTTTATTTTATAGCACATATCTTGACCTATTTGAGGAAGAATACCTCTCTGATGACCCTGATCTCCAGGAAGCCATTTCAAAGTCTTTGGATACCAGCGCAAGTGAGAGGTCAGTCTAAAATATTACATACAATCTAAGTATTTAAATTGTAATCCAAGATAGCAATAACTTATTGTCTAGCCTAGAGTTAAATAGCAAAAGGCAAGCCTCAACCTACTGTAAAATTAATTAAATAAATATTAATAACAATGTTGGGGATGTTGCTTTATAATTCAGCAGGTGAGCTATTACCAACATGTTTGTTGTATTTTTTTGATTGTTGTAGTGATTTAAAGATGCCTTTAGAGGGAATAATAGAGCGGATTGCTGCTGGAGTAAACAATGACAGCACTGTACGCTTCAATATCATAAGAAGAAGTGTGTGGGATGGAGCATCCAGAGCCATGGGCAGATCCAATTTCTCTCCCGAGAAGAAGGTCGATGTTAAGTTTACTGATGACTATGGACTATCTGAGGGTGCCGTGGACAATGGAGGACCTACTCGGGAATTTTTCCGACTCTGTCTATATGAAATCAAGGACAAAATTGGCATCTTTGAGGGTCCACCTAATGCCAAAGTCCTCACATGCAACTCCAAAGGTACTTATGATTAAATTGATTCATATTGCTGTAAGATGCCACTATTGGATTACTTTGGATCGAAAAATATATACTTCTTGCCTGAAATGATTAATGAGGAGTTCTGAATCTATAATATATTTTTTTAGTATTATTATTTTAAACCAATTATTTACCACGATTAAAAATGGACCTGAGTTCTCTAGCTCACACAGATGGGTGGCATTTTTGATGTACTAATTTGACATATGATATTTAATTTCTTTTGATAACAGCGATGAAAGACAATGGATACTTCTATGCTGGGCAGATTATGGCAATGTCAATTGCCCATGGGGGACAGAGTCCATGTTTCCTGTCTGAACTCTTGTATGAGTGTCTTCTAAAAGGTCCAGACAATGTAAAGGTCAAACTTGAACATATTACTGATGAAGAAACAAGGTCACAGGTGCAGTCGGTGAGCATATTTTTCTTTAATTCTGTTGTAGTATGAAACTAATTATTCATTTTGAATGCACTTATTAACTTTAAAGGTAAACAGTAAAGCTAACGGTTGTATTTCTTCATTCTACTGTATATAGTAGTCAACAAATTTACCATTCTCATATCCTGGTTTTTAGATCTTACAAGCGGAGACTGAAACACAACTGCATGGTGCAGTTGCACAGGCAGCCATCTTGATCAGTCTTGCTGGTCACAGTGTTTGCATAAGACTGGAAAACAAACAACAGACTGCTTTGGACTTGGCTCACTGGTATGTTCTCCAGCGGACCCGTGCACCTTTTGAAAGGTATGTTTATGTATGAGCACACATAATTGCATCCTGGCAGAAAAATTAAAAACACAAGAGATAAAAAAGGAAAGTTTACTTTTGAGTTGCTACCATACAAACTATGTTAACATTGTATATGAAAATTTTCAATGTTGATTGTAGACTTCCCTTTTATAGTGCACTGGTGTAAGCCAGATTATATTATTTACTTTGGCTAGAATTCATGTGTTTTTGTTTTTTGATAGTTTCCAGTGTGACATGAACTACACATTACAATTTGTTTCCTTTTTATTAGGTTCAGAGATGGCTTAATGTCTCTAGGTGTTCTGGATGCTCTCCATAGATACCCTCTACAGATGAAGTGCCTTTTCGTGAAGGCTGAAAAGGATTTAACAGCGGCTGATGTGGAGAATCTCTTCCAGATCATTCACTCTGAAAGAGGGAGCAATGCATTCCAAGAAGAGTGCCGGTGTCCGGTCGAAATGGGCCGCCCCGTCAGAATGAGCTCCAAGCGCTACTGCGCATGCGCGCGCATGCGCAAACCACCCCTGAGTGTTGTTCCCTTTAAATGCCATCGAGCTTGGCTCCAGAGGCAGAAGTTGAGTTGCTGCTATTGTTTGATTGATTGATTGATTGATATTTTTGTAAATATAAATATATTTGTAAATGTTTCTTCTGTTGTCCCTTTTCCTGTCCTCATAAATCATGAATAAGAGACAAGCCTTATTTGACAGATAATATAAGCGTGTCAGAATGAGCTCTGTACAGTCAGAGCCTAATTTGACAGATAATATAAGCGTGTCGAAATGAACTGTCCATGCCCATTATAAAAGAGTTGGAATTTTACATACTAAAGACACCGTATGCAAACAGCAAACAGCATACAACTCTCTAATCCTATCTAATCTAAAACTGCAGACGTATTTGTCGTAGTACGTATTTGTCAAGTACAAACGCCACAATTTTGGATGTCATTGAGTGCAATGTTCAAAATGTGCACAAAACTGTTATAATTTTTAAAATGTTTCGGTAACACTTTATAATAACGGTCGCTTATAAAGCATTAGTAACACTTAGTAAATAATGAACTAATTATTACTAATTATTTTACAAAACATTTACAAATATTTGTTAATGAGTTAGAAATATATTAAATATTTGTTAATGAGTAAGAAATAATCAATTTAATCTCGCCAGAAAGACCCATTGAAAGGAGATATTATGACACGCATGGTCCCTCCCACTCAACCAATCCTAAAAATAAAAATAATTATCTATAATTATTTGTATTTTTACAAATAATTAGCTTTGAATCTATACAACTGTAAACAACTCACGCATACAACTGTAAACGAAAAACGGCGTATTTCGACGTAAGGCGGCCTATTTCGACGGGGGGGCGTAACCCGATAGACATCGCCGTCAAAATAGGTCAGTGGTGGGCTCATTCTGACGAGGCGGCCCATATCGACAGTACACCGGACACTGGCTTTCTGGCAAGACTATCTTCAGGATGCTGAATGTAAGTTTTATATGTAGTATACAATTAGTGTTTCAAAAAGACATTCATAGTGGTACATGACACATCATAGTGGTACATGACACTGGCAAAAAAAACATGAATGAATCGTTGTAGTTTAATTAATCCACTGTATAAGACGGTTTATATGTAATTTAGATACATGAACTGGGACAGTGAAGTAGCTTAGCCCATGTGGACTTGGCTTGAGAACAGGAGTGTTGGCAGTTTGGGTCCAGCTTGGACCAAATTATGGAGTGTGGACTGGTAGCTGGAGAGGTGCCAATTTGCCTCCTGGGCACAGTGCAGTTGCCTTTGAGCAAGGCCCTGTACCCCCAACTGCTCAGGGCACCATCGTATTGGACAGGCAGTCCCCTAACTCTGACATCTCTGCATACATTCATGCATGTGTATAGGTCCTATTTCTGCATGTGTTTCACAACTTAGTGAAAAATTATATTTCCCCTCAAGGGATTAATAAAATATTCCTTGTTGTTAAATTCAAAATGCATTCGTTTGGGATCAAGGTTTCATATAAAAACATAAAAAAACTAGTAAATGCACATGCATTCTTGGTTGTACTGGCTGTTGTATGCAAATGATCCTTTTCATTTCAAGTATACTTAATTACTTTGTGAAAATGCTGGTAGATGTAGTCATCATTTAATTGTGTTAACTCTCTTTTTATGTTTTACAGTTGAAAACGATGTCTGTCTGGAGGATATTCTTGTTTTCTTTACCGGATGTGACAGCATTCCAGCGCTGGGTTTCTCTCCAAAGCCAAGCCTCGAGTTTATCACCAATTCCCGATTTCCACTGGCCAATACTTGCGGAAATGTTCTTCACATACCAATTCATGCCACATACAGTGCTTTCAAATCTGATATGGATTTTGCCATATGCAATTCACCAGGATTTGGAAGAGCGTAAGAGGTATTATTATGAAGAGATTTTAGATCGCGAGTTATGCTGAGTTTTTTTGTTTTTTTTTTTTAAATAATTACTGTCATTTCATTTTGTTCTTCCTTGACCCAGAAATTTTAAAGGCATCAGGAAATGTACAGGAAAAAGTTCTTTGTTACATTTGAAGATATATTTCAACCCATCCATGGTTTTGTTTCAGATTTAATAATAATTTCACTTGAACTTTTAAGTTGATCAATGTGGGGCACTTCTGTTTATGTTGTAGCCAACTAGTCCTACAATCTGAACCATGATGCATTATATGTTGTTGGACTACACATTCTAAGATGTCCCATCGCAGTGTTTGATTGTTTATCACCTCTATGGGCAGCAGGAGAATTTACACAAAATACCGGTAAATGTTTTCTGCAGTAGGAGTTCAGGCAGATTGTTCCCTCAAATAAATGGTTCTATGTTTCTACTTTGTATGTGCTAGTTCATTGTCATTTAGTGTGTATTGTGGCAGGATATGTGCGTCATATTTTTCTAGAATAGATATTAGATATTTGAAAAATTGTATATGTTGAAGATTCTCGCCCCTACCACCAGAGGGCGAGAGAGGGTGCGTAAACGTGCCTCTACACTGTTACAGTTAGCCCTTACCACCAGAGGGCGACAGGGTGCGTAAACGTGCCTTCATACTGGTACAGTTAAAAGGACTTATTGTTTAACATATATAAGTGTTGGAAATATTAAATGTATAATAAAGGTACATTTTCCGATGTTAAGATGTAAAAGCGCTTATATACTCAATAAGGGTACAAAATATAAAAAGTTATAAAAACATGGTTCACCCTTTAATGTTTTGAGCTTGTGATGTTGAGTAATGTTTCCTTTATGATTTGATGTTTTGACATGTTATCATTTATTATGTTATCATTTCATTATGATCATATTATAATCTTGCATGTTAACATTTATCAACTTATTAATCATACTTATTATATATCATGTATCATTTTTATTAAAGTTACTCATGTATTCTAAATATGATTTCATTTCACTCACATGAAGAGCGTGTGTGTATTATAATGAGGAGCTGTGAAAAAGGGAGTACTGACCCAACAGAGATAAGGAGAAGGCAGACTAGCAAGCAACTTTGGACAAGTGGTTGTGTCGGAAAGGTAACAGATTTAGAGAGAGAGAGTTTTCATTTTATTGTATGAGATTATGAAAAATGTAGTAAGACCATTATTTGATCTTGTTATGCTATGAAATTGTGAGCATGAGCCATAAAGGCATGTATTCATTTTGTTCATTTACTTTTTGTGTTTAAGTTTCACTTTTAAGTTTATATAAACATGAAATTGTTATGAGACAAGACATGAGGATCATGAAACTACTAGGGCAGGCTTCAAGTGAGGCCTGTAAGACTGGACAAGTTAGAACATGCCGGGGCATGTCTGGGCATGCCCGAAGCTGACCTTGAGTTTTGCTCGGGAGTAACCTCAGGCAGCTGGAGACAGACTGGCGGGGTTACTTTGGGGCATAGTACAAGCAGTAAGGTTATGAAAGTTCAAACCAGCCATCGAGAAATCCCCCAGAACCGGCCGAAAGCGGTTTTTCAGGAGGGGCAGTGGGCAGTTCCTTGGCCAATCACAATAGCCTAAAGTGAGGTAATGGGGGAAGTCCTTTTGGAAACCCCCTTTGAAGAGAATATAAGCCGTGGTTTCTGGTCGCTTCTCGGGTCTTGTCTCAGATTTTGCTGAAGCTTGTACTCCCACTCACACTGACTCATAGTAGATCCGTGTGTTTTACGCTGTATCAAGGTAGGTGACCTTGCATACCATTGAATGACTGAGTTGCGGCAGCGGGGCTCTATCAGCACGGATGAACCGATTTGTGAGTCTTTCCGGGGCGGTAGCCCATCAGTTAGACTGTCAGCGGACTTAGCGTGTGCAACTGACTTGTGCCTGGCTGGGTACGTAAAGTATTCCATGTTAAGGGCTGTAAGTCAGGATAGAGCTTGTTAGATACGTAGTTGCAGGTCAGCCAGTCATTCGGTGCCATATGTATGGGTCTTTTATAAGCAGCGTATTACCCACGCAGATAATCAATTGTAAAAGTTCCTTGACAGTGACTGATTACGAATAAAGTACAAAGCATATAAAAGCAAACAGTTCTGAGAGCCCACTTTTTGAAAAAGTTTAATTTCAAGAGGACATCTTTTTAACGATCGTCGCTTCTGCCTGGTAAGTCTTTTCCACTTCACCTAGCCTAAACTCCTAGAAAAGGGTAACCACCAACCTCGAGAGTGTAAAGGGTTTTAGGGGGGTTAATTTTAGTTATCCTTAAGGGAGCCTCATCCTCAGGTAAAAGGTAGAAATATTGTTTCTTGGTTGCTCTGCTTCTGAGCTCATTCGTCATGGCGCCCGAACAGGGACCTGAGTAGTTTGACAAATAGAAACGTTAAACTATTTGGGTCGTAGATTTAAACCCGGGTGAGGACCCCTTTTTGGATCTTAGTTAACCGACTAAAACTCGAGGGTAGTGAGTAAAGAGGCCTGGCCAACCTCTGACGCTCGCTATCCTACAGGCACCTGGATTGTGAGGTCGCTTTAGCTACGAAGAACAAAGGCGAGCTCCACTCACGTCTGGGAGAACGGGATTAAGGGAATAGATTTACCTGCCCTCATAGGGGTGCAGGGGGACTAGCGTCAGTGTGGGAATCGTAGTCTCATAGTAATATTTTGAACTAAGCGATATTACAAAACTGACGGGGGCACGATACTGTGGAGCGAGAAGCGCCACCTAGTCCATACAGGTCAGGAATGTGTTTCTCCGACGCACTGTGAGGACACGTATATAGGCACGCGGTAAGGAGAGCCGTGTCCACAAGGGACACTAAGTGCGACGACCGAAATTTAGGTAGGTCAGGGATAGTAACTTCAAGCGCTTTACGGTTGGCGCTGGGGAATAAATTAACCCGGTAGGGATAGACAGATTTATTCTAGGCGTTGTTAGAGTAAGTCCAACGCCGGCGTCAGTTGAGTAAGTCCTTGCGCCGTGGTAAACTAACTGTACATTAATAACCAAGATTGGTGTTGTTAGGATATCGCTAGAATAAACTGAGCGCTAGTTGAGTAAGTCCTAGCGCTAAGCGTCAGTTGAGTAAGTCCTGGCGCTAAGCGTCAGTTGAGTAAGTCCTTGCGCTGTATTATCTATAGGATAATACCAAAAAATAAACTGAGCGCTAGTTGAGTAAGTCCTAGCGCTAAGCGTCAGTTGAGTAAGTCCTGGCGCTAAGCGTCAGTTGAGTAAGTCCTTGCGCTGTATTATCTATAGGATAATACCAAAAAATAAACTAAGCGTCAGTTGAGTAAGTCCTAGCGCTAAGCGTCAGTTGAGTAAGTCCTTGCGCTGTATAATCAAAAAAATAATAATAATAATAATAATAATAATAATAATAATAATAATAATAATAATAATAATTAATTAATAAATAAATAAATAATAATAAATAAATAAACTAAGCGTCAGTTAAGTAAGTCCTTGCGGTGTATTATCTAAAAATATATACAATAATAATAATAATAATAATACTAATAATAATAACAATAATTAAATAATTAAATAATTAAATAAATAAATAAATAATAAATAAATAAACTAAGCGTCAGTTGAGTAAATCCTTGCGCTGTATTGTCTAAAATATATATATATATATAATAATAATAATAATAATAATAATAATAATAATAATAATAATAATAATAAATAAATAAATAAACTAAGCGTCAGTTGAGCAAGTCCTTACGCTGTATTATCTATAGGATAATAATAAATAGATAAAACTAGGCGTCAGTAGAGTAAATCCTCACGCCGTAGTAAACTAACTAATATTCTCGGTGTTTGTAGTATTGTCGCGTTCGTACGATACGACTCGTGTTGTGTCAAAATAACCACGATCTATTAGGACATAGCATATTCTAAGCGTTTGTAAATTAAGACTCGCGCTGTGTCAAAACAACTAAAATCTATACAATTAGGATAAAGATAGAGTATCATAAGCGTTCGTATAGTAAGATTCGCGTTATAATAATATAACTATAAGATCTAAGCGTTCGTATAGTAAGATTTGTGCTACAATAAAATAAGTTATAAGCGTCTGTACAGTAGGATTCGCGCTGTCACAAGACAATTATACGATTTATGAAAAAATAAATAGGCATTTGCGTCGTGATAAACTGACTATACGTAAACATTTAGGATTTACGTTGTTAGTATATTGATAGAATAGATTTAAAACAGGTAAAAGAACTCTAGTCCAGTCAGCGGAGTACTTACCCGCTGTGGTTCGCGTTATTTCCAAAACCGGTGACGAGAAGTTGGCGCGTTATAAAAGAAGTCAGGAGGTGAACAAAATGGCAGTAAGAATACATAATACGCCTTCAGTAGACGACGAGGAGAATTATTCCGTAAATCAGGAAGCTGAAGGATACCAAAGTGAGAGAGGACTTAGTGAAGACGAGGAGTTTGAGGAAGTGAACCGACCACCGCCTTACGCGGCTGGGACTATACCGAGCGGGCAGTACAGCACTATAGGCTCGAAACTAAGAGAATCAAGGCCAGTAAATATGTCAAAATTAAACGGAGTAGTCATAATAGAATCCACCTTAGAGCAGGTGGACTGGACAGGGGCAGACATCGCGGAAATTGGGTCTCTAGCAATAATTAATTCAGCTAACACAGAGCTGAAACACAACGGAGGAATAGCAAAGGCCATACAAAACGTGTGGCCCAGGGAAGTGAATGGACACCGGTTTAAATTAGAGGAATACCTTCCCCTACCGGAGGGCAGTGACACAACGTGTTCTTGTTTATCCACTTTAACCACAGAATACGATCAATTCAAGGAAATACTTTTCCATTGCTGGTCAGCTCGAAATGAGATACCGCCAGACCAGGACCAAATGATAAAGTTAGTAAAATCGTACTTTGGTCCCCTGTCTCTCCTAGACCATGTTCAGGAGGAAAGGAGAAACCGAAACTTATCTTGTATAGAAGGAGTGGTCTTAACCGTGCACGGCTCGGGTTTCTTTAACTATGACGTCACGGTAGCGGTGCAAGCCGCTGCCATAGGCTGTTACGAGGCTCTTAGAAGAGGATTAACACCTATAGTGCTGTCTCCAGATGCGGCGTTAGCCCAGGGGTTGAAAAGCGCCCTGCTTGACGTTAACATGAGTGATTTACAGCCGTGGGCGCAACTTAGGGAGCTGTATGACGAAAGACATAGGTTACAAACTGAAAATCCGCCATATACGAACAGGGGAGTTTGGGTATCAAAAGACCCCGAAATGTTAAGATCAGAAGGCATGAGTTTGACTCCTTACCGGAGGAGAGCACATGAGAGCCGCGTCACCCATGAGCTAACTGGGACCCGGTCAAGCACAAACAGGAGGAGCTCGTATAGGCCAGATATGAGTAGTGCAGCAGAAGGACAACTAATAAACTTATCTCAGGACCTAGATTTTGGTCAGAATACAGGGATCACTGGGGGTGAGCCAGGACAGTTTATAAAGGGCTCAGAAATCAGACTTAAACCCTCGGAGGTAACAGACAGAGAGACAGGAAACACTATAGCCTTTAGCCCTAATATTAAAGGGCCAGTAGGAGTTACCACACGCATATCCCCCCTCAATGTAAGCTCTGGGGAAGGCAGTGAATCAGAACTAGATCAAGACATTTTAGAACACAGGACTCTTAAAAGAGGAAAAGGAACAATAATAATCGCTGAGGGTGCTCCGAGTCACAATAAAATAATGCATAATGCAGATTTATTATTTTGGACGGTAGGTCTTCTAAGTGAGGAAAAAGATCATGGCTGGGTTAGGCGTTTAGTTGGGAGAACACACTGGAAGAAAATGCTAGCAGATGCCGAAAAGCAGAGAATAAGAGGATATCAGAATCAAACATATACAATGGAGGTTGAAGGAAATAAAACTAAGTATCAGAGGGCTCACGCCATCGAAGTAAAAGGAGAACTAAGCCAGGAGTTATGGGAAGCATTATGGCAAAAAGCCATCATAGGGATTCAGGAATCTGGAGGCACACACATAGTGTTAAAAGACGCGCCCCCTAAAATGGGGCGGGTGACACGAAATCGGCTCAGAGAATGGTTAATACACTCCTTAGCATATACGGACCTGCCTGAAGTGACGATATGGGTGCTAGTGGCAGAGGGCGCTGCTGAGTCAGTGTCCGCTACAATACAGGAAAAAATAGGACAGGCCAGACCCAAAAGTAATCCTAAAAAGCCTGTAAAGGTCGATTTTAGGCCTGTTCAGCCTAGCCGCGTCGTAGCGGTAGCAGAGGCAGACGGTGGCAGTAGTGGAGATGATAGTGAAGGGGAGGACTCACCAAGGAGGCCCTACGGGGAGAGAGCTCCTCAATATGACCTACCAGGACCTAGGGACAGTGATAGGTCACACAGAGAGCTTCCGAGAGTACCTCTGAGACCAGGAACACCAAGACCCACATACCCAATAGAAGAGCCAGTAGAGCCTGTAAGAAATGAGCCCCGGGTAAATTATGTCAGGGCAAAAAACAGTCGAGCTAAATCAATAACTCTCAAGCCAGTAAATCTCAAGGCTTGGCCATGCACCACAATTCTTGAGGGCCAAGGGAGAAACTGGGCCCCGTACTTGGGTTCAAATGAGCCTGAAAAAGGAGAATGGGCAGAAAATGACGAGGACATGAATTGGTATAGTGCCAACCCATTGGAAAGACAAGCCACCCGAAAAGCCCCCACATCTGGGGAAATCTGTGGTATGGAAGGAGTGTCACGACCCTGGAAAGAGGCATATACAGCTGAAAGTTATGATTATCTTAGGGAAGCAGAGATAGGCCAGTTGAAAAGGTACATGGAGGGTCAGAGGAGGAGCAGGCAACAAGAAGCCCCACAGGAGCACATTTCGTACCCAGAGGATGAAGTAGTAGAACAAATTGAAGAAGAAGCAGGGCTGGTAAATAAAGGACATGTCACCTTACAATTCACCCTTGCAGGCCTGGAGGCAAGAGGAATAAACACACTCGAAATAGTTAAGTTCCTGACAAAACTAGACGGAGAAGGCCAATTGCCAGGGCAAAGACAAGATATGAGTAGTAAGGAACAAGTAATGCGAGTAAGACAATCCAATAATCTGACCGCTCACTGGAAAGATCAAAGGAAGATAAAAAACGGGAAAGGGGGCCTTCATGGCCCCCAAATTCAGAACAGCCGAGAGCGCTCCTCAGGATCAAATATGATGAACCAGAGACTAGCAGGAGACAGGAACCAACCGAACCAGAGACCTGCTCAATCTCAGAGAGAGGGGCAGAGGACTGGAGGACCAGGCAAACAAGACAACAAGACAAGGCAAACAGGACAAGAAAAAAATTGGTATCAGGCCAGACAAAACCTAAAGAGAGAACAGCAAGGCAGATGGGAACCCAGACAGAATTCAAACGGGCGCAAAGAGTCCCGATTGAACAGGAACGCTCCGGAATTCAGACCAAGGAATCAGAGCAGGCCACCTCTCCAACGGACATGGAAAGGACGAGTGATACCAGAAGATGCACCACCAGTACCCAGAGTGGGCAGGAAAGAATGGAACGAAATGAATAAACAACAAAGAGTCGAACTAAGGAAAAAACTCGCGGAATGGGAAGCAAAGTACTGTCCCAACCTGAACGCGTAGCTTAAAAACGGGACAGTAGACTTAGAGCGAAAGTAAAAAAATGGCTCCGAGTCAGTTGAATTCGTAATAGACACCGGAGCGGATGTGAGCGTGCTGAAAGATCCCACATAAGGTCTATGAGAGACTATTGAAGTACAGTTAGCTGACAGAAGCGTAAAGCGCGTCAATAGAGTACAGTGGGGAGAGCTAGTAGGAATTCAGGGCAAAGTGAACTTATTAGGATTAAAAGACTTAAAACTGGCAGAACCTGTTAATGTAAATTGGTTAAAGGAACATGACGTGGAGGCCCAAAAGCAGCAAGTTATAGGCGAATCTAAGCTTAAACCCCGACGCAGAGGAGGAACTCGGTAAAACAATTGAAGAGCTACTAAAGCTAAAAGTAATAGCAGAAGAACCAAATTCTCCTTGTATCATGCCAATACAGGCAGTGCCGAAAAACCTTTAGGAACCTTTAGGCCAGTGCACAACCTTAAAGAATCGAACAGAATTGTACAGAAAGGTGTGAGACAAGATCTACACCCCAAAGAATCATTAGAGTTTTTGCCAGCAAACAAATATAAAAGTGCAGTAGATTTATCAAATGGATTTTGGTCAAGTAGTTTAGAGCATTATAGTACATATAAGACATGTTTTCAGTAAAGAGGCAAAGGTCACAGATGGTTGTCACTGCCCCAAGGCTATGTAAACTCACCCGTAGTGCTCCAGGAACAAATGGAGAAACTATAGGAGTAGAAGAGGCGAAGTACCTGGGATTTATGATAAATAAAATAGGAAGAGCAGTCGTATCCGACTACTTCTCCCGTACCTAGAAAGAATAATCTAATAATGAAATACATGAATAATACAATATGTATGTTTGTGTGTGTGTATATGTATGTGTGTATGTTTGTATGTATATATGTATAGATATGTAATAAATATCTAGGGATACATGATCTAAAGAAAGGTCTGAATCAGGAAAAGAACGGAAAAATAACAGTACACAATTGAGAACTAACTTAGGCAGAATTAACAGAATAGAACAAGTTAATTGGGTATAGTAAAGACAATGCCGTGGAACTAAAGCCCAGAGAGCCGCAAAACACCAATCAGAATAGAGACCGAAATAACGGACAGAGGAGGAACTCTGTGGATATATAATGCAGGATCCAAACAGCCCAGTTTGCTAATCAGTAAAATACATTCTCCCACTGAACTGAGGTACACGGGTCTAGAGGGAGAATTAACACTGCTCTATGCAGCTTGTAAGGGCCTTAAAAAGTATGGAGACCCAGAATCTGTAGATATTAGGACAAACTGGCCACTATTAAAGCTTTGTTAGAAACAAGGGCCGCATATGTCCCCAGTTCTTGGTATCAAAACGGGAAGATGATAGTACCAGAGGAGGAAAAGAAAGGATTCATTGAAATGGCGCACAAGGCGTTAGGACATGCAGGCGAGAGGAGAGTAGATCAATGGCTCAAGAGACATGAAGTACAGATCCAGGAGTGGAAGAAAGAGTTTAAAGAAATGAGAAGGGCATGTGAGAGATGTGCGCTCAACGGAGGAATGAGGAAGGTTCAGGTTGGAAAATTAAAAATAAAATGCGATGTCTCAGGACGTCATGTGTCTATGGATGTAGGGCATCCTAACAGTAAGACAAAGAGAGGACACAATAAGTTTCTGACTTATTTGTGGATAACGTTGGTGGGTACACAAGGGTGTATTCCATCGAACAGGAGGGCGCTAGCCGCGGTAGAATTCTTATGTGAGTTTATCACACAGATAGATGAAATAGACAGTAATAGAAAATAGGTATAGAAGATAGATAAAACCGAAAATAGATAGATAAACCTAAATATTATACCTATATTTGTACAATTAGAAACATTAAAATTTAAAGAACTGGTAGAATATAACTTACTCAAAATATGTACAAAGCTCATCAAATAATATTACCAATCAAGTTGCCAAATAGATTAAAAAGGAGAAAAAACAGTTATAAATCAAGAGTAACTGAAGTTTTTCTAAACCAGTATTCAGGACCTAACCAAGGGAAAGATGTGTCTTTGATCTGTTAGACCCTGTCAGACCCTGCATGCGGCCTACATGCTGAGGCCTACATGCACCTTCGGTGCTTTGCCCCACATTGCTGCTGTAATATAGTTATGAGTTGATGAGGGACAGATATAAGCTTATGCTTGTTTCTGTTCCCTTTTCATTCATATTTAAGTTATAATTGTATGGATGCAATTGTGTTGCATCTGTTATTTTGTTTTGTTTTAACGAATGAAATGAATGAATGGAAAAAAATGGAAATAGATAAAATAGGAATAGATAGAACGGATAATGTCACTATGTTCACCTCCAGACAGTGTGAAAGCGCATTGGAAGCGCTGGGAATTCAACGTGTTTATTCTACGCATTATAGCAGTAAAACAAATGGTTGCGCTGAAAGGGCGGTAAGAAGAGCAAAGGAATTAATTGGAATCAGAATTTACTTTATTTTAATCTTAAAATTTAATTAATTAATTAATTAATATAAAATTTGATCAGTTAATGTTGTTGAATTAAATTTATTAAATTAAAGTTATCTATGCCGAAATTAGAAAGAAGTGAGAGGAAGATTGACCCAAAACCATGTGAGTTGCGGGTAGGAGACCAAGTGTGGGTCAAGCGGGGCATATTAAGCGCCGGTAAATACGTTAGAAGGAAGCGACGAGGTAGCTTCAATCAAAGGTAACCTAATAACTTTAAAAAGCGGAAAGAAGGTGAATCTGTCGCAACTAATATTAAAATGGCAGAAGCCATAGGGGTGAATGAATTAGAAAAAGGGGAGGGAGTGGGAAGGGGGGAGGGAGAGGGATATGATGATAATGGGGGAAAAGGGGAGCGGGGGGGCGCTGCATTGCTGTTGTCTGGTGTAATGCAGAATCGAGGTTGGTTGAGCCCCGGAATTATTGTCGTTTGGGCAAATATAAAGGGGGTGAAAGTGGGGAAGGCTTAGCCTGGTGCGGAGCCTGGAACGATCATAAAATTTGATACTTATGGGCCTGGTAACTGTGTGCTATGTAGCACTGAGTGCTTTGGGCCAAAATGGATAGAAAAAAGAATAAGAAAAAGGGGTGTCTACCCCTCAGTGTGGGTGGAGACGTCTGTGGCTCGGCAGAGTCTGAGACAAGAGAACCCCATTGTGAAGGTCTTAGTGTTGTAAATATTGCAACTGGGGCCAATAAGTTCTAAAGGAGACTCATGACGCCCAAGCGAGTGGCTTGTGAAAAAAAAAAAAAAGAGAAAAAGAAACAGGAAAAGGAAACGGAAGGAGAGAAAGAAAAGAAAAAAAATGGAAGAAACAAGGAAGAAGTAACGCCATACTTAGTATAGAGTATTATGCAGTGGTTGATGGAGTGGTCAATGGAGGCCTGAGAGAGAGCTACTTATCAAGAGGAGGAAACGGAAGATCAGATCTAAAGGGAAGTGTTAAATGGATGCTGGACCAGATCTTATTTAACCAGAATGAAGTATTTAGTGATGGACAGGTGAACTGGGGAAGAATTGTTGGTTTAGTAGTAACACTGGGCCAGCATTTGTACTTAATATGGAGCTGGTGACAGAGTGTTTGTCGCGGCTCCTATGGGAAAGGTGTAGATTATGAATATTAGAGTATGAAACTGGTGAGAGACCAGAAATTAGGGAGTATAAAGTCAAGACTGATAAAGGATAATGGTGGCAGCTGTGTGGCCTTGGAGAGGAAGATGTGTTTGAAGGAAGAGAATGGGGGTGTCTTTAGCCCATGGTGTGCACGGTATAAGAAAAGGATGAGACAGAAGCAGATAGTTATTTAAAGTTCCACATAGACGGAAGTTTAACTCTGACAACTGAACTCGGTGGTTAACAATGGCAGATCTGACCAACCAGCTGACTCATCATTCTTCAGCACTCAACTTGTTTGAGCAAGCCCCCCTTGAGGACGAAAACCAGGCAGGCCAGGATTTCAACGCGGCATTGACCCCTGACCCATATCGGCGGTTGCGTGAGGTGGGTGAACCCGTGTTCCGTAGACCTGCCTTGGAGTTCGAAGTGGAACAATCCACAATCCCATCTGGATTGTGTGGATTCGGATCTGGACGCGTCTGCCTGACCTGTTTGCTTAACTGCCCGGATCTGGTTGTACCTGCGAACGTGCGTGCTGTTCGGATTATCCACGCACCTGGCTGGTGGGGGAGAATTGAGATAAACCCAATTGTCCAGGCACCAAACGCTAGTGTGTATACACACGAGCACTACGAATACTTCGCAAACGAGGACATAACGCACTGTGCGGCGCACGCAAGCAGGATCGCAAGGTCATTAAGGCCGGGGCGTATGCATAGACAGGCAGGATCAAGTGCAGCAAGAACAGTGAGGGTGCGCCCGTATCAGATGGACGCGAGACCAGGTACAAGTAGCCAAAACTAAATTTTGGAGGAAGTATTGTGGTTAGATCTGGGTGAAAATTGATTTTGATATTCAAGTGGGTCCAGAATTTAACACTAGTGAAGGATTGGTTAACTTAAAAAAAAAAAAAAAATCTAGCCTGGTAGAATTATTTGACCCAAGTGATGAATTGATTGCTATGGTACTGGGAAATATAAGTGTAGGAAGCTCAGGAGCTGACATAAGTGATTAATTAATTGATTTAGTGAGCAACTGGTGAAATGTGGAAGAGAGAGAGAGGGGAAGTCGGAAAGGTTGGTGTCCAAGACACAGGAGAGGAAAAGGAGGAGAAAAGGCAGGAACAAGGAAGTTAAGCAGGATAAGCTGGCGTCTAAGGGACGGAGGAAGGACAGTTGAGAGTAAGAATCGCACATGGGAGAAGCCTGGCTTCGTCTGGCGTCGTTCGGAGATCGAGCCACCACTATGCAGCAGCCGGAGACCTTTGCACTCAACAGAGTGGTAATTCGAGGTCTGTATGTACCTGCGGAGGAGATGCTGAGGACATTGACTTATAGCCCCCCCTATGACTACTGGGACAATGAGGCAACTGTATCCTGTGAGCAATCCGGAACGTTAAGGACGATGGACAAAACACTGGTGAGACTATTGTGCTCTGAATTGAAGATCATACGGACATTGGACTTGGACACTGAACTAAACGTGTATTCGGCCCATTTACGGAGGAGGATGTTGAAGATTCTCGCCCCTACCACCAGAGGGCGAGAGAGGGTGCGTAAACGTGCCTCTACACTGTTACAGTTAGCCCTTACCACCAGAGGGCGACAGGGTGCGTAAACGTGCCTTCATACTGGTACAGTTAAAAGGACTTATTGTTTAACATATATAAGTGTTGGAAATATTAAATGTATAATAAAGGTACATTTTCCGATGTTAAGATGTAAAAGCGCTTATATACTCAATAAGGGTACAAAATATAAAAAGTTATAAAAACATAGTTCACCCTTTAATGTTTTGAGCTTGTGATGTTGAGTAATGTTTCCTTTATGATTTGATGTTTTAACATGTTATCATTTATTATCATTTCTTATGTTACCATTTCATTATGATCATATTATAATCTTGCATGTTAACATTTATCAACTTATTAATCATACTTATTATATATCATGTATCATTTTTATTAAAGTTACTCATGTATTCTAAATATGATTTCATTTCACTCACATGAAGAGCGTGTGTGTATTATAATGAGGAGCTGTGAAAAAGGGAGTACTGACCCAACAGAGATAAGGAGAAGGCAGACTAGCAAGCAACTTTGGACAAGTGGTTGTGTCGGAAAGGTAACAGATTTAGAGAGAGAGAGTTTTCATTTTATTGTATGAGATTATGAAAAATGTAGTAAGACCATTATTTGATCTTGTTATGCTATGAAATTGTGAGCATGAGCCATAAAGGCATGTATTCATTTTGTTCATTTACTTTTTGTGTTTAAGTTTCACTTTTAAGTTTATATAAACATGAAATTGTTATGAGACAAGACATGAGGATCATGAAACTACTAGGGCAGGCTTCAAGTGAGGCCTGTAAGACTGGACAAGTTAGAACATGCCGGGGCATGTCTGGGCATGCCCGAAGCTGACCTTGAGTTTTGCTCGGGAGTAACCTCAGGCAGCTGGAGACAGACTGGCGGGGTTACTTTGGGGCATAGTACAAGCAGTAAGGTTATGAAAGTTCAAACCAGCCATCGGGAAATCCCCCAGAACCGGCCGAAAGCGGTTTTTCAGGAGGGGCAGTGGGCAGTTCCTTGGCCAATCACAATAGCCTAAAGTGAGGTAATGGGGGAAGTCCTTTTGGAAACCCCCTTTGAAGAGAATATAAGCCGTGGTTTCTGGTCGCTTCTCGGGTCTTGTCTCAGATTTTGCTGAAGCTTGTACTCCCACTCACACTGACTCATAGTAGATCCGTGTGTTTTACGCTGTATCAAGGTAGGTGACCTTGCATACCATTGAATGACTGAGTTGCGGCAGCGGGGCTCTATCAGCACGGATGAACCGATTTGTGAGTCTTTCCGGGGCGGTAGCCCATCAGTTAGACTGTCAGCGGACTTAGCGTGTGCAACTGACTTGTGCCTGGCTGGGTACGTAAAGTATTCCATGTTAAGGGCTGTAAGTCAGGATAGAGCTTGTTAGATACGTAGTTGCAGGTCAGCCAGTCATTCGGTGCCATATGTATGGGTCTTTTATAAGCAGCGTATTACCCACGCAGATAATCAATTGTAAAAGTTCCTTGACAGTGACTGATTACGAATAAAGTACAAAGCATATAAAAGCAAACAGTTCTGAGAGCCCACTTTTTGAAAAAGTTTAATTTCAAGAGGACATCTTTTTAACGATCGTCGCTTCTGCCTGGTAAGTCTTTTCCACTTCACCTAGCCTAAACTCCTAGAAAAGGGTAACCACCAACCTCGAGAGTGTAAAGGGTTTTAGGGGGGTTAATTTTAGTTATCCTTAAGGGAGCCTCATCCTCAGGTAAAAGGTAGAAATATTGTTTCTTGGTTGCTCTGCTTCTGAGCTCATTCGTCAGTATACATAATGATTTTTTAAGAACTTAACATGCAGGGTTAATCTCCATCAATAGGTTTACATTAATACATTATGAGTAATATACATACTATAATCAGCCGTGGACAGTAACCAAGTATTGTACTTTCAGGTACCTAACTTGAGTGTTTGCATTGGATGCTACTTTATACTTTAATTCTACTACATCTTTATACTTCTACTCCACTACCTCTCAGATACAAATATTGTACTTTATACTCCACTACATTTGCCTGACAGTTTTAGTTACGAGTTACTTTTCAGATTACAATTTTCATACCCTTCCTGTCCAGTGAAAAAAAATATACAGTACATAGCGCATATATATGGAGATAACATGTTTTATTGTAAAAGAAAAGTATTTTAAGCACATCTTCTGTCCTAGGACTCAATTTTTCCATTGATGTTCTTTAAAAGGCACAATATAAAGTAGATTAAATTGTCTTTTCAAATTGAGTCTTGTTACAAATTAACAGCATTTTCTCAAAATTACTTAATATCTGATTCTGTACATGACAATGTATGAAACCACAATAACTTATTAACAGCAACTAAATCACTAAACCACACTAAATATTTCTTTGAAGCAGGTTACATGCTGTGAGAAATAGATCTATCCCATGATTTCCATCATCGGTGAAGGGATTAACTGGCCTTAACTCCATGTTCCACTGGTGGTCATAAGGGTGTTGCACAGGAACATGATTGAGTAGCCTTTGATTTTCAGGAAGTTGGAGCATTCCCACTGTCCACAGTTGCAGTGGGGATTGACTCTCCATTGTCCTCAAGCTGTGATGGTTCCACTGGCTTACAAACTCATCCACAGATCTGTTTATTCTTGGCAGGTAAACATGGTGAAGAGCTGTAATGTGAAGAGGGTCGGTGCTATCTAAAAGTCCAACATTTTCCATAAAGATGAAAAGGTCTTTGAAGTATGCTGACACCACCCTGTTTAGTTCACCCCACAGTCTTTCAATTCGCTGATTATGAACACTACGTCCAACCATAAAACTTCCTTTGTTAGTCCCTCGATTCTCAATCATAAACCGCGCAACATCAATGTTCTCACTACCAGCATCACCTCTGACATGATGTGGGAGTCCAAACACATCAACAGCACCCTGGAAAAGTTGCAAGGCAGTCAATGCTCGGTTGTCTGTGCAACATCTTAGGTAGGTAATGCAGCGACTATAGCCATCAACTCCTCCATGGAACACAAATCCCCATGGATTTAATTTGTGATTTGTGTCAATATGCCTGAAAAAAGAAGGCATTTATTATTATTATTATTATTATTATTATTATTATTATTATTATTATTATTATTATTATTGATAAAAGAAGAAATTCAATTTGTCAACTGGACAAAGTTTGTTTGGTCAAACAAACTTTGTCCAGTTGACAAATTGAATTTCTTCTTTTATCATGGATTCTATCTGGACGACTGAGGGACTCTTCACGTATTATTATTATTATTACCATTATTATTATTATTACCATTATTATTGTTGTTATTATTAATAACCATGTCCTACATTTTTGTCTTCTTTTTTTCTTTATCAAGTAGGCTATTTCTACTTGATAAGATTTAACATGACATGTTCATGTTTTTTTTTTACATATAGTCTTGTATTTCTTTTCATGTAATGAAGCATGATGTTTACTATTTATTTTAGGCTACATTTGACCCACATAAATCCTTACATCAATCTACATGACTTGCTTTATTGACCAGCAAGGGAGTAGTTAGGGAGTAATGAGTGTAATGTTAATCAAATTTACAAAACACATACCACACTTGATTTGGGACAGAGACATTGTAGACCCTCCGCTGAATTGCCCTTCGTCCTCTTAAAGCTCTTCCCACTGGATCGACTATTCTCAAACGCTCTCGCACTCGCCATCGCTGAACTCTGATTCCTCTCCCCCTCAAACTACCTGTGATGTAGGTCTCTCCTGAACCAGGGGTTTGTCTAAAAATCTCAGTAATAAGATGATCAAGATCATCATTTGAAATGTTGGTGAAATTCCCATAGTCCACCAAACCAAGTTGTGTTCTGTGGTTGTAGAGTGTTCGAACGTTCACGCACAGCATCCGAGATATGGCCATCCAGCTGAATCCTAAATCCCGCATGTGAGTCAGCTGAGCAGCTGATATATTATACCTCAAAAGAGAAAAAGTAAAAAAAACAACAAATGTGTCAATTCGGACAGTGTGAAATAAATCTTCTTATTACCTTGTAGCCTATTATTATTATTATTATTATTATTATTATTATTATTATTATTATTATTATTATTATTATTATTGATCTTGTTTGTAAGGTCTTGATTGTACCATGTACTAAGTGGTTATGTGCTCTTGGCTTGCATCAACCTCCATCCCCATACCCCTTTTTAATTTCTATCACTTACCTCTGCCTTCCTTGCAGAATGTGTGTCCATACCATGTGTTTGTATATCAGCTTCTAACTGAAGTGTTATCTCCACCTGCATCTCCCTTAGAGACTCGTAAATTCCTTCAAGAATGATGCATAAGGTCCTTACAGCAATGTTTTGTTGATTATGATTACTCATAAGCGCTATGAATGTCACAATAATGGAAATATGATCCTCAAGATAACGTGATATCGACTCCAAACTGTTAGTATCATTTCGAGTATAACCTGCAGCAAAAAAGTTTTCCCTCCCTCCCTATTTTGCAAAGCTAGGGAATTCAGAAGGCTTTCACTCTTTGGATTCTCAAGATTTCATTCCATATATTCAAACATTCACTCCATATATTCAGGTTTCATTCAATATATTCAAGTTTCATTCTATATATTCAAACATTCATTAAATATATTCAAGTTTCGTTTTATATATTCAAACGTTCATTCTATATATTCAGGTTTCATTTTATATATTCAAGCGTTCATTCTATATATTCAGGCTTCATTCTATATATTCAGACATAGGGAGTACAGGACCTTGGTGGGCAACCTGCTCAAAGGTAGGGACGGTGCGTCAGGCCTCAGGAGGGCGAAGGAGAGCGGAGCTTCCCCTCCACCCCCCCGAGACCCTCCCAAAATGAGAAGGCCCCAGTGACTCCGAGCTGCAGCGACCAAGCTCGAGATCATGCGGACCGTGTAGCCTCGGCGATAGGTGACTCCCCGGAGGTGGAAGCGAGCGGCAACAGAAGCGATGTCCACGCGTCCCGCCCCGTCCAGGAGATCGCCAAGAGTGGAAACCCCGGCCTGCTCCATCGCTCCACTGCACATGAACGCGCCCGAGCCCACGCGCCCCAGGTCAGGGTTGAAGCGGAGGGGAACACGGAGAGCGGCGCACCGCCCCCCAGGCCTCCAGAACCTCCCTCTCCAGTGACCCGAGGCGCTCGAGCTGCGAGCGCGGCAAAACCTGGCACAATGTGAACAGACCGTGAGGACCACAGGTGGTCAGAGATTCTCCAAAGAAGTGTTTCCAGGGGGAAACAACAGCAGGGTCAAGGAACTTCTTGACGAGCTTGACGCGGAAAGCGTCCCGTCTCGCTCCTACATCAAAAAGTCTGAGCCCCCCCTCGTCGCGGCCGGCGAGGAGCGTCCCGTGAGCCACGACGGGTCTCCCGGACCGCCACACGAAGCGCTTAATCATCGAGTCCAGGCCACGCTGCACCTCGCTGGGCAGAGGAGCCACGGCGAGGGCGTGAAGGATGATCGACACACACAGGGCATTGACCACCACAACTCTCCCCTTCAAAGTGAGGCTACGGACCCGCCAGGCATCGAGGACCGCACGGAAGCGCGCCACCAGGCCGTCCCACAGGGTCCTCAGACACACTGACTCATCCGTACCCACGTACACCCCCAGCACACGCACCGGCCCGCTGCCCTCCAGCAGTCCCCAGCGGTTCTCGACGGGGGCGGCCGCACCACAACGAACCAACACAGATTTGTCGAAGTTTACGGCCGCCCCCGACGCAGAACAAAACACGCCGAGGACGTGCAGGGCCGCTCGGAGGCTGGCACCATCCCTCAGGAACAGGTTTGTGTCGTCGGCGTATTGCAAGATTTTGACCTGATTTGTGGTTCCCGGAAGGATGATGCCAGCCACGTCGGGCGCCATGTTGATCAGACCAGACAGGGGCGCGCTCACCAAGCTAAAGAGCATGGATGAGAGAGGGCACCCCTGTCTGATCGATCTTTCCAATTTGAATTTGGAGGTGAGCCTGCCGTTCACCTTCACGGCCGCCTGCGAGCAGCCGTAGAGAAGCCGGAGCCAGCCTATGAAACGCGGCCCAAAGCCCAGCCTCTCCATGACCGCCCACAGGAAGCCGTGCTCCACCCGGTCGAAAGCTTTTTGAAAGTCAATGGAGAGCAGCAGGCCGGCGGTGCGTCCCATGTGGGCGACGAGGTACCTGGCGGAGAGGCAGGTGTCCGCGATGTCCCGCCCAGGGACCCCGTAGGACTGTGTCTCCCCCACGACGCTCCCGATGACACGCCTCAGGCGCCCCGCGAGTACTCTGGCGAGGATCTTATAGTCCACATTGAGGAGAGAGATGGGGCGGTAGTTGGCCAAGCGGCGCCGATCGCCCTTCTTAAAAAGAAGTGTGATGACGCCCTCTGCCATGGACTCCGGCAGCCGCGACGTGGACTCGATGTCTAAGAGGAGCACAGACAGAATAGGAGCGAGACGGGAAGAAAAACACTTGTAGAATTCACACGTCAAGCCGTCAGAACCAGGACTCCTGCCGTTGTTAAGCCCTTTGATGGCAGCCTCCACCTCCGTAAGGGAGATGGGGGCTTCACAAAGCTCCCTGTCTGTAACAGACAGGGATTCGCGGAGCGCCTCCACCGCAGTATCAACAGCGCCCCCCGAGATGCCTTCACTGGAGAACAGTTCCTTGTAGAATCTCTCTACCTCCTGCACGACGTCCTCCGTGTCCGTCACGACCGTGCCAGAATCCAGGCACAGGGAGCGGATGTAGGCCCTCTCCTGGAGGCGCTTCTCCTGGCCGAGGAAGAAGGCAGTGGACCTCTCTCCATCCACCACCTCGCGCGCTCTGGCCCGCACCATGGCCCCGCGGGCCCTGCCCTCCGCAAAACGGTCGAGCCGGGCACGCAGGGCCAAGACCTCGACGGGGTCCGGTGCCACACCAGCGTTGGTCGCTACTGCACTCTCGAGCTCCAAGAGCAGCGTCCGCTCCTCTCGGGACTCGAGCCACCGCTTCTTTTTGGAGAAGCGGATGGAGAGCCACTTGATCCTCCTCTTCACGTCCTCCCACCAGTCGATCAGGTTGTCCACCAGCTCCAGCTCCTGTTCTAAGGACAGAAAGAAAACGTCCATTCTTTTTAAATAATTCTCATCAGTCAGCAGGCTATTGTTGAAAGCCCAGAGTCCTCCCCCCCTCCGACCCCCCTCGCGGGACACACTGACTGTCAGGTGGGAGTGATCACTGTGAGGCGCGGGGGTGTACCGCACCTCATGACAGTACCGCACGAGGGAGGCCGAGACCAGGCAGAGATCTATCCGGGACTGCTTCAACCTGCCCAGCACCACCTGCCTGCGCGAGTAGACCCGGAGCCCCCATGCAGCACCCGCCACAGCTCCACCAGGTCATGCCTGGCCATGTGGTCCCGGAGAGCGGTGCGGGAGGTGTCCGGCCGGTAGGTGTTATTTGCGCTCACATCCGCGCTCGAGAGCGCGGTGTTAAAATCTCCCACAACCATGCAATCCGTGACCACATGGCCAAAGGCAGACCCGAAGAACGCCACGCGGTCGGGTGGTTGGTTCGGGGCGTAGAGGTTCACCAACACGAAGGACAGGGGCCCCTCCAGTCTCACGACCAGAAGGCGCCCCTCTGTGTCGGCGTGCAGCAGCGAGGGGGTAAAAGGGCTACCCTCCCTCACCGCCACCACCACGCCACAGGAGCGCACGGAGCCCAGAGAAGCGAACACTTCCCCCCTGAAGACAGAGGAGAAGTACTGCAGCCAGGCCTCGTCCCAGTGCGTCTCTTGCAAGCACAACACGTCACACACACAGGAGGAGAGGATGGTGTGGATCCTCACCCTGTCCCTGCAGCCCCCCGCGTTAAAGGAGAGGATGGAGAGAGCCATCAGCAGGAGAACCAGGAAAGAGTGCACCCAGCGCCCGGCCATCAGTCCCTTACCTTTTTGGGCAGCAATGACGACCCTGCCTTCCTCGCCTTCCTCTTTGGGTTAGATGGTACAACCTCCATGAGACCCCCTGAGTCCGAAAGGGTGGAGGAGGTAGGCGGAGGCGCGTGCACCTCCACTCGGGCGGTGCACGAGGCAGGTAGGGGGTCCGGGAGCACCCCATCGGAGCCGATCAGGCCCGATGAGATGCTGCCCGCGGAGCGTGTCCAGGTCCGTGACCCCGACAGTGAGCGTGCACGCTCCCCCCGACCGCCACCTTGGGCCTCGCCTTCCGCCCCCCGCTGCTTGGATTTCGCGCCCCTGGCTCGGTCGCGGTCCCCTCGATCGGGGGTAGCGTGCACGCTCGTGTCTGCAACGCCCCCCACCACGGGTTCAGCAGCCTCCACCCCGGCCTCGACAGGTACCCCGTCTTGGGCCCCCCCCCGAGCCGCGGAGTCCACCTCCGACGGGCGGGTCGCCTTAACGGACTCAGGGGTCTCCACGGGAGAAGGCGAGGAGGCATGGGCGCCGGGCGCAGACCTCGAGGCCACTCCCCCTTCAGAACTCTCCCCAGATCCCCCCCCTCCCACGGGGTTCGCCGACACAGGGGGAACCACAGCCTCCCCCTCCTCCTCAAACCCACGCATCACATTCACACAGACACACCTGGGCTTCGGCCTGGCACAGGTGGAGCAGTTCGCCTCCCTGGACTGCGCGCACTCCCTGGCGTAGTGCCCCTGCGCCCCGCACCGTCTGCATAGGAACTCCGGGCACTCACGCATGATGTGGCCCGGCTGGAGGCAGCCCCGGCAGACCCTGACCTGGCGATCGTGGATGACCCGGAAGAACTCCGGACCCGCCGCCGTGACAAACCGGGCGGAATACGGCAACGACTGCACCGCCCTGGTGAAACGGACCTTAACAAAGCGCGTCCCATCTGCCACCTCAGTCCCCGGCCACAGCCTCCGCTTCACCGGAGAAACAGTTGTGACTCCCCAGGCCGTCAGTTTCTCCACAATCTCCTCGTCCGTGATGTAGGCGGGCAGCCCCAGGAAGGACACCACCAGCTCGTCATTGGTGATTTCCCGCGCGTGCACCCGCGTCTCCCCGATCCTGAACCCATCCAGCAACCGCTCCTTCGCCTGCATGTTTTTAACTGTCAATTCAAACTTGTTTTTGTTTATTTGGCGACAGGCGGAGACCGAGCCCACAACCTGCCCCGACGCCCTGATCAGAGCCATGGCAGAGACCTCAGCCTCTCCCTCCAGCTCCACCACCACAGTCAGATCTCTCTCGAATTTACCGACCTTGTTAATCACCTTCAAATCACCGTCACCCGTCCGCTTCACTCCACGCTCCACCTGTCCACTCTCCACCCGTCCGCCAACCGCCCCAGCCCGAGTCTCCACACCCCGCCCGTTTTCCGTTGCCGTGGTCTGGGGCGTCGCGTGGGTCGTAGCCATTTTACAAAACCGGGGGTGAGCAAAGCTCACAGAATAAATAAAAAACGTCTCCTCCTCAGCAGGAGTGCTGGGAGGAGGTAACCCTCAAACAAAAAAGGGAAAAAACGAAAGTAATCCAAAAAAAACACCAAACAAAAGAGCTCACCGAGCACGCGGAGCACACCACTCCCTACCAACTTCCGCTTCCGGTTCTCAAGTTGGTATGGCCGTAAGCGAAGGCAAACAGCACTAAATTCATATTTATAGACAGTGGACATTGTTTTTTGGTTTAAATTGCTCTTTTATTACTAAATAAATGGACATTAGTGAAAAAGTTTTCACAACTCATTTCATTCTGCATGGGCACAGAAGTGACGTTTTAGAACATAAGGCTATGGATTGTTGTCGTTGTAATGGCAACGGAAATGACATTGACATATATATATATATATATATATATATATATATATATATATATATATATATATATATATATATATATATATATATATAACTAATTACATTGAAATGAATGAAAAGGCTTACAGCACCTGGTATTCCCAGGCGGTCTCCCATCCAAGTACTAACCAGGCCCGCACTTGCTTGGCTTCCGAGATCAGACGAGATCGGGCATTCTCAAGTTGGTAATCTTTTTATTATAAAAAACACACAGAGACAAGACATTGAACAAGTAAAAATAACAAGTAAGATAAAAAGAATAAATAAATCAACCAAACATAATCACCAACATTCAAACATTTGCCATCAAAAAACTAACTTTCCTTTAATCAAAACAGAAATCGGGAGGACGCGTGGGGTGGGGACATACAATCAGGGTACAGTCAGGGACAAAGACATCACAGAAGAAATCAGGACGGGCACGGTGCAACAGACGAAGGTGGTCACGTAACAAACAGACGAAGACATTCCAGTGTGGGAGGACACGACGGTCGTGGAGTGCTGACGAACGAGACAGGACGACAGTGTAACGTGCCACGAGGAGGACGAAGCGGGCCAAAGTCCAGTTCACCAGCGAGGATGCCCATCCTGCCCGCCTCGCCCCCCTCGTCAGGCGTGGGGCACGGTGAGGGGGCACAGGTGAGGGCGGGGGCGAACGGGCAGGAGACGAAGAGGAGACATATGAGGGAAGGAGGGTGGTTGGCGATTCCACAACAAAAGGGGATGGCGGTGGGTGACTCCCAGGCGGCGACTCCGAAGCTGTCAGCGACGGGTGTGGAGAACCCGGACCAGGCGACGACGGCCCCGGCAGAGAGGGCCAGGTGCGTGGAGGTGAAGCCGACGTGCTCCGGCGATCGTCAGGCGACGGCAAGGTCGGCATCACTCTCAAGAGATCCTCTGGGCGGCCAGCCGGAGGAAGGGGGGAAGGCAGAGGCCCTGCCCGACCCGGACCAGACGCCGGGACACTGCCGAGGGCTCGATCCCCGCCTGCTGAGGGTGCGGATGGACGCAGGATCGGGGCGGCGCGGGGCAGCGCGGCGGGAATGGCACCAAACAGCACCAAACCGACGAGCTCGGGTGTCCACTCCAGGGGCCCGGACGAGGAGACCGGGACGCCACACCTCCTCCTCAGCAGAGACAGGACCTGGGACCAAAAAGAGCAGACGGGACGACACTCTAGGAGCAAGTGCTCCAAGGTTTCATTTGTTTCACCACAGACAGGGCAGTCAGAGCCGTATTGTTCCGGGTGTATGCGGTGTAGTTGTTTGGCAGTGTAAATTAGCCGGTGCCGAATCCTGAAGTCGTTTTGACTCAGGACCGGTGCAGTGTACGTGTTGTAAATGTTTTGGAAAATGTTAATCTGTGAAAGTGCCGGAAACTTACCAACCCAGCGTGCGACGGCGGCGGGAGCCTTCAACAGCCTGCTGACCGATAGGGAGTACAGGACCTTGGTGGGCAACCTGCTCAAAGGTAGGGACGGCGCGTCAGGCCTCAGGAGGGCGAAGGAGAGCGGAGCTTCCCCTCCACCCCCCCGAGACCCTCCCAAAATGAGAAGGCCCCAGTGACTCCGAGCTGCAGCGACCAAGCTCGAGATGATGCGGACCGTGTAGCCCCGGCGATAGGTGACTCCCCGGAGGTAGAAGCGAGCGGCAACAGAAGCAATGTCCACGCGTCCCGCCCCGTCCAGGAGATCGCCAAGAGTGGAAACCCCGGCCTGCTCCATCGCTCCACTGCACATGAACGCGCCCGAGCCCACGCGCCCCAGGTCAGGGTTGAAGCGAAGGGGAACACGGAGAGCGGCGTCCCGGTCCGCGGGCACAGCCCGAAAACGTGAGCGCACCGCCCCCCAGGCCTCCAGAACCTCCCTCTCCAGTGACCCGAGGCGCTCGAGCTGCGAGCGCGGCAAAACCTGGCACAATGTGAACAGACCGTGAGGACCACGGGTGGTCAGAGATTCTCCAAAGAAGTGTTTCCAGGGGGAAACAACAGCAGGGTCAAGGAACTTCTCGACGAGCTTGACGCGGAATGCGTCCCGTCTCGCTCCTACATCAAAAAGTCTGAGCCCCCCCTCGTCGCGGCCGGCCAGGAGCGTCCCGTGAGCCACGAGGGGTCTCCCGGACCGCCACACGAAGCGCTTAATCATCGAGTCCAGGCCACGCTGCACCTCGCTGGGCAGAGGAGCCACGGCGAGGGCGTGAAGGATGATCGACACACACAGGGCATTGACCACCACAACTCTCCCCTTCAAAGTGAGGCTACGGACCCGCCAGGCATCGAGGACCGCACGGAAGCGCGCCACCAGGCCGTCCCACAGGGTCCTCAGACACGCTGACTCATCCGTACCCACGTACACCCCCAGCACACGCACCGGCCCGCTGCCCTCCAGCAGTCCCCAGCGGTTCTCGACGGGGGCGGCCGCACCACAACGAACCAACACAGATTTGTCGAAGTTAACGGCCGCCCCCGACGCAGAACAAAACACGCCGAGGACGTGCAGGGCCGCTCGGAGGCTGGCACCATCCCTCAGGAACAGGTTTGTGTCGTCGGCATATTGCAGGATTTTGACCTGATTTGTGGTTCCCGGAAGGATGATGCCAGCCACGTCGGGCGCCATGTTGATCAGACCAGACAGGGGCGCGCTCACCAAGCTAAAGAGCATGGATGAGAGAGGGCACCCCTGTCTGATCGATCTTTCCAATTTGAATTTGGAGGTGAGCCTGCCGTTCACCTTCACGGCCGCCTGCGAGCAGCCGTAGAGAAGCCGGAGCCAGCCTATGAAACGCGGCCCGAAGCCCAGCCTCTCCACGACCGCCCACAGGAAGCCGTGCTCCACCCGGTCGAAAGCTTTTTGAAAATCAATGGAGAGCAGCAGGCCGGCGGTGCGACCCATGTGGGCGACGAGGTACCTGGCGGAGAGGCAGGTGTCCGCGATGTCCCGCCCAGGGACCCCGTAGGACTGGGTCTCCCCCACGACGCTCCCGATGACGCGCCTCAGGCGCCCCGCGAGTACTCTGGCGAGGATCTTATAGTCCACATTGAGGAGAGAGATGGGGCGGTAGTTGGCCAAGCGGCGCCGATCGCCCTTCTTAAAAGAAGTGTGATGACGCCCTCTGCCATGGACTCCGGCAGCCGCGACGTGGACTCGATGTCTAAAAGGAGCACAGACAGAATAGGAGCGAGACGGGAAGAAAAACACTTGTAGAATTCACACGTCAAGCCGTCAGAACCAGGACTCCTGCCGTTGTTAAGCCCTTTGATGGCAGCCTCCACCTCCGTAAGGGAGATGGGGGCTTCACAAAGCTCCCTGTCTGTGACAGACAGGGATTCGGGAGCGCCTCCACCGCAGTATCAACAGCGCCCCCCGAGATGCCTTCACTGGAGAACAGTTCCTTGTAGAATCTCTCTACCTCCTGCACGACGTCCTCCGTGTCCGTCACGACCGTGCCAGAATCCAGGCACAGGGAGCGGATGTAGGCCCTCTCCTGGAGGCGCTTCTCCTGGCCGAGGAAGAAGGCAGTGGACCTCTCTCCATCCACCACCTCGCGCGCTCTGGCCCGCACCATGGCCCCGCGGGCCCTGCCCTCCGCAAAACGGTCGAGCCGGGCACGCAGGGCCAAGACCTCGACGGGGTCCGGGGCCACACCAGCGTTGGTCGCCACTGCTCTCTCGAGCTCCAAGAGCAGCGTCCGCTCCTCTCGGGACTCGAGCCACCGCTTCTTTTTGGAGAAGCGGATGGAGAGCCACTTGATCCTCCTCTTCACGTCCTCCCACCAGTCGATCAGGTTGTCCACCAGCTCCTGTTCTAAGGACAGAAAGAAAACGTCCATTCTTTTCCATTCTCCCCCCCTCCGACCCCCCTCGCGGGACACACTGACTGTCAGGTGGGAGTGATCACTGTGAGGCGCGGGGGTGTACCGCACCTCATGACAGTACCGCACGAGGGAGGCCGAGACCAGGCAGAGATCTATCCGGGACTGCTTCAACCTGCCCAGCACCACCTGCCTGCGCGAGTAGACCCGGAGCCCCCCATGCAGCACCCGCCACAGCTCCACCAGGTCATGCCTGGCCATGTGGTCCCGGAGAGCGGTGCGGGAGGTGTCCGGCCGGTAGGTGTTATTTGCGCTCACATCCGCGCTCGAGAGCGCGGTGTTAAAATCTCCCACAACCATGCAATCCGTGACCACATGGCCAAAGGCAGACCCGAAGAACGCCACGCGGTCGGGTGGTTGGCTCGGGGCGTAGAGGTTCACCAACACGAAGGACAGGGGCCCCTCCAGTCTCACGACCAGAAGGCGCCCCTCTGTGTCGGCGTGCAGCAGCGAGGGGGTAAAAGGGCTACCCTCCCTCACCGCCACCACCACGCCACAGGAGCGCACGGAGCCCAGAGAAGCGAACACTTCCCCCCTGAAGACAGAGGAGAAGTACTGCAGCCAGGCCTCGTCCCAGTGCGTCTCTTGCAAGCACAACACGTCACACACACAGGAGGAGAGGATGGTGTGGATCCTCACCCTGTCCCTGCAGCCCCCCGCGTTAAAGGAGAGGATGGAGAGAGCCATCAGCAGGAGAACCAGGAAAGAGTGCACCCAGCGCCCGGTCATCAGTCCCTTACCTTTTTGGGCCGCAATGACGACCCTGCCTTCCTCGCCTTCCTCTTTGGGTTAGATGGTACCGCCTCCATGAGATCCCCTGAGTCCGAAAGGGTGGAGGAGGTGGGCGGAGGCGCGTGCACCTCCACTCGGGCGGTGCACGAGGCAGGTAGGGGGTCCGGGAGCACCCCATCGGAGCCGATTAGGCCCGATGAGATGCTGCCCGCGGAGCACGCCCAGGTCTGTGACCCCGACAGTGAGCGTGCACGCTCCCCCCGACCGCCACCGTGGGCCTCGCCTTCCGCCCCCCGCTGCTTGGATCTCGCGCCCCTGGCTCGGTCGCGGTCCCCTCGATCGGGGGTAGCGTGCACGCTCGTGTCTGCAACGCCCCCCACCACAGGTTCAGCAGCCTCCACCCCGGCCTCGACAGGTACCCCGTCTTGGGCCCCCCCCGAGCCGCGGAGTCCACCTCCGACGGGCGGGTCGCCTTAACGGACTCAGGGGTCTCCACGGGAGAAGGCGAGGAGGCATGGGCGCCGGGC
>JAVJIX010000027.1:8470000-8826818 GCA_036785185.1 Paratrypauchen microcephalus | reverse complement strand
AGACCTCGAGGCCACTCCCCCTTCAGAACTCTCCCCAGACCCCCCCCCTCCCACGGGGTTCGCCCGCACCGGGGGAACCACGGCCTCCCCCCCCCTCCTCAAACCCACGCATCACATTCACACAGACACACCTGGGCTTCGGCCTGGCACAGGTGGAGCAGTTCGCCTCCCTGGGCTGCGCGCACTCCCTGGCGTAGTGCCCCTGCGCCCCGCACCGTCTGCATAGGAACTCCGGGCACTCACGCATGATGTGGCCCGGCTGGAGGCAGCCCCGGCAGACCCTGACCTGGCGATCGTGGATGACCCGGAAGAACTCCGGACCCGCCGCCGTGACAAACCGGGCGGAATACGGCAACGACTGCACCGCCCTGGTGAAACGGACCTTAACAAAGCGCGTCCCATCTGCCACCTCAGTCCCCGGCCACAGCCTCCGCTTCACCGGAGAAACAGGTGTGACTCCCCAGGCCGTCAGTTTCTCCACAATCTCCTCGTCCGTGATGTAGGCGGGCAGCCCCAGGAAGGACACCACCAGCTCGTCATTGGTGATTTCCCGCGCGTGCACCCGCGTCTCCCCGATCCTGAACCCATCCAGCAACCGCTCCTTCGCCTGCATGTTTTTAACTGTCAATTCAAACTTGTTTTTGTTTATTTGGCGACAGGCGGAGACCGAGCCCACAACCTGCCCCGACGCCCTGATCAGAGCCAGGGCAGAGACCTCAGCCTCTCCCTCCAGCTCCACCACCACAGTCAGATCTCTCTCGAATTTACCGACCCTGTTAATCACCTTCAAATCACCGTCACCCGTCCGCTTCACTCCACGCTCCACCTGTCTACTCTCCACCCGTCCGCCAACCGCCCCAGCCCGAGACTCCACACCCACCATCTCTACTTTTCCTGTGTTTAGTCCGTTTTCCGTCGCCGTGGTCTGGGGCGTCGCGTGGGTCGTAGCCATTTTAACTAATCCGGGGGTGAGCAAAGCTCACAGAATAAATAAAAAACATCTCCTCCTCAGCAGGAGTGCTGGGAGGAGGTAACCCTCAAACAAAGAAAGGGAAAAAACGAAAATAGTCCAAGATATTGCAGAGAAAAAATCAAACAAAGGGAGCACACCGAGCACACGGAGCACACACACACACACGCACACAAGGACTTCCTGGGGGCGTGTTCAAGTTGGTATGGCCGTAAGCGAAGGCAAACAGCACTAAATCCATATTTATAAACAGTGGACATTGTTTTTTGGTTTAAATTGCTCTTTTATTACTAAATAAATGGACATTAGTGAAAAAGTTTTCACAACTCATTTCATTCTGCATAGGCACAGAAGTGACGTTTTAGAACATAAGGCTATGGATTGTTGTCGTTGTAATGGCAACGGAAATGACATTGATATATATATATATATATATATATATATATATATATATATATATATATATATATATATATATATATAATGTAACTAATTACATTGAAATGAATGAGGAAATACATTAAGAGAGCTTAGGCTGACTGGCTAGAGCATTGTGTTTAAAAGTGAACTCATGCCTGAATTCATGTTTATTTGACAGGAGAAGCCCCTATTTAGTGTAGTTTGCACATTCTTTTACTTCTAAGGTAGAAATATATAGTTGGTCTAAAAGTACAGTACAGCCTCTGAAACGCAAAATGCACGCATAAAAAAATAAAATGCTTATAACTTTGGAATAGAAGCAGATAGAACCAAAATTCCAAATGTATTTTGTACAGGTTTAGAAGCCCAACTTGAACAGAAAGAATTGAGGAGATACCTCTTGTAGTTTTTTCACAATTTCACTTTTAAATTTTTTACTACCCATTGGAAATACATTAAGAGAGCTTAGGCTGACTGGCTAGAGCATTGTGTTTAAAAGTGAACTCATGCCTGAATTCATGTTTATTTGACAGGAGAAGCCCCTATTTAGTGTAGTTTGCACATTCTTTTACTTCTAAGGTAGAAATATATAGTTGGTCTAAAAGTACAGTACAGCCTCTGAAACGCAAAATGCACGCATAAAAAAATAAAATGCTTATAACTTTGGAATAGAAGAACCAAAATTCCAAATGTATTTTGTACATGTTTAGAAGCCCTACTTGCACAGCAAAAATTGAGGAGATACCTCTTGTAGTTTTTTCACAATTTCACTTTTAAATTTTTTACTACCCATTGGAAATACATTAAGAGAGCTTAGGCTGACTGGCTAGAGCATTGTGTTTAAAAGTGAACTCATGCCTGAATTCATGTTTATTTGACAGGAGAAGCCCCTATTTAGTGTAGTTTGCACATTCTTTTACTTCTAAGGTAGAAATATATAGTTGGTCTAAAAGTACAGTACAGCCTCTGAAACGCAAAATGCACGCATAAAAAAATAAAATGCATGTAACTTTGGAATAGAAGCAGATAGAACCAAAATTTCAAATGTATTTTGTACAGGCTTAGAAGCCCAACTTGAACAGAAAGAATTGAGGAGATACCTCTTGTAGTTTTTTTTTTTTTTCCTACAATTTCACTTTTTAATTTTTCACTAGCCATTGGAAATCCATTAAGAGAGCTGAGGCTGAACTTGCTAGAGAATGGTGTGTAAAAGTGAATTCATGCCTGAATTCATGTTTACTTGACAGGAGAAGCCCCTATTTAGTGTAGTTTGCACATTCTTTTACTTCTAAAGTAGAAATATATAGTTGGTCTAAAAGTACAGTACAGCCTCTGAAACGCAAAATGCACGCATAAAAAAATAAAATGCTTATAACTTTGGAATAGAAGAACCAAAATTCCAAATGTATTTTGTACATGTTTAGAAGCCCTACTTGCACAGCAAAAATTGAGGAGATACCTCTTGTAGTTTTTTCACAATTTCACTTTTAAATTTTTTACTACCCATTGGAAATACATTAAGAGAGCTTAGGCTGACTGGCTAGAGCATTGTGTTTAAAAGTGAACTCATGCCTGAATTCATGTTTATTTGACAGGAGAAGCCCCTATTTAGTGTAGTTTGCACATTCTTTTACTTCTAAGGTAGAAATATATAGTTGGTCTAAAAGTACAGTACAGCCTCTGAAACGCAAAATGCACGCATAAAAAAATAAAATGCTTATAACTTTGGAATAGAAGAACCAAAATTCCAAATGTATTTTGTACAGGTTTAGAAGCCCTACTTGCACAGCAAAAATTGAGGAGATACCTCTTGTAGTTTTTTCACAATTTCACTTTTAAATTTTTTACTACCCATTGGAAATACATTAAGAGAGCTTAGGCTGACTGGCTAGAGCATTGTGTTTAAAAGTGAACTCATGCCTGAATTCATGTTTATTTGACAGGAGAAGCCCCTATTTAGTGTAGTTTGCACATTCTTTTACTTCTAAGGTAGAAATATATAGTTGGTCTAAAAGTACAGTACAGCCTCTGAAACACAAAATGCACGCATAAAAAAAAAGTAAAATGCATATAACTTTGGAATAGAAGCAGATAGAACCAAAATTTCAAATGTATTTTGTACAGGTTTAGAAGCCCTACTTGAACAGAAAAAAAATTGTAGTTTTTTTTTTTCCTACAATTTCACTTTTTAATTTTTCACTAGCCATTAGAAATCCATTAAGAGAGCTGAGGCTGAACTTGCTAGAGAATGGTGTGTAAAAGTGAATTCATGCCTGAATTCATGTTTACTTGACAGGAGAAGCCCCTGTATGGTGTAATTTGCACATTCTTTTACTTCTAAGGTAGAAATATATAGTTGGTCTATAAGTACAGTACAGCCTCTGAAACGCAAAATGCACGCATAAAAAAATAAAATGCTTATAACTTTGGAATAGAAGAACCAAAATTCCAAATGTATTTTGTACATGTGTAGAAGCCCTACTTGCACAGCAAAAATTGAGGAGATACCTCTTGTAGTTTTTTCACAATTTCACTTTTAAATTTTTTACTACACATTGGAAATACATTAAGAGAGCTTAGGCTGACTGGCTAGAGCATTGTGTTTAAAAGTGAACTCATGCCTGAATTCATGTTTATTTGACAGGAGAAGCCCCTATTTAGTGTAGTTTGCACATTCTTTTACTTCTAAGGTAGAAATATATAGTTGGTCTAAAAGTACAGTACAGCCTCTGAAACGCAAAATGCACGCATAAAAAAATAAAATGCTTATAACTTTGGAATAGAAGAACCAAAATTCCAAATGTATTTTGTACAGGTTTAGAAGCCCTACTTGCACAGCAAAAATTGAGGAGATACCTCTTGTAGTTTTTTCACAATTTCACTTTTAAATTTTTTACTACCCATTGGAAATACATTAAGAGAGCTTAGGCTGACTGGCTAGAGCATTGTGTTTAAAAGTGAACTCATGCCTGAATTCATGTTTATTTGACAGGAGAAGCCCCTGTATAGTGTAGTTTGCACATTGTTTTACTTCTAAGGTAGAATTATATAGTTGTTCTTAGAGTACAGTACAGCCTCTGAAACGCAAAATGCACGCATAAAAAAATAAAATGCTTATAACTTTGGAATAGAAGAACCAAAATTCCAAATGTATTTTGTACAGGTTTAGAAGCCCTACTTGCACAGCAAAAATTGAGGAGATACCTCTTGTAGTTTTTTTTTCACAATTTCACTTTTAAATTTTTTACTACACATTGGAAATACATTAAGAGAGCTTAGGCTGACTGGCTAGAGCATTGTGTTTAAAAGTGAACTCATGCCTGAATTCATGTTTATTTGACAGGAGAAGCCCCTATTTAGTGTAGTTTGCACATTCTTTTACTTCTAAGGTAGAAATATATAGTTGGTCTAAAAGTACAGTACAGCCTCTGAAACGCAAAATGCACGCATAAAAAAATAAAGTGCATATAACTTTGGAATAGAAGCAGATAGAACCAAAATTTCAAATGTATTTTGTACAGGTTTAGAAGCCCTACTTGAACAGAAAAAATTGAGGAGATACCTCTTGTAGTTTTTTTTTTTTCCTACAATTTCACTTTTTAATTTTTCACTAGCCATTGGAAATCCATTAAGAGAGCTGAGGCTGAACTTGCTAGAGAATGGTGTGTAAAAGTGAATTCATGCCTGAATTCATGTTTACTTGACAGGAGAAGCCCCTATTTAGTGTAGTTTGCACATTCTTTTACTTCTAAGGTAGAAATATATAGTTGGTCTAAAAGTACAGTACAGCCTCTGAAACGCAAAATGCACGCATAAAAAAATAAAATGCTTATAACTTTGGAATAGAAGAACCAAAATTCCAAATGTATTTTGTACAGGTTTAGAAGCCCTACTTGCACAGCAAAAATTGAGGAGATACCTCTTGTAGTTTTTTCACAATTTCACTTTTTAATTTTTCACTAGCCATTGGAAATACATTAAGAGAGCTTAGGCTGACTGGCTAGAGCATTGTGTTTAAAAGTGAACTCATGCCTGAATTCATGTTTATTTGACAGGAGAAGCCCCTATTTAGTGTAGTTTGCACATTCTTTTACTTCTAAGGTAGAAATATATAGTTGGTCTAAAAGTACAGTACAGCCTCTGAAACGCAAAATGCACGCATAAAAAAATAAAATGCTTATAACTTTGGAATAGAAGAACCAAAATTCCAAATGTATTTTGTACATGTTTAGAAGCCCTACTTGCACAGCAAAAATTGAGGAGATACCTCTTGTAGTTTTTTCACAATTTCACTTTTAAATTTTTTACTACCCATTGGAAATACATTAAGAGAGCTTAGGCTGACTGGCTAGAGCATTGTGTTTAAAAGTGAACTCATGCCTGAATTCATGTTTATTTGACAGGAGAAGCCCCTATTTAGTGTAGTTTGCACATTCTTTTACTTCTAAGGTAGAATTATATAGTTGGTCTAAAAGTACAGTACAGCCTCTGAAACGCAAAATGCACGCATAAAAAAATAAAATGCTTATAACTTTGGAATAGAAGAACCAAAATTCCAAATGTATTTTGTACAGGTTTAGAAGCCCTACTTGCACAGCAAAAATTGAGGAGATACCTCTTGTAGTTTTTTTCACAATTTCACTTTTAAATTTTTTACTACCCATTGGAAATACATTAAGAGAGCTTAGGCTGACTGGCTAGAGCATTGTGTTTAAAAGTGAACTCATGCCTGAATTCATGTTTATTTGACAGGAGAAGCCCCTATTTAGTGTAGTTTGCACATTCTTTTACTTCTAAGGTAGAAATATATAGTTGGTCTAAAAGTACAGTACAGCCTCTGAAACACAAAATGCACGCATAAAAAAAGTAAAATGCATATAACTTTGGAATAGAAGCAGATAGAACCAAAATTTCAAATGTATTTTGTACAGGTTTAGAAGCCCTACTTGAACAGAAAAAAATGAGGAGATACCTCTTGTAGTTTTTTTTTTCCTACAATTTCACTTTTTAATTTTTCACTAGCCATTAGAAATCCATTAAGAGAGCTGAGGCTGAACTTGCTAGAGAATGGTGTGTAAAAGTGAATTCATGCCTGAATTCATGTTTACTTGACAGGAGAAGCCCCTGTATGGTGTAATTTGCACATTCTTTTACTTCTAAGGTAGAAATATATAGTTGGTCTATAAGTACAGTACAGCCTCTGAAACGCAAAATGCACGCATAAAAAAATAAAATGCTTATAACTTTGGAATAGAAGAACCAAAATTCCAAATGTATTTTGTACATGTGTAGAAGCCCTACTTGCACAGCAAAAATTGAGGAGATACCTCTTGTAGTTTTTTCACAATTTCACTTTTAAATTTTTTACTACCCATTGGAAATACATTAAGAGAGCTTAGGCTGACTGGCTAGAGCATTGTGTTTAAAAGTGAACTCATGCCTGAATTCATGTTTATTTGACAGGAGAAGCCCCTATTTAGTGTAGTTTGCACATTCTTTTACTTCTAAGGTAGAATTATATAGTTGGTCTAAAAGTACAGTACAGTCTCTGAAACGCAAAATGCACGCATAAAAAAAAAAATGCTTATAACTTTGGAATAGAAGCAGATAGAACCAAAATTCCAAATGTATTTTGTACAGGTTTAGAAGCCCTACTTGAACAGAAAAAAATGAGGAGATACCTCTTGTAGTTTTTTTTTTTCCTACAATTTCACTTTTTAATTTTTCACTAGCCATTGGAAATCCATTAAGAGAGCTTAGGCTGACTGGCTAGAGCATTGTGTTTAAAAGTGAACTCATGCCTGAATTCATGTTTATTTGACAATAGAAGCCCCTGTATAGTGTAGTTTGCACATTCTTTTACTTCTAAGGTAGAATTATATAGTTGGTCTAAAAGTACAGTACAGCCTCTGAAACGCAAAATGCACGCATAAAAAAATAAAATGCTTATAACTTTGGAATAGAAGAACCAAAATTCCAAATGTATTTTGTACAGGTTTAGAAGCCCTACTTGCACAGCAAAAATTGAGGAGATACCTCTTGTAGTTTTTTCACAATTTCACTTTTAAATTTTTTACTACCCATTGGAAATACATTAAGAGAGCTTAGGCTGACTGGCTAGAGCATTGTGTTTAAAAGTGAACTCATGCCTGAATTCATGTTTATTTGACAGGAGAAGCCCCTATTTAGTGTAGTTTGCACATTCTTTTACTTCTAAGGTAGAAATATATAGTTGGTCTAAAAGTACAGTACAGCCTCTGAAACGCAAAATGCACGCATAAAAAAATAAAATGCTTATAACTTTGGAATAGAAGAACCAAAATTCCAAATGTATTTTGTACAGGTTTAGAAGCCCTACTTGAACAGAAAAAATTGAGGAGATACCTCTTGTAGTTTTTTTTTTTTTCCTACAATTTCACTTTTAAATTTTTTACTACCCATTGGAAATACATTAAGAGAGCTTAGGCTGACTGGCTAGAGCATTGTGTTTAAAAGTGAACTCATGCCTGAATTCATGTTTATTTGACAGGAGAAGCCCCTGTATAGTGTAGTTTGCACATTCTTTTACTTCTAAGGTAGAATTATATAGTTGGTCTAAAAGTACAGTACAGCCTCTGAAACGCAAAATGCACGCATAAAAAAATAAAATGCTTATAACTTTGGAATAGAAGAACCAAAATTCCAAATGTATTTTGTACAGGTTTAGAAGCCCTACTTGCACAGCAAAAATTGAGGAGATACCTCTTGTAGTTTTTTCACAATTTCACTTTTAAATTTTTTACTACCCATTGGAAATACATTAAGAGAGCTTAGGCTGACTGGCTAGAGCATTGTGTTTAAAAGTGAACTCATGCCTGAATTCATGTTTATTTGACAGGAGAAGCCCCTATTTAGTGTAGTTTGCACATTCTTTTACTTCTAAGGTAGAAATATATAGTTGGTCTAAAAGTACAGTACAGCCTCTGAAACGCAAAATGCACGCATAAAAAATAAAGTGCATATAACTTTGGAATAGAAGCAGATAGAACCAAAATTTCAAATGTATTTTGTACAGGTTTAGAAGCCCTACTTGAACAGAAAAAAATGAGGAGATACCTCTTGTAGTTTTTTTTTTCCTACAATTTCACTTTTTAATTTTTCACTAGCCATTGGAAATCCATTAAGCGAGCTGAGGCTGAACTTGCTAGAGAATGGTGTGTAAAAGTGAATTCATGCCTGAATTCATGTTTACTTGACAGGAGAAGCCCCTATTTAGTGTAGTTTGCACATTCTTTTACTTCTAAGGTAGAAATATATAGTTGGTCTAAAAGTACAGTACAGCCTCTGAAACGCAAAATGCACGCATAAAAAAATAAAATGCTTATAACTTTGGAATAGAAGAACCAAAATTCCAAATGTATTTTGTACATGTTTAGAAGCCCTACTTGCACAGCAAAAATTGAGGAGATACCTCTTGTAGTTTTTTCACAATTTCACTTTTAAATTTTTTACTACCCATTGGAAATACATTAAGAGAGCTTAGGCTGACTGGCTAGAGCATTGTGTTTAAAAGTGAACTCATGCCTGAATTCATGTTTATTTGACAGGAGAAGCCCCTATTTAGTGTAGTTTGCACATTCTTTTACTTCTAAGGTAGAAATATATAGTTGGTCTAAAAGTACAGTACAGCCTCTGAAACGCAAAATGCACGCATAAAAAAATAAAATGCTTATAACTTTGGAATAGAAGAACCAAAATTCCAAATGTATTTTGTACAGGTTTAGAAGCCCTACTTGCACAGCAAAAATTGAGGAGATACCTCTTGTAGTTTTTTCACAATTTCACTTTTAAATTTTTTACTACCCATTGGAAATACATTAAGAGAGCTTAGGCTGACTGGCTAGAGCATTGTGTTTAAAAGTGAACTCATGCCTGAATTCATGTTTATTTGACAGGAGAAGCCCCTATTTAGTGTAGTTTGCACATTCTTTTACTTCTAAGGTAGAAATATATAGTTGGTCTAAAAGTACAGTACAGCCTCTGAAACACAAAATGCACGCATAAAAAAAAGTAAAATGCATATAACTTTGGAATAGAAGCAGATAGAACCAAAATTCCAAATGTATTTTGTACAGGTTTAGAAGCCCTACTTGAACAGAAAAAAATTGTAGTTTTTTTTTTTTTTCCCTACAATTTCACTTTTTAATTTTTCACTAGCCATTAGAAATCCATTAAGAGAGCTGAGGCTGAACTTGCTAGAGAATGGTGTGTAAAAGTGAATTCATGCCTGAATTCATGTTTACTTGACAGGAGAAGCCCCTGTATGGTGTAATTTGCACATTCTTTTACTTCTAAGGTAGAAATATATAGTTGGTCTATAAGTACAGTACAGCCTCTGAAAGGCAAAATGCACGCATAAAAAAATAAAATGCTTATAACTTTGGAATAGAAGAACCAAAATTCCAAATGTATTTTGTACATGTGTAGAAGCCCTACTTGCACAGCAAAAATTGAGGAGATACCTCTTGTAGTTTTTTCACAATTTCACTTTTAAATTTTTTACTACCCATTGGAAATACATTAAGAGAGCTTAGGCTGACTGGCTAGAGCATTGTGTTTAAAAGTGAACTCATGCCTGAATTCATGTTTATTTGACAGGAGAAGCCCCTATTTAGTGTAGTTTGCACATTCTTTTACTTCTAAGGTAGAAATATATAGTTGGTCTAAAAGTACAGTACAGCCTCTGAAACGCAAAATGCACGCATAAAAAAATAAAATGCTTATAACTTTGGAATAGAAGAACCAAAATTCCAAATGTATTTTGTACAGGTTTAGAAGCCCTACTTGCACAGCAAAAATTGAGGAGATACCTCTTGTAGTTTTTTCACAATTTCACTTTTAAATTTTTTACTACCCATTGGAAATACATTAAGAGAGCTTAGGCTGACTGGCTAGAGCATTGTGTTTAAAAGTGAACTCATGCCTGAATTCATGTTTATTTGACAGGAGAAGCCCCTATTTAGTGTAGTTTGCACATTCTTTTACTTCTAAGGTAGAAATATATAGTTGGTCTAAAAGTACAGTACAGCCTCTGAAACGCAAAATGCACGCATAAAAAAATAAAATGCATGTAACTTTGGAATAGAAGCAGATAGAACCAAAATTTCAAATGTATTTTGTACAGGTTTAGAAGCCCTACTTGAACAGAAAAAATTGAGGAGATACCTCTTGTAGTTTTTTTTTTTTCCTACAATTTCACTTTTTAATTTTTCACTAGCCATTGGAAATCCATTAAGAGAGCTGAGGCTGAACTTGCTAGAGAATGGTGTGTAAAAGTGAATTCATGCCTGAATTCATGTTTACTTGACAGGAGAAGCCCCTATTTAGTGTAGTTTGCACATTCTTTTACTTCTAAGGTAGAAATATATAGTTGGTCTAAAAGTACAGTACAGCCTCTGAAACACAAAATGCACGCATAAAAAAAAAGTAAAATGCATATAACTTTGGAATAGAAGCAGATAGAACCAAAATTTCAAATGTATTTTGTACAGGTTTAGAAGCCCTACTTGAACAGAAAAAAATGAGGAGATACCTCTTGTAGTTTTTTTTTTCCTACAATTTCACTTTTTAATTTTTCACTAGCCATTAGAAATCCATTAAGAGAGCTGAGGCTGAACTTGCTAGAGAATGGTGTGTAAAAGTGAATTCATGCCTGAATTCATGTTTACTTGACAGGAGAAGCCCCTGTATGGTGTAATTTGCACATTCTTTTACTTCTAAGGTAGAAATATATAGTTGGTCTATAAGTACAGTACAGCCTCTGAAAGGCAAAATGCACGCATAAAAAAATAAAATGCTTATAACTTTGGAATAGAAGAACCAAAATTCCAAATGTATTTTGTACATGTGTAGAAGCCCTACTTGCACAGCAAAAATTGAGGAGATACCTCTTGTAGTTTTTTCACAATTTCACTTTTAAATTTTTTACTACCCATTGGAAATACATTAAGAGAGCTTAGGCTGACTGGCTAGAGCATTGTGTTTAAAAGTGAACTCATGCCTGAATTCATGTTTATTTGACAGGAGAAGCCCCTATTTAGTGTAGTTTGCACATTCTTTTACTTCTAAGGTAGAAATATATAGTTGGTCTAAAAGTACAGTACAGCCTCTGAAACGCAAAATGCACGCATAAAAAAATAAAATGCTTATAACTTTGGAATAGAAGAACCAAAATTCCAAATGTATTTTGTACAGGTTTAGAAGCCCTACTTGCACAGCAAAAATTGAGGAGATACCTCTTGTAGTTTTTTCACAATTTCACTTTTAAATTTTTTACTACCCATTGGAAATACATTAAGAGAGCTTAGGCTGACTGGCTAGAGCATTGTGTTTAAAAGTGAACTCATGCCTGAATTCATGTTTATTTGACAATAGAAGCCCCTGTATAGTGTAGTTTGCACATTGTTTTACTTCTAAGGTAGAATTATATAGTTGTTCTTAGAGTACAGTACAGCCTCTGAAACGCAAAATGCACGCATAAAAAAATAAAATGCTTATAACTTTGGAATAGAAATAGATAGAACCAAAATTCCAAATGTATTTTGTACAGGCTTAGAAGCCCAACTTGAACAGAAAGAATTGAGGAGATACCTCTTGTAGTTTTTTTTTTCTCCACAATTTCACTTTTTAGTTCTTCACTAGCCATTGGAAATGCATTAAGAGAGCTTAGGCTGACTGGCTAGAGCATTGTGTTTAAAAGTGAACTCATGCCTGAATTCATGTTTATTTGACAGGAGAAGCCCCTATTTAGTGTAGTTTGCACATTCTTTTACTTCTAAGGTAGAAATATATAGTTGGTCTAAAAGTACAGTACAGCCTCTGAAACGCAAAATGCACGCATAAAAAAATAAAATGCTTATAACTTTGGAATAGAAGAACCAAAATTCCAAATGTATTTTGTACATGTTTAGAAGCCCTACTTGCACAGCAAAATTGAGGAGATACCTCTTGTAGTTTTTTCACAATTTCACTTTTAAATTTTTTACTACCCATTGGAAATACATTAAGAGAGCTTAGGCTGACTGGCTAGAGCATTGTGTTTAAAAGTGAACTCATGCCTGAATTCATGTTTATTTGACAGGAGAAGCCCCTATTTAGTGTAGTTTGCACATTCTTTTACTTCTAAGGTAGAAATATATAGTTGGTCTAAAAGTACAGTACAGCCTCTGAAACACAAAATGCACGCATAAAAAAAGTAAAATGCATATAACTTTGGAATAGAAGCAGATAGAACCAAAATTTCAAATGTATTTTGTACAGGTTTAGAAGCCCTACTTGAACAGAAAAAAATGAGGAGATACCTCTTGTAGTTTTTTTTTTTTCCTACAATTTCACTTTTAAATTTTTCACTAGCCATTAGAAATCCATTAAGAGAGCTGAGGCTGAACTTGCTAGAGAATGGTGTGTAAAAGTGAATTCATGCCTGAATTCATGTTTACTTGACAGGAGAAGCCCCTGTATGGTGTAATTTGCACATTCTTTTACTTCTAAGGTAGAAATATATAGTTAGTCTATAAGTACAGTACAGCCTCTGAAACGCAAAATGCACGCATAAAAAAATAAAATGCTTATAACTTTGGAATAGAAGAACCAAAATTCCAAATGTATTTTGTACATGTGTAGAAGCCCTACTTGCACAGCAAAAATTGAGGAGATACCTCTTGTAGTTTTTTCACAATTTCACTTTTAAATTTTTTACTACCCATTGGAAATACATTAAGAGAGCTTAGGCTGACTGGCTAGAGCATTGTGTTTAAAAGTGAACTCATGCCTGAATTCATGCTTATTTGACAGGAGAAGCCCCTATTTAGTGTAGTTTGCACATTCTTTTACTTCTAAGGTAGAAATATATAGTTGGTCTAAAAGTACAGTACAGCCTCTGAAACGCAAAATGCACGCATAAAAAAATAAAATGCTTATAACTTTGGAATAGAAGAACCAAAATTCCAAATGTATTTTGTACAGGTTTAGAAGCCCTACTTGCACAGCAAAAATTGAGGAGATACCTCTTGTAGTTTTTTCACAATTTCACTTTTAAATTTTTTACTACCCATTGGAAATACATTAAGAGAGCTTAGGCTGACTGGCTAGAGCATTGTGTTTAAAAGTGAACTCATGCCTGAATTCATGTTTATTTGACAGGAGAAGCCCCTATTTAGTGTAGTTTGCACATTCTTTTACTTCTAAGGTAGAAATATATAGTTGGTCTAAAAGTACAGTACAGCCTCTGAAACGCAAAATGCACGCATAAAAAAATAAAGTGCATATAACTTTGGAATAGAAGCAGATAGAACCAAAATTTCAAATGTATTTTGTACAGGTTTAGAAGCCCTACTTGAACAGAAAGAATTGAGGAGATACCTCTTGTAGTTTTTTTTTTCTCCACAATTTCACTTTTTAGTTCTTCACTAGCCATTGGAAATCCATTAAGAGAGCTGAGGCTGAACTTGCTAGAGAATGGTGTGTAAAAGTGAATTCATGCCTGAATTCATGTTTACTTGACAGGAGAAGCCCCTATTTAGTGTAGTTTGCACATTCTTTTACTTCTAAGGTAGAAATATATAGTTGGTCTAAAAGTACAGTACAGCCTCTGAAACGCAAAATGCACGCATAAAAAAATAAAATGCTTATAACTTTGGAATAGAAGAACCAAAATTCCAAATGTATTTTGTACATGTTTAGAAGCCCTAAATGCACAGCAAAAATTGAGGAGATACCTCTTGTAGTTTTTTCACAATTTCACTTTTAAATTTTTTACTACCCATTGGAAATACATTAAGAGAGCTGAGGCTGCACTGGCTAGAGCATTGTGTTTAAAAGTGAACTCATGCCTGAATTCATGTTTATTTGACAGGAGAAGCCCCTATTTAGTGTAGTTTGCACATTCTTTTACTTCTAAGGTAGAAATATATAGTTGGTCTAAAAGTACAGTACAGCCTCTGAAACGCAAAATGCACGCATAAAAAAATAAAATGCTTATAACTTTGGAATAGAAGAACCAAAATTCCAAATGTATTTTGTACAGGTTTAGAAGCCCTACTTGCACAGCAAAAATTGAGGAGATACCTCTTGTAGTTTTTTCACAATTTCACTTTTAAATTTTTTACTACCCATTGGAAATACATTAAGAGAGCTTAGGCTGACTGGCTAGAGCATTGTGTTTAAAAGTGAACTCATGCCTGAATTCATGTTTATTTGACAGGAGAAGCCCCTATTTAGTGTAGTTTGCACATTCTTTTACTTCTAAGGTAGAAATATATAGTTGGTCTAAAAGTACAGTACAGCCTCTGAAACACAAAATGCACGCATAAAAAAAAAGTAAAATGCATATAACTTTGGAATAGAAGCAGATAGAACCAAAATTTCAAATGTATTTTGTACAGGTTTAGAAGCCCTACTTGAACAGAAAAAAAATTGTAGTTTTTTTTTTTTTCCTACAATTTCACTTTTTAATTTTTCACTAGCCATTAGAAATCCATTAAGAGAGCTGAGGCTGAACTTGCTAGAGAATGGTGTGTAAAAGTGAATTCATGCCTGAATTCATGTTTACTTGACAGGAGAAGCCCCTGTATGGTGTAATTTGCACATTCTTTTACTTCTAAGGTAGAAATATATAGTTGGTCTATAAGTACAGTACAGCCTCTGAAACGCAAAATGCACGCATAAAAAAATAAAATGCTTATAACTTTGGAATAGAAGAACCAAAATTCCAAATGTATTTTGTACATGTGTAGAAGCCCTACTTGCACAGCAAAAATTGAGGAGATACCTCTTGTAGTTTTTTCACAATTTCACTTTTAAATTTTTTACTACACATTGGAAATACATTAAGAGAGCTTAGGCTGACTGGCTAGAGCATTGTGTTTAAAAGTGAACTCATGCCTGAATTCATGTTTATTTGACAGGAGAAGCCCCTATTTAGTGTAGTTTGCACATTCTTTTACTTCTAAGGTAGAAATATATAGTTGGTCTAAAAGTACAGTACAGCCTCTGAAACGCAAAATGCACGCATAAAAAAATAAAATGCTTATAACTTGGAATAGAAGAACCAAAATTCCAAATGTATTTTGTACAGGTTTAGAAGACCTACTTGCACAGCAAAAATTGAGGAGATACCTCTTGTAGTTTTTTCACAATTTCACTTTTAAATTTTTTACTACCCATTGGAAATACATTAAGAGAGCTTAGGCTGACTGGCTAGAGCATTGTGTTTAAAAGTGAACTCATGCCTGAATTCATGTTTATTTGACAGGAGAAGCCCCTGTATAGTGTAGTTTGCACATTGTTTTACTTCTAAGGTAGAATTATATAGTTGTTCTTAGAGTACAGTACAGCCTCTGAAACGCAAAATGCACGCATAAAAAAATAAAATGCTTATAACTTTGGAATAGAAGAACCAAAATTCCAAATGTATTTTGTACAGGTTTAGAAGCCCTACTTGCACAGCAAAAATTGAGGAGATACCTCTTGTAGCTTTTTCACAATTTCACTTTTAAATTTTTTACTACACATTGGAAATACATTAAGAGAGCTTAGGCTGACTGGCTAGAGCATTGTGTTTAAAAGTGAACTCATGCCTGAATTCATGTTTATTTGACAGGAGAAGCCCCTATTTAGTGTAGTTTGCACATTCTTTTACTTCTAAGGTAGAAATATATAGTTGGTCTAAAAGTACAGTACAGCCTCTGAAACACAAAATGCACGCATAAAAAAAAGTAAAATGCATATAACTTTGGAATAGAAGCAGATAGAACCAAAATTTCAAATGTATTTTGTACAGGTTTAGAAGCCCTACTTGAACAGAAAAAAAATTGTAGTTTTTTTTTTTTCCTACAATTTCACTTTTTAATTTTTCACTAGCCATTAGAAATCCATTAAGAGAGCTGAGGCTGAACTTGCTAGAGAATGGTGTGTAAAAGTGAATTCATGCCTGAATTCATGTTTACTTGACAGGAGAAGCCCCTGTATAGTGTAGTTTGCACATTCTTTTACTTCTAAGGTAGAATTATATAGTTGGTCTAAAAGTACAGTACAGCCTCTGAAACGCAAAATGCACGCAAAAAAATAAAATGCTTATAACTTTGGAATAGAAGAACCAAAATTCCAAATGTATTTTGTACAGGTTTAGAAGCCCTACTTGCACAGCAAAAATTGAGGAGATACCTCTTGTAGTTTTTTCACAATTTCACTTTTAAATTTTTCACTAGCCATTGGAAATCCATTAAGAGAGCTGAGGCTGAACTTGCTAGAGAATGGTGTGTAAAAGTGAATTCATGCCTGAATTCATGTTTACTTGACAGGAGAAGCCCCTATTTAGTGTAGTTTGCACATTCTTTTACTTCTAAGGTAGAAATATATAGTTGGTCTAAAAGTACAGTACAGCCTCTGAAACGCAAAATGCACGCATAAAAAAATAAAATGCTTATAACTTTGGAATAGAAGAACCAAAATTCCAAATGTATTTTGTACATGTTTAGAAGCCCTACTTGCACAGCAAAAATTGAGGAGATACCTCTTGTAGTTTTTTCACAATTTCACTTTTAAATTTTTTACTACCCATTGGAAATACATTAAGAGAGCTTAGGCTGACTGGCTAGAGCATTGTGTTTAAAAGTGAACTCATGCCTGAATTCATGTTTATTTGACAGGAGAAGCCCCTATTTAGTGTAGTTTGCACATTCTTTTACTTCTAAGGTAGAAATATATAGTTGGTCTAAAAGTACAGTACAGCCTCTGAAACGCAAAATGCACGCATAAAAAAATAAAATGCTTATAACTTTGGAATAGAAGAACCAAAATTCCAAATGTATTTTGTACAGGTTTAGAAGCCCTACTTGCACAGCAAAAATTGAGGAGATACCTCTTGTAGCTTTTTCACAATTTCACTTTTAAATTTTTTACTACACATTGGAAATACATTAAGAGAGCTTAGGCTGACTGGCTAGAGCATTGTGTTTAAAAGTGAACTCATGCCTGAATTCATGTTTATTTGACAGGAGAAGCCCCTATTTAGTGTAGTTTGCACATTCTTTTACTTCTAAGGTAGAAATATATAGTTGGTCTAAAAGTACAGTACAGCCTCTGAAACACAAAATGCACGCATAAAAAAAAAGTAAAATGCATATAACTTTGGAATAGAAGCAGATAGAACCAAAATTTCAAATGTATTTTGTACAGGTTTAGAAGCCCTACTTGAACAGAAAAAAAATTGTAGTTTTTTTTTTTCCTACAATTTCACTTTTTAATTTTTCACTAGCCATTAGAAATCCATTAAGAGAGCTGAGGCTGAACTTGCTAGAGAATGGTGTGTAAAAGTGAATTCATGCCTGAATTCATGTTTACTTGACAGGAGAAGCCCCTGTATGGTGTAATTTGCACATTCTTTTACTTCTAAGGTAGAAATATATAGTTGGTCTATAAGTACAGTACAGCCTCTGAAACGCAAAATGCACGCATAAAAAAATAAAATGCTTATAACTTTGGAATAGAAGAACCAAAATTCCAAATGTATTTTGTACATGTGTAGAAGCCCTACTTGCACAGCAAAAATTGAGGAGATACCTCTTGTAGTTTTTTCACAATTTCACTTTTAAATTTTTTACTACCCATTGGAAATACATTAAGAGAGCTTAGGCTGACTGGCTAGAGCATTGTGTTTAAAAGTGAACTCATGCCTGAATTCATGTTTATTTGACAGGAGAAGCCCCTGTATAGTGTAGTTTGCACATTGTTTTACTTCTAAGGTAGAATTATATAGTTGTTCTTAGAGTACAGTACAGACTCTGAAACGCAAAATGCACGCATAAAAAAATAAAATGCTTATAACTTTGGAATAGAAATAGATAGAACCAAAATTCCAAATGTATTTTGTACAGGCTTAGAAGCCCAACTTGAACAGAAAGAATTGAGGAGATACCTCTTGTAGTTTTTTTTTTCTCCACAATTTCACTTTTTAGTTCTTCACTAGCCATTGGAAATGCATTAAGAGAGCTTAGGCTGCACTGACTAGAGCATTGTGTTTAAAAGTGAACTCATGCCTGAATTCATGTTTATTTGACAATAGAAGCCCCTGTATAGTGTAGTTTGCACATTCTTTTACTTCTAAGGTAGAATTATATAGTTGGTCTAAAAGTACAGTACAGCCTCTGAAACGCAAAATGCACGCAAAAAAATAAAATGCTTATAACTTTGGAATAGAAGAACCAAAATTCCAAATGTATTTTGTACAGGTTTAGAAGCCCTACTTGCACAGCAAAAATTGAGGAGATACCTCTTGTAGTTTTTTCACAATTTCACTTTTAAATTTTTTACTACCCATTGGAAATACATTAAGAGAGCTTAGGCTGACTGGCTAGAGCATTGTGTTTAAAAGTGAACTCATGCCTGAATTCATGTTTATTTGACAGGAGAAGCCCCTATTTAGTGTAGTTTGCACATTCTTTTACTTCTAAGGTAGAAATATATAGTTGGTCTAAAAGTACAGTACAGCCTCTGAAACGCAAAATGCACGCATAAAAAAATAAAATGCTTATAACTTTGGAATAGAAGAACCAAAATTCCAAATGTATTTTGTACAGGTTTAGAAGCCCTACTTGAACAGAAAAAATTGAGGAGATACCTCTTGTAGTTTTTTCACAATTTCACTTTTAAATTTTTTACTACCCATTGGAAATACATTAAGAGAGCTTAGGCTGACTGGCTAGAGCATTGTGTTTAAAAGTGAACTCATGCCTGAATTCATGTTTATTTGACAGGAGAAGCCCCTGTATAGTGTAGTTTGCACATTCTTGTACTTCTAAGGTAGAATTATATAGTTGTTCTTAGAGTACAGTACAGCCTCTGAAACGCAAAATGCACGCATAAAAAAATAAAATGCTTATAACTTTGGAATAGAAGAACCAAAATTCCAAATGTATTTTGTACAGGTTTAGAAGCCCTACTTGCACAGCAAAAATTGAGGAGATACCTCTTGTAGTTTTTTCACAATTTCACTTTTAAATTTTTTACTACCCATTGGAAATACATTAAGAGAGCTTAGGCTGACTGGCTAGAGCATTGTGTTTAAAAGTGAACTCATGCCTGAATTCATGTTTATTTGACAGGAGAAGCCCCTATTTAGTGTAGTTTGCACATTCTTTTACTTCTAAGGTAGAAATATATAGTTGGTCTAAAAGTACAGTACAGCCTCTGAAACGCAAAATGCACGCATAAAAAAAGTAAAATGCATATAACTTTGGAATAGAAGCAGATAGAACCAAAATTTCAAATGTATTTTGTACAGGTTTAGAAGCCCTACTTGAACAGAAAAAATTGAGGAGATACCTCTTGTAGTTTTTTTTTTTCCTACAATTTCACTTTTTAATTTTTCACTAGCCATTAGAAATCCATTAAGAGAGCTGAGGCTGAACTTGCTAGAGAATTGTGTGTAAAAGTGAATTCATGCCTGAATTCATGTTTACTTGACAGGAGAAGCCCCTGTATAGTGTAGTTTGCACATTCTTTTACTTCTAAGGTAGAAATATATAGTTGGTCTAAAAGTACAGTACAGCCTCTGAAACGCAAAATGCACGCATAAAAAAATAAAATGCTTATAACTTTGGAATAGAAGAACCAAAATTCCAAATGTATTTTGTACAGGTTTAGAAGCCCTACTTGCACAGCAAAAATTGAGGAGATACCTCTTGTAGTTTTTTCACAATTTCACTTTTAAATTTTTTACTACCCATTGGAAATACATTAAGAGAGCTTAGGCTGACTGGCTAGAGCATTGTGTTTAAAAGTGAACTCATGCCTGAATTCATGTTTATTTGACAGGAGAAGCCCCTATTTAGTGTAGTTTGCACATTCTTTTACTTCTAAGGTAGAAATATATAGTTGGTCTAAAAGTACAGTACAGCCTCTGAAACGCAAAATGCACGCATAAAAAAATAAAATGCTTATAACTTTGGAATAGAAGAACCAAAATTCCAAATGTATTTTGTACATGTTTAGAAGCCCTACTTGCACAGCAAAAATTGAGGAGATACCTCTTGTAGTTTTTTCACAATTTCACTTTTAAATTTTTTACTACCCATTGGAAATACATTAAGAGAGCTTAGGCTGACTGGCTAGAGCATTGTGTTTAAAAGTGAACTCATGCCTGAATTCATGTTTATTTGACAGGAGAAGCCCCTATTTAGTGTAGTTTGCACATTCTTTTACTTCTAAGGTAGAAATATATAGTTGGTCTAAAAGTACAGTACAGCCTCTGAAACACAAAATGCACGCATAAAAAAAGTAAAATGCATATAACTTTGGAATAGAAGCAGATAGAACCAAAATTTCAAATGTATTTTGTACAGGTTTAGAAGCCCTACTTGAACAGAAAAAAATTGTAGTTTTTTTTTTTTTCCTACAATTTCACTTTTAAATTTTTCACTAGCCATTAGAAATCCATTAAGAGAGCTGAGGCTGAACTTGCTAGAGAATGGTGTGTAAAAGTGAATTCATGCCTGAATTCATGTTTACTTGACAGGAGAAGCCCCTGTATGGTGTAATTTGCACATTCTTTTACTTCTAAGGTAGAAATATATAGTTAGTCTATAAGTACAGTACAGCCTCTGAAACGCAAAATGCACGCATAAAAAAATAAAATGCTTATAACTTTGGAATAGAAGAACCAAAATTCCAAATGTATTTTGTACATGTGTAGAAGCCCTACTTGCACAGCAAAAATTGAGGAGATACCTCTTGTAGTTTTTTCACAATTTCACTTTTAAATTTTTTACTACCCATTGGAAATACATTAAGAGAGCTTAGGCTGACTGGCTAGAGCATTGTGTTTAAAAGTGAACTCATGCCTGAATTCATGCTTATTTGACAGGAGAAGCCCCTATTTAGTGTAGTTTGCACATTCTTTTACTTCTAAGGTAGAAATATATAGTTGGTCTAAAAGTACAGTACAGCCTCTGAAACGCAAAATGCACGCATAAAAAAATAAAATGCTTATAACTTTGGAATAGAAGAACCAAAATTCCAAATGTATTTTGTACAGGTTTAGAAGCCCTACTTGCACAGCAAAAATTGAGGAGATACCTCTTGTAGTTTTTTCACAATTTCACTTTTAAATTTTTTACTACCCATTGGAAATACATTAAGAGAGCTTAGGCTGACTGGCTAGAGCATTGTGTTTAAAAGTGAACTCATGCCTGAATTCATGTTTATTTGACAGGAGAAGCCCCTATTTAGTGTAGTTTGCACATTCTTTTACTTCTAAGGTAGAAATATATAGTTGGTCTAAAAGTACAGTACAGCCTCTGAAACGCAAAATGCACGCATAAAAAAATAAAATGCATGTAACTTTGGAATAGAAGCAGATAGAACCAAAATTTCAAATGTATTTTGTACAGGTTTAGAAGCCCTACTTGAACAGAAAAAATTGAGGAGATACCTCTTGTAGTTTTTTTTTTTTTTCCTACATTTTCACTTTTTAATTTTTCACTAGCCATTGGAAATCCATTAAGAGAGCTGAGGCTGAACTTGCTAGAGAATGGTGTGTAAAAGTGAATTCATGCCTGAATTCATGTTTACTTGACAGGAGAAGCCCCTATTTAGTGTAGTTTGCACATTCTTTTACTTCTAAAGTAGAAATATATAGTTGGTCTAAAAGTACAGTACAGCCTCTGAAACGCAAAATGCACGCATAAAGAAATAAAATGCTTATAACTTTGGAATAGAAGAACCAAAATTCCAAATGTATTTTTACATGTTTAGAAGCCCTACTTGCACAGCAAAAATTGAGGAGATACCTCTTGTCGTTTTTTCACAATTTCACTTTTAAATTTTTTACTACCCATTGGAAATACATTAAGAGAGCTTAGGCTGACTGGCTAGAGCATTGTGTTTAAAAGTGAACTCATGCCTGAATTCATGTTTATTTGACAGGAGAAGCCCCTATTTAGTGTAGTTTGCACATTCTTTTACTTCTAAGGTAGAATTATATAGTTGGTCTAAAAGTACAGTACAGTCTCTGAAACGCAAAATGCACGCATAAAAAAAAAAATGCTTATAACTTTGGAATAGAAGCAGATAGAACCAAAATTCCAAATGTATTTTGTACAGGTTTAGAAGCCCTACTTGAACAGAAAAAAATGAGGAGATACCTCTTGTAGCTTTTTCACAATTTCACTTTTAAATTTTTTACTACACATTGGAAATACATTAAGAGAGCTTAGGCTGACTGGCTAGAGCATTGTGTTTAAAAGTGAACTCATGCCTGAATTCATGTTTATTTGACAGGAGAAGCCCCTATTTAGTGTAGTTTGCACATTCTTTTACTTCTAAGGTAGAAATATATAGTTGGTCTAAAAGTACAGTACAGCCTCTGAAACACAAAATGCACGCATAAAAAAAAAGTAAAATGCATATAACTTTGGAATAGAAGCAGATAGAACCAAAATTTCAAATGTATTTTGTACAGGTTTAGAAGCCCTACTTGAACAGAAAAAATTGAGGAGATACCTCTTGTAGTTTTTTTTTTTCCTACAATTTCACTTTTTAATTTTTCACTAGCCATTAGAAATCCATTAAGAGAGCTGAGGCTGAACTTGCTAGAGAATGGTGTGTAAAAGTGAATTCATGCCTGAATTCATGTTTACTTGACAGGAGAAGCCCCTGTATGGTGTAATTTGCACATTCTTTTACTTCTAAGGTAGAAATATATAGTTGGTCTATAAGTACAGTACAGCCTCTGAAACGCAAAATGCACGCATAAAAAAATAAAATGCTTATAACTTTGGAATAGAAGAACCAAAATTCCAAATGTATTTTGTACATGTGTAGAAGCCCTACTTGCACAGCAAAAATTGAGGAGATACCTCTTGTAGTTTTTTCACAATTTCACTTTTAAATTTTTTACTACCCATTGGAAATACATTAAGAGAGCTTAGGCTGACTGGCTAGAGCATTGTGTTTAAAAGTGAACTCATGCCTGAATTCATGTTTATTTGACAGGAGAAGCCCCTGTATAGTGTAGTTTGCACATTGTTTTACTTCTAAGGTAGAATTATATAGTTGTTCTTAGAGTACAGTACAGCCTCTGAAACGCAAAATGCACGCATAAAAAAATAAAATGCTTATAACTTTGGAATAGAAATAGATAGAACCAAAATTCCAAATGTATTTTGTACAGGCTTAGAAGCCCAACTTGAACAGAAAGAATTGAGGAGATACCTCTTGTAGTTTTTTTTTTCTCCACAATTTCACTTTTTAGTTCTTCACTAGCCATTGGAAATGCATTAAGAGAGCTTAGGCTGCACTGACTAGAGCATTGTGTTTAAAAGTGAACTCATGCCTGAATTCATGTTTATTTGACAATAGAAGCCCCTGTATAGTGTAGTTTGCACATTCTTTTACTTCTAAGGTAGAAATATATAGTTGGTCTAAAAGTACAGTACAGCCTCTGAAACACAAAATGCACGCATAAAAAAAAAGTAAAATGCATATAACTTTGGAATAGAAGCAGATAGAACCAAAATTTCAAATGTATTTTGTACAGGTTTAGAAGCCCTACTTGAACAGAAAAAAATTGTAGTTTTTTTTTTTTTTCCTACAATTTCACTTTTTAATTTTTCACTAGCCATTAGAAATCCATTAAGAGAGCTGAGGCTGAACTTGCTAGAGAATGGTGTGTAAAAGTGAATTCATGCCTGAATTCATGTTTACTTGACAGGAGAAGCCCCTGTATGGTGTAATTTGCACATTCTTTTACTTCTAAGGTAGAAATATATAGTTAGTCTATAAGTACAGTACAGCCTCTGAAACGCAAAATGCACGCATAAAAAAATAAAATGCTTATAACTTTGGAATAGAAGAACCAAAATTCCAAATGTATTTTGTACATGTGTAGAAGCCCTACTTGCACAGCAAAAATTGAGGAGATACCTCTTGTAGTTTTTTCACAATTTCACTTTTAAATTTTTTACTACCCATTGGAAATACATTAAGAGAGCTTAGGCTGACTGGCTAGAGCATTGTGTTTAAAAGTGAACTCATGCCTGAATTCATGCTTATTTGACAGGAGAAGCCCCTATTTAGTGTAGTTTGCACATTCTTTTACTTCTAAGGTAGAAATATATAGTTGGTCTAAAAGTACAGTACAGCCTCTGAAACGCAAAATGCACGCATAAAAAAATAAAATGCTTATAACTTTGGAATAGAAGAACCAAAATTCCAAATGTATTTTTACATGTTTAGAAGCCCTACTTGCACAGCAAAAATTGAGGAGATACCTCTTGTCGTTTTTTCACATTTTCACTTTTAAATTTTTTACTACCCATTGGAAATACATTAAGAGAGCTTAGGCTGCACTGGCTAGAGCATTTTGTTTAAAAGTGAACTCATGCCTGAATTCATGTTTATTTGACAGGAGAAGCCCCTATTTAGTGTAGTTTGCACATTCTTTTACTTCTAAGGTAGAAATATATAGTTGGTCTAAAAGTACAGTACAGCCTCTGAAACGCAAAATGCACGCATAAAAAAATAAAATGCTTATAACTTTGGAATAGAAGAACCAAAATTCCAAATGTATTTTGTACAGGTTTAGAAGCCCTACTTGCACAGCAAAAATTGAGGAGATACCTCTTGTAGCTTTTTCACAATTTCACTTTTAAATTTTTTACTACACATTGGAAATACATTAAGAGAGCTTAGGCTGACTGGCTAGAGCATTGTGTTTAAAAGTGAACTCATGCCTGAATTCATGTTTATTTGACAGGAGAAGCCCCTATTTAGTGTAGTTTGCACATTCTTTTACTTCTAAGGTAGAAATATATAGTTGGTCTAAAAGTACAGTACAGCCTCTGAAACACAAAATGCACGCATAAAAAAAGTAAAATGCATATAACTTTGGAATAGAAGCAGATAGAACCAAAATTTCAAATGTATTTTGTACAGGTTTAGAAGCCCTACTTGAACAGAAAAAAAATTGTAGTTTTTTTTTTTCCTACAATTTCACTTTTTAATTTTTCACTAGCCATTAGAAATCCATTAAGAGAGCTGAGGCTGAACTTGCTAGAGAATGGTGTGTAAAAGTGAATTCATGCCTGAATTCATGTTTACTTGACAGGAGAAGCCCCTGTATGGTGTAATTTGCACATTCTTTTACTTCTAAGGTAGAAATATATAGTTGGTCTATAAGTACAGTACAGCCTCTGAAACGCAAAATGCACGCATAAAAAAATAAAATGCTTATAACTTTGGAATAGAAGAACCAAAATTCCAAATGTATTTTGTACATGTGTAGAAGCCCTACTTGCACAGCAAAAATTGAGGAGATACCTCTTGTAGTTTTTTCACAATTTCACTTTTAAATTTTTTACTACACATTGGAAATACATTAAGAGAGCTTAGGCTGACTGGCTAGAGCATTGTGTTTAAAAGTGAACTCATGCCTGAATTCATGTTTATTTGACAGGAGAAGCCCCTATTTAGTGTAGTTTGCACATTCTTTTACTTCTAAGGTAGAAATATATAGTTGGTCTAAAAGTACAGTACAGCCTCTGAAACGCAAAATGCACGCATAAAAAAATAAAATGCTTATAACTTTGGAATAGAAGAACCAAAATTCCAAATGTATTTTGTACAGGTTTAGAAGACCTACTTGCACAGCAAAAATTGAGGAGATACCTCTTGTAGTTTTTTCACAATTTCACTTTTAAATTTTTTACTACCCATTGGAAATACATTAAGAGAGCTTAGGCTGACTGGCTAGAGCATTGTGTTTAAAAGTGAACTCATGCCTGAATTCATGTTTATTTGACAGGAGAAGCCCCTGTATAGTGTAGTTTGCACATTGTTTTACTTCTAAGGTAGAATTATATAGTTGTTCTTAGAGTACAGTACAGCCTCTGAAACGCAAAATGCACGCATAAAAAAATAAAATGCTTATAACTTTGGAATAGAAGAACCAAAATTCCAAATGTATTTTGTACAGGTTTAGAAGCCCTACTTGCACAGCAAAAATTGAGGAGATACCTCTTGTAGCTTTTTCACAATTTCACTTTTAAATTTTTTACTACACATTGGAAATACATTAAGAGAGCTTAGGCTGACTGGCTAGAGCATTGTGTTTAAAAGTGAACTCATGCCTGAATTCATGTTTATTTGACAGGAGAAGCCCCTATTTAGTGTAGTTTGCACATTCTTTTACTTCTAAGGTAGAAATATATAGTTGGTCTAAAAGTACAGTACAGCCTCTGAAACACAAAATGCACGCATAAAAAAAAGTAAAATGCATATAACTTTGGAATAGAAGCAGATAGAACCAAAATTCCAAATGTATTTTGTACAGGTTTAGAAGCCCTACTTGAACAGAAAAAAATTGTAGTTTTTTTTTTTTTCCTACAATTTCACTTTTTAATTTTTCACTAGCCATTAGAAATCCATTAAGAGAGCTGAGGCTGAACTTGCTAGAGAATGGTGTGTAAAAGTGAATTCATGCCTGAATTCATGTTTACTTGACAGGAGAAGCCCCTGTATGGTGTAATTTGCACATTCTTTTACTTCTAAGGTAGAAATATATAGTTGGTCTATAAGTACAGTACAGCCTCTGAAACGCAAAATGCACGCATAAAAAAATAAAATGCTTATAACTTTGGAATAGAAGAACCAAAATTCCAAATGTATTTTGTACATGTGTAGAAGCCCTACTTGCACAGCAAAAATTGAGGAGATACCTCTTGTAGTTTTTTCACAATTTCACTTTTAAATTTTTTACTACACATTGGAAATACATTAAGAGAGCTTAGGCTGACTGGCTAGAGCATTGTGTTTAAAAGTGAACTCATGCCTGAATTCATGTTTATTTGACAGGAGAAGCCCCTATTTAGTGTAGTTTGCACATTCTTTTACTTCTAAGGTAGAAATATATAGTTGGTCTAAAAGTACAGTACAGCCTCTGAAACGCAAAATGCACGCATAAAAAAATAAAATGCTTATAACTTGGAATAGAAGAACCAAAATTCCAAATGTATTTTGTACAGGTTTAGAAGACCTACTTGCACAGCAAAAATTGAGGAGATACCTCTTGTAGTTTTTTCACAATTTCACTTTTAAATTTTTTACTACCCATTGGAAATACATTAAGAGAGCTTAGGCTGACTGGCTAGAGCATTGTGTTTAAAAGTGAACTCATGCCTGAATTCATGTTTATTTGACAGGAGAAGCCCCTGTATAGTGTAGTTTGCACATTGTTTTACTTCTAAGGTAGAATTATATAGTTGTTCTTAGAGTACAGTACAGCCTCTGAAACGCAAAATGCACGCATAAAAAAATAAAATGCTTATAACTTTGGAATAGAAATAGATAGAACCAAAATTCCAAATGTATTTTGTACAGGCTTAGAAGCCCAACTTGAACAGAAAGAATTGAGGAGATACCTCTTGTAGTTTTTTTTTCTCCACAATTTCACTTTTTAGTTCTTCACTAGCCATTGGAAATGCATTAAGAGAGCTTAGGCTGCACTGACTAGAGCATTGTGTTTAAAAGTGAACTCATGCCTGAATTCATGTTTATTTGACAATAGAAGCCCCTGTATAGTGTAGTTTGCACATTCTTTTACTTCTAAGGTAGAATTATATAGTTGGTCTAAAAGTACAGTACAGCCTCTGAAACGCAAAATGCACGCAAAAAAATAAAATGCTTATAACTTTGGAATAGAAGAACCAAAATTCCAAATGTATTTTGTACAGGTTTAGAAGCCCTACTTGCACAGCAAAAATTGAGGAGATACCTCTTGTAGTTTTTTCACAATTTCACTTTTAAATTTTTTACTACCCATTGGAAATACATTAAGAGAGCTTAGGCTGCACTGGCTAGAGCATTGTGTTTAAAAGTGAACTCATGCCTGAATTCATGTTTATTTGACAGGAGAAGCCCCTATTTAGTGTAGTTTGCACATTCTTTTACTTCTAAGGTAGAAATATATAGTTGGTCTAAAAGTACAGTACAGCCTCTGAAACGCAAAATGCACGCATAAAAAAATAAAATGCATATAACTTTGGAATAGAAGAACCAAAATTCCAAATGTATTTTGTACATGTTTAGAAGCCCTACTTGCACAGCAATATTGAGGAGATACCTCTTGTAGTTTTTTCACAATTTCACTTTTAAATTTTTTACTACCCATTGGAAATACATTAAGAGAGCTTAGGCTGACTGGCTAGAGCATTGTGTTTAAAAGTGAACTCATGCCTGAATTCATGTTTATTTGACAGGAGAAGCCCCTATTTAGTGTAGTTTGCACATTCTTTTACTTCTAAGGTAGAAATATATAGTTGGTCTAAAAGTACAGTACAGCCTCTGAAACACAAAATGCACGCATAAAAAAAGTAAAATGCATATAACTTTGGAATAGAAGCAGATAGAACCAAAATTTCAAATGTATTTTGTACAGGTTTAGAAGCCCTACTTGAACAGAAAAAAAATTGTAGTTTTTTTTTTTCCTACAATTTCACTTTTTAATTTTTCACTAGCCATTAGAAATCCATTAAGAGAGCTGAGGCTGAACTTGCTAGAGAATGGTGTGTAAAAGTGAATTCATGCCTGAATTCATGTTTACTTGACAGGAGAAGCCCCTGTATGGTGTAATTTGCACATTCTTTTACTTCTAAGGTAGAAATATATAGTTAGTCTATAAGTACAGTACAGCCTCTGAAACGCAAAATGCACGCATAAAAAAATAAAATGCTTATAACTTTGGAATAGAAGAACCAAAATTCCAAATGTATTTTGTACATGTGTAGAAGCCCTACTTGCACAGCAAAAATTGAGGAGATACCTCTTGTAGTTTTTTCACAATTTCACTTTTAAATTTTTTACTACCCATTGGAAATACATTAAGAGAGCTTAGGCTGACTGGCTAGAGCATTGTGTTTAAAAGTGAACTCATGCCTGAATTCATGCTTATTTGACAGGAGAAGCCCCTATTTAGTGTAGTTTGCACATTGTTTTACTTCTAAGGTAGAAATATATAGTTGATCTAAAAGTACAGTACAGCCTCTGAAACGCAAAATGCACGCATAAAAAAATAAAATGCTTATAACTTTGGAATAGAAGAACCAAAATTCCAAATGTATTTTGTACAGGTTTAGAAGCCCTACTTGCACAGCAAAAATTGAGGAGATACCTCTTGTAGTTTTTTCACAATTTCACTTTTAAATTTTTTACTACCCATTGGAAATACATTAAGAGAGCTTAGGCTGACTGGCTAGAGCATTGTGTTTAAAAGTGAACTCATGCCTGAATTCATGTTTATTTGACAGGAGAAGCCCCTATTTAGTGTAGTTTGCACATTCTTTTACTTCTAAGGTAGAAATATATAGTTGGTCTAAAAGTACAGTACAGCCTCTGAAACGCAAAATGCACGCATAAAAAAATAAAATGCATATAACTTTGGAATAGAAGCAGATAGAACCAAAATTTCAAATGTATTTTGTACAGGTTTAGAAGCCCTACTTGAACAGAAAAAAATTGTAGTTTTTTTTTTTTTTCCCTACAATTTCACTTTTTAATTTTTCACTAGCCATTAGAAATCCATTAAGAGAGCTGAGGCTGAACTTGCTAGAGAATGGTGTGTAAAAGTGAATTCATGCCTGAATTCATGTTTACTTGACAGGAGAAGCCCCTGTATGGTGTAATTTGCACATTCTTTTACTTCTAAGGTAGAAATATATAGTTGGTCTATAAGTACAGTACAGCCTCTGAAACGCAAAATGCACGCATAAAAAAATAAAATGCTTATAACTTTGGAATAGAAGAACCAAAATTCCAAATGTATTTTGTACATGTGTAGAAGCCCTACTTGCACAGCAAAAATTGAGGAGATACCTCTTGTAGTTTTTTCACAATTTCACTTTTAAATTTTTTACTACACATTGGAAATACATTAAGAGAGCTTAGGCTGACTGGCTAGAGCATTGTGTTTAAAAGTGAACTCATGCCTGAATTCATGTTTATTTGACAGGAGAAGCCCCTATTTAGTGTAGTTTGCACATTCTTTTACTTCTAAGGTAGAAATATATAGTTGGTCTAAAAGTACAGTACAGCCTCTGAAACGCAAAATGCACGCATAAAAAAATAAAATGCTTATAACTTTGGAATAGAAGAACCAAAATTCCAAATGTATTTTGTACAGGTTTAGAAGACCTACTTGCACAGCAAAAATTGAGGAGATACCTCTTGTAGTTTTTTCACAATTTCACTTTTAAATTTTTTACTACCCATTGGAAATACATTAAGAGAGCTTAGGCTGACTGGCTAGAGCATTGTGTTTAAAAGTGAACTCATGCCTGAATTCATGTTTATTTGACAGGAGAAGCCCCTGTATAGTGTAGTTTGCACATTGTTTTACTTCTAAGGTAGAATTATATAGTTGTTCTTAGAGTACAGTACAGCCTCTGAAACGCAAAATGCACGCATAAAAAAATAAAATGCTTATAACTTTGGAATAGAAATAGATAGAACCAAAATTCCAAATGTATTTTGTACAGGTTTAGAAGCCCTACTTGCACAGCAAAAATTGAGGAGATACCTCTTGTAGTTTTTTCACAATTTCACTTTTTAGTTCTTCACTAGCCATTGGAAATGCATTAAGAGAGCTTAGGCTGCACTGACTAGAGCATTGTGTTTAAAAGTGAACTCATGCCTGAATTCATGTTTATTTGACAATAGAAGCCCCTGTATAGTGTAGTTTGCACATTCTTTTACTTCTAAGGTAGAATTATATAGTTGGTCTAAAAGTACAGTACAGCCTCTGAAATGCAAAATGCACGCATAAAAAAATAAAAATGCTTATAACTTTGGAATGGACGCAGATAGAACCAAAATTTCAAATGTATTTTGTACATGTTTAGAAGCCCTACTTGCACAGCAAAAATTGAGGAGATACCTCTTGTAGTTTTTTCACAATTTCACTTTTTAATTTTTCACTAGCCATTGGAAATCCATTAAGAGAGCTGAGGCTGCACTGGCTAGAGCAAAGTGAACTCATGCCTGAATTCATGTTTATTTGACAGGAGAAGCCCCTATTTAGTGTAGTTTGCACATTCTTTTACTTCTAAGGTAGAAATATATAGTTGGTCTAAAAGTACAGTACAGTCTCTGAAACGCAAAATGCACGCATAAAAAAATAAAATGCTTATAACTTTGGAATAGAAGAACCAAAATTCCAAATGTATTTTGTACAGGTTTAGAAGCCCTACTTGCACAGCAAAAATTGAGGAGATACCTCTTGTAGTTTTTTCACAATTTCACTTTTAAATTTTTTACTACCCATTGGAAATACATTAAGAGAGCTTAGGCTGACTGGCTAGAGCATTGTGTTTAAAAGTGAACTCATGCCTGAATTCATGTTTATTTGACAGGAGAAGCCCCTATTTAGTGTAGTTTGCACATTCTTTTACTTCTAAGGTAGAAATATATAGTTGGTCTAAAAGTACAGTACAGCCTCTGAAACGCAAAATGCACGCATAAAAAAATAAAATGCATATAACTTTGGAATAGAAGAACCAAAATTCCAAATGTATTTTGTACATGTTTAGAAGCCCTACTTGCACAGCAATATTGAGGAGATACCTCTTGTAGTTTTTTCACAATTTCACTTTTAAATTTTTTACTACCCATTGGAAATACATTAAGAGAGCTTAGGCTGACTGGCTAGAGCATTGTGTTTAAAAGTGAACTCATGCCTGAATTCATGTTTATTTGACAGGAGAAGCCCCTATTTAGTGTAGTTTGCACATTCTTTTACTTCTAAGGTAGAAATATATAGTTGGTCTAAAAGTACAGTACAGCCTCTGAAACACAAAATGCACGCATAAAAAAAGTAAAATGCATATAACTTTGGAATAGAAGCAGATAGAACCAAAATTTCAAATGTATTTTGTACAGGTTTAGAAGCCCTACTTGAACAGAAAAAATTGAGGAGATACCTCTTGTAGTTTTTTTTTTTCCTACAATTTCACTTTTTAATTTTTCACTAGCCATTGGAAATCCATTAAGAGAGCTGAGGCTGAACTTGCTAGAGAATGGTGTGTAAAAGTGAATTCATGCCTGAATTCATGTTTACTTGACAGGAGAAGCCCCTATTTAGTGTAGTTTGCACATTCTTTTACTTCTAAAGTAGAAATATATAGTTGGTCTAAAAGTACAGTACAGCCTCTGAAACGCAAAATGCACGCATAAAAAAATAAAATGCTTATAACTTTGGAATAGAAGAACCAAAATTCCAAATGTATTTTTACATGTTTAGAAGCCCTACTTGCACAGCAAAAATTGAGGAGATACCTCTTGTCGTTTTTTCACATTTTCACTTTTAAATTTTTTACTACTGTGGGATCTCATATTTAATTTACAGGTGTACTTACATATGAAAACTGTAATCTCTGCCTACTACTGGTTCTTCTGTGTTTTAACCCTGTGTTCTGTGAACAGCTAAGTGTAACTTAATACCTACATAGACTATCTGGGGCTGTGTTGACGTCACCTGCTCCCTATCCATCAATATTTTGGCTGACTATTGGGAAAACTGGTCTTCTTAGCTAAAGCTGGGGAGTTCTCTACATGGTCTGCATAGCTAAGCTATTCTCCTATAGGTTAGCTGCTGTTGAGGTCATAAATAGTCAACAGTCTGTACTGTATTTAAAGACAGACCCTTGTGGTCATTTGTGTGTGTGTGAGGGGAGGGCCCCCACTATGTCCCTCTTCACGTCTCTGCTAAGCTGATAACATGAATGCTGAAGATGTCTGATGACACCATTCTGTTTGTATTTTGCTATTTTGACATTAAAATGCTGAATAACCTCAATTTCGACTATGCCTTCCTTCAGACCTCCTTCTGACACATTTTTATGAAACTGACAGTTTGGCGCCCAACGTGGGGCTAGAAGTGGGGCTAGAAGTGAGGCTCAAAGGGGTCCAAGAAGAGGCCAACGTGGGGCCACAAAAAAGCAATGTGGGGCTCGAGAAAAAGCTCGATTTAAGGGCCACGAAGGAGAGGTCAACATGGGGCTCGAGAAAAGCAGAGAAAAAGTTGAAGAAGAGGAGATGCTCCATGCACCCAGAGGTTTCAGGTACTGATCTCTAAGAATTTTAAATTAATTGTGATGATGAACAAACTGGGACTTCTGAAATAAATTATTCGGTGATGTTGTCTAGCCATACAAGATGAACTAAAATTGCATGTTGAAATTTTATATTTATGGTTGCTGTAATCTGAATCTGTAATGAATCTGTAAGAATCAGTAAGAAGAATCTGGGAATCTGTTGTTTTGATGCTTTTTTATGTTAAGAAATTTGTTTTTTTTTGGTTGGTTTTGTGTGGATGGACAACAGATCTAAATGTGTAACTAAAATATAAGAGATCTTAAGATTGCCTGTTCAGAATGAACATGAGACAAGTTGCTGTAAAATACTCGAAGAGTTAATCTGCAGATAATTCATATGTTAAACCCTGCAAAAGCAGAGAAGTTAATAATAAAGGTAAATCCAAGTGGTTCAACAAAAAAAAAAAGATGTTTTTGTTTTGGAAATTGAGCTCTGAAAATGTGCGAGTTAGTTTAATCTTAGTTCTGCAAAGGGTGCAGATAGATGTTTTTTGGTCATTTTTGGGTTTTTGATTATTTGTGATTCATTATATGTATCACTTCTGGTAATCTAAATCGATCAAGATGAGATTAATATTCTAGTGAAAGGTGAATAGGAGTTCTATTAAACTATTAAAAATGAGGTTGTTTTAGCTGATGTTAAAATGTTACTATTGCAGATAAATATAGTTCATTAGATAGATCAGACTATGTCTATTTTTTGATAAACATTTTTTTAGGGTTAATTTATCTCACTATGTCCCAGCTTGTGTCATTGTGTCAATTGATTTGAATTCTGAGTTCAGGTACTGGAGAAGTTGACTGAGCAAATCAGTTTTTGCTCAAACTCCTGGCATGCGCCTCAGAAGTTGTGAAATCTTACACCACAAAGTCCTTGTGACAACTGAAGACCAGTCTATTCTGGCTGTTTTTGTGAGGAGAATGAAGGAGCTTTACCATTTTTGGACTCAGAGGTGTCTGTTTTTAATGTCTGTTCATTTTTTGCTGATATAGGCAACTGTGCTCTCAAATCAGTCTCAACCCAGTATCAAACAGGAGTTTGATGAAGGTGTTCAACAAATCAGAGAGATTTTTGCATTATAATTCTCAGATGACAAAAAGCTCATATCAAGGAAACAGACTCTTCAAACTGTGAAGGAAGCTGTAAAAGCTGCAACCACACAGCTAGAGCGTTGTCAAAGAGTGCTCAGAAGGACGACACCTTCGTGGTGCAGGAGAAGGCTGTGTTAAAATCCAGTCTGCTTCTTTTTTATCTTGATGGACATTTTTTGATAAGTGTGGATAAACTAAGTCATCTAGTTTGTTCACTGAAGATTCAGCATCACTTATAGGTTCAATGGTGATGCAATTGGACATTGCTGGCTTTGAAATCTCTGATTACAACAGCGTGGAGAAGCTGTGCACAAGGAGACCACTGTGCTCTTTCCTGTCAACTGAGTTATTTCAACAATGTTGGCGACGTCTGAGTGTGACATCATCTAACACTCTGTTGAATCCAGGAAGTGAACGATTGGTGATCTGAGAAATATCCTTCCATTTCTGGTTTATAACTCAAGGGAGGAGAACACTTTTCCAGGAGAGTTCTGTATTAATTTCTGTGTTGATGGTTACATTTTGAAAGCTAAAGTCTAAAATGAGAGTTTACTGAGTTACATTCATATGTAAATTAAATATTCTGTTGTTATTGGTGAGCACATGTGATTATGTGCTCAAAGGGAGGCATTGTGGGATCTCATATTTAATTTACAGGTGTACTTACATATGAAAACTGTAATCTCTGCCTACTACTGGTTCTTCTGTGTTTTAACCCTGTGTTCTGTGAACAGCTAAGTGTAACTTAATACCTACATAGACTATCTGGGGCTGTGTTGACATCACCTGCTCCCTATCCATCAATATTTTGGCTGACTATTGGGAAAACTGGTCTTCTTAGCTAAAGCTGGGGAGTTCTCTACATGGTCTGCATAGCTAAGCTATTCTCCTATAGGTTAGCTGCTGTTGAGGTCATAAATAGTCAACAGTCTGTACTGTATTTAAAGACAGACCCTTGTGGTCATTTGTGTGTGTGTGAGGGGAGGGCCCCCACTATGTCCCTCTTCACGTCTCTGCTAAGCTGATAACATGAATGCTGAAGATGTCTGATGACACCATTCTGTTTGTATTTTGCTATTTTGACATTAAAATGCTGAATAACCTCAATTTCGACTATGCCTTCCTTCAGACCTCCTTCTGACCCATTTTCTGAAACTGACAGGTTTTAAGTTTCGTTTCTGTAAAACGTAAACAAATGTGTGCAAAGCTGCATTAAAAACACATTAATATTTGAGTCCTCAGTGCAAAAAAGACAGTGCGGTCTTTGTTTCTTTCTTTTTTTGTTTTTAATGTTAATAAAAGGATACAATCTTATGCAGAGATGTACTAATAACAATTTTCTAGACAAATACTACTATTTATAGCCTAGTCGCGCGTAAGGAGGGGGGCGTGACATTTTTTCTTCTTCCTAGGGGGGGCGTCACAGAAAATAATTGAGAAGCACTGCACTAAAGGCAGGTTAAAATAATAACCCAGACTGCTGGATCAAACTAACCTGAGTTGTGTTGATCAAATAGTGACCCAGTGCTGGGTTATTCATTTACCCAGGATAGGTTATTTTTTTAGTGTGACTGCACTGCAGAACTGTGGCTCTGTCTCTTCATAGTGGCTCTTCACTGTAGGCAGATATATTGGGTAGGTGAAATCAACAGTAAAGCTAACAACAACTAGCATACTAACCGAGCACTTCCTGATTCTCGGACAAGAAAATGTTTTATAATTAGATGTAGACAGTACATAGCCGCATTTTGACCTCAAGAGCTGCTTATAGAATCTATCTGCACTGGGGCAAACGTCGTTTTTGTCAAACACGTGGAGAGAAATGATTTGGTGTTTGTGTTCCAGGTGAGCCATGGTCTGACAGGGAGCTGCATACTGACAGGTACCTCTCTCTCTCCCTGACCATAGATACCAACTGTACAATTTCACTGGTAACAACCATACATTAATTAGTCTGTAAAAACACTCCGAGGTGGCTAGTACTCAGTTATAATTACGTAGTTACATTTACTTAAAGGAAGTACATTTCAGAGTACTTTTTATAGCAACATACTTTTACTCCTACTTGTACAGAGTGACATTACTCTTACATTTCATTGTTTTGATAATGCTGTATTCACCCAAAATAACATATTAACAAGTTTATAAGTATTACTAGTTTTTCAGTTTTTTTCCCCTATTAAACTAACTTCTGTGCATCACATCACTAACTGTACACATGAACTTGACAAACGCCAAGTTGTTGTGTACAGTTTTGTATTGTGCTTTTGAATATTAAATGGAGAATTGTTGTGTGGGAGCATGGGTAGGCTTGTGGGCAGGCGCATTAGACAGAGTCTTAAAGTAAGGAGGATTTGAATAGGAGAGATCATTAGATTACTCAAACATGCATGGGTGACATCTAAAACTTCAGTCATGTTTTTTGACGAGGGATCATTATAACATGGGAGAAAGCTAAAAAAAAAAAAAAAAAAAAAGATTTTTGCATAATCTGCTAACCCTAACCCTAAATAGTCGTTTTACCAAATACTTTTTTACTCTTAATTGAGTATGTGAGAAGTCCCTCAGTCGTCCAGGTAGAATCCAGGTAGGATTCTACCTGGACGACTGAGGGACTTTTCACGGAATCCTTCTCTGAACAGAAATGGTGGTGTAAGATATAATTTGCATCCCATCTACAATTCCATTATTAAGCCTAGATCAAACAAACAGGGAAACAATAGGGTTAGCCAGGTCAGGGCCAGAGGTGTGAAAAACAGGCGTGTAGGGATGAATAGGGATCGTTAAGCTAGACGCCAGAGAAACAAAAGACGGAAACCAATGAGATAGTTCCGGAAAGTAGTTAGCTAGGTAGCTCCTCCCTACAGCAAGATATAAGCAAGTGTCTTACCAGTATTCTTATTAGAGCTGACGAAGCCTCTCGGATGAGCGGCGAAACGTTTTCAACCAAACAAACTTTGTCCAGTTGACAAATTGAACTTCTCCTGTTATCTTAATTGAGTAATTTCTTGGAACACTATTACTACTACTACTACTACTACTACTACTGATATTACTCTACTTGAGTAATATTATTTTGAAGTAAAGTTACTCTGACTTGAGGCTCCTAAACCACCTCTGGTCTTAAAATAACATTAGGCTACATGAACAATCTCCTTTGCAGATGCCCAAATGTAGTGGTAACATCAGGAGTATTTATAGTGAAGATGGCAGGTTAGACTTAGACTAGACAGGTTGGACTTTGGAGGTTACGAAGCCTCTCGGATGAGCGGCGAAACGTTTTCAACCAAGCAAACTTTGTCCAGTTGACAAATTGAATTTCATCTTTTATCAGGTTGGACTAGTGTTAACATTATTTTAGTAAAAGATTGTACTCAAAATCATGCCTGGTTTTTTAATATATATATTTTGGTGAAGTTTATCATTTCACTTCCTGGTTCGACACGGACATGTGACATACATAATTCTATAACTGTTACCTGGCAACAAATGCCAACACTTTTATTTAATTAAATGAAGGTGCCTTCCTTGTGCACCTTGTCTCTGCATTGTGGATGTAGTTTTCCGTAATGAAGACATAGGCAGAGGGATTCTGTTTTACAACTCTACTTCTTATATTAAACTTTTTTTCACAAACTGCCTGCACCCATGTGCAGAGGCGGACATACCATTAGGCAAACATAGGCATTCGCCTAGGGGCTCCACCAAACCTGCCTGTTGAGAGGGGCCCCAACTGTCACCCCTGACAAGGTACATGCACAAAAAAACTGAAATCTTAAAGGAAAAGTAATGTTTTTTTTACAATCTGAGCCTTATTTCAGTAATAAAACAAGTTATTTTACTCACCCATAGCACTTTGGTGTCATATGGAGCATTTCCAGAGATGTTTTAGATTTGTGATCTCCATAATGTGAGTTCTCTGGGCACATGTTTGCGGTCTCCAAATAACAGAAACTTTAGCACTTTTCAAATCATAGAAGCCCGATGTCTTAGGCTACGTTCACACTGCAGCCTGAAACGACCCAAATCCGATTTTTTTGCCTCTATGCGACCTGTATCTGATCTTCTAATGACAGTGTGAACGACACAGATCCGATTTTTTCAAATGCGATCCAGGCCACTTGGATATGTGGTCCTAAATCCGATACATATCCGATCTTTTGGCATGCGACTTCAGTCTGAACGGCCAGGTCGCATTCATCCAACCTGAGTGTGTTTCCTCCAATGAGAGTGGTACAAGTCGGCGTTCACAAATGTGCACAAACGTTCTTCTCGTCATGCGAAAATAGTATATAAACTCGTATCAGTGAAGTGGCGAAGCACGTAGCAATCCCACCCCTCCTGCCTGTGACTCCGCACCCACATGTTCCTTTCTGCAGACGTTGCTTCCGCTGCCCCGCAAAACGCTGTGGCCAAAAACCTTGTCCTTCTTCGTCTCCTCCTTAAAACAAATGCTGTACATGTTTTGGCTCCGGTACGAAAGCAACTTTAGGCTACTTCCGTAAACATTGAGCGTGTTCGCTGCGTGTGACGTCATCGTGTCCTCCAAGGCGCATGCGGGACACTTTTGGGGAGTTAAGCGTTCACACTGGAGATCACATACAATTCGCATTTAACTGGAAATGTGAACGGCGTTGCAAAAAAATCGGATTTCACAAAAAAATCGGAATTGAGCATTAAGCCCTGCAGTGTGAACGTAGCCTTAGTCTACGATTTCGTTTGGTCAAAAGTGGCCTATAATCCGAGATTTAGCCATAGTTCCGAGTAGATGAGGACGCCAGTGCGCATGTGCAGACTGTGCTCTCAGCTCCCGGGACCCAAACATGAAACGCAAAGCTGTAAACTATGGATAAATCTCGGATTACAGGCCACTTTTGACTCAAACGAAATCGTAGACTAAGACATCGAGCTTCTATGATTTGAAGTTTGTGTTATTTGGAGCCCACACGGGGCATATTACATGCTCGGGGAATATATTATATGCCCCGAGCTATGGCTAGAAATCGCGCTAACGCAAATCTAAAACATCTCTGGAAGTGCTCCATATGACACCAAAGTGCTTTGGGTGAGTAAAACAACTTGTTTTATTACCGAGGCTCAAATTGTAAAAAACGTTACTTTTCCTTTAGTTCAAACACACATTTTGTGTGCGCGTTTGTGTTTGAAGACTGACTTTTGAGGTACCAATGTCTATATTTTGTCTAGGGCCCCAAAATGACTAGATCCGCCTCTGCCCATGTGACTAACCTGACAGGGATGGCATGTGCTGGATTATGGGTAATGAATGGCACCGAGTCGCTTTTGGTGTTTTTTTGTTTGTTTGTTTTTGTGATTAAAGAGCCATTAAACACCCTCCTGAAGCTTTACTCTGCCCCTAGGGAAAATCAGAAAAAGTCCTCCAGAGTGGGCAGTGCCCGGCGGGTTGCGGGTAGCGGGTGTGGGGCGGTGCCCGGCAGGTTGGGGTGGGGGTGAGGCTGAGAGGGGCTCCTCACGTACTGCCCGTAGACCGCCAGGGGCTGTGCTCATCACGTACAGTAATAACTTCAGAACAGCATCTGCCTGGCGGCCGTTAGTCCAACCCCCGAAAACTCAAATGTAGTGGCCGTAGTTCAGGCATGTCCAAACTATGGCCCGTGGGCCAAATGCGGCCCTCAGACAAATTTTTCATGGCCCTCAGGCTTCCAGGTGAATTGGCCCAAATTACCTTGAGCAGAACTTTTGACTGCAAATTTTTTGAAAATCTACTTTGAGAAGACAATATTTATTATTTGCTTCATCTGTGTTTAGATATGTGGCCCTTTTGTTTGGACACCCCTGCCGTAGTTGATCTTAAAGAGGCCATTATAGACAGTTTTTAACAAAAAAAGTCAGATTTTAAATAAATATGCACTAACATGACAAAATAAGACCAGGAATAGGTATACACTTCTATTTTAGACCCATTTACACAGCTAATCAGTAGAAAAAAGTGATTTTGGTGTTTAGTGGTCCTTTAAATAATTCTATTAAACATTAGTGACCCTTACCTGGCACAGGCCCTGCACATAACATTTACTCATACTGACAGTTTAAATGATCTAAAATTGATAAAATATTGAAAATACAATGTACTCTCACTAACATGCAGATGGTGTACATTACATTATTGCAGCTAAATCACTCATGTCACTGTAATAAACACACAAAAACATTTATTTAACTTTAGTTTTGTGATTTTATTTCCTACAGTCCACATACATTTTGGCTCGGGGATGGTATACGCCATTAATTTCTATTGGAATTCTCTGCTGCTCCACTGCCAGTGTGGGGTTTGAAAGTGCTAGTGTGGGGTTTGGAGGTGCCAGTGAGGTGTCTGGAGGTGCCACTGAGGGGTTTGGAGGTGCAGTGTGGGGTTTGGAGGTGCCAGAGAGGGGTTTGGAGGTGCAGTGTGGGGTTTGGAGGTGCAGTGTGGGGTTTGGAGGTGCCAGAGAGGGGTCTGGAGGTGCCACTGAGGGGTTTGGAGGTGCAGTGTGGGGTTTGGAGGTGCAGTGTGGGGTTTGGAGGTGCAGTGTGGGGTTTGGAGGTGCCAGAGAGGGGTCTGGAGGTGCAGTGTGGGGTTTGGAGGTGCCAGAGAGGGGTCTGGAGGTGCCACTGAGGGGTTTGGAGGTGCAGTGTGGGGTTTGGAGGTGCAGTGTGGGGTTTGGAGGTGCCAGTGAGGGGTCTGGAGGTGCCACTGAGGGGTTTGGAGGTGCAGTGTGGGGTTTGGAGGTGCAGTGTGGGGTTTGGAGGTGCCAGTGAGGGGTTTGGAGATGCCAGTGAGGGGTTTGGAGGTGCCAGTGAGGGTTTTAGAGGTGCTAGTGTGAGGTCTAGAGGTGCATGGTGGGATTGCATAATGACAATTGCAGGAGCTCTTTTACTCATTTTCTGATCTATGTTCTAATGTAGTTTCCTCATCACAAACAGTCCTGGAGTTGTGTTTTGTTTCATTCACATGTTTCACACACAAACCCTGCAGATGTAAGATAAGACTTTATTGATCTCACACAGGAGAAATTCACTTGCCACATTAGCTCCAGGCAGTTTAGTGCAAAAGAAAGTTTGAACAGAAAGTGCATGTAGACAAATAGTAATAATAGATTTATTCATTCCCTCAAACAGAAAACACTCTGTTCCACCTTGTGATGTCTTGTCGTAATACAGGAAGTGCTCCAAACTCCATACACCTTCAGTAGAATCATTTGGATGATTTCAGCCATGCAGTTTGCAATTTCTAGTAGAGACAAAACAAAAGGTAAAAGGAGCTGTTAACTTGAAAACTTCTGCTTCATACATCACAAGGTGGAAGAGCATTTTGAGCTTTGGAGATGTGGAAGTGATAATAAAGGGTTACTTAAACACGTGTGAATGAATCAATGCACAAGTCCAGGTATGTTTTTGAGGTAAAAACATAACATTGCTTAAAGCTCACAAGAGGCAAGTTTAACTAATATAGGACCTTGGTGTAAAACTATGCTTTCCAAATAATTTCCCTTGCGGATCAATAAAGTTTGTCAAAGTTTCCCAGTCTGTACATATGAAGGTATCTGTAGTATTTGCTCTGGTGAGCTGCTGCTGCTGGGGCCGCTGCATCTCATCCTCTGCCTGTCTTCTCTCCACAGTGAAGTGTCATTGGTCCAGAAGACAGAAGCTCCGCCCCCTGAGAGTCCTGCTAGTGGGCAGATGCCTCCTCTTTTAGAGAGGCTGCGTTCCAGATTCTGCTCACTCATGTGAGGCGTGGTCACATATTTTTTGAAGAGGAGGGCTTTTTTGGAGCTTTCTACCATGTTTTAATGTTCCCTCATCAAAAACACCTGGAGGTGTTGGATGTCATCAATGAGTATCTTAGTGATCTCTCCTGGGGCCTATTCAAAACCTCCTAATGGTTAGATATGAGATTCTGTGCAAGGCGCTGCCCATAAGCCTACGTCACCCATGCTCCCACATGACAATTCTCCTTAAATATACAACAGCATGATACAAATTTGTACACAACATGACAAACCTGATGTGATGTGCAGTAGTTTCATTAGCACAACACACACTAATTGTCTTGTAATTTTTTAAAATACAAATTTACAAAGACGAGCAGATCTAGAGCCATATCCTATCTGTCAAATGCAGAAGTCAAATTTCTCCCGTGTGTCACTGTGTCATTGTGTGTGAGACCAATAAAGGCTAAAAGCCCAAGCTTAATCTATCTCCCTGATTATAGAGGATGTGATCGACAGGCAGATTAACCAATCAGAGACGCATGCTGAGTTTGCATCAAAAACAAATATGGCTGCTTACACATAAAAAAAAGGAGAAAAAATAGATAAAGGAATGTGCAGATTTTTGTAGAATCAACAATCGAAGAATCTTATTTCAAGTAAAAGAAGTTATATAATTTGGTCTGAATGTTGTGCGATTTTTCGAGAAGAGATGTCATCCGCATTTGAGGGACATGTGCTACAAGTGAGCAGCTGTGATTGGATCATCTAAAATTTGGATGGAGGTTTTTCATGCTCTATGGTCCAGTTCCAGACCCTTCTGGATTTGAGCAGAATGTAGAAGGGACTTGGCTGCTCAGGCAATTCTGAAGGGGAAGCGACTTGGGAGCAGAGGAAGGGAAGACTTTTCAGCAAATATAACATTTTCAAAACAATAAAAGGTAATATGGTGATCTAAATATGTTATGTGTTACCAGTTAATACCCCATAGAAGTCAACATCATAAACATATGTTTTAATATTAATTTGTAAAAGCTGTATCTTTAAAGTGATAGTTTGTAACTTTTTTGAGGTGGAAAGTTACCTGCATGATTCCACATAAATAAAAAATCTATACCATACTTGGTGATAAAAGAAGAAATTCAATCTGTCAACTGGACAGTTTGTTTGGTCGAAAACGTTTCGCTGCTCATCCGAGAGGCTTCATCAGTTCTGGTTAGAGTGCTGGTAAGACACTGCTTATATCTCGCTGCAGGGAGGAGATAACTATACTGCAGGTTTTTCGAAACTATCTCGCCTATTTGTTTCTGTCTTTTGTTTCTTTGGCGTTTAGTTTAGCATGCCTATTCATCCCTACACGACTGTTTTTCACACCTCTGGCCCTGACCTGGCTAGACCTATTGTTTCTTTTGTTTGTTTTGATTTAGGTTTAAGAATGGAATTATAGATGGGAGACAAATTATGTCTGACTCCACCATTTCTGTTTAAAGAAGGATTCTCTTTTTTGACAAAAATAGCCTCTTTAACTCCCCTCTCAAACCAGTTCTTTTCCCTGGCTAAGATCTGAACCTCACTGTCCACAAATGAATGGCCCGTGGCTTCTAGGTGAAGATGTACGGCAGATGACGGTCCTTAAAACCTAAATCGGTCTTAAACCTAAATCAAAACAAACAAAAGAAACAATAGGTCTAGCCAGGTCAGGGCCAGAGGTGTGAAAAACAGTCATGTAGGGATGAATAGGTATGCTAAACTAGACGCCAGAGAAACAAAAGACAAATAGGCGAGATAGTTTCGGAAAAAACTGCAGTATAGTTAGCTCCTCCCTGCAGTGAGATATAAGCAGTGTCTTACCAGCACTCTAACCAGAACTGACGAAGCCTCTCGGATGAGCAGCGAAACATTTTCGACCAAACAAACTTTGTCCAGTTGACAAATTAAATTTCTTCTTTTATCATGGATTCTACCTGGACGACTGAGGGACTCTTCACGCATACCATACTTCGGAATATTCCTTATGGATATAGATACATTTTATGCAATACAGGGGAATATAGCCAAAGGAACAACATTCCTATGGAAACAGGCAGGAGACGACCCTCTTCCAGGCCAGGAATCAGGTTTGTGGAGATGTGAGCCCACTCACAGTAAGGACACGCATTTTCCTGTCTTTCAGAGCAACATAAACATCCATAATGAAAAAACATACATTTATTTTAGTTATTATAGTAGTTTGTATTATAGTTTGAACATGACTCACAAACACTGCGATGTCAAATTTCTGTTTTATTTGACAATAAATGAATCATCCTGTCCATGCACCTCACATAATATCATTGTGGTCCATGTGATTTGGTCATTATAAAGAAACTCAAGACAAACGTGCAAAGCAGACAATCACTTTATAAGACTGTGTTAGATCTATGTACACACCTACCACCCTGCTGTGACAGGTGCACTGGAGATACTTTTTTGTTTTTTGTTGCTAATCATCTAAAACAGGGTCATTAACGCTTGTATTGATGAATATTTGTTGTTTGAATCCAATTTGTATTTTTTCTTGAGTTATCAGTCAGTGGTGCCTGCTGAACATGCCACCATAGACATACATGCAGAACATTCCCAGTATCAACATAGTGTGAATGTAGAGCGTTGTGAGTGTGCGTTGCGTTGCATAAGGATGTTTTGAGGAGATCAGATCCAGATGTCAGAAGTGCAGTCTCCTCCGGGGTAGCGCAGCTCATGAGCCAAAGCCGGACCATCCGGCTCTTTCCCAAAGTCCACCAGGAAGTTCTCGTTCAGAGTCAGACCTCCCTTCTCTGTGTCCACATCGATCTGCATCATCACAGAGCCCTCCCTGCACACACACACAGCATCATCACAGAGCGCTCCCTGCACACACACGCACAGCATCATCACAGAGCGCTCCCTGCACACACACACACACACACACACAGCATCATCACAGAGCGCTCCCTGCACACACACGCACAGCATCATCACAGAGCGCTCCCTGCACACACACACACACACACAGCATCATCACAGAGCGCTCCCTGCACACACACACACACACAGCATCATCACAGAGCGCTCCCTGCACACACACACACACACAGCATCATCACAGAGCGCTCCGTGCACACACACACACACAGCATCATCACGGAGCGCTCCATGCACACACTCACACACACACACAGCATCATCACAGAGCGCTCCCTGCACACACACACACACAGCATCATCACAGAGCGCTCCCTGCACACACACACACACACAGCATCATCACAGAGCGCTCCCTGCACACACACACACACACAGCATCATCACAGAGCGCTCCCTGCACACACACACACACACACACAGCATCATCACAGAGCGCTCCGTGCACACACACACACACACACACAGCATCATCACAGAGCGCTCCCTGCACACACACACACACACACAGCATCATCACAGAGCGCTCCGTGCACACACACACACACACACACACACACACAGCATCATCACAGAGCGTTCCCTGCACACACACACACACACAGCATCATCACAGAGCGCTCCCTGCACACACACACACACACACAGCATCATCACAGAGCGCTCCGTGCACACACACACACACACACACAGCATCATCACAGAGCGCTCCCTGCACACACACACACACACACAGCATCATCACAGAGCGCTCCGTGCACACACACACACACACAGCATCATCACAGAGCGTTCCCTGCACACACACACACACACAGCATCATCACAGAGCGTTCCCTGCACACACACACACACAGCATCATCACAGAGCGCTCCCTGCACACACACGCACACACAGCATCATCACAGAGCGCTCCCTGCACACACACGCACACACAGCATCATCACAGAGCGCTCCCTGCACACACACACACACAGCATCATCACAGAGCGCTCCCTGCACACACACACACACACAGCATCATCACAGAGCGCTCCGTGCACACACACACACACACAGCATCATCACAGAGCGCTCCCTGCACACACACACACACACAGCATCATCACAGAGCGCTCCCTGCACACACACACACACACACACACACAGCATCATCACAGAGCGCTCCGTGCACACACACACACACACAGCATCATCACAGAGCGCTCCCTGCACACACACACACACACAGCATCATCACAGAGCGCTCCCTGCACACACACACACACACACAGCATCATCACAGAGCGCTCCCTGCACACACACACACACACACAGCATCATCACAGAGCGCTCCCTGCACACACACACACACACACACAGCATCATCACAGAGCGCTCCCTGCACACACACACACACACAGCATCATCACAGAGCGCTCCCTGCACACACACACACACACACAGCATCATCACAGAGCGCTCCCTGCACACACACGCACACACAGCATCATCACAGAGCGCTCCCTGCACACACACACACACACACACACAGCATCATCACAGAGCGCTCCCTGCACACACACACACACAGCATCATCACAGAGCGCTCCCTGCACACACACACACACAGCATCATCACAGAGCGCTCCCTGCACACACACACACACAGCATCATCACAGAGCGCTCCGTGCACACACACACACACACAGCATCATCACAGAGCGCTCCGTGCACACACACACACACAGCATCATCACAGAGCGCTCCGTGCACACACACACACACAGCATCATCACAGAGCGCTCCGTGCACACACACACACAGCATCATCACAGAGCGCTCCGTGCACACACACACACACAGCATCATCACAGAGCGCTCCCTGCACACACACACACACACAGCATCATCACAGAGCGCTCCCTGCACACACACACACACACACAGCATCATCACAGAGCGCTCCGTGCACACACACACACACAGCATCATCACAGAGCGCTCCCTGCACACACACACACAGCATCATCACGGAGCGCTCCGTGCACACACAAGAAACATAGAAACACCCATAATGATATATCGCTATGCTAGATATATATGTTTAATGTCATACGATGGAACATTCCAGGCAGAGCAATACCATCTTCACTGAGACAAGCAGAACCTCTGCCAGAAGAGTTGTGCAATGCACCTTTAAAACAAAAAATACCCCAAATTGCTCAAATGTACCCCTGATAAATATTGAGCCCCAAAATATATTGTTCCAGCTTTCATATATTGAAGGATAAGTGGATAGTGATAGGACTGTCATTATCATTGTTTCCTATTAATACAAGAAATTATGATCAAACCACTTCATATTGTTAACATAAAGCTTTTGTCACTTGTAGACTTATTCACAATGGGAAGTGTAAACACAACAAGTAAGGGTGCTGCTACGTCAATAAAAGTATGATGCTAGAAAAGTATAATTTCTTTAAAAAGTTACTCAAGTAAATGCAACTCTGAGTATGTGAAATCATGTCAAAATCCCTATAATGTGCAGTGTGAGTGAGTAGTAGGTACAGTTTTACTAAAGGATAATGATACTAGTTTTGCCACTGGCATATTAACCGTAAAGTAGAATTATTCCCCAAAACTATTCCAGATGTATAATATGGTTAAACTGCAATAAATAAAATGCAGAATGAAATACTTCAGTACTTAGTTTGTATCTATAATGAGTAATGTATTTGATCAAAACTTTAGGGCGCAGGAGTGCTACAAAGTAGAAAGTCATGCTCATTTTGTGTAATCCAGTTCTCTTTAGCATGTGCCAGAAAAGCTGTGAGTTCAGTTATGAGCTGGTCTTGTGGGTGTGACTTTATAGGAACATAGTACTCACTGTGAGTTAGCTGTCTAAAGGCTTCTGTGATGTACTGTTCACAGAATTGTTACACAGTACAATTTTCAGAGAATTTGCTGATCGAAATACAATTTTAAAGGTCCCATGGCATGAAATTTTCAATTTCTGAGGTTTTTGAAGGTTAATGTGAGCTCCCCTACCCTGTTTAGCCCCCCCCCCCCCCCATGGCTAAAAGTTGCGAAATGTCTAAACTGAGCATTTGCGATCCTTTTCTGCGTTAGAAAAAAACACAGCTCAAACGGGCGATTCTGAACAAGGAAACTTATTGACGTCACATCGAAAAATGCAGCTCCACCCCCCGTCTGTGTCTCTACTCAGCGTCTCTGTAAATCACGCCCGGAGAGTTTGGACTGCGAAGGAGCTACGCAATGCGAAATGCGTTTTTTTATTTGCCTGGAGGCACGTGCGAGTGTTTCTAGGCTCGGAAGTCCTTTATCTGAGCCTGTGGACATCTGAAACAGCAGTGGTTTAATTTTATTTTCTGTGAAAATTAGTTTTTTTCATTGAAATGCCTCTTTTCTTCCTCCGTGCTTAAAGGGATATGCCACCCCCAGGTCAAATTTGGGCATCTCCCCACAGTCCAGAGACTAAAATAAGTGGTGGAAAGCGTTTTCCTGCTCACCCAGCCATTGTCCGAGTCTGTCGCCACTGACCGCCGCGGTATCTGCAGCTCCTCCGCCTTAGACTGGAGTCTAACGTCGCCAGAGAAAGATTTCGGCCAAAAGGAATTAATTTGCTCGATGCGTTTCCCAATTACTTGCTGTGTAGTGCGCATTCATATCGAGTGCAAATAAATGTGCAAATCAACACGGAGAGCTTGCCTTGGTCATTTTGGGTGGGAACTATTTTCCAGTGCGGAAGAATACAGCCGAATCATGCACCACGTTGTGCAACAGGGGAACTCCCTTCCTGGTGCGTAACTGGGATTCCCCTGGCAGCGTGGTGCGTGATTCGGCTGTATTCTTCCGCACTGGAAAATAGTTCCCACCCAAAATGACCAAGGCAAGCTCTCCGTGTTGATTTGCACATTTATTTGCACTCGATATGAATGCGCACTACACAGCAAGTAATTGGGAAACGCATCGAGCAAATTAATTCCTTTTGGCCGAAATCTTTCTCTGGCGACGTTAGACTCCAGTCTAAGGCGGAGGAGCTGCAGATACCGCGGCGGTCAGTGGCGACAGACTCGGACAATGGCTGGGTGAGCAGGAAAACGCTTTCCACCACTTATTTTAGTCTTTAGACTGTGGGGAGATGCCCAAATTTGACCTGGGGGTGGCATATCCCTTTAATGGTTCCCTAATACTGTAAATGAATCCTTCTTCAAAATCAACACTCAGTGCATGAGAAACAGAGATAAGATGAGAAAGTAATTTTTCTCTCTCTGAACAGGCCATTATGGGCGTTGTTGCTTGAATGCAAATGAGGAGAAAAGAGCTGGCCTATAGTAGAGGGTGGGGGCGTGGCCAAACTCTTCACTCTCGCTCTGAGCTCTCAGCTGATCCATTTCCTTGTTTTTGCATGGGGGGAGAGATTTGAAGCATTCCATTGAAAAATAAACACATTTCCACATAAAATAAAATCAAACCACTGCTGTTCAAAGGTCCAGAGGCTCAGATAAAGGACTTCCGAGCCTAGAAACACTCGGACGTGCCTCCAGGCAAATAAAAAAACGCATTTCGCATTGCCTAGCGCATTCACGGTCCAAACTCTCTGGGCGTGATTTACAGAGACGCTGAGCACAGACAGACGGGGGTGGAACTGCATTTGCATTTCTTTTTTCGATCTGACGTCAATAAGGTGCCTTGTTCAAAATCGCCCGTTTGAGCTCCGATTTTTTGTAACGCAGAAAAGGACCGCAAATGCTCAGTTTAGACATTTCGCAACTTTTAGCCATGGGGGGGGGGGGGGGGGGGGGGCCAAACAGGGGAGGGGGACTCACATTAACGTTCAAAAACCTCAGAAAGTGAAAATTTCATGCCATGGGACCTTTAAAACGCGGAAGTGGGGCCAGCACAAGGAAACAAGGAACCAGCGGCGCATTTGCCCCCCCCCACCCGCTCCTCTAACCTATCTCTGTCCTTCTCATTTGCATTCAAGCAACAAGGCCCAGAAGGAGTTGTTCAGAGAGAGATATTCTGACTCTGACTCTGTACATGTGTACATGCACTGAGTGTTGATTTTGAAGGATTCATTTACAGTATTAGGGAACCATTAAGGCACCATATAAAAGCATCAAGAAGTACCATGTCATGGGACCATTAAAAGCAGACAGTTTCCATCCCTCATGGTTGCTGCAGAATATCCCTTATGGTCAGTTTCAAAGACTACGGCGGATCTGTAACTACGACTACGGCGGATCTAATTTGGAAAAAAATGCCCAAGACATGAGCTGTAGATTTAAAAACAGAGGCTACACTGTCCTCAGCCTACAATCGAGCCAAAAGTCTTAATAGAGAAGAACTACTGACTCAGAAACCAAGGAAAAGATAAAAAGACATGGCTGTATACTAAGGCTGGCTGCTACAGGTGTGCTAACTGTACATATTGTGAAGACCTACAGAGGACTAACTCTTTCATGGACATTACATCAGGTCAAAGTTTTGATATCAGGACAATCATTAATTGTAACATCACCAACTCGAATGCCCATGTGGTCATTTTTACATAGGCTGAACAAAACACAAACTGAAAAACAGACTGAACACAAACTGGCTATAAGGACCCCCTTATAGAGAGTTAGATTTCTCCCTCTTCCTTTAAAACCACAAGCTTTAGATTAGCCCTCTAATACATTATACATGTTGCATCTGTAGCACTTTTGTATTTTTTTGCACTCTATATTTTTATACTGTGCATTTTTCTATGTATTGGTTGTTGGGAATTGTACCATTTATATCTTGTAGTTTAAATAGCTTGTAGCATTTTGAGCTTTGGAGATGTAGACAGACTAATAAATGGTTGCTCAAACATGTGTGAATGAAACAAAACACAACTCCAGGTATACTGAGGTATATTTTGAGGTCACAAGAGTCAGTTTTGTGTAAGATAGGCCCTTTAAACGATAAGAGGACATAGTAATTGTGGTGACAGGCTTAGTCTTACCGGAGCATGTCGGGGTAGAACTGTTTGTCCCAGCCGCTGTACAGAGACGTGGTCACATACAGCCTCCTCCCGTCCAGACTCAGCTGCAACATCTGTGGAGCTCCAGGGATACGCTTCCCCTGGACCAGAGAGAGACCGCCGTTTACACCCACGGACAAATTCTCCCAATACATGGAGGAATATTAGGAATGGGAATCACAAAGTTCCTCACATTTCCATACAATACACAACACATATGAAATATATATATATATTCACAACTGTCTTTCTATTAAACCACAGCATGTATGTATATTCTTTTTATGCAATACATATGACTACACTTTTCACTGAACAATAAATCCACTATTTCTCACTATTAAACATATATTGTATTTTAAGAGCATATCTACTGTTCTTAGTGTTTATTTATTTATTTTTGGGAGCTATAGAGAAAACTAGGCACATTTGCAGCTTTCTGGTCAAAAACGCCTTTATCCAAGTGTGTGCTGCCTTTAGTGACATGTTATATGTTATATCATATTATACCAATCACACTGTCGCTTATATCCCCAGACCACGCCCCTCCTATGTGATGACAACCTTTATTTGATAAATGAATGTTTATACTGCCAGAAAATTGTGTTCAGAAAAAGAATAAATCAGAATACTGTCCCTGCATTTTGAGTAGAGATTTGTGTACTGCAGAAGAAGTGATATATTTTTCACTTTTCTTCACAAATTGTGAGCATGAAAAGCATGAAAACCTGCAATCTACTGATGACGCTGTAGAGGCGAAACACGTTGTTCGCTCTAGCCTAATAGAAAATAAATAAAAAATAAAGTCAAGCAAGTGTACGGTAAACCTTCTTTTTTTGGAACCTGCGATCTACACTTTAATCCAATTATGAAAACAGTGACCATGTCGCATGATTTACATGAAAGTTTAAATGGGAGTGCTGCCACAACTGACTTTTGTGAAATGTAACAAAAAATAAAAATGCAATATATCAATATGGCAGCTCACAATACTGATACTTTATCAACCAATGAAGTACTTACAGTTTTTTGCACACCCCTTATTAATATAACAGCCCACAGCGTGAATTTAATTACTTTTACTTTTTGAAAACAATATTACTAGTAGTATAAAGTATAGTGGTAGTAATTGGTGCTTTGTGTTACATTTTTTGTATGAAAAGCTCTTTATAAATAATGTTTGATTGATTGATTGAAGTACATGGGAGAGGTTTTAGTCAAACCTGTTACATGTCTTTTATGTTGATAACTGAAGCATTTGCGAGTATCTGTATCACTATCAGTTTACAGCAGAACAGAGGCAGGATGCCCTTCCTGTCCTGTACACCACATACTTTGATGATGCGAGGGTCCGGCTGGCCGTGGTCCTCTGGATCATGGAGCACTTTGACTGGACCATCATTTACCAGACTGCCCCCAAGAAACACCTGGAAGAACAGATCATATAGGTGGAGAACCTCAAGTATGAGCATGTTTACAGGAGAGGCATAGACTGGCTTTAGGCATAGACTGTAAAAAATGAAGTATGACATCACCCATAATATTCGGCTCCAGTCAAATGAAGCTCATGAGGCTAGCAGTTATATGGGCGATTCTGAAGGCAAGCTCCATATTAGGAAAAGGAATTTATGTATTTATGCACAAAATAGCAAAATAAAAACACCAGGATCGTGCAGAGTGGGTTAATACGAAAGTTGTAAGACCAAAATGACAGAGAGGGGGGACAATATTCCAATTATGAAGTGAATTGGAAACAGAATCAATGCAGCGGGACACGCCTCCATGAACACTTCCTGTTTGGAACGTGGCAGCTAGCGCATTAGCCATGTCTATTTGTACAGTCTATGTATTTGCCATAACTAGGTCTATAGACCTTTTTCACAACAACCGGAAGTCCCGCTCGGTGGTGGTGCCAAACTTCCAGATAATGCTTTTCTATTGCAAAATATTTCTCCTGTATTTTCCACCAGCTTCATAAATCTTCCTGCCCTATCACCAAATCTTCAACTAATAAGGTCCACAAAGGACATATTCTGTCCATGAAAAATGTATCCACAACTATCAAGGTAAGAAAGATGAAAGGTTAACAACGACAAGCATTGGCGAACTACATCTGAGCAAAACTAATGTTTTGGCAATGAACAAAGGGCCCGCTGTACTGAGCCGCATCAGAGAGATCAAAGAGCCGCATGTGGCTCCGGAGCCGCGAGTTGCCAACCCCTGGCATAGATAGATTGATGTTCACAGATTACATGTCCAACATTCAAACTGCACAAATTTACGGTATCTATCTATACTAATATCTACATCATGTAATTTTAATTCTAGAATCAGTCAGAGTTAACAAGTTACATGCTTTATTCATTACCATAAAGTTAGTTTTGCTCAGGTTCACTAATGCTAGTCGTCGTTTGCCTTTAAGCTTTTGTCTTTCTTCCCTTGATAGTTGTGGATAAATTCTTGATGAAAGAATGTTAATCCTTTGTGGACCTTGTTGGTTAAAAGATTTGGTGATGGGACAGATTTATGAAGTTGGTGGAGAATATGCAAGACATTTCCATAGACATTTTGCCACAGAAAACCATTAACCAGAAGTTTGGCACCACCATTGTGCAGGACTTCCAGTCCTTGTGAAAAAGGTCTATAGCTTAGTTATATTACAGATTTGAATGCAGGGCTTTAAATGAGTCAGAAGAAGCCGTTTGGCATTCTGCACGACAAAAAAGGCAAAAAATAATCATTACTGAGCATCCTGCTTGAATTAAATTACACTCAACAAAAATATAAATGCAACACTTTTGTTTTTGCTCCCATTTTTCCTGAGATGGACCCAAAGATCCAAAATTCACTCCAGATACACAACACTACCATTTCTCTCAAACATTGTTCACAAATCTGTCCAAATGTGTGACAACGAGCACCTCTGCCCCGCCGAGACAATCCACCCCACCTCACAGGTGCGCCACATCAAGATGCCGATCCGACATCATGACCAGTGCACAGGTGTGCCTTATACTGCCCACAATAAAAGGCCACCTCGAAATGTGCATTTTTTTTTTTTTTGCTTTATTGGGGGTCTTGGGACTCAGAACCAGTCAGTATCTGGTGTGACCACCATTTGCCTCATGCAGTGCAACACATCTTCTTCACATAGAGTTTATCAGATTGTCAGTTGTGGCCTGTGGAATGTTGGTCCACTCCTCTTCAAAGGCTGTTATGGACAAAGAACACAGGTGCATTTTATTGATGGCATTTTGAATGCACAGAGATACTGTGATGAGATCCTGAGGCCCATTGTTGTGCCATACATCCATGAACATCACCTCATGTTTCAGCAAGATAATGCACGGCCCCATGTTGCAAGGATCTGTACACAATTCTTGGAAGCTGAAAATGTCCCAGTTCTTGCATGGCCAGCATACTCACCGGACAGGTCACCCATTGAGCATGTTTGGGATGTGCTTGAGCACGACAGCGTGTACCAGCTCCCACTAATATCCAGCAACTTCGCACAGCCTTTGAAGAGGAGTGGACCAACATTCCACAGGCCACAATTGACAATCTGATAAACTATGTGAAGAAGATGTGTTGCACTGCATGAGGCAAATGGTGGTCACACCAGATACTGACTGGTTCTGAGTCCCCAGACCTCCAATAAAGCAAAAAAAATGCACATTTCGGGGTGTCCTTTTATTGTGGGCAGTCTGGGGCGCACCTGTGCACTGGTCATGATGTCGGATCGGCATCTTGATGTGGTGCACAAGTGAGGTGGGGTGGATTGTCTCGGTGGGGCAGAGGTGCTCGCTGTCACACATTTGGACAGATTTGTGAACAATGTTTGAGAGAAATGGTAGTGTTGTGTATGGTAGTGTTGTGTAGTATAATTGTGGATAGATACCACAGAAACCAACATACAGTTCCAGCAGGCTGCACTGGCCTTCCTGTTCTCCCTCTGTCTGTGTAGAGTTTGCATTTTCTTCCTGTGTTTCTGTGGGTTTTGCATGTTTTCCCTGTGTCTGTATGCCGTTTGCATGTTCTCCTTATGTCTGTGTGGAGCTTTTATGTTCTCCCTGGGTCTGTGTAGAGTTTGCATGTTCTCCCTGGGTCTGTGTAGAGTTTGCATGTTCTCCTTGTGCCTGTGTGGAGTTTGCATGTTCTCCTTGTGCCTGTGTGGAGTTTGCATGTTCTCCTTGGGTCTGGGTGGAGTTTGCATGTTCTCCTTGGGTCTGGGTGGAGTTTGCATGTTCTCCTTGGGTCTGGGTGGAGTTTGCATGTTCTCCTTGGGTCTGGGTGGAGTTTGCATGTTCTCCTTGGGTCTGGGTGGAGTTTGCATGCCTTGTGCCTGTTGCAATCACCATGGTAACAGAATCGACATCTCTAGCTTTTATTAATACCACATTGAGTATAACATGAACAGTCTCCCTACTGTGTAGATGTGTCTGAGGTGTTTTTGGTTGGTGATGCCATACCTGTCCGACCAATCGTGGCTTATGGCGGTCAGTGATGTCATATTGCCGGACATCTCCATGGAGCCAGTTGCTGAAATAGAGGAATCGGTCATCCAGGGAGATGAGGATATCTGTGATCAGGCCTGGTATGAAACAAAAGCCAAGACTCACACAGATGCAGATTACAGGCTCTTTTTTTTGGAGTATTCACATTAAAAAAATCAACTTTTCATGTTAGCCGTTTCCTCTGAAGCTGTATTTGGAGTGATTCGTGCATGTTTGTGCATTTTTAATCACTCATGTTCAAGATGGCATTTTGCCGATCTACCCCCGTTTTCAGCTCCACTGAGACATGTGCATCCTCAGTTTTATTTTCTTAATTGGTGATACACATAGTCTTTGACGGCATCACGTAGTCATTTTGTTTTCACATCAGACATCTATTGGTAAAATTACGGCTGTCAGCATTAATGTGTTAATGCATGCAATTAATCAAATGATTAAGATCAAGATTAATCACATGGTCTCTTTTGTCCAGTCATGGACCCAAGTTTGGCAAGAGGTTAATCTGACACAAGGAACACTGACACATAAAGTCCATCAGTTCTCACGTGCACCAGCGTAGATCGGTCTGTGGCTGTTCACAAATATTTTATCCATTAAATGCAATTTCTAGACTTATAATTATTTTAGATTTGTGGAATAATTACATACGTTCCACCCCCTCTCAAGGAGCAGCCCATGCGATCGCAGAGGCAAAAACCGTTTGACACCTCAGGAGGGGGAAGCAGTGCTTCACCAACCCTGTTTACAGTGCAGGTGGTGAGCCGTTATCTTCAACTGGGGATATTGTCAGATGTTGGAAGGAATACTTTGAGGATGTCTTCAATCTCACCGTCACGTCTTCTGAGGAGGAAGCAGAGGCTGGGGACTCACAGGCAGACTCGTCCATCACCCTGGCTGAAGTTACTGAGGTGGTTGGCAAGCTCCTCAGTGGCAAGGCCCCGGGGGTGGATGAGATCCATCAAACATCTCTGGATGTGGTGGGGCTGTCTTGGCTGACACGTCTCTGCAACATCATGTGGCGGTCGGTGACAGTACCTCTGGACTGGCAGACCGGGGTGGATCTGTAGAAGGCATTCAACCATGTCCCTTGTGGTTTCCTGTGGGGGGTGTTCCAGGAGTATGGAGTCCGGGGCTCTTTTCTAAGGGCTGTTCTGTCTGTGTATGACTGGTGCAGGAGCTGTGTTTGAATTGCCAGTATGTCTAGGCACACTCAGGATCTCATCTCTGCTGTTTGCAGATGATGTTGTAGTAACAGCCAAGGCCTCGGATTTGGAGGAGCTGATCTTCATCCCAGCCACTTCACACCTGAGGCCTTGGTTCTCAACCGGAAAAAGGTGGCTTGCCCTCTCCGGGTGGGTGGGGAGTCCCTGCCTCAAGTGGAGGAGTTCAAGTATCTCGGCGTCTTGTTCACAAGTGAGGGAAGGATGGAGCATGAGATTGACAGGCGGATCGGTGCAGCATCTGCACTGATGTGGTCGCTGTATCAAAGAGTTGTGGTGAAGAGGGAGCTGAGCCAAAAGGCAAAGCTCTCGATTTACTGGTCAGTCTACATTCCTACCCTCACCTATGGTCATGAGCTTTGGGTAATGACTGAAAGGACAAGATTGGAGATACAAGTGGCTGAAATGACTTTCCTCCTCAAAGTGACTGGGTGCGATTAAACTGATTCATTTTGTAAATCGCTGGACAACAGTACAAAAAAATCTTAGTTAACAGTTCTTTAGCACGCGTTCGTTTTAGCCTTTTCACACTGACATGAAAAATCAGATTCATGCTGCTTCACATCTGAGCAAAAAAAAATAAAAAAAAATCAGTGTGAACGTAGCCAGTGACACAACTCACACACACACACACCTGGCATCTCCGGCAGCATCCAGCCTTCCACCTTCTTACTGGGAACACTGATGACTTTCTCTGCTTCCCATTGGCCTTTCTGCACAAACACACATAAGGTTCACTATGAGGAAACTTATAAATATGTGATTTACATGTGAGGTACATGACAGGTGCATGTGTTTCTAATTGTGGCATGGACTGGTGGTACCTCTGTTAAATATTTCTCAATATGGCATCTTGAAAATTGCTCCAATACGAATCACTCCAAATACCATTTATTCACCCAAAGTTGTGAGGGAAAACCGCTCTAATATGGTAAAACCTTAACATGGTAAAGCCAGGAACTTCCCAAATACAAATGCCCAACTAGAGAGGAGAGGACGCTGGATCACTGTTACAGCACGATAAGTGGGGCTTATCACACGGTGCCCCACGCTGCACTCGGACTTTCTGACCACGTAATGATCCACCTTATCCCCGCGTACAGACACAGACTCTAAACCTGCCGTGAGGACTACGAAAAGGTGGAGTAGCGAGGCTATGGAGGTGCTGCGTACGTGCTTGGAATCTACAAACTGGGATGCTATGAGAGCTGCCTCTGCAGTTTGAATGAGTACACAGACACCGTCACCTCATATATCTACTTCTGCGAGGACAGCATTGTGCATCACGCACCAGGGTGAGTTATAACAATGACAAACCCTGGTTTACTCCCAAACTTAAAGGCAGGCTTTCAGAAGTGGAGATAGAGACCTCTACAAGGATGCCAAGTACAGGTTTAGCAGAGAAGTGGGCACTGCTAGGCGTTCAGTTTTCTGAGAATATGCAGCAGCAGATCTCAGAGGATGACTCGGCTTCTGTGTGGAGGAGTTTTAGGAAAATTACGAACTACAAACCTAAAACTCCACACTCCACCGATGATCTGCCCCTAGCCAACAGACTAAATGACTTCTACGGTCGTTTTGATGAGCCATCAAGCAGCTCTCACACCTCCAACCGTCCCAACAATAGGGACTACCTGGACACTGGACACCGCCACCGCCCCCACTTCCTCCTCACCAGAGCCATCTCCACCCTTTCATATTCATGAGGCAGATGTGAAGAAGCAGTTCAGAAGGATGAATGTCCGGAAGGCATCCGGCCCAGACGGTGTCTCTCCTGCCACCCTGAGACACTGCGCTAACGAGCTGGCCCCGGTGTTTACGGGCATCTTCAACTCTTCACTGCAGCCTTGTCATGTGCCTGCCTGCTTCAAAACCTCCACCATTGTTCCTGTCCCCAAGAAGCCAAGGATCACTGGACTCAATGACTACAGACCTGTGGCTCTGACATCTGTGGTCATGAAGTAATTGGAGCGCCTGGTTCTGCCTTTGCCTGGTTTACACCAGACCATATCACAAGTGAGATATGGTCTGGAAGCCACATTCGAAATATCTCGTACCGGAGGTGTGGTTTACGATCGCCAACAGCCGTTTATTGGGCGTTACGAATGTCTATCATTTGGCGTATACGTAGCCCATAGCCAATCATGTCAGTTGTCAGTTCAAACTACAAGCTTCCGTTTGTCGCGTAGTACGCGTCACCATCTTGCCACCCCTCCCCGCTCTCTGATTGGCTCCCAGAATCGGGAGAGCTCGCTTGCCATAGTCCCCAGGCTGTCTTTCAGATCAGAACGAACGAAAGACAGCCTGGGATTTCCCAGGTTAGTTCTGTCCCACCTCAAGACCCTCATGGCCCCCCTCCTAGACCCCCTGCAGTTCGCCTACAGAGCCAACAGATCTGTAGATGATGCCATCAACATGGCTCTACACTTCACCCTGCAGCATCTGGACTCCCCGGGAACCTACACCAGGATCCTGTTTGTGGACTTCAGCTCTGCCTTCAACACCATCCGCCCAGACCTCCTCCAAGGCAAGCTGTCCCAGATGAGCGTGCTTGATCCTCTCTGCAGGTGGATCACTGACTTCCTGACGGACAGGAAGCAGTACGTGAGGCTGGGGAAGAATGTCTGAGACTCCCGAACCATCAGCACCAGCTCTCTCCAAGTCTGTGTTCGTTCTCCTCTGCTCTTCTCCCTGTACACCAACTGCTGCACCTCCTCCCACCAGTCTGTCAAGCTCATCAAGTTTGCAGACGACACCACGGTCATTGGACTCATCTCGGATGAGGTTGAGTCTGCCTACAGGACGGAGGTTGACCGTATGGTATCCTGGTGCAGCCAGAACAACCTGGTGCTGAACGCCCAGAAGACAGTGGAGATCATTGTGGACTTTAGGAAGCACACAGCCCCCCCCCACCATCCTGACCGACACCCCCATCACCACTGTGGACTCATTCTGCTTCCTGGAGACCACCATCACTCAGGACCTCAAATGGGAGCCCACCATCACCTCCGTCATAAAGAAGGCCCAGCAGAGGATGTACTTCCTGAGGCAGCTTAAGAGATTCAACCTGCCAGCACGGACAATGGTGCAGTTCTACACTGCCATCATCGAGTCCATCCTCACCTCCTCCATCACCGTGTGGTCTGCTGGAGCCACATCCAGGGACAGAGACTGCAACATGTTGTGCGCTCTGCTGAGAAGGTAATTAGTTGCAGCCTTCCATCTCTTCAGGACCTGTACACCTCCAGGACACGGACACGTGCAGGTCGGATTGCATCCGATCCTTCTCACCCTGGACATGGACTTTTTGACCTGCTCCCCTCGGACCAGAACCTCTCGCCATAAAAACAGCTTCTTCCCCCTCTGCTGTTGGACTCTTGAATAATAATAACGCTAGGACTGTTCCCACCCCCCGCACTGTGTCAGGGACTGCGGATGGAAATTAGCTTTGTAGCTATACTCTGGTGCAGAACATCTCTGTCTTTGTACATAATGTCTCTGTACATTGTCCCTTCAAATAAAGACTAAACTAAACTAGTCACATGACCCCCCCCCCCCCCCCCCCCAATCTGTGTCAGTCACATGACCCTGTGCTGGATTTTTTGCACCTGACCATTACCTGCACCTGCACTGTTATATTCTTGAATTCTTGTAAATTTGTTAAGTTTTCTACTTTATTTTATTCCGCTCCAAGTACCGAAGCAATTTCCTAATGTTGTGAACATGTTCAAACATATGGCAGTAAAACCTTTCTGATTCTGAAAAGTCCATTTTGTTGAACATAAGACCAAAGAGATGGTGATCGACTTCAGAAGGAGACCACTACCTCACTCACCGGTGAACATCCAGGGGCAGGACATAGAGACTGTGGACAGTTTGAAGTACCTGGGTGTTGACCTCAACAATAAACTGGACTGGTCCCACAACACCGACGCCCTGTACAAGAAGGGCCAGAGTCGCCTCCACTTCCTGAGGAGACTGAGGTCCTTTGGAGTGTGCAGGTCTCTGCTCAAGACTTTTTATGACTCTGTGGTGGCCTCTGCTCTCCTCTACGCTGTCGTCTACTGGGCCCCGAACAGCACAGAACGGGACAGAAAAAGACTTAATAAGCTGGTCAGGAGGGCCAGCTCTGTCCTAGGTTGTCCTCTGGACTCTGTAGAGGAGGTGGCTGAGAGGAGGGTGCTGGCCAAACTTACATCCATCATGGACAACACCTTTGCAGAGGAGCTGAGCAGCCGACTGAGACACCCTCAGTGCAAGGAGCGCTCCGCAGATCCTTCATCCCCATCACTATCAGACTGTATAACTCCACTATATAGTCTTAATGTGCTTTTTTTTTTTTCTATATTCTCTTATTTACGTATTATTACTATCTCAACTGTCTGCATGCATTTTTTTGTTCTAACTTTCTTTTGCACTAAACTGCCTGGAGCTAATGTGGCAAGTGAATTTCTCCTGTGTGAGATCAATAAAGTCTTATCAATCAATCAAACAATATTTATAAGGCGCTTTTCATACAAAATTGTAACACAAAGCGCCTTATCTTATCTTATAATGATGTTCAGTATGTTTACAGTCGTCTAACCTACCATAAGTCACTTAAGTGACCAGTTCTGTGTCCCACATGATTTGGTGTGCTTGGTAAACCACCAGCTGAGTGGCAAGGTGTGACACACGCATGCGTACACTCACGCACCTCAGTTCTGTAGAAGCGGAACACATTGGAGCGGAGTGCACAGCCCACAAATCCCTGCAGCTCGTCCGGGTCATGCAGGAATCGGATCTCCAGTGGTATTGCGCCATCTTCACCTAAGTCCAGTGACTGCAGCTTCCGATGTGTGGCCCAGTCCCACACATGGATCCTCTGGCCGTACTGCCCTACAGTACAGCACAACAGAGCACAGTGCAGTACTACAGTACAGTTTAGTACCACAGTAAAGTACAATGCAGTACAGTCCTACGTTACAGTACAGTACAGTCCTACTACAGTACAGCACAGTACAGTACAGCACTACTGTAGTACTGCACTGTACTGCACTGTGCAGTACTACAGCACAGCACAGTACAACAGCATAGCACAGTACTACAACACAGTATTATAGCAAAGCACAATACTACAGTACAGCACAGCACAATATTACAGCACAGCATAGTACTACAGTACAGCACAGCAGTACAGTAGTACAGTACAGTACTACAATGCAGTACTACAGTACAGACACTTGAGCCACAGTAACTCTGAAGACTGCGTCCTGTCTGGCCTGGTCTGAAGCAGATCTGCTCCTGACCTTGAGTAATGATTAACCACACTCACCTGTTCAAGGCAAAGTCTGCACAGCAGTTAGGCAACAGCCTATAGCCCCAGCTCTTAAAACTCCTACTCTGACTGGTCCAAATCTGGACCCATGCTTTTATTGAAATGATAGAATGATGCTTTTTTTTCAGCACATCTGAGTGTGACCGTTGTCTATAGCAGCTGTATCACAAGCTGAGATGGTCTGGGGCCATACCTTGCTGCACGTGTTTGGGGTCAAAGCCGTGGATGAGGGCACGAGGGGCCCCCCACTCAGTGCTCATCATCACGTTGTGCCGGGGCTGGTACCAGAAGTCATACCCGAAAGGAGCTTCTTCACCCTGGTGCTCCCAATTCCCAGTCACCTCGAACGTCTCACCATCCAGCAGCACAAAGCCTCCTGAAGGCAGCACAGATACAGAAGACATGATTCTCTATACGACCAGATTGCTACAAACCAGACTAGACTGCTGCAAATCAGGCCAGGTCCTGGTGTTTGTGAGACACATACATTGCTGAGCTTATATGGGCCACAGTGTAGAGACTGAACCAAATACAGTGGTACTGAAACGCTCCTTAATCTCTGTCCCCGTCTCTGTAATACTGACAGTGATAAAAAATAGTTAATGTAGAATTTTACAATGTGCTACCTTCTCTACCAGCTGAGGTGCTGTGCTACTCTAAGATGTATGACCAGGAATTTTGGAGCTACAACCAATATCCCCACAAACATGTCTTCTTGGTGTGAGACAGGTGACAGTGTCCCCTGTGCTTAGAGCATATCTGCCTGCCCAGATCTACCTTTGCCGAATCCAGAGGGGTCTCCCATGCAGCTGATCATGATCTGACCACTGGCCAAACAGTGAGACGTGTGAGGGTTGGCCAGGCCACACTTATAGTACAGGTCCACTGGCTCCACCATCTGCACATCAACAGGGGAAGAGAATGAAACAGGACCAAAAGAGGACTGAACAAGGACTATAGCTGGATTCAAGGTAGACTTATTCAGAAGTGTACCTAAAGTGGAACTGTACATAGTTTGAACTAGGAGTAAAGCAGGACACAACTATACATTTACAAGGTCTGAACCAGAACCAAAACCAAAAGTGGAACCAAGACTGAATCAGTACTAGCTCCAAACTGCACCACAACTGAAGTTTAGAGTGAGTTTCAGGGTTGTCAAGGAGTAACTAGTGGCTTTTGGGATTTTTGAGGATTACTTAATGTCTCCCAGGACTGTTGTGGAGTACCTTGTGAGTATCTAATTGTCTCTCAAAGCACATAGGGAAGCTCACATGGCAGTTTGGGAGCACATGCTGAAGTACCTTGTTGCTGCTGGAGTACCTTGTCACTGTCAGGACAAATTCCATCTCCCAGTGCTGTTAGGAGTATCTAATAGATCCTATGCCATTAGGGGAGTACGTGTTTGCTGCTGAGAGTACCTGTCATTGCTAGGAGTACCTAGTGGCTCTGGAGAGTACCTTGTGGATGCGCGGGGCCCGGGGCTGGCTGGTGTCGATGATGTAAATCCTGGAGGAGATGAGGGAGGGCAGGATGAGGCGGTTGCGTGTTTTGGAGGCATCCCCAAAGCAGCTGCTGCAGGCGTTCCAGCCGCTATGGTGCAGCTCGTCCTTCAGGTTAGGCATGGGCAGGCGGTGGATCACCTGCTCAGCACACACTTATTATACTTATACACAATGACACATTTACAATCACATTTACACACTTGCACTCACAAGTTCATGGTCACCAGGGGTAGTGCTCAGTTTACTGCATGTACATGTGCATAGCATAGATGGTATATAGCTGAAGTGATCATGTGGGCACTTCCGGCACCTTCTGACTCGGTCTCCCATTGACTCTGACATTGACTCTGCAAAATGTTGTAGCGGATGTTTCTGCAACATTTCCACCGTGCATCGCAGCAGATCCTGTGGAAGAGCCTCCTAACAGCAGTGTCCAGGGAAAGCCAGGTGAACACAGCAGGAGGCTGTGGCTCTACACGATTCTGGTGTTGTTATTTCACTACCATGTCCTTTAAAAATCCAATTCATAATATAGAGCCTGTCTCCAAATTTACCCCAGTAACCACTGGCATCACAAGCTTCATTTGAGTGGCGCTGAACACTATGGGTGACATCACACTCACTTAGTCCACTTCTTTATACAGTCTATGGTTCATAGTTGCAAGTCTTTTTTTATTTTATTTATTTTTTTATTCTTTATTTAATAGGGACAGTGCATATTAATGAACATCTGCAGCATTGCAGTGTAAATATGCCAGATTATAGCAAGAATGCTAATTTCCATCTGTAGTCCCTGAGCAGGTGACACCACAGCAAAAACAATAAAAACAGTGACAACTGACAATAACACCAACATTAAAACATTAAAAATGTCCACAAGTCTGGTTTTCCTTTAGCCACTGTTTCAAGCATGATTTGAAAGTGTCCAGTGTTGGAGTCTCTCTTATTGATGATGGGAGAGAGTTCCAGAACTTAGTGCCTCTGACTGAGAGCACAGTTTGTCCAAATGTAGTGTGTCTGTGTGGGACCTCACAGTTCCTCTGGGCCATGGCCCTAGTTCCCATCTCACTGACAGTTTTTGTTTTAATAGAATCCTGTAGCAGAGGAGGAGGAGTCCATGTAAAACTTTATATATACTTTATATATAAACTTAAAATAAAAATAAAATTGAGCAAGTTGTACTCATCTAAAATTGTGCAGTGGTGAACTGAGAATGGTTTCTCGTCTAATATTTTCACAGCTTTTTTAAAAAGTGATTCAACTGGTTTGAGTGCTGTGCCAGCAGCAAGTGACCATGTGTTTTTTTATGTCTGTGTGTTACCTGGCAGTAGGTGTCAGAGTCTGGGTCCACGTCCACAGTGCTCAGATAGTCTGGTTTCAGGATCTCTGTGTTTCTGTAGATACAGGGCAGGTACACAATCTTCTCCCGAGGTCCTGCAGGGAACATGAGTCTCTCAATGCTCTCTCCATTGGTTTCTCCTACCTCATGAATTTGAGTGAAAAGGCTATAGATCAGCTCTCAAATGCACAATAAATACCACCAAAGAAAAAAAAAAAAACGTCTTTCCAAGTACCACCAGATATAAATCAAACGGCCTATATATAGCAGGGGTAATTCAGGTTGAATTTAGAGCTAAAGCATATTATATAACATATCCTGCCATAAGTGTAGAATCCCTCAGTCATCCAGGTAGAATCCATGGCAAAAGGAGATATTAAATTTGTCAACTGGACAAATGTTTTGTCAACTGGACAGTTTTTTAAATTCCTCCTTTTGCCATATCCTGTCATATGCACTTTCAACATGAACCAAAATCTGTACATGATTTTAACTGATTCTGTTCTAGATAAATGCTCTTTAGGTCATGTGTTATACAGTAAAAGCTGCTAAATAAGAACAAATGAAACTGTACAAGTACAATCTACTCATTTTACATGCATTGTCTCAGGTAAAAATCTTAGGTACTGATACAAATCCACTGACAGGATCACTTGTTCTCATCCAATTAGACTCATTGTTACTAAGAATCAAGGCAATCCAACTGCCTGACACTGTGCCTGACGACGTGAGCAGCTAAAACATGGTCCTCACTTATGGTTTAAAATCAGGCACTGGCCCTTTAAATATCACTAAATGGGTGTTTCTCAATTATTAGGATCCTGATATTGGGTCTGGAGGGAGTGACTGTACTGTGTCACATGACCAGATCAAACACATAAAACCCAGAGTTGTAATAAACATCAGTGTTTCTACAAATGAAAAGTGTTCAAAACTGTCTCTGTGTGTCCACAGTCATTAAAACATGTGAATACAGTAATCCCTCATTTATCGCGGGGTTAGGTTCCAGAAATAACCCGCAATAAGTGAAATCCGCGAAGTAGGACAACTTTATATTTTACAATTATTCTACATGTTTTAAGGCTGTAAATGCCTCACCACACACATTATATGCTTTTCTCAGACTGGAATTAACCTTTTCTCACATTTGTCTCTAGTTTAAACACTCAAACTTTCATAGATTTTCAACAAAATGTATTAATAGTGACGCGTGGGGGGAGACACAGCTCCGGGAGCCCCGCCAGACGCGCGAGCAGCACTGCCATGTCCCGGGACGCGACGCGCACCAACCCCTTGGAGAAGTGCGTGACACGTGCTGCTCTGTCATGGATTTGTCCACGATAAACCCCTCATCGTGGACAAATCCGTGACAGAGCAGCACGTGTCGCGCCCGGACCGCGTGCTCTCAACCCGAGCCACAAACCGAACATGCACAAACGAACGCAAAAGCCGCACAGAGTGATTTAATCCTGGTTCAGACCTGGTCTAGTTCTGGTCTAGACCTGGTTTAGTCCACGTATAGTCCTGGTCTAGTCTCTTAGCCAATCACATTGTTAGCCGACCACATTGTTACACTATAAAAAAAAATGTTACACTATTTAAAAAAAAAAGGGAAAAAAATTGGGAAAAAAAAAATCTGCGAAACAGCGAGGCCGCGAAGAGTGAACCGCGATAGAGCGAGGGTTCACTGTAATGAAGGCTGAGTGAATCATCTGTTATCGAGTTATTCAGGCTGATCATAAAATAAATAAATACACAGCCTAAAACATCTTCAGATGACCATTTGACCCCCACTCCTGTTCTTAAAAATATTTTGCTCAGTGTGCTGCATGTTGCAACGTCTGTCTTGGCATGTGCAGCACATACCCTTCATAGCCTCCAGGGGGCTGCTGTAGCCCGGACCACAGTCAGAGCAGCTGGCTGTGGGAGAAAAGACAAGAATAGATTTAGACCAGGATTAACAAAAGACAATAAACAGGCATAGTGTGTTAGTGAGTTAGTAAGTCAGTGTCTCTGTGTCTCTCTCCCCACATGCAACACACTCTCATCTGAAATTATAGGCATAGCAGTCTGGTCCTTTTTCCAATATAATCTCACTGTAGTAACTAGTGTTGTCACAATACTAAACTTTAAAACTCATTTTAGATACTACAGTAGACTCAATGCCGATCCTGGTATCACAATGACAATAAAAACATTCTTTTAAAAAGCAAAATGGCCTTATATCACTGTAATCCCTCAGCAGTCCAGGTAGCTTTCATAGTGGCCCATGGGCGTATTCTTGTCTATGTGCTTTTAAACTTAAACTAGTATTGAAACTATATAGTCAACTGAGCAAATATCAGTTCTAAGAAAGTTCTAATACTAGTTTTAGTATCAATTGCCATCTGTTTTTGGATACTTTTGACTGCCTTAATAGTAACAAAAAAATCGAGATCACACTTTTACTGTGGTGTGGTGTGTTTGCCACCTTGTCAAAGAGAGGGTATTGCTTTGCCTGGTTGTAAAATGTTAAACTTATATCCATAGAGACAAGCATGAGGCACTGCCAGGCCAAGTTACAGGTAAAGTCTGTGCAGAGGCCTGCCTGCTTTCAGGAATAGTGCACTGTTTAAGATATGTTCAAACAATAAATCACCAGGTGAAATGTTGGTCAGCAAGGTAATGCAAGCTACATCCATTTAATACCATATTGTGGTATATTCCAGACAAAGCATTAAAATCTCCATGGAGACAAAGGGCCAGCATTGGCCAAAGTGAAAGTGAAGAGGAGGGCTTTCTATCATGACACTGTTCCCTCATTATACAAGAATGAGATCTTCACATTTCAATTTCTTCAAACGGGTGCGTTGGAGGAGAGGGAGCAGCCAAAGAACATACGAGAAGAAAATAATCCCGCACTCCGTATTACTTGCAAAATGTAAGATTTATTAAGACAAGCTGAAATGTTGCATGTTGCAAATCTTACATTTTGCAAGTAAGACAGATTACTTTCTTCTCAATTGTTCCCTCAAAACATGCCTGAAGAGGTATCTATTCAAACTCTCTTTACGCTTAGCAGTATGAGCCATTACAAGGCTCCACCCACAAGCCTACATTACCCATGCTCCCATACAACAATTCTCCATAAATATATAAAAACATGATGCAAATTGATGTGATGTGCAGTAGATTCATAAACGGGATGCATGCCGGTTAAGTTGAACCAGCTGGTTAGCAACCGGCTGGTTAGCTCAACTGACTTTCCCCCTGGGGGTTGTGGGTTCTAATCCCCCCCGGCAATGAGCTAACCAGTGTGGGTCCTTGGGCAAGACCCTTCATGGTACTGCCCCCCGGGTGCCGAAAAAGATGGCTCACTGCTCCTGAAAAAGGGTGGGTCAAATGCAGAAGTCAAATTTCTCCCGTGTGTCACTGTGTGTGAGACCAGTAAAGGTTTAATCTTAAAAGTTGTGATAGTGCTCTGAAAGGGTAGCGACTTAGAGTGGAGAGTATTTTCCCCAACGCTTACCATTTTCAAGGTAACATGGTGAGGTACATGTGTCACATCTTAGCAGTTAATACCCCACAGAAATACACCCCCCTTTAACTGAGTGATGTTAGCTCAACTTTCCACAGAGCCTTCATAGAAACATAATAACCTACTGTTTATCTGACTGACTCAAACGTTCCACAATGTCTCTTTAAAAGGCGAATGATGCTTATTTGTTTAAAGTTCAAAGTTCAAAGTCACATGTACAGGTTGCACACACAGGATTACACGTGTGTATAACACATATGCCCGTAGCAAAAGTACAGTAGAGTTCCTTGTAAACTAGAATATTGAGTAACTTTTTAAAGAAATTGTACTTTTTGTACAGAGTACTACTTTTACTCTTGCTTGAGTAGTATGTTTTCTTGAAATAACAGCACTCTTGTGCAGTGTTCTCCAGTGACCTTAGATGACCCGCACTTACACAAGCCACCCCCCTCTGCGCACACTGGACACGCGGAGTGCTCCTTCGGCACATCACAACACAATAATCACTTTGAAGGACTTACAAAATGCGTTCAAACTGAAGAGTAATATTGAGCTAGGCCACAGCGGCATTTTTCTGGAGAGTTTAACAATCCTGTCACTTTTAGAGAAATACCTGAACCGCCGCTGGTATAAATGTAAAGCTTTAACTATTCTCAACAAATCAGTTCACGTTCTAGTCACCTCGTTGCTGTAAATTAGAAGTAGTTAGCTCACCCATGGTTGCCTCTCCCAGTAAACTTCAGCACACGGCGCCTTTGGGTGGGAGCTGTGCTTTAAGCCACGCGCTCTGCTGAGGGGCGGGGCTCACATTCCAGTTAACTCCAGAGAGCGTGCGCGTGTGTGCGTGTTTGTGTGTGTGTGCGTGCGTGTGTTTGTGTCTGTGCGTGCGTGTGTGTGCGCGCGCGTGTGTGCGTGCGTCGTGTGTGCGTGTTTGTGTGTGTGTGCGTGCGTGTTTGTGTGTGTGCGTGTGTGTTTGTGTGTGTGCGTGCGTGTTTGTGTGTGTGCGTGCGTGTGTGTTTGTGTGTGTGCGTGCGTGTGTGTTTGTGTGTGTGTGTTGACTGAGATTTTATTGATAACTGATAACAATTACAACAATTTATCAATAGCAAAAACATTTTACATAATTATTCATTTTCAAAATAATTTATCATTCATTTTTTTCATAATTTCCGAATTTTCATTGAAACAAAATAGCAGAAAAAAAACGAATTGAAAAATGGGCGATTCTGTTAATTGTTTACTTAAGAGGGCTATTTCTGTCATGGAGGAAGGAGAAGAGGAAGTCAGGGACCCACACCTTTCCCCCCCTCCACCCCTCCACCACCGCTCTCTCCTTTCTTCGTTTTCTCGGGTTTAGGTGTTATTTTTACCGTTAGAATTGTAGGCATCAACAAACCGCCAAGACTAGACTGCTGTTCGCATTTTGTCGAACCCACTGATGCATTTCCGCGGACAGTCCAGACTTCTCCCAGTCTCAGTCTACGGTTTGTGGACCTCAGATGGTTTTCACTCATACAGGCTGTGAGGACGTCATAACACTCATAATGTCCAAATACTACTTTTGTCAAATGTCGTAATATTGAACAATAAGTGACAGGGAGAGCCACGCACAGTGGCTCCAGTGCGCCCCCCTGCGGCCGTGTCTGAGCCGTGGAACACAGGACCAGTGAGAGAAGCGAGAGGAGCCGTGAGGAGAGCGAGAGGAGCCGTGAGGAGAGGAGCCGTGAGGAGAGCGAGAGGAGCCGTGAGGAGAGGAGCCGTGAGGAGAGGAGCCGTGAGGAGAGGAGCCGTGAGGAGAGGGAGAGGAGGCACCAGCCGTCCTCCTGCGCTCCGTAGGAGGCCGGAGCGCGCTGCGGGCACACGCCCGGTGCCATGAGCCCAGCTATGGACTTGTTCTGGAGAATCCTCGCGGCGCTCAGTTTCGACTGCTTCAAAGATTCTACGTCGACGAGGTGAGATGCTAGCGCAGTTTATCCGCTATATGCATGATGAGAGCGGGCCGAGGGGCGCACACTGAGCGGAGATGCGCCTCAAGCAGGTGCCAGGCACTGCTACGACATACATCATCACCACCCCGCATGCCCTACCGACCAGTCCCCACGCTCTCCTGCTGCGAGCTTGGGTTCTGTCCGGTAGGCTGCTGTGGTCAGGGCCCCGCGCTCTGTGCGCACACGTGTGTTACACTCTAATAACACGAAACAAACCTCTGCAGGCCCGTGCTCATTACATGCGTTACAGTGACTCAGCCGTGACGCTGGGGACGCCATGATTGGCTCTTCGTTGTGTTTTGTAGCTGCACGTGACCAGCGGGTCTTTAAACCATTCATTCCCTTCCCCGTCACACTCTGAAAGTAGATTGTTCCTAGCCCAAGTCTTTTACACAACTGCCCTGGGGCAAATCTGATTGGCCTCCCCAGGTGCCACCACACTAAGAGAAGCACGGGTATGTTAACTCACTTAACACGCCACTGGGGCAGGTATGACGAAGTGTGAGAGCCATGAGTGCCTCACTGTAGGCTTTACTGTACTACTGTGTCTGTGAGACAGGATCTGAACTCTTTCTGAACCCTCCTACAGATCCCCAGCGCGCCTCAGCAGCGGCAGGCCCAGTGTGGACAGCAGTTCTCTGACTGGCTCCCTGTCTCTGGGCCCTGATCTGCCCCACTGTCAGAGCTGTGTCTCCCACGGGGCCCGTCTCAAGCGCCTGTCCTGTGGTCACCTGTACTGTGACCCCTGCTGCGACCAGATTGTCAATCTGGCCTTTGAAGACATCGAGGGGCTTTCGGAGTACCCCTGCCCCCTGTGCAAGTCTCTGCGACAGCCGGGGGCCCCAGGGCCCTCACTCCGACAACTGGGGCCATCCTGCTCCGGGTACTTCCATGGCTCTTACAGCCTCCTGCAGAACTCCCCTGAAGAGCAGAGCACACGCTGGGGCTGATCCACAAGATGCCGCTGGAAACAGGACATCAGGCACAGAGCCCCTCATACAGAGATCTGTGTGTGAAGTGTGGGCCCACCCTGACCCACTTTGGTCCTCTTTGGTCCACTTTGGCTTGGTACTGTCAGGCCTGTTCTCTGTGCTCACTTTGCATTTAAGATGTTTCCTCATCAGAAGCTCATATGAATCAGTCACAAGCCTAACTCAAATGTTTTCAAAAGCAGTATGAGCAGAACTGTGTTTGTCTGTCCACCAGGGAGCTCGGGTTGGTCATGTCAGAGCCCTGCGCATCAGCACAGAGCAGCACACATTTTTATCATCTTTTTAAACAGTTTAAACTCTACAAATGTGTAAATTGTAACAGAATGTTTCACATGCTCATGAAGTGACTTGTAAGAGACTGTGCCATGCTCATTTTAAATGTCCAAACCTATTTATTTTGTCTAAAAAAATAAAGAGAACAGTGATGTTTCCTCATCCACTTTTTATTTCATAATGATCAGCCATGATCAATCTCATTGTGAGTATGTATAATGTAAATTGTACATATGAAGTATAGTGACAATAAAAGGCATTCTATTTGATTCTAATCATAATAAAACAGAACCCAATGAGACAAATACAAAATGAGTGTAATGAATAACCCAACATGGGTTCTGAAATCTGCTCTGAAATCTTAATTGGCTGTTCAGGCCATCTGTCAGGGAAAAAACAGCTTCATCCTATATATATATTAAAAAAAGTACAAAATATACAAATCTTAATCCAAAAATCTTTAGGGAGAAAGAATGGACAGTGAGGCTGGGGCACAGGGGCGACAGAGTGACAGCAGTTGGAAAGAGCTCCAGCTACACACAAGGCACTCCCCACACAAATGTGATCCTCACTTGCCCACACAGGCAATAATGCTCTTCTCCAGACTGCCAGCCTGATTCTTCATGAGGAGTACCTCACTGGAAAAGTACCTCAATGGAAGAGTGCCTCAGTGGAAGAATACCTGACTGGAGTACCTCGCTGGTGAATAGCCTGCTGTGCTGGTTTTAGGGAGCTGCAGATGATCTTTTTGTAACTAATCTAGAGCAACAGAAATAGTACTTTGGCCCAAATACTGCAGCCCAGAGGAAACACACACACTCACTAACACACATACAAACGCGCACACATGCAAAAACTCTTTCTTTAGACAATATACTGTGATTTTTCACATTACATTGTAGTATTTTTTCTACTCCCATGTGTCCTTATATCCGTGTAATCCCCCAGTGGTCCGGGAAGGTTCCATGGTGCCTTGTTCTGATACAACTCAGTCTAAAGACATTCAGGAAAGGCTCATTTTTGTCTCATGAATGGCAACATGAAAATTTTAGTAACAATACCTGTGAGAAATTAGTATCTAGTGTTGATACTAGTTTTAGTATTGATTAGCATTTGATTTTCAGTATTTCTGGAGCCTGACACCCTAACACATACAACCACATGTTCAGTGGACATCACATCTACTCACTGAGCTCTTATCATCACTCATTAGACATGATAAAGATGAGAGACATGAGTGAAGTGTGGGACTAACTTCAGAGGTGAGTGGAGCTGCAGCGGTGGGTGGAGTATGAGGCTGCAGAGGTGAGGGGGGCTGCAGAGGTGAGTGGGGCTGCAGCGGTGGGTGGAGTGTGAGGCTGCAGAGGTGAGGGGGGCTGCAAAGGTGAGTGGGGCTGCAGCGGTGGGTGGAGTGTGAGGCTGCAGAGGTGAGGGGGCTGCAGAGGTGGGTGGAGCATGAGGCTGCAGAGGTGAGGGGGCTGCAGAGGTGGGTGGAGCGTGAGGCTACAGAGGTGGGTGGGGCTGCAGGGGTGGGCAATGAGGCCAACACTGCGCAGGTTAGCCCACTCATTTTACTACAACAGTTTAAATAATTAAAATAATGACTACTTGTACTTACTACTACTTGGAAGTAACAGTGTCACAGGACACTTTTGGCTTTACTATCCACTGCTGAAGGGCTCAAACCAGTGAGTGATTTTACAGCGGTTTATCAAACTCAGCATTATAGAGTATAGTCTGTAGCCTAATGTGAAAACGCAGCCTAGTGTTGAGGATCAGGGCAAAAGTGGCACAGTCGGTAAGTATTGACCCTCTTATCAAAAGGAAGGCATGTCAGATTATAGTGTTTTTGAGTCCAAGGGTTGGACAACCCCCTGTCCCCACAGGACCACTCCAATCACTTGTTACAACAGCAGGGCATCTGGCTTAAATATCTTCCATACAAATGTTCAATGTGGCACCCATATCTGTTCAGATCATTTGGAAGATAAAGAGATAAGGAAGTATATGTATAAGTATATGTACCTTTTAAATATCAGGTGTTAAGTCCTATGTGGTCATAAACAATAAGCAACAGTCCGAGCATATAAAGCAGTTAATACTGAGACACAGAGCAGAGGCCCAGGAGAGAGCGGCCCCTGTACTATCAGGAGGCCATGTGGGGGGCCTTGCTCTTGGTTTGGGGGGCCCTTGGGTGCTCCTTGGACCGGGTCTGTGCAGGAGAGGGGGCTCTAAATAGGAAGGTGTGCTTGTGACTGCTGCTCCTGTCCGAGTGGCAGGAGGGCGAGGCTCCAGGGGTTGGCTCGCTGCTGGAGCTCTGCTGATTGGTGGAGGCAATATGGGGTGTGGGCCTGGGTGCGTGCTGATAGGTGGAGGCAGGGAACAGGAAGGTGCTGTTGTTGGCATTGTGATTAAGGTTGCGCCTATGCCCTGCACCGATGGGAGTCTCTGGTGAGTTGAACTCTTTGGGGACAGAGACCTGGGCCAGCCTGGTCCTTAGCTGCTGCACCTCCCGGGCCAGCCGCTCCACTGGGTGAGGCTGAGGGGGCACCAGGGGGTGGGAGAAGGCCTGCACACACAGGACAGGACAGTGTGTAAGTAATGTGTGTATTTTCTTATGCTCAGTACCTGCCCACTCCACATACCTGTGCATGAATTGCCCCCCTCAGGTAGCACTGCCTCCAGAGGCCCATGCAGGGGCCTATCAGCAGGGGCAGCAGTGGTTCATAGGGGTCCAGGGGCCACTGGGGCCCCAAGTGTGTGGTGAGACTGTGTGGAAACTCAGCCAGGGCACAGGCCTTCAGCAGTCGCTCCAGCCCCGGCACCTGCTCCGAGGACAGCGCTCTCCGATGGCTCTTCCGGTACACGCCTGAGCCATTACCGCTACGCCAGGGGGGCAGGTGGGGCGGGCAGGTGAAGCTGCCCCGGGACAGGAGGAACACAGAGCCAGGGATGGTGTCTGTGATCTAGAAAAACAAAAGAGGAGAATGTCAGAAGAGTTTCTATCTCATTCCCAGAGCTTCAGTTTCCTGTACACTCTACTACTGCTGTCCTGAGCTCTGGTGGTTAGGCAGAGCGTCTCCCTGTCACCTGCTTGGCTTTTCATAGTCTGTGGGAGGTCATCTTAAGCATAATACAAACTTTAACAATAACAAACCCTGATCATAAGCCCTGTTTCCCTCTGGTGACCCCAGGTGCCACAGCCTCTCCCTCAGCAGCAGCAGCTGCACACATGTGTACTTTTAAAAGCTTCAATTTACACTAGAGGCAGCAGAGCTGCTCCTGTGATGCCTCACGTTTAAACACTAAACTTTTTACACTGCTTATATATTCATTGTTGACTGGATGAATTATGTTTTAAATCACAGAACAAAAGTTGACAACAAGAGAGACAACGCTTTACAGCGATAACAAGCCGTATCTGCGGTGCTGTATTGATTAAGCTACTAATCATTTCACTTTGGTTGTCTGCACCACGCCCCTTTTCCTTCATAAGTTGTTCTTGCAAAGTTGCAGTCTGATGTCATAAAGTGTTTTATATTCATCCTCCACGGCTGTAAACTTTCCATAGTCCATCACGAGTCATTCCTTGAGCTCCTGGATGCGATGCATGGTTTTTATGTGAATGTAGTTTTAGAGAACATATTTTGAAAGGGCATCAGAAGTTTATTTTGACACCACGCGCTTATTTCGCTCTGTTGATGCTGAAAAATAAGAACTCCAACCTAATTTGAGTGGCATGTAGCATAATGACAGCCGTTGGACACGTGTATGACACTGCTGGTGTAAACTGTCTGACCGGCTAAAATGGAAAGCAATACCTGCACATATGCTGACGGTATGCATACCATCTTAAACTTACAGTAAACTACAGTAAACTTACAGTAAGAGCGTGCAAAACTACACAAAAACTACACAAAAGGAAGAAATTGTGTCATGAGCCACACCCGCAATGTGTCCGCGCCCGAATTGAGGTTTCCATTGAGCAGAGGCTGGACTGGAGCAGGGCAGGCCACGGGCTGGGTGAACGCTGCCTGCCGCTCCTTACTGTACTGCAGGTCCCAGTCCCACACAGAGGGCAGTGGGGAGTCACAGCTGTCCCCCAGGTCAAACGTCAGGTCCCTCCAGCCCTCTACCCGAGTGTATGACTGGCCAACGTGCTGTGAAAAAAAACATAATGGACATTGTGGTTTTAGACAGACAGTAAGCACTGATCTTTTTTGGCCCCGCTGCTAAACCACGCTTTCACTATATATAAGCAGGAAGAATCATTGCACATTCAAATCGACAGCCCCCTGCAAAATAATATATTCCAAATGTCAGCTTCTAGAACTTTGCATCTGATGTCATCATCAACATTCCATGGGGGTGTGATGCTGAGAAAGCACTGCTCTGTCTAGAAAGTGCTGCTGTGTTACTCAAATATACTTTAATTTGAGCTTTTAAAACAATCTGACCAGAAAGAAGTAGAGCTAGATGGAACTACAACATTTGAGCTGATTTGTCCCTCTCTAATACCCTTACAGTCAAATCAAACTCCTAAACAGGACCATGAACGCTCAAACTGATTACCGGTTCTTTAAATCACTATTGTGTTTTCTTGAGTTTTAAGACAGATTAGTTTGCAATGTTTGCTAATGTGTTCTTTGTGTTAAGATTAAGATTAAGATTAAGCCTTTATTGGTCTCACACACAATGACACAAATTGACAGGGGAGAAATTTGACTTCTGCATTTGACCCATCCTTTTCAGGAGCAGTGAGCAGTGAGTTACCAGTTACCATGGTAACTGCTGAACATTCCATTTCTGAACATCCATGCAGTACACCCCAAGTGTGACATCACAGTGATTAGGTGAATAAACTAATGGATCATATGACCAGCTGGGCCTGTAGCAGCTGCTGAGCAGGTGTGAGGCAGTACCTGAGTCCTCTTGAGCCGCTCTCTCTGTGAATTGGACAGGAAGGTGGAGAAGAGCGGCAGGTGGACACTGTCATGGAGAGCCAGCAGGAAGTCCTCTGTGAGTTGGAAGTGAGACGGGAACTGTGCCCACAGCTGCCACACACAGTCCAGGAACAGCAAGAACACCGGAGACTGGCAAACCCAAACAGGCAATACTTTTCAATGACTGAGTGTGCCAAATAGATAAGATAAGATAAGCCTTTATTGATCTCACACAGGAGAAATTTACTCGCCACAGTAGCTCCAGGACAATTGGACAAGAGGGAAAAAGTGCATGCAGGCAGGGATAAAGTAAGTAATAAATAGTGCAAATAGTAATACGTAATAAAAATAATAATGGAAAATAGTAATAATGATAATAGTAACAACAAGCATCAACATGAAAAGGAGGATATTGCACGTCTGGCCTATATGTTAGAATTATACAGTCTGATGGCGGTGGGGATGAAGGATCTGCGGTAGCGCTCCTTCTTGCACTGGGGGTGCCTCAGTCGGCTGCTAAAGGAGCTGCTCAGCTCCTCTACAGTCCGGTGCAGAGGGTGAGAGGTGTCGTCCTTAATGGACATGAATTTGGCCAGTACCCTCCTCTCAGCCACCTCCTCTAGAGGGGTCAGAGGTCATCTTACTACTAGGCTCCTTTTATTCCTGCTTATATTTATATGCTGTTTTAGTGCTCTTGCTTGAGTAATATATTTTACATTGTCAAAGTTGTTACTCTTCCCACTGTCAAGTCTAAAGAGACAAAAGCTTTATGTGGACAATATGAAATGATTTAAACATTTGTGTTTCTTGCAGCGCTCCTACAGATATGATTTAGTTTGTGGTCTAGCATTATTTAATGTTTTGTCCTTCAAATTACATTAACTTTAAACTATAAATCAGATGTAGTGTCCAGACTGTTCCTCTGTCTGTTGAACTGTGCAAAGCATCTCTGAGTGTCATACAGTGTTATGGATGACTAAAATTGTGAATAAAGCCAGAAGATTGCCAGTACCATTGCTTGGTTTCCTTGGTTACCAGCATGGTGTCCTGGTTACACTAGTTATTACATTCCATTGTCATAAATTATGTAGTATGTATCTTTTTGACCAAAAACAACTCAAATATAAGCATGTTTTTTCATTGTGGGTGTTTTTATAGCACTGAAAAACTTACAGCAAACTCTTATTTGGCCTGGAGGAGGGTCTCCTCCTACCCCTTTCCCTGGAAATACCATTCCTTTGACTATAATTTTATGTATTTATGGTATAAATGTATCCATCTCCATGGAGAATGTTGCGAAATATGGTTTTAAACTGTCTGTTTCCATGGAACCATGCAGGTGACGTGCCATCTCCAAAAGGTAACTGTCAGTAGCACTATAATGCAGCAGCATTTGAGAGAGCGCAGGCACCAGGTTATGTGTGAACAGAGCAGACCCACTAATGTTCTGGAACTAATGCCGGCTGACTTTTGTGCCATTATATACCCGGCAGTTTATTGGGAGCCATGTGTGAATGGGACTTTAAAGAGACAGTGTGTGTGCTGCCCTGACCTCGTCCTTGTCACTGTCCCGGTGGTAGTTGAGGCGGCTGCAGAAACGGTGGCCCCCGCTCACCCACTCCTTCTGCACCAGGCCCTGGAAGCCCCCTTGAGAGCGGCTATGAGGGTCACACATGAGCTGCACCAGGGAGGAGACCAGGCAGCCCATGTCCCTATCCTCCACCTCTGCACCAAAAACAGCACAAACACACATTAATGAGACAGACATACTCAATACTAAATTAAACACTATGGAATTCCACTCATCTTACATTTATTTGATTAGAAGTGTTTTTATTTCACCAAAATACAATTCTTATTAATGAACACAGCATAGTTTCCGTGGTCAACTTTCCATAGATCTGACCTGGAACTTGGTGGTATCACTTGCTTGTCCCCATGGAGATCAAAATGTTTAACACCATGGTGTGGAATATTTCAGACAAGCAGGCAGTGGACCCTTTAATAGAAAAGTTACAAAGTCTACCTTTAAAAGCATGCATGTTATAAAATGTGTGTGTGTCAGATGTCCTCCCTGTGTCTCCATGGGGTTTTATTCTGCGTAAAGCTCTATAATTTAAATGTGTACATACCTGTGCTGCAGTGTACTGTATCTGTTTGGGATGCAAATTATCGGTTAATTCATTAACTGATAGTTGATTGACCTTATCGATCGATTAACGATTAACTGATAAGCGGCGTTTTTCACCTGAATTTTACTGATTCAATAGGGTCTTTAAAGATCCCATGACATGGTACTTCTTGATGCTTTTATATGGCTCCTTAATGGTTCCCTAATACTGTAAATGAATCCTTCTTCAAAATCAACACTTAGTGCATGGGAAAGACACATGTACAGAGTCAGAGTCAAAAAATAACTCTCTGAACGACTCATTCTGGGCCTTGTTGCTTGAATGCAAATGAGAAGGAGACAGATTGGTAAGAGGAAGGGGGGGGGGGGCAAATGCGCCGCTGGTTCCTTGTGTTAGCGGTGCGCTGTGCCTGGCCCCACTTCCGCGTGTGTAAGCATGAAGGAGGAAAGGACAGCCTTTTCAATGAAAAAAAAACACATTTGTACAGAAAATAAAATTAAACCACTGCTGTTTCAGAGGTCCAGAGGGTCGGGTAAAGGACTTCCGAGCCTAGAAACACTCGGACGTGCCTCCAGGCAAATAAAAAAACGCATTTCGCATTGCGTAGCTCCTCCGCGGTCCAAACTCTCTGGGTGTGATTTCCAGAGACAGGGGGTGGAGATCCAGACGATGGTGGAACTGCATTTGCATTTCTTTTTTCGATCTGACGTCAATAAGGTGCCTTGTCCAGAATCGCCCATTTGAGCTGTGTTTTTTTCAAACGCAGAAAAGGATCGCAAATGCTCAGTTTAGACATTACGCAACTTTTAGCCATTGGGGGGCACTAAACAGGGTAGGGAAGCTCACATTAACGTAAAACGTAAACGTAAACGTAAAACCTCAGAAAGTGAAAATTTCATGCCATGGGACCTTTAAGAATATAAGCTATAGTAACATAACACTGAGTCAAAAATATATCATAGTATTATTATATTGTATATTCCTCAATTAATTATTCCTTAGTAAAAAGCAGACAAATGTATTGATGCTGAATAACAAAATACAGTAATCCCTCGCTCTATCCAATTTTTTTTTTATAGTGTGACATTTTTTTATAGTGTAACATTGTGTTCTGTCCTGATTGGCTAAGAGACTAGACCAGGACTGAACGTGGACTGGACCAGGTCTGAACCAGGTCTGGACCTGGACTGGACCGGGACTCGACCGGGTCTAGACCTGGACTAGACCAGGATTAAACCACCACGTGCCGCTGCTGGTTTCGCCGCAGCCCGCGCCCCGAGCCGCGGCGAAACCAGCAGCAGCGGCACGCATTCCGGGTTCGATCTCGCCTCGCGCGTACACCCGGGGCTGCTGAGCAGTGCCGTTGGCGCCTGCGGTCGGCTGTGAGTCGAGCTTGGCGCAGCGCGGTCCGCGTGTCCGCGGTTAGAGGTTAATTACAATTAATGCATTTTGATCGACCAACGTCTTAATCGACAATTAACCGTTAATCGATTAATTGTTGACATCCCTAGTATCTGTATGTACAAAATGTGAACAGACTCTGTTAAATAATAATTTTTCGGTGCAAAAATACACTAGTTACTTATTGCTGTTGTTTTTTATAGTGAAAGTCAGGCAGTAGAAGCATATTGCCTCGTGGAGTGTGGCCCTCTGCTCTGTAGATGCAGGGGACCTAAAGGAGTGAGAGGACCAAAGGAGCAGGTTTCTCACCCTGCAGAACCACAGTCAGGTGCCCGCTCCGCAGCAGACAGCACACCTCAGATGCTTTCCTCAGACACAACCTGCACACAGCACAGCAGCAGCTCTCAAGACATACATCTCTTCTCACTGGGACATGTACAGGTTCTAGGGGGGACGAGACATGAGTAGTGGGTTATGGTGTAGTGGGTTATGGTCTAGTGGGTTATGGTCTAGTGGGTTATGGAGTAGTGGGTTATGGTGTAGTGGGTTATGGTGTAGTGGGTTATGGTGTAGTGGGTTATGGTGTAGTGGGTTATGGAGTAGTGGGTTATGGTGTAGTGGGTTATGGAGTAGTGGGTTATGGTCTACTGGGTTATGGTCTAGTGGGTTATGGTCTAGTGGGTTATGGAGTAGTGGGTTATGGTCTCGTGGGTTATGGTGTAGTGGGTTATGGAGTAGTGGGTTATGGTGTAGTGGGTTATGGAGTAGTGGGTTATGGTCTAGTGGGTTATGGTCTAGTGGGTTATGGAGTAGTGGGTTATGGTCTCGTGGGTTATGGTGTAGTGGGTTATGGTGTAGTGGGTTATGGAGTAGTGGGTTATGGAGTAGTGGGTTATGGAGTAGTGGGTTATGGAGTAGTGGGTTATGGTCTCGTGGGTTATGAAGTAGTGGGTTATGGAGTAGTGGGTTATGGAGTAGTGGGTTATGGTGTAGTGGGTTATGGTGTAGTGGGTTATGGAGTAGTGGGTTATGGAGTAGTGGGTTATGGTCTACTGGGTTATGGTCTAGTGGGTTATGGTCTAGTGGGTTATGGAGTAGTGGGTTATGGTCTCGTGGGTTATGGTGTAGTGGGTTATGGAGTAGTGGGTTATGGTGTAGTGGGTTATGGAGTAGTGGGTTATGGTCTAGTGGGTTATGGTCTAGTGGGTTATGGAGTAGTGGGTTATGGTGTAGTGGGTTATGGTGTAGTGGGTTATGGTGTAGTGGGTTATGGAGTAGTGGGTTATGGAGTAGTGGGTTATGGAGTAGTGGGTTATGGTCTAGTGGGTTATGGAGTAGTGGGTTATGGTCTCGTGGGTTATGGAGTAGTGGGTTATGGAGTAGTGGGTTATGGAGTAGTGGGTTATGGAGTAGTGGGTTATGGTGTAGTGGGTTATGGTGTAGTGGGTTATGGAGTAGTGGGTTATGGAGTAGTGGGTTATGGTCTAGTGGGTTATGGAGTAGTGGGTTATGGTCTCGTGGGTTATGGAGTAGTGGGTTATGGAGTAGTGGGTTATGGTGTAGTGGGTTATGGTGTAGTGGGTTATGTTGTAGTGTGTTATGGAGTAGTGGGTTAAGGAGTACTGGGTTATGGAGTAGTGGGTTATGGTCTAGTGCGTTATGGAGTAGTGGGTTATGGTCTCGTGGGTTATGGAGTAGTGTGTTATGGAGTAGTGGGTTATGGAGTAGTGGGTTATGGTGTAGTGGGTTATGGAGTAGTGGGTTATGGAGTAGTGGGTTATGGAGTAGTGGGTTATGGTCTAGTGGGTTATGGTCTAGTGGGTTATGGAGTAGTGGGTTATGGTCTCGTGGGTTATGGTCTCGTGGGTTATGGAGTAGTGGGTTATGGAGTAGTGGGTTATGGAGTAGTGGGTTATGGTGTAGTGGGTTATGGAGTAGTGGGTTATGGTGTAGTGGGTTATGGAGTAGTGGGTTATGGAGTAGTGGGTTATGGTGTAGTGGGTTATGGAGTAGTGGGTTATGGAGTAGTGGGTTATGGAGTAGTGGGTTATGGTCTAGTGGGTTATGGTCTAGTGGGTTATGGAGTAGTGGGTTATGGTGTAGTGGGTTATGGTGTAGTGGGTTATGGAGTAGTGGGTTATGGAGTAGTGGGTTATGGTGTAGTGGGTTATGGAGTAGTGGGTTATGGTGTAGTGGGTTATGGAGTAGTGGGTTATGGAGTAGTGGGTTATGGAGTAGTGGGTTATGGAGTAGTGGGTTATGGTGTAGTGGGTTATGGAGTAGTGGGTTATGGTGTAGTGGGTTATGGAGTAGTGGGTTATGGTCTCGTAGGTTATGGAGTAGTGGGTTATGGAGTAGTGGGTTATGGAGTAGTGGGTTATGGAGTAGTGGGTTATGGTGTAGTGGGTTATGGTCTAGTGGGTTATGGAGTAGTGGGTTATGGAGTAGTGGGTTATGGAGTAGTGGGTTATGGTGTAGTGGGTTATGGTGTAGCGGGTTATGGAGTAGTGGGTTATGGTGTAGTGGGTTATGGAGTAGTGGGTTATGGAGTAGTGGGTTATGGAGTAGTGGGTTATGGTCTAGTGGGTTATGGAGTAGTGGGTTATGGTCTAGTGGGTTATGGTCTAGTGGGTTATGGTGTAGTGGGTTATGGTGTAGCGGGTTATGGAGTAGTGGGTTATGGTGTAGTGGGTTATGGTGTAGCGGGTTATGGAGTAGTGGGTTATGAAGTAGTGGGTTATGGTCTAGTGGGTTATGGAGTAGTGGGTTATGGAGTAGTGGGTTATGGAGTAGTGGGTTATGGTGTAGTGGGTTATGGTGTAGTGGGTTATGGAGTAGTGGGTTATGGTCTAGTGGGTTATGGTGTAGTGGGTTATGAAGTAGTGGGTTATGGTGTAGTGGGTTATGGAGTAGTGGGTTATGGAGTAGTGGGTTATGGTCTAGTGGGTTATAGGGATGCACCGATCCACATTTTTTCACTACCGATCCAATCCCGATACCTGAAGTTAGATATCGGCCGACACCGATACTATTCCGATACCAAAACGGTTTGTAAGCAGTCCTGCAGTAGTTGGGAATAGTTTGCACCGGAGCCTGGCTCCACAAACCAGGGGGAGCGCTCCACGGGCTCTGCTGTCTAATGAGCGCTCTCGGGCCAGAGAGAGAGAGGCGCCGGTCGGGGGGGCAGCTAGAGGCGCTCCGTCACACTGTGTCTCATTGAGATACGCCTCCATTCAGGAAATCCATTCTATTTTACAGCAGGAGCAGAGCAGCCGACATTTCAGCAGATAATGTGTATATACAGACACGGCTCATGGATCAGAAATTTTCGCCGATACTGGATCGGATCGGCCCCATCCCTAGTTGGTTACCTGGTGTATTGGGTTACCTCGTGTAGAGGGTTACCTGGTGTATTGGGTTATGTTGTAGTGGGTTACCTGGTGTAGTGAAGCCAGTGGGTGCTCTCCAGAGTGGACAGCCATTTATCGTCAGGTACAGACACTGAGCTGGACACATCTGCAACACAGGGACAGGACACAAGGTTCCATTAGATGAGTTACATCCTTTTAACCCTGAATACCTGAATAAACTGCAGTATTTGGCTTGTCTACTCACTGTATCAGATTTCAGCATTATACTCAGTTGGGATCAGTCGTAGGTGCATGCAAACCTATTACTTTATGATGTTCATCCAATTTGATCATGATGATATTTGATTCCCTTTACACATTCACACAAGCCCAGCCTTCTTGTCTCTTGGTTTACAAAGTTACAAAGTTAAGGTTTAGTGTGTTTAGAGGCAAAAGTGGGCGGGATGGAATAAGGTCAATGGAGAGCAACAGTGACAACATGCTCCTGGTTCCAAAAGTACATTTCTCATAAATTTTTCTAACTAGTGACCACAAGACCTTGACTGGTCCCCACACCCCCCATCGCATCTCAAGAAAAATGAATGGATAATGTACTTCAGGAAGGGGAGTGGCCGGTCACGGTTCAGCTCCACACTGCTGTGACTGTGATAGACAGGGCTCATTTCTCCACTTGGTTTATGTTGTGGGTTTCTGCTCTTCTGTGTCCATGTGTTAAATACTGACAGCGCAGACTTGACTGACTTCACTGTTTGTTCGGTGAGAGCAGAGGGCCTGTGTGTGTGATGAAGGCCTGGTGAGGTTTGGTGTAGTGGGCTGACCTCCCAGGCATAGCGCCCGCAGACGGCTGTGTGCCAGCTGAATGTCCAGGGGCGAGGGAAGCTCCTCCCCCAGCTCCACTACCACACACAGGGACGAGTGGCCCCCAAACAGGATCAGCTCCAAGTTCCTGCAACATATCACAGTCAGCACCCCGAGTGCTAGAGTAAATGAATCCTAAACGAGTCCTAGACTATCCAAATCCCAGAGTACATGGGTCCCAAAGTATACCAGCCCCAGAGTACACAAGTCCCAGTGTATGCGAGTCCCAGAGTATAAGAGTCCCAGAGTACACAAGTCCCAGAATATACTGTATGAATCCCAGAGTACATGAGTCCCACAGTATACCAGCCCCAGAGTACACAAGTCCCAGTGTATGCGAGTCCCAGAATACAAGAGTCCCAGAGTACACAAGTCATAGAGTACATGAGTCCCAGAGAACACAAGTGCCAGAGTACAGGAGTCCTAGATTACCCAAGTGCTACAGTACTCGAGTCCTCAAGTACCAGAGTACCAGCGTACACAAGTATCCAAACCCCAGAGTCCCAGACCACCAGAGTCCAAGAATACTTGAGTCCTGGAGTATCCAAGTCCTATAGTATTGAAGTATCTCCTAAAGTACCCAAATCCCAGTACAAAAGAACAAAAGCTGCATGGGTATTATTACATACAATTATATATCTGTACAGTACAATGATTACTTTGATTCCAAACAGTGTTCATGCTGATTTCAAAGGCATGTAAAATACCATATTATCATTTCACTTCAAAGATCAAAAGATCAAAGTCAGCTTTATTGTCAATTCTGCCATATGTGTTCAACATACAGTGAATCGAAATTTTGTTTCTCTCTGGCCAGGTAGTGCAAAAAGACAGTGTACAAGATACAATATGAAGACAAAACACAACAAAAACTATCTAAGACAGAGATCTAAAGTTAAAACTAAAGTCTAAGATCTAAAATCTAAAATCTGAAAACAGTGCAACATAATAAATAAATACCTATATACAGATTTCCAAAGTGTGCAGTGTGCATCAAAAATGTGCAATGGAAGATACAGCAGTGAAATGGTCATGTGCAGTAGAATGTGCATTGGAGTTAAGATAAAAATAAATGTGCAACAGTAGTAATTCTAGTGCAATAACAGGAGTAAACAACAGTACTAAAAATTCCAGTAGTAAATGTGCAATAACAGTAGTAAACAACAGTGCAACAGGAGTAAAATTCAGTAGTAAAAGTAAATGTGCAACAGTGCAACAGTCGTCCTTAGCAGCAGTTTTTTAAAGTGTCTAGAGTGATATGTCTTTTATGGAATACAGGTTATGCCAATATGGGGGGTGGGGGGTGGGAGATGGGTAAGGTGGGAGTTCGGGTGTGAGTTCAGCCTCCTGACAGCCTGGTGGATGAAGCTGTTTGACAGCCTGGTGGAGTGGGCCCGGAGACTCCGGTACCTTCTCCCCGAGGGCAGGAGGCTGAACAGGCTATGTGCGGGGTGGCTCGGGTCACCCACAATGCTGGATGCTCTGCGGGTGAGCCGGGTGTTAAAAATGTCTAGGAGACTTGCATTGCATTAGTCAACACACTGTCAATCTGAGACTTCTTCTTATTTTAGGGGGAAAAAAACATTAAAAGAACCTAAAGAAAAGTGTGTCTGTACCCTTCCGATAAGACAAGACAAGACAAGACTTAATTGATCTCACACAGGAGAAATTTACTTGTCACAGTAGCTCCAGGTAGGGACAGTTTGAACAAGAAAGACAAGTGCATGCAGCAAGAATGGCATAAAGATAGGTAATAATAATAATAAAATAAGTAGTAAATCGAATAATAATAATAATAATAATAATAATAATAATAATTGTAATAATAATAAAAACAGTGACAGGGAGAGTATTGAAAAAAACAATACTTGCACATGCTCATACCCCTCATTGGATTAGTCACTGGAGTGTACTGGGATAGGGCTGTGTACAGTACTAGTCGTGTGTAGTCCTAGGACAGAGCCGTGTACAGGTGTATGATGGAGGGGCAGTACCGTATGTCGTCCTTCTCGTGGTAGATGTTGTTTTGGAAGCTGGACATTCGCAGAAGGTCAGCGCCTCGTGGGTGTCTCCAGCTCCAACGCTGCAGTAAACACAACATGGAGAGAGTTGTGAGAACAGGCGTGAGCATACGAGAACAGGCGTGAGAGCATAAGAACAGGCATGAGAACAGGCATGAGAACAGCCATGAGCTCAGCACACAGGGAGTCACAGGCAGTGTGCACTCACTGGAATACGGCCCTCACTGAAGTGAGCGAAGCTCTTCTTCAGCTCCGTGTCCAGGACCCTCTGAGGCACCACCACGAAACGAGGCAAACTGCAGCACACACACAGGAACAGGAACATCACACCACACACTCCACTCAGTTGTTTGGGATCATGGTTAGACTTTAGATCAGGGGTGTCCAAAGTAATTTTCACTGAGGATCACATATTGAAAGCAGAGGGCCACAGTCCAATGGCTTGGAACATTTACAACATTTTCAAAGTCTGTTGTAAAAAGTGCTATATTTGGTCATTCCTTTCTTATTTAGAGATCTCTATTTTTTCATATGTTGACAATGCTGAACTCTGCTGCTTTCCTTAGAAGTGTCTTGTGATGTTGCTGTGTCTGCTCAACTCATTTAAACAGATGGTGGTGCTGTCTTCTGACTTGGAGCAGTAGGATGACAGTGACATTTGCAGTCCCACTTCTTCAGAACTGTATCTTTGGTGTGAGAGAGTATGTACATAAGACTGTCCTTAGGCACTAAGGGATTTACCTGGTGACCATCTCAAATCTCTGTGCCTATGACTTTAGCATTGTTCCAGTCCAGGTCGGACTACTGCTCCAAGTAGGAAGACTGCACCAAAATCTGTTGAAATAAGCTGAGGAGACTCGTCACATCAACAGAGTGCAGCTATGATAAAGCTACGGGTCTTTACATGAGACTCTGTCCTTAGGTGCTGAGGGACTTACCTGGTGGCCATCTCAAAGCGTTCGTTGACTGCAGTGACCCTCCAGCCCACAGCCCCACAGCGCTCCAGCTCATGCTCCCAGTCCTGAGCACACTCGAACCAGTTCATGTGAGGGTCCCTGCTGCGATTACTCAAGAACTGCTTCATCTCTGCACCACAACATCACCCTATCAGCTCAAACGCACATGGTCAACCAGGGCCCACAATCATTTTCCAGCACTTTTCTTGTTGATAAACATAATGATCAAATTAAACAAAGTATTGAGTGTTGAAAATGCATTATTCTCATTTGAGCTCTTATTTTCCTATGGTTGTGCTTAAAAACTGAAAATTAGGGGTGCATATGTGTGACAGTAAGATCATGCCTATAGCAGTTAATTAAAAAAAAAACTATAGTATAGGTATAGGGGTTTTGATGGTGCTCAAGAAATTTTGCCCAAAAGAAGTGTAATTTCCTGCATTTTTGTGGATTTTAGAAGATTTTCACTCCTAACTGCCCTTTTTTACTGTCATGGCAGAAACAGTGTCCGTTACTTATCCAATAATACAGCACACACCAAAGGCTGGAGACATTTCCAAGGACAAAATATATATTTTCCAAGACCTTTTTCTGATTATTTTCCAAGTTTTCCAAGATTTCCAGGATGTGTGGGAACTCTGTAGATGCAGCACAATCTGTCCAGTGTTGGTCATAAACTGGAGGATATCTGGTTCATACTTCCCTGAGGGTTGTATACAAATGCAGCCTGGATTTCCTGTGTCAAACCCATTACAGTGATAAGCATTTCCAGCAGTTTCCATGTGTGACCTGTCCGTGGAGTTTAAATTCTCATCAAGTCTGGGTTGTGTTTTCCTCCATCAGTTTAATACGTGGATATTAGATTTGTACTGCAGCTTGGTACTATGGAGAGCTTGCCTGAGCAGCCAGTCCCTTCTACATTCTGTAAGAATTCAGAAGGGTCTAGGTCAGTCATGGGCAAACTACGGCCTGGGGGCCATATGCGGCCCGTTAAGCTTTTTAATCCGGCCTGCACTGAATAGAAGGAGCAGGACAAGTAGATCTGCATCTCCTTCTGTTTTTGAAAAAAACACAGTCAGGAGGAGAGTGGTGATGATAAAAACCTGAAAGATAACAGAACTTTCAGTGCTTTAAAATAGTAACTGTTAGTAAAAAAAAAAAAAAAACAACTGTTAATTAAATGTTCTTTTTTTAAAGAATCATTTCAATAAACAGCTAAATACTGTGGAACTTGAAAGATGGACATTTTGTTGTGATGCTTTTGTTCATTTTTTATTGAAATAAATCCCATGTTTTGTACATATCCCATGTTATTTTTTGATCTTATGAGGTGGATTAAAAAAACATTAAATCCACCTGCTCCTGGCCCGGCCCTTCTGTCAAATTTTAGAACCCTTTGTGGCCCACGAGTCAAAAAGCTTGCCCACCCCTGGTCTAGGTCATACAGAATGAAAAACCTCCATCCTAACTTGGGACAGTCCAACCATATCCGGTATTTGTATCACATGTCTCTGAAGTGCGGAAGACATCTCGTCTTGAATGCTTGGTGCTACAGTTTCTCAGTCCTGTTATTATGTTGTTATTTTTGTTCTTTTTTGTAATGTAAGTCACCATGTTTCTTTTTACTCAAACACAGCATGCATCTCTTTGATTGGGTAGTCCACCTGTCAATCACACCTTCTGTAATCAGGGAGACCACTGTACTTACCTACACTGCCAAGGGCTGTGTTCTGGAAGGACAGGACTGACCCAGGCTTCAGGGGTTGGTAGGTCTTAGCGATGGTGTAGGTCATCTGAGGGAACACAATCACATGTTCAAAAGACTGTTTATACACACAGCAACATAAAAAAAATTCTATAATCCTAAAAAAGTAAAGTAGTCCATGTTCTACAAAAAATGTATCACTGTAAGTGTGGTGAAGATAAGATGATCTTTGTGTCTGAGCTGAGGACCTGAGCTGTAGAACGTGAGTTGAGGACCTGAGGGGAACTGACCTGCAGGACCTGGGAGTCAGGGGTGAGCCGGTCAAACAGCAGACATACCACACGCATGTCTCTGCAGTACAGCAGGAGCTCCTCTGGGGTGAACTTCAGGGAGGATGAGGGGGTCACCAGCTTGGTCCGGTTTGGCCCCACTGAGAGAGACAGGGGACAGTCAGACTTGTAATGTACACAAGAGCCAAGGACAGACATAAGGTGCATCTATGTGAGGAGAGAAAGTGAGTGTGTTTAGCATGTTACAGACAGGAGTAAGTAGGACGGGAGCTGCCATTTCTCTGCCCCCTCTGCACCTCCTGTTGGTCTCCTCAAAGTTCACAGTGCTCCATCTGGATCTATAATAAGAATATACTGTACTCCATCTGAAGGACTTACCCACAACCACCTTCTCTATGGAGGCCAAAGCCACATCGTGGTCCCCCAGTAGCACTGGGTCTGCATTGTCCTGGAAAACACACACATTTTGTATATATCTTATCAGTCATTTCATTATATAATTTTCCACTTAAGATACTTCCAATATCTGAATGAAAGCTGAAAACAACTACTCTGCATAGCTTTTTGTAAACTGTATTGGGTGAATATGTTACAATAATAATCAATAGTAAAAGGAGAAATTCAATTTTGTCAACTAGACAAAGTTTATTTGGTCGAAAACGTTTCGCAACTCATCCGAGTTGCTTCATCAGTTTGTTTGTTTTTTCCAGTTTCTCTCTGGCGTCTACAAAAGACAGAAACTTAAAACAAAGAGGTGGGGTAGTTTCAGAATAATTTCAGTGTAGTTAGCTCCTCCCTGCAGCTAGCAGTACTCTACTCAGTACTCTAACCAGAACTGACGAAGCCTCTCGGATGAGCTGCGAAACGTTTTTGACCAAATAAACTTTGTCCAGTTGACAAATTGAATTTCTCCTTTTACCATGGATTCTACCTGGACGACTGAGGGATTTTTCACAATAATAATCAATAATAATGCATCAGTTTTAGACTTTAGACTTTATTGTCCCCAAGGGGAAATTCATTTTCACGCACACAGAGCCTGTTTGACACACACAGCAACAACACAACAAACACAAACACATACAATAAGCATTACAGCACACTCAGCGGGGCCTGTTGTTCAAAAATGTGACGGCTGAAGGGATCAGGCTTCTGCCAAAGCGGGCCCTCCTGCACCTGATCACCCTGTACCTCCGTCCTGAGGGCAGAGGGGTGAGGTGTTCCTGTAGTGGGTGAGTGGGGTCCTGTTCTGTTCTGTTCTGTTTATATAGCACTTTTCTGGACACTCAAAGACGCTTTACAGAGCATTATTCATTCACTCCACATTTGTTGGTGGTAAGCTACTATTGTAGCCACAGCTCTCCTGGAGGAGACTGACAGAAGCGAACAAAGGATCAAACTTTTGTCAATATGCCCTGCAGTCAGTGTAATCCCTCTTTTGTCCAGGAGGGGTCCATGGTCCAAAAAGGTAGTCATCTTGAGTCTCATTTATATGCACACAAAATGTACGTGACAACTATTTAATTATTAAATTAGTGTTCCCATCCAAAAACTTGAAAAGTGTGTTTTATTTTTTAGTAAAAACTCCACACAGCCTTTTATGAGACCTCTGAGATACAAAAGTATTGTGACTCCCTCTGAATTCTGACCAACACATTTTGGTGAGACACATTATATTCCAATTTATTCAAAGACTTGTACATGCCCATTTTTTTAAACTAGAATTTTAACCATGATGTAATTCTCTCTCCTTATAAAAAACATACTTTTATCTTGTGCCTGCTCAGAATTCAAAATATGTTACAGCTTCACTGGACTGTGATCATTTCAGTTTGTTTCAGAAGGTTGCAGACCCTCCTCTGAAATACCTGTATAGTTTCTAAACCTCCACTGAAACAATATATATTGGGCAAAATCGACTCAACTAAAATGATTTGAGTTCTTTGTGGTACTGCTCTCCACAGAGAAAGGCCCTGTGGGGGTACTCACTGGGGGGGTGGGGGCATCCTGGGGCACAAAGGCCACTCTGAAGTGAGTGCAGAAAAGGGTACCAGAGAGCCAGCCCCGTCCCTCTCTGGACGTCAGCTTCTTCCTCACCATCGGGACCCTCTGGAGGACACACTCACCTAGGGACACAACAGACAGGGACAGTAGACATGTAAAAATTAGTGCTCCTCAGGCGATGACTGCTACTACTACATGATTTTAAATGTATGCTTTCAGTCAGGATTTCATTCACTGTTCACATGTTGAACTTTTCCAGGAGCATTAACATTTGGAAGAACCAGTCATTTTAGCCTTTGGGAGCGAGAATTGTACATATTCAAACAGCACGGACTCCTTACTGCTCACTGTTTTATGACCCCAAAAAATGCTTAATATGTTCTATTCAATTTACATAGCATTTTTTTTAGTTAGTAACTAACAAGTACAGAAGCTACAGACAGGGTCAACTTTTCATTGCCCAATCAAACTCATTAAATTCAAAGAAAATCCTTAAAAATCCTTGTTTCTTTGCTTCTGGCCCAGGCTGTGGAGGTGTGTGCTACAACACATCAGCTCACACCTCCACTTTTCTACAGATATCACACTCCATCGCTTGGCAACGGGAGGCAAGGTTTCCATGGCAACTGTATCTGCCAAGATACAAGATATCCAACTACTCATCCCATGCAAGTGTTTGGTTAGCCCAATCAATCCCAATCTGTGGATCACGGACCTTTAAACTGTAGAACTGTCATTTTAAACAGCAATGAATGAATTCATATACAGTGCCGTGAAAAAGTATTTGCCCCCTTCCTGATTTCTGTGTTTTTTGCATATTTATCACTCAAAACATTGTCAGATCATCAAACCAATTTTAATATCACACAGAAACAACCCAAGGAAAGACAAAATTCAGTTTTTGAATGATGATTCCATTTATTAGTGCACAAAAAAAATCTAAACCTATCTGGCCCTATGTGAAAAAGTAATTGCCCCCCCTTGTTAAATCACAAACTAACTGTGACTAACCACAGTTTTGAGAAAACTTAGTTCAGTTCTACATGCCACACCCACACCTGATTGTCACCACCTGTGTTGAATCAAGAAATCACTTAAATAGTTCCTGTCAAACAAAGTGAAGTTGGCTACAACATCTCAAGAACAAACACATCATGCCACGATCCAAAGAAATTCAAGAACAAATGAGAAAAAAAGTGATAGAAGTCTATAATTCAGGAAAAGGTTACAAAGCCATTCCCAAAGCTCTGGGGCTCCAGCGAACCACTGTCAGAGCCATTATTCAAAAATGGAGGAAACTGGGAACAGTTGCAACCCTTCCCAGGAGTGGTCGACCAACTAAGATTACTCCAAGAGTGCGACGACGGCTCATTCAGGAAGTCACAAAAGAACCTAGACGCACATCGAAAGAACTACAGGCCTCGTTGGCCTCAGTTAAGGTCAGTGTTCATGACTCCACCATTAGAAAAACACTGGCCAAAAATGGCATCCATGGAAGAGTTCCCAGGAGAAAACCACTGCTTTCACAAAAGAACACAAAGGCTCGTCTCACCTTTGCCAAAAAGCACCTTGATGACCCTCAAGACTTTTGGAGAAACATTTTGTGGACCGATGAGTCTAAAATTGAACTTTTTGGAAGGTCTGCAGCCCGTTTCATCTGGCGTAAAAATGGCACAGCATTTGATAAAAAGAACATGGTGCCCACAGTAAAGCATGGTGGTGGCAGTGTGATGGTCTGGGCCTGCTTTGCTGCCTCAGGACCAGGACAACTTGCTGTGATTGACGGAAAAATGAATTCTGCTGTTTACCAGAAGATCCTGAAGGAGAATGTCCGGCCATCAGTTCGTGCCCTCAAACTCAAGCGCTCTTGGATCATGCAACAGGACAATGATCCAAAACACACCAGCAAGTCCACCTCTGAATGGCTCAAAGAAAACAAAATTAAGGTTTTGGAGTGGCCAAGTCAAAGTCCGGATTTAAATCCGATTGAGATGCTGTGGTGTGACCTTAAACGGGCAGTTCATACAAGAAAACCCTCCAATATGGCAGAATTGAAACAATTCTGCATAGAAGAGTGGGCCAAAATCCCTCCCCAGCGGTGTGAAAGACTCATCACCAATTATCGCAAACGTTTGGTTACAGTTATTGCTGTCAAAGGAGGCTCAACTGGCTATTAGATTAAGGGGGCAATTACTTTTTCACATAGGGCCAGATAGGTTTAGATTTTTTTTGTGCACTAATAAATGGAATCATCATTCAAAAACTGAATTTTGTCTTTCCTTGGGTTGTTTCTGTGTGATATTAAAATTGGTTTGATGATCTGACAATGTTTTGAGTGATAAATATGCAAAAAACACAGAAATCAGGAAGGGGGCAAATACTTTTTCACGGCACTGTATACTACTCACTAAATTCATTGTAAGACTGTCTGGCAGAAGTGAGAGAGGAGCCAAACTTTTTGCTCATGTCAGAGTAACATTACTTCAAAATAATATTACGCAAGTAGAAGTATAAAGTAGTGATCCAAGAAAATACTCAAGAGTAAAAAACTAACATGGGAAAAGTTACGTATGTAACTACGGTTCTATGCATCCCGGATGACCACCAGAGGGCGGTGCTGAAAGCACTGAATGTTCCCTTCACACATGCGCAGTTCGAGTAGTAATACCACATGAGTCACACCTGTGACGCAGGATGACGCCCCGGAAGTAATATTCCCCGTCATCCCTGACTCTGTTCCTACAAAATCTTCTCATGGAAACGCAAGAATCCTGAGTGACAGAGAATCTCTGGCGGTCATCCGGGATTCATAGAACCGTAATTACATACGTAACTTTTGTTCTATTTCATCCCTCTTGACCACCAGAGGGCGGTGCTGAAAGCATTGAATGACTAATACGTCACGAAGAATCCTGAGCACTGAGAGGAGCCCAGATATTCATGAAGAACCACGCCAAGAGGATGGGGAGAGACCACACTGACATTGTAGAATATGGCAAATGTGCTTGGTGAAGCCCAAGATGCAGCAGCACATATCATCTCCAAAGGGACCCCTCTCATGGCTGCCCATGAAGTGGAGACGCCTCTAGTAGAATGGGCCCTCACACCAGATGGAGCGTCGCGGCCTGCAATGCTGTAGATATGGTGAATGGTCTCAACAACCCAGTGTGAAAGGCGCTGTCTGGAAAGAGGACAGCCCTTCTTAGCACCCCCATAGCACAAGAACAGCTGGTCTGAATGCCTCATTCCTGCTGTGGCTGTGATACAGATTTTCAGTGCCCGGACCGGGCACAACAACTGTAGCTTGTCCCTGTCCTTTCCAAGCGGGGGCTCAAACCGAGCCAAACTCAAAGCCTCGTTACAATGAGACTGGGACAACACCTTCGGCATAAACGCTGTGTTTGGCCACAGAGTCACATCAGGACCATCCAGACTCCACCTGAGACAGAAGGGCTGACAGAACGGGCATATAACTCACTGACCCGTTTTGCTGACACAATAGCCAATAAAAATGCAGCCTTACATGAAAGCCACTTGAGGTCCGCCTGTGCCAAAGGCTCAAATAGAGGGCCCCACAGAGACTCCAGGACTAATAGCAACCCGCTAGAAAAAGAGAAACCAAATTTTAGACCTGGTCTAGACCTGGTTTAGTTCTGGTCTAGACCTGGTTTAGTCCACGTTTAGTCCTGGTCTAGTCTCTTAGCCAATCACGACGCAGAACACAATGTTACATTATAAAAACAGCGAGGCCGCGAACAGTGAACCGCGATAGAGTGAGGGACCACGGTATATCAAAGTTTATATTTGTAAATCACGTAATATAAGTCTCCATCGTATGTATTTAATTCTGGGAATACATTATCTGTTTTTTATAATCTGTGCATGTTTGTTAAGTGAAGAGTAAATAATACTGTGTGGACAGGTCAGATTTAAGCTGGGCATTAGGTTCATTTAAGAGATTTTGTAGATACTGGTGTAAATACTAGACACCCGTGGCTGTTAGGTCCATCACATCTAATATAACAATGAGAAAACTGTTTGAAATGTTTTATATGAATTTTCTCATCTGCAGCCTCCTCTATGATGACACATCACTGCTGGGGTCACAGAACTGTTGGCTGAGGAGATGTTCATGATTCACAAAATGAGCCAAATGCAGATGACAAAGTAAATCTAACACTGCTCTGGAGTTGTGCAGACCCAGACTCCTGCTCCTGATTTGGTATGGGACATGTTGCTTTATTACTCCAGTAATAATAAGGGCTGCAAATTAATCATGCTCATATTGAAATCATTATTTAAATTGTGAAAATACACATTTCTCAAATGTGTGGGATTCCTCTATTAATTTATCTGTTTGGACCTGAATGTACAAGCACTGTGAACCTAGTTTTGTAGTTTTCTTAATGTGTGTGTCATTACAGGTTTTCACTCTGCAAGACAGGACTTTGAACCAATCAGACGTAAGGCCCATTCTGTTCCTCCCCCTCCAGAAGGAGGAGGATGAGGGATACATCACACTGAGTGGTCCAAGTACATTGGGTCGTGTCCATGCTGACTGTAGAAGACCTGTGGGGTCTCTGGTTGCATCAGGCCTCCCTCCTGCTTGTGCTGTCTGCTGCTGTCCCTAATGTGTCCTAATAGTGATGTTTAACTTCTAATTTTGTGCATAAGTAAAATAGTAAAATGGTAGTTTTTCATCTTCGCTGAGGAGCACCTAAACAGCTGAGGAAGTGTCCCATGATAAATGTGTCCTTATAAATTATGACCTTAACAAGTGTGAGACAAAACTGAAAACATATAATTTGCTCATAAGTTTATTTGAATGTTTTTCTGTCTGTACAAACATTTGAATCATGGTGAAATGTGCCACTTATTTGAGTCTCTTTTGATAGTAACTAATTACATGTACTATAAGAATATACTATTGTACTGCCATTAAGCAGTGGTATTCCACCTGATCATATTTTGCAAAGATAATTTGTTCATTTTGGAATGTCACCTGCTTCAGCAAAAAGGGAACATCATTTGAGAGTTCACTGACAGCTGTTTTTACTCACCTATAATTACACTGAATGTGTATAATGGGTTTAATGTTTGACTCTTCACATTATGATAAAGTATTTCCACAAGTTCCTTTGATTGTTTAATAAACCATCTTTTCTCAAAGGAGAGATTCTTTCTTTATAAACTGACTTAAATGCATTCCCTGTATAAATGTAATCCTTGGTCAATATAAAAATCCTTAATAGTAGTAGTAATAATAATAATAATAGTAGTAATAATAATAATAATAATAACAATAATAATAATAATAATAATCTCATAACTATTTGAAATTGTTTAGGTAATTTAGCCTATTTTAGGTGTATCCCAGAAATATAACCGTTTTGTTTCGCAAAATTTAAACAAGTTTTCATTTTAGCCACAAGATTTGGATGAGAATCATTAGAATAACTTGGTCTCAAAATCTGACAGTTTGATTACCTGTGCGTAATCTTTGTTATTGATCCGTGTGCGTAATTTGCGAGGTGCGTGCTGTTAGCATTAGCGGCTTCGTGGACCTGTCCCATTTCGCCAATGGTCTTCTGAATCGCTCTTAGTCTGACCCATCCCCCAGGACCTGTTTGCCTTGGGTGACCTTACCAGGGGCATGAAGCCCCTGACAACATAGCTCCCGGGATCATTCGGGCACTCAAACCCCTCCACCACATTAAGGTGGATCAATGATTAAAGATAACTCACACATGCAGAATCATAATCATTCCAAATACAACGTCAGGTGAGTAAATGGTGAGAAGCAACTACACGATGGTTAATTTGCATTTTGCAAAATCGGTTTGCTTTAAAGAGCATCCAATTTATCCATCCATCTATCCATTTTCTTCCGCTTTATGTAAATGGAAGGACAAAACATTAAATAATGCACACAATTTGGCATTTTTATCTTGTATAAATGAGAAAAACATAAGCTTTTCTTACTTGTAGACTTACAGTGGGAAGAGGAAGGGCAACGTTTACTCAAGTAAGAGTACTGTTACACTCTAAAATTGTATTGTATTGTATGTATATTACACATGTTATAGGGTTTTAAAACTACTACGTCTCTCTCTGACTGCAGCAGTGGCTGTCACCAGCAGGGGGTGCCTATGAGTAAGTGTGTAACCATCCAGTGGACAGGTTAGCCAGAGGTCAGGGCTCTGACATGTCCATGCAACTTTCATGTACCACTCTGTTTCACTTTCCCTAAGCTCTTTTGCTCTCTTCTGTCTCCTTGCTTCTCTCTCCTCTCTCCTCTTCCCACTCTCCTGTCTCTGTCTCCTCTCTCCTGCCTCTACTGTCCCCTCCCACCTGTCCCTTCTCTCCTGTCTACGGCCCTCTCTCCTGTCCCCTCTTTCCTGTCCCCTCTCTCCTGTCTCCTTCTCTCTCCTGTCCCCACTCTCCTCTCTCCTATTTCCTCTCCTTCCTCTCTCCTATTTCTCCTGCCTCAGCTCTGCTGTCCCCTTTCTCCTCTCCACTGCTGTTTCACACTCTCATTCTCCTGTCCTCAATGCTCAGCTGTGATGCCTGATCAAGACAGAGTCTGAGTCTGGTTACACCCCTAGAGTTTCAAGATGGGAAAAACAGAACAGGTTCATTTGCAGGGGGCCAAAAGCATTCCTCATTTAGCTTATCCTCATTATTAGCCACAATGAATTTAGTTTTTGAGCTATTCACAGGCTGATTTTGACTCAGAACATCCATGTTTGAACTTTTCTTCATATGAAGCAGATCAGTCATGATGTGAAGGGTAAATAACAGTAACATAGCACTTTGTAACATAGAGAGTGAGTTAATACGAATATTTAAGACCAAAATGATGAGGTTCACAGCAGCAGTTACAGAGAGAGGGAACAGTATTACAATGTAAAGTCAACTGGATCTAGTCAGTGGAGCCGGACGCTTCCCAATGCGCACTTCCTGTTTGCAGGTTAGTAATGTCCATTTATAGAGACAGTCTATGGGCTTTACACAGAGAGAACGGTCAAATGGACAGTTGGATGAAGGTGAAATTTGGATATGGCTGATGATTTATACATAAGAATCACCTGACCCTGTGGAGCAGTGTGTGCCCAGTGCAACCTGAGCCTGGACTATTAAACAGAAAACTAAGTCCTCCTGTCACTGCCCACTGTCCCTCTCTCCACTGTCACCCTGATGGACAGCGCTGTGGGCTCTGTTATTGTGACCCCCTCCTGCCCGTGTGTGCCCCTTCCCATCCAGAGCTCTCACTGATGGCCCCTCCCACCCTCCAAATGGGTGCTGTATGGCTCATGTACAGGTGCTATATGGGTGTTATGCAGGAAAACACTCAGAGTTCTGGTAGAGCCATAAGCGTGCACACAGATGTTTGGGTTTTTGGTGTCAATAAAGTTCTTACACTTGTCTTTTTGCCTCAAATTATTATTAATATCAATCATATGAATATGAATATGAATATTATTTTTATTATCCTTGTTGGGAAAATATCCTCTGCATTTCGCCGCTCCTTTCAGGAGCAGTGGGCAGCACATGGGGAACTCTGGGACCCATCTCTATGATCTTGTTGCTAGGCTTGGTCAGAACTCAGCTGGGGGATTTTTACCTATGGTGCATGTTTTGGGTTGATGGGGGAAACCAGAGTGCCCAGAGGAAACCCGCCCAGGCACAGGAAATGTGGGGAACATGTACGTGCGCAAAGTAATGGGGGGTTGTAGGCAGATTTGTAGGTAGGAACCTTTGGTTAGAAGGCACAGGAAACTTGATAGTTTGATAATGAACTTAAATCCAATCCAAACACGACAGTTTGTGCGTTTCTGCATATGTGTGTGTATGTGTGTGTGTTTTATCATTAACACACACACACACACACGTCCAACACAACTTGAAACAACTGCTTAGGTCCCATGGCATGAAATTTTCACTTTCTGAGGTTCTTGAATGTTAATATGAGCTCCCCTAACCTGTTTAAGGACCCTCTCATGGCTAGACATGTCGAAACGCGTAAACCGAGCAATGGCGATCCTTTTCCTCGTTTGGAAAAAAAAAAAAAAAAAAGCTCAAACGGGGGGGTGGAAACCTTTCCCCATATGACGACATAAGGGGAAAGGTTTCCACTCCCTCTGTCTGGATGTCCACCCCCTTTCTCTGGAAATCCCGGCTAGCTACTAGCTGCAGGTTTGTTTTTCCTGGAGAGACATCAGGGCTCCAAAACAAGTGAAGCATGGCAACTGCACTGTCCCTGGATGTGATGATGAAGAAAAGAGTATGTTTTAGTTCCTTCATCCAAGCCTCTGAAACAGCAGTGGTTTAATTTATTTTCTGTGGAATTGTGACGACACGTATACCTAAAACATTGTATGTCTGCGCCAAACATTTCACGGACAACTGTTTTTTTCAACTTGGTACAATACAGAGCTGAACTTGCAAATCAACTGAAACTGAAGCCTGGGTCAGTATCAACTCTTGACATCCCATCAGCTACAGACGTCGAAAAAGTAAGTAAACTATAAAGCTACATGATTTTGTTGCTGTGCTGTATACATTTGCCTGACTTGTTACTGGTAGAATGTGTTACATTAGCTGTGCAAAGCCAAAAGGCAATAAATGCATACTCTGTCAAATTGAGTTCAGACTGGAAATTAACTTTATAACACCACCTTTGTCTTGTGACCTAATCTCTTGCCTGTACATAAAAGCATCACCACTATTTTAGTGTAGCAAGCCGGTTATCGGCAAAATGCCTCGTGTCAGCCAGGTCTGTAGCCGTTACACTTAAAATGAGGCTTTACCCGGTGAAAATAGACAATTCATTTTTTGTAAACCTTTAGTTTTAGTACATGAACTTATAACATTTATTTTGAGCTGTTTTTGCATCTAAATGTCTTGGCCGATAATATCTTTACTTACCTACCTACAACAAGTTTGACTGGGCAGATTGACAGTCACTGCGTGCACATGGACAAGTGCAATCCGATTGCAAATGGATTGGGATCGTATCGGATTCATGTGCACAGGCAACGGATTGGATAGGGATTGGTTTCCCCAATCCGAGTGGAACCCCTGGCTTAGGCCGATAGCAATCCGCTTGGCGTTGCCATGTGCGCGATTTCAAATCGGATTGGCGTACTGCGCATGAGCAGAAATTCGCGCCAGGGATTTCAACCGGAAGTGGTAAGAGTGGTAGGAGGCGCCGACGGCGTCATAAGTAGCGATTGTTGTTGCCGGACTTTCAGATGGAAACATGGCTGCCAAGAAAGCAACAAGCACGCACTACTGGACAGATGAAGAAACAAAGTTCATGCTGCACCACGTGCGAGAGCTAAACATTTCAAAATTTATGGACGGACAGCGGACAAGAAACGCTAGTCTTTATCAGAAGATAGTGTTGAAGATGGAGCAGGCAGGGTTTGTTCGGACGCCTGAGCAAATCAAAATCAAATGGAAAAACGCCAGGGCAGCGCATGCCACAGCCAAGAAGAACAACGGGAGAGTGGTCAAGACCGTACAACTTGCCCGCACTGCAAAATACTGAAGAGCTCTTCCCGCAGCCGACAGCTGTCCTCCACCCCACAACCAGATGGCTCAGGACAGCGTTCCTTCATGGCACCAACAAGCCCCATCTTCCACCATTTCTGGACTATGAACATAACGCACAGGGCAATTCCAGAAAAGAAGAAATTTACTGCACACTCGCTTGACTTTACTCTTATTCCTTTATTGGGTTTAGCGCGAACAACGCGTTTCATTTAAAGTCAAGCGAGTGTGCGGTAAATTTCTTCTTTTCTGGAATTATTCAATGTTGCTGTTGTTACCAGCACCTGGAAGCTGTGCATGGAGTTTTAAACTTTTGAAATAACGCACAGGGCACTTTTACAAACATTTTGAGTTATCTTTTGTGACCTTATAGTATCAGAAGAGAGTGTGTGTTTTTTTTTAACTGTTGTATAACTTGTAAATATGAAATCAGTGTGGAAATTTACTTTTAAGTTGTTCACTCAGACAGGACCAAAGAGTCCACCCACACAGAGAGTGGAAGAGACTACAGAATTTAAGCTAAGCATTACAAAGACATACAAAATGAAAGTGTGGTTGTATAATTTCACTACCCCAGACCTTACATAAATGAACGATAAACCCATAGCTACAAATTTAATGCCTTTATTTGTGGCACAAAAGATGCAAGCAACAAAAAACTTCCAACATCACCCCACACATCTTATCAAAGGTCCTCCGGGTCTCAACAAGTCATTTTCATTGTCCTCGATTGCTTGTAATATCAAGCGCCGACGACACAGTTCGTGTCGTATTAACAAAACCAAAAATGCAGTTTTTTCGTTCATACGAACACCCAAATTCTGCAGAATGCACAACACGTACACCAATGCTGCTCCATCAAACTCTTCGAACGTCAGATAGTTGTGTTGTGTTTTTATATTGAGTAGTCATCACGCGGAAGTAGTTGGACTACAGTGCCACATAGCATTGCGGAGCTGGCCAGGTCGCTGACCTGAATATGATTGCGCGAGCTTCATGTGCACATGGATTGGACGACAGACCACCTGCTGAGTAACGGGAGAAATCCAATCCAATCCTAATCCGATCCTACCATGTGCACGCACTCAGTGTCATTGTGCTGCCCCTTTAAGGACAGTTGTTACGCTGCCCTCTATTGGGCGTTTGTTGAGATACATTTTGTTTTTCTAAAGGAAGTTGAAGCAGCAGCCATGTTTTCTCTGATCTAAAGATCAAAAACAACCCTCATTGACCTTCCATCAGAAAAGAAAAGATAATTTTAGCCATGGATTTGGCAATCTCTACTGAATAAAAGGTAAAAAGAGCTGTTAAGTTGAAAACTACCGCTTCATGACATCACAGTGTGGAACAAAACATTTTGAGCTTTAGAGATGTAAACAGTTATAATAAGATGCATTTTGAATAGGTAGTTGGTTGAATAGGTATGCTAAATTAGACCCCAGAGAAACAAAAGAGAGAAACTCAAAAAGAAATAGGCGAGATAGTTTCAGAATAATTTCATTGTAGTTAGCTCCTCCCTGCAGCAAGATATAAGCAGTGTCTAACCAGCACTCAAACCAGAACTGACGAAGCCTCTCGGATGAGCGGCGAAACGTTTTTGACCAAATAGGGTTTGTCCAGTTGACAAATTGAATTTCTCCTTGTATCAGTTATAATAAGACAAGATAAGACTTTATTGATCTTACACAGGAGAAATTCACTTACCACATTAGCTCCAGGCAGTTTAGTGCAAAAGAAAGTAATAATAAAGGGTTACTCAAACATGTGATCAGGTGCCGGAGAGTTGCCTCGTTTGGGGTGTGAAGTGGGTGCCATGTGCTGTACTGGTGCTCCGTGGGTGTTCTGTCGGAGCCATGTGGGTGCTGTATTGGTGCTCTGTGGGTGTTGTATGGGCGCTCTGTGGGTGTTGTATGGGTGCTGTACCTGGCAGACAGCGCAGGCCCAGTACATCTCTGCTTCTGGCACTACTTCCACTTTGGCTCAACATCCTCTCCTGAAAAACAACACCAGGAACATCACAAGCAAGATCACGAGGAACATCATGAGGAACATCATGAGAAACATCGGAGCATAAGAAAATGAGTGCATGACATGAACACCAGGAACATCATGAGGAACATCAGATAGAACTTTACAAGCACATTGCCACCACCAGACTCAGCCTCCACCATAAGCCTGATGACAGAGATATTCAGCACTCAATCTTCATTTTTGACTACTCATCTGTCTCTAATTGAAGAACATTCTGGACAATTGTGGACATTTTAAATCACAATATTGATCTAAAACAACAACAAAAAAGCAACAAATGCTCTGACTTCCTCATTAGAAAACTTTGGTGTCCAATGGGAGCGGACACTGCTGTAAACGTCATCACAGCAAAGCTGTGCTGTGGGCCCCTCCTATGGATAACTACACATTACACTAGAGACCTTTCTTTTTTTTGGACCAAAATGACTACGCAACGTTGCTGAATCCTACATGTATCACAAATTAAGAAACAGGAGAAGGAAGTGTATACGTCACAGTGGGCGTGTACCAGTTGAGGTGAAAACAAGGGTAGATCAGAGCAATGGAATCTTGAACACAGGAGAATAAAGATTACTCAAACATACAGAAATCACTCTAAATACTACTTTGAGTGGTTTACTTGGTAGTTGTAGTACAATATATTGAATTATTTTTACGCTTGTATTGTAGAACCAGTTTGTGTGGGGAATACTTCAATAATTCATCATGGTGAATAATTAGGATGCTCTGAGTGCATAAGGTATGTGAAGAACACTGGACCACTGCAAACTGTTTCAAATGAACTTGTTCATAAAGCTCCAGTGTTCTTCTTCACATACCTTTTGCACTCAGAGCATCCTAATTATTCACCATGATGAGTTTATAAGCACTTTTCACAACACAACTAGACCGAAGCACATTTTACACTGCTGCTGGTTTGAGTTGGTAAATGTAGTTTTGTGTTGCCGTGGAACACAGCTGCACTGTTCAGAGCACTGTGATAATAGCAGCTCTGCACATTCCAAATGTTCAGAGGGACTACACACACACAACCACACACACACTTATGTGAAACTGGCCCGCCCTCCTCAGACCTCACAACCCTCATAGAGCCACAAAAACATACCAATCTAACACACACACACACACACACACACACACACACACACACTAGGGCTGGACGATATAGCCAAAAAATTACCATTACAATTTTGATCCTCTTTCAAACAGCAGAAGCTCTTTACGTTTTCATTCTTATTATGCTATGGGTCCACTGTCGGGGTGGAAAATACAGTATATATGGAAAAAAGGACAGTACAGCAGTTGTTCTGGAAACTTTAGAACAAAATTAGAATAGTGAGTATTGTGTAAAATAAAAACACATGGCATTATTGAACTTGTATTTTTTTTCAAAGGTGTAGTTACTGTAGTATCACTTGATATCGGATATCAGCAGATACTTAAAGTTAGTACCGACACAGGTAGTACAGAAATAGCAGAATCAGTGCGTCCCAATGTGTACTGTGTGTATAAGTGTACTGTGTGTGTATAACTGTGTGGATACTTTTAAGGCCCATTCATATTTTGTGCTTAATTTGAATGAAACAAAACCTTTTTAACACAGTCCTTTTCTTCAAACACATTCCTGATGGATCAGTAAAATATCGTCTGAAGATTGTTATTGAGATCATTCAAAAACACAAAGATATTCTTCCTCCTTTCTTCCTCCTTATCGGATGGCGGATCTTATTTCCGTGTTTCCCATCACTGTTTCCATGAGTAACTCTGTGCACATCTCAGAACAGATGCATTTATGCGTTTAGTCTGTTGTGTATTCAGCAATAGCACTTATATTGTGTCCATTTGCAATACAGTAATCCCTCGTTTATCGCGGGGGTTAGGTTCCAGAAATAACCTGTAATAAATTAAATCCACAAAGTAGGACAACTTTATATTTTACTATAAACGCCTCACCACACACATACACTTTTCTCAGACTGGTATTAACATTTTCTCACATTTCTCTCTTGTTTGAACACTCAAACTTTCGTAGATTTTCAACAAAATGCATTAATAGTGAAGCGTGGGGGGATGCGCATGGACACGTGCACCCGCTCATTGTGGTCAAATCCGAGAGCAGCATGACTGGCGCGAGGCCGTGCGTCCCACCCGGGGCTGCGAGCATGAGACCGACAGTGCCCGGACCGTGCCTCCCCCTCGGGACCGCGTCCAACGACGCAGTCGAAGCGAACACGCACAAGAGCCGCACGAAACAAGGCAAAGAGCTGCATGCGTTGGTTTAACCCTGGTTTAGACCTGGTCTAGTCCTGGTTTAGTCCTGGTTTAGTCCTGGTTTAGACCTGGTTTAGACCTGGTTTAGACCTGGTTTAGACCTGGTTTAGACCTGGTTTAGACCTGGTTTAGACCTGGTTTAGTCCACGTTTAATACTGGTCTAGTCTTGGTCTAGTTCCGGTCTAGTCCCGGTCTGGTCCCAGTCTGGTCCTCGTGTCTTAGTCCCGGTCTGGACTTCCTACGGATCCAGTGACTCATGTCTCGGCTCCTCGTGCATCCAGCGGGACTCCCGGAGCCCCCCCGGGTCCCCCCCTCTATAACATATATATAAACTATATAAATGTGTCAAACTGAACACATTCTGTACTGTACAGGAGACACGGAGGAGAAGCCAATCAGGACGCACAACACAATGTTGATACACTATAAAAAAATTGAAATAAAAAAAAAAAATCTGCGAAAAAGCGAGGCTGCGAAAAGTGAACCGCGATAGAGCGAGGGACCACTGTACTCACAGCTCTAAAGTAAAGGGAGAAATTCAATTTGTCAACTGGACAAAGTTTATTTGGCCGAAGACGTTTCGCAGCTCATCCAAACTACTTCGTCAGTTCTGGCTAGAGTGCTGGTGGACACTGCTTATATCTGCCTGAAGGGAGGAGCTAACTACAATGAAATTACTATTAAACTATTCCACCTCTTTGTTTCCAGTTTCTGTCTGGGGTCACACCTCTAAACCTTTCCAGTTGCATTTCCAGTGTTAGGAACTCTCGTTGTGTCCTTGGGCAAGATACTTCACCCACATTGCCTAGTATGAAAGTGGTGTGTGTGTGAGTGTTGGAGGTGGTTGGAGGGGCCGATGGCGCAGATTGGCAGCCTTGCTTCCATCAGTCTGCCCCAGGGCAGCTGTGGCTGCAAAAGTAGCTTACCACCACCAAGTGTGGAGTGAATGAACAATGAACTGTAAAGCGCTTTGCGTGTCATGAAAGGCGCTGTATAAATACTAATATTATTATTATTACCAAGAATAATTATGTACTCTCTGAATACTAATTTTGAGTATTTATATTCCAGTACAATTACTTTTTGGTGGTATTTAAAATACAGTTTTTAAAAAACAAAAGAATACATTACAGTATTTGATCATGTAATTTAGGCTTCACACTGCACAGAATCAGTGAGAAAATTGTGCTCTTGTAAAAAACTGTGAAACAAATATAAAGCTGTTATTAATCCAATGCAAAATATGTATACTATAATTTAAATACAACACAAAGCAAATGTATTTTAAGTATTCAGAATACAGTACACTGATTGGACCATGTATCAGAACTAGAGGTGGCACGGTATATGTATTCGTATTGAGCCGTCGCGGTACGGAGGTCACGGTTCGGTGCGCGCATTTTGACGGAGAATATACGGTACAAAAGTTTAATATTTAACTGACCACGGGACTTTCATTTTGCAAGGGTTTCCTTGAGGACTCTTTAACCATTGCCATTTGCGAGCCCTGATTGGTCCATGAACATGTATACACAGGGTTGAAAGTCATCAGTCATGAAAAAAGCCCGCTATGCGGAGAGAGCGTGAAAAGGCGCTAAGTGAGACACGGGCAGGTAGGAAGTTTTATAAAGTTTAACCTGCCCTGTGATACACGTTACACGTGCGAAAGAGCTGTGCGCGCTCGCTCTTTCGTGCGGTATCCGCAGCTCCAGACGGGCTCGCACGGCTCGCACGCCGGTAGAAGTTTAATACGAGACACGTACTTTTGTTTCTGAATACGGGATGATTTCGTTTTTCAAGGGACGGTTGGCGACCCTATACACAACTAATTATATATATATATATACCCAAAATCTTTCTGAACGAATTTGCAAAAATATATATACAGTATATATAAAAAAATGACCCCGCGGTTGAAAAATTGAATGAAGGTGTACACAGCTGTACACAATTTGTTATTGCAAAATGCACATGTTTAAAACAGCGTTATGTTATCTGTGATATAGGCCAGGCCTATAGCTCATGTTCACTGAGCTATGTGAATGTAAAAAAGTGTTTAGGTACTTGTGTGTATTGTATGTGAAGGTACCCATGTGTTCAAACTTCACTGATGTACCCAGCTCAGTAATCAATCAGTATATCAATATATGACACCTCAATGTGGTGCTTGCGTGTTCACTTGTTTTACTTACAGGTGTTAAAGGGACAGTGTGTAGGATTCGTGGCGCATAGGTGGTTACTAGCTATTCCACTTCCTCTTTTGGCTATGGCAGACCTCGAGGGTCACCCGGACGCGACGTAGCGCCGAGATCTCGCGTGCCCGCGCACGAACCGCGCACCGCTGTATACATAAAGCGCGGTCCCCCGTTCACTTTTTTTTTTTCTTTTCGCATGAAAACACACAATCCCGATCATGATTCATGACAATCTACACATCAAATGAAACCTTACAGTCTCCTCTTTTTGACTATGCAATTCATTTCCCTGCAAAACAATCACTCCCCGAGCACATGGGGCTTTTATACAGAAAAGCACAAAACTTAGCTTACTTAGCTTACCTTTGAAGGCTTTGCACAGGTCAAACTCTGTATTTCATCATAAACTTGGTCTCAATCTGTCCATAAGGATCCAGCGAATAAAATCCAGTAAAACAATTTAGTCCAAAATACGTGTTGTATCCATTACGATGTGTGATCCGGCAGCATGCTTCTTTACACAGGCTCCCCCCTTCCCCCCTCCCCTTCCCCTTCTCTCCTTCTGTCCTTCACTCCCAAACGCAGCGCGGCTAAGCAGCTGTTAGCAGGAGCCGAGGCGAAGGATGAGCCCAAATGTCCTTCTGTGGCTCTCGTATTCAAAATGGCTGCCTCTATATGGGGAAGATCCCCCTTTTATGTGACTATATCTAAGTCCAAAAGAATACTTTGATTTCATGATGGAAGTGAAAAGGCTAGGAAAACAATGTATTTTTGAATGGGTATCTTCAATTTCAGTAATTAACAGGTAAAAATCTTACACACTGTCCCTTTAAGTTGCAGCGATCTCAGCTGGAGATTTAAACAATAAAAAGCTGCCTTTGAGGACAACCTTTCTGGTTATGTTTTTTTTTCCTGCACTGTACCGAAAATGTACCGAACCGTGGGGTCTGAACCGAGGTACGTACCATACCGTGAGTTTTGTGTACCGTGCCACCTCTAATCAGAACATATTACAAAATACATTTTACTGCAGATATTCAGTATTCTGTATACATTTTCAGAGTATCGTTCTCATCATGTCTATTTCCTTGCAGACCAACAAAAACAAACAACATTTTAAAGATCAGAGTATTAAAGATCAGAGTATTTTCTAGAAGCATACTTGTGTAATTTTTTGATAAGGCAACAGGTTTTCCTCCTCCTTTTTCCTCTACTGACCTAGCTTTACAAAACAAAATGCTAGAGAGCTAATCATTTTAGTGGTCACAAGAAATTTAGTGTATAAAAGAGCCACAGCAAGCCTTTGATGAGGTAGGTAGATGCCTATACAACATAAATCATTGTTCAGTTTTTGTTTGGCACAAAGTTAGGCATCAAAATGGTACATGTACAATGGTAAAAGGCATTTCATTTTTTAAATTTCACTTATCCAGCACAATAATCTCTTGGTGAGCTACTTGGAATGGGGCGGAGAGCTACCGGTAGCTGCAGAGCTACAGTTCGGAGACCCCTGGTTTACAGTAACATTGACTTGCAACTTGATACAAATGTATTCTAAGCTTTCAGAATACACAATAGTCTGGTCCATGTATCGGAACATTAAACTGCCAAGGCACATTCAAGTTCATGCGTTTGGTTCACAGACAATGGCAATAAAACTGATTCTGTTTTCAAAAACACTCCATGATTCAAACCAAGGCTGAACCATTTGAAAAACATATCAAACTTTTTCTGATGACCATTGTGATTGTGTTTGTGATTTACATTTTCATGGTCCTGTATTATATATTTTTATTCATGTGTTCATATTTATAAATGTCATTCAGACAACACATATGCACACATCTTTTCCATTTTTATACAAAAAGAACATAAGCACAGAACTATCAAACAAAAAACAAATCACTCAAACCTTGAGGCCATATAAGATAAGACTTTATTGATATACAAGTAGCAGTGTCGTATTACATAACAATAGAATGGTAGTAGATATACCACTATTATTAATAACACACATATATACATATACACACATATATATATATATATATATATATATATATATATATACATACATATATATATATATATTAGGGCTGTCAAACGATTAATTTTCTTGATCGCAACTAATCTCAGAAATTTCATAGTTAATCGCGATTAATCGTGATTTATTTTGCATGTTTAAAATTGATATCTTGCAGTAAGACCGTTCGAATCTAAAGTTAAACTCACAATGCAAAGTATTTCTCACCATTTTTTTTATTTCAAAAAAGTGCAGAGAAAGGAAAAAGTAACAATGAACCAGTAATAGTGCTTACTTTGAGAAATTGTAAATAAATGATTGAAGCCCGCTCGAGCTGCCTACGGATGCGTAGAAGGAACAAAATACTAGCAAACTCAAAATAGCGCGTTTAACCGACAATGAGTTTAATTAATACAACCAAATGAGCTGCATATGGATGGTAGAATTGCGGAAAATGCTGGCAAACTCTGATCGCGATTAAAAAAATTGTTCGCGATCATAACTCTAATCGCGATTAACGTGCTAATATTCCCAGCCCTAATATACAGTATATACATACATTATATATAACACACATATATATATATACACATTATATATATACACATATATACATTATATATATATACATACATATATATATATACATGCATACATATATATATATATATGCATACATATATATACATATATATATATATATATATATATATATATATATACACATATATATATATATATATATATATACACACATATATATATACATATATATATATATACATACATATATATATATATACATATATACATACATATATATATACATATATATATATATACATGCATACATATATATACATGCATACATACATATATACACATGCATACATACATATATACACATGCATACATACATATATACACATACATACATACATATATACACATGCATACATACATACATACACATGCATACATACATACATACATACACATGCATACATACATACATACACATGCATACATACACATGCATACATACACATGCATACATACACATGCATACACATGCATACATACATACATACACATGCATACATACATACATACACATGCATACATACACAATGTACATACATGATAACAGGAGAAGTTCAATTTCTGTTATCATGGATTCTACCTGGACGACTGAGGGACTTTTCACGCAATGTACATACATATTCATACATACATGCATACACATAAATACCTATATAATCATAGTAAAGATAAAAAATAAATAATAATAATAATAATAACAATAATATATAAATAAAATAAAATAAAATAAAAAGGGGGGGGGGGGTTTAGATTGTTTCAAAAAGGTCAATAAATGGTTGCCACATGGTTGGACTAAACCGGGATTAAACCACCACGTGCCGCTCTTTGCTGGTTTTGTGTGGCTGGTTTGTGGCTCGGGCTGAGAGGGCGCTGCGGTTCGATCTCGTGCTTGCAGCCCCGGTGTACGCGCGGCCTCACGCTGGTGGTGCACGTGTCGCGCACTTCTCCAAGGGGTTGGTGCGCGTCGCGTCCCCGGATGTGACAGTGCCGTTGAATGAGCGCGGTGCCCCCTGCTCGTCCCTCTGTGCTCACACTGTGTTTGAATGAGAAGCAGTTGAGCCGCACCGGGCTCCGGGGCCGGATGCACGAGGAGCGGAGACATGAGTCACTGGATCCGGAAGTCCAGGTCTAAACCAGGTCTAAACCTGGACTAAACCAGGACTAGACCAGGTCTAAACCAGAATTGCGGCTCTTTGCCTTGTTTCGTGACCACGGGTGTGTCCGCACCCCCCCCCCCCCCCCCCGCGTCACTATTAATACATTTTGTTGAAAATCTACGAAAGTTTAAAAGTTTGAGTGTTTAAACAAGAGAGAAATATGAGAAAATGTTAATTCCAGTCTGAGAAAAGTGTATAATGTGTGTGGTGAGGCATTTACAGCCTTAAAACATGTAGAATAATTGTAAAATACAAAGTTGTCCTACTTCGCGGATTTCACGTATTGCGAGTTATTTCTGGAACCTAACCCCCGCGATAATCCAGGGACCACTGTACTTTCTGAAATTAAAAATACAATTATTATTATTAGTAGTAGTAGTATTTATTATTATTATTATTATTATTATTATATGTGAAGAATCCCTCAGTTGTCCAGGTAGAATCCATGATTTTATCTATTATTAATTATTATTATTATTATGATTATTATTATTATGATTATTATTATTATTATTATTATTATTATTATTATTATTATTATTATTACTACTACTACTACAACTCTGGCTTATAATGTGCAGTGCTCACTCTGGCTCATAGACACCATTGCCAGAAGTATTCACTCACCCATCCAAATAATGGAAATCAGGTGTTCCAATCACTGCCATGACCACTGTATAAAATCAAGCACCTGGGCCTGCAGACTGTTTCTACAAACATTGGTGAAAGAATGGTTCGCTCTCAGAAGCTCAGTGAATTCCAGCGTGGTACTGTGATAGGATGCCACCTGTGCAACAAGTCCAGTCGTGAAATGTCCTCGCTCCTAAATATTCCACAGTCAACTAGCCCGAGATTAGCTCAAGAACAGTGCGTAGAGAGCTTCATGGAATGGGTTTCCATGGCCGAGCAGCTGCATCCAAGCCATACATAATCAAGTATAATGCAAACCGTCGGATGCAGTTGCTGGAAAGCACGCCGCCACTGGACTCTAGAGCAGTGGAGACTGATCAGTCGTCACTGCCACGAGTACCGCGAGTCGTGTGTCCTGGTGCTTACGGAGACGTGGCTCCGACCGGACATTCCAGATGACCTGTTGCAGGTGAATGGATTCTCTTGTGTCCGCGCGGATAGGACTGCGTCTTCAGGGAAATGCAGAGGCGGAGGTGTCTGTGTTTTCATTAAAAATGATTGGTGCAAGCAAGTTACTGTCCGGGAAGTACTGTGTAGTCCCAACTTGGAATTATGCGCCCCTTCTATCTACCAAGAGAATTTGGTAACGTGGTCATCTGCGCCGCATATGTACCCCCAAGTGGGAATGCCGCAAAAGCCGCAAGTAGTCTTGCGGAGTGTGTACACAAACAACTTCTGTGCACGCCTGAGGCACCTGTTTTTATCCTTGGAGATTTTAATCATTGCCGTCCAGAGCGAGCACTTCATGGTTTTTATCAATACATAAAGTGCAGCACTCGTAAGGAAAAAATTCTGGACAAATGCTACGGCAACATAAAAAATGCTTACAGGGCCAAATCCCTCCCACCCCTTGTAAATTCTGACCATGCCACTGTCCACCTTATGCCCACTTATAAATCTTTGCTCAAGGCATCGAAACCTCAGAAAAAGACAGTGTTGCAGTGGTCTGAGGACAGTGTGGAAACTTTGAGGGGTTGCTTCTCTTGTACGGACTGGAGTATTTTCCACAGTTTTAGATCTAAATGAAGCCACAGAGACAATGACTGATTACATAAACGTTTGTGTTGACACTGTTGTCACAAGCCCTATATTACCAAGGAGGTTAAAACATGGTGCGCTTGGCCGCAGCCCAGAAAGAAGTAAATAAATTGATTAAGCGGGAAAGAGAAAAGCACAGTCACCTTAGAAGGTGCTTTTAGGTCCCATGACAACAGGAAGATGTGGGAGTCAATGAAAAAAATGACCCACATGGTACCAGGCAAGTCTCAGATGGTGACTGCGAATGATGAGGAATGTACCAATGACCTCAACGACTTTTTTTTAAGATTTAATGAGTAGAACGACTGTGACACTGTTTTAACATTTGACTGTGATTATTTTAAATACTGCAATGGTTTTAATATTGATTTGAAATGCATTCAGTCAATTTTTAGCAAAGTGTGTCTGAAAAAATCTGCTGGTCCAGATGGGTTGTCTGCTTTTTTAATCAGGAGCTGTGCGCAGGAATTGTCTGAGGCCTGTTATCCAATCTTTCAATCTTCTGTTGAAAATTGTACTCTTCCTGATCTTTGGAAAAAGTCAATTATTGTACCAATTCCAAAGACATCTTGCCAGGGCACAAACAAGGACTACAGACCTGTAGCCCTAACAAGTGTCGTGGTGAAGTGCTTTGAAAAAATAATGGTAAACAGACTAAAACTGGAAGTATCTTCTCATCTTGACCCATTGCAGTTTGCGTACAGACAGGGTCTTAGCACAGGGGATGCAGTCATCAGCCTGTCGCACCTGATCTGTAAACATCTGGAATCTCCTGGGACTTATGCAAGGGTCTTATTTGCAGATTTTAGCTCTGCATTTGATACTGTAGGCCCCAATCTTCTTGTAAAAAAAATATTGGACTTGGATGCAAGCCCTGCACTTGTGAAATGGTTTTATTCTCTTTTAACAGATCGATCACAACAAGTGAGGGTAAATAGTAAGCTATCCAAAGCCAAAAAATGTAGTACAGGCGTGCCACAGGGTGTAGCAAGTTCACCCATTTTGTTCACATTGTACACAAATGATTGTTGGAACAGTCAGCCAGGAAACAAAATCATAACATTTTCTGATGACACAGATGTAAGTTTTCTTAACAAGGGCGACTGCATCTCCACCTACCAGCAAGAGATAAGCTTTTTCCTGTCCTGGTGCAGTGAGCATTACTTATCTCTGAATGTGAACAAAACTAAAGAGAGCAGGTTGCATCTTTTAAATATTTGGGTGTATACATTGACAGTCTGTTTAAATGGGATGTACATGTTGATTTTCTTTATTCCAAACTGTCCCAGAGGCTCCACTTTTTAAGGAGACTGAGGCTGTTTGGTGTGAGCACAAAAATCATGACTTGTTTTTATAATGCTGTTTTGGAGAGTCTCATACGCTACAGTCTGGTCGCCTGTCCAGTGTAAAACCAAACTTGAGAAACTGGTAAATAAGGCCATGAAGGTGATTGGCAGGAAAGAGTTTCCTTCTCTGCGGGACATTTTTCAAGACTCTGTGCTTGCTCAGGCCAGACGGATTGTCGGGAACCCCTCTCTCCTGTTGCACAGGGAATATGAAATGCTCCCATCAGGCAGACGCTATCGAGCACATAACTTTAAGAGTAACAGATATAAACTCTCATTTGTGCCCTCTTCTGTTGCACTCTTGAACAAATTTGCACAAAAAACGAGCACTTAGTCACTTTATATTGAATGGTGCAATAACTATTGTGCAATAACAGTTTGTGTAATAGGGCTTGTGCAATAATTATCTGTGCAATAATTATCTGTGCAATAGATCTGGTGCTATAAGTAGAACACTGTAAGGTTGTGCAGTGCACAAATGGACAATGGACATCAAAGATGGACAAATGTATCTGGCAATGAGCCGCGACTGTTTTCTGTTTGTCTGTCTGTACTGTATGTGTGAGTGTTTTTAAGCTGCGGGCAGTGAGCCCAAGACAAATTTCCCCTTGGGGACAATAAAGTTTCTTATCTCATCTTCTCTGGAGTGACAAATCGCACTTCTCCATCTGGCAATCTGATGGACGAGTCTGGGTTTGGCGGTTGCCAGGAGAGGTACTTGTCTGAGTGCATTGTGCCAAGTATAAAGTTTGGTGGAGGGGGAATTATGGTGTGGGGTTGTTTTTCAGGAGCTGGGCTTGGCTCCTTAGTTCCACTGAAAGGAACTCTGAATGCTTCAGCATACCAAGAGATTTTGAACAATTCCATGCTCCTAACTTTGTGGGAACAGTTTGGAGATGGCCCCTTCCTAGGGGTGGGTGATATCTCGATATTTAAAATATATCAAGATATTTGTAAAAATCTATATGGATTTTGACATATCGTATGTATCGATATAATGTTTACATTTAATTCTGATTTCGTCTCTTCACTTGTTTGCCTTCTCTGTGCTGTGCACGCTCCCGCTCGCTCTGCCTCCCCCTCGCATGCGGCGCCACAACATCCCAGAGGAGACAACTCCTCTCAAGAAAAAAAAGGACAACTCGCTCCATACTTTGGGTTTAAAGGGATATTCCAGGATTTTTGACATTTGGGGCTCATTTCCGAGTTAGCCAGAGTGCTGCAGAGATGTGGAGACACTTTTTAGCGAATTTCATGCAGTCCTTCCAGCTGCAGAGTTTTCAGATGCTAGGCTAGCGCAAGTCAACGGTAAATGGTAGCCGGATTTAAATCAGGCTTACCCACTCCATAGTACACCCAAAACAAGTCAACTATAACGCCAGACTGTCGATGTAAATGTATGTTGATTGAGTAATTTTTGAAATCAAACTGAGTGCGAATAGCATGAATCATTCCATATCTGAGGGACTAGCTTCGCAGCAGCAGCGGAATTTTACTTTACTCTAGTTGGTTGTGAAGTGACCAATCACGTAAACAGAAGCGAGAAAAGTTGTAGTAAGGAAGAGCACAGAGTGAAGAGGTGAATTTTAAAAGAACTACTGGGCAAAATGGTGTTTCAGTGTGCATTTAGAAAATGTACAAATAAAGCCAGCAGGTGGGCACCACAAAGTTTTCACAGCTTTCCGGTGCACGATCTAGAAAGGACTCGACTGTGGCTTGTAGCTGCTGGCTTAGACATCAACACACCGGTGGAGACGCTACATAAACAGAAGATTTGCAGTGATCATTTCGGACCAGACGACTACACCAAATCCCTTGGAAAGCCTAGTCTGACAACCACTGCAGAACCATCTGTCTTTCCAAGCGCAAGATCCCGTGATGAAGAACAGGTTTATACCTTTTTTACCCAAGCTTGCTCCTGTCGTTATGTTAGCCTGCTGGTCAAAAGGCATGCACGCTCATAAAGTTGTTGCTAGCCCGTGAACATTCATGTTGAGCACGGAACTGAAAAGACAGCCCCGCATTGATCGTTCATTCCAACGAACAATGCAACAACCCGGTTTTCTGTAGCTGTAGCGGGGGCTAACTCACCGACACTCTCTTGCGTTCTGCCCTTTCAACATCCATCTCTCTCACTGGCGGCACGGTAGCAGAGTGGTTAGCGCTCTTGCTTCACAGCAAGAAGGTTCCGGGTTCGATCCCCGGGTCGCCCAGACCTTTCCGTGTGTGTTCTGTGTGGCGTTTGCATGCATGGTCTGGGTTTGATCCCCGGGTCGCCCGAGCCTTTCTGTGTGGAGTTTGCATGTTCTCCCCGTGTCTGGGTGGGTTTCCTCCGGGCACTCCGGTTTCCCCCCACCAACCCAAAACATGCACCATAGGTACTTCAGCTTAGGTCCTGACCAAACCGAAGCAAGAAGATCATGGAGATGGTCCCCGGGCGCCCTAATGTGTGTGCTGCCCACTGCTCCTAATATATGTATATATATAGGATGGGTTAAAATGCAGAGAAGAATTTCTCCAGTGTGAGATCAATAAAGTTCACTTCTTCTTCTTCAACTCTTCATCTGTATATTCCAAGCATCGGGGAGACCTCCAAACGTGGCCATGTCTGGATTGTAGAACAGGGCAGGCTACTGCCCTGCTACTGTACTGTACTGCTACGGCTAACGACGACAGCTGAAGGTAAACAAATATCAGCTGGAAACCTAACTGCAAGGTGATATCACTCCGCCCATGCCTAGCTAGTTCGGGGGAAAAACGCGCTGTTGCATAAGGACATAAATCCTTTAAAGTACAAGGTTGATTATATTTCGAAAATTGTTCCATCAACAGAGACATTTACATCGACAGTCTGCCGTTATAGTTGACTTGTTTTGGGTGTACTATGGAGTGGGTAAGCCTGATTAAAATCCGGCTACCATTTAACGTTGACTTGCGCTAGCCTAGCATCTGAAAAATCTGCAGCTGGAAGGACTGCATGAAATTCGCTAAAAAGTGTCTCCACATCTCTGCAGCACTCTGGCTAACTCGGAAATAAGCCCCCATGTCAAAAATCCTGGAATATCCCTTTAAGGCGCTTTCTTGGGGGACGGCATGTGGTGTTAAGGTTCGTTTATATAAAATGTAAACAAATGTGCACAAAGCGGCATTAAACACATTAAAACCTCATTAAATACATTGTAATCTCAGATGGGCTGAAGTGGCTCTATAGTAGTTATGGTTTATATGTTGTAAAGTTTAGTAATGTAAAGTTTATTTATGCAGAAAATTTTAAATTAATCTGCTGCAGTGTAAAACTTGTACAACAGTATTTGGTTTGGTTTGATCTGCGCAGTGGGAAACATCAGAGCTCCTGACCACAGGTGAGTAACATGGATCTAGTAAAATAAGGAACATGGATCTATTAAAATAAGGAACCTCCCAAGCTTCCTCTGCTAAAGGATCTCATGGTTATCCTATGGTTAATGGTGTTAATGCAAAGATGAGCTTGAGTTGAGTTTTTGAATAAAAATGAGACACCATGTATTATTTCTTCCTTTATTTTACAGTAAATAATTTTTCTATACAGGGATTTTTTTTTAATGTCACAGAAACACTGTTCCTACATGACCTGCACTTCAACTGCACTTCAATAAAAAAGACCTTGTGGAATTTTGCATTTTTGTTTTTGCAGTAGTTTTTAAGGGTTATTTTTCCTGTACAGATATCGAGATATATATCGTATATTGAGATCAGGAATCAGGAAGGTTTTTATTGCCATATGAGTGAACAGGTTCACAACATTAGGAACTTGCTTCGATACCTGGAGCGGACAGACACTCCGAGCACCAGGGCTGCCATTCGCGGCGCCAACTTGGTTACAACAGAGTAGAAAAAAAGATGCAGACAATTTTACAACATGTAATGACAGAAAAAAACAATTGGAGAGGTAAACATACAGTGATCTTTTTCTTTGGCAACAGAAGGAAGGGGGGTGGGGGGGTGGGGGGGTCAGATTGGAAATCAATAATTGATTGGAAACTGACGCAGAGGCAGACTTACTAAAAATAGACAGGGCAGAGTGTTTTACATAAAAATGTCAGTGTGAGCCAAATGGAATGTGTTGTTTTCTTTTGTAGAGTGCTGTGTAGATAAGGCCCCAGCTGTGACCTTGGACGTGTTTGTGCAGAAGATGTAGTCAAAACAAAGTAAGTTGAATCACAATTTCAGGAGAATTAATTACACCGGGAAATTTAGCATAATCAATACATTTTTAGAACCCAGGTGAACAGACAATTTGCCAGAACCCTGGTTTCTGCCAGTCACCCCAACTTCATGCCACCAAGCAGGACTGTGCGACTCACAATCCTCCCGCTGGCACGTATGATGAATGAACACAGACTGAGCCGCTGTTCCACACAGTTCCACATCCATTATCCGAGATGTTATCCAGTGCCAGACAGATTTCCACTACTCAGGTGTTTCAGTTTGTGTTTCCCTTCAGATCTCGTCCTCCCTGATCCGCCACAGCCCCACTATCGTGTGAAATTACCTCCGGCAGCTCGGGGCTCTTTTATCCGCTCGGCTCCAATTAGTGATGGGTCAGAAAAACATCCTCCAGGCCAATCCAGATGTCCTGCCATCAAAATTCCAATAGTAATCGTTTCGTGTCCTCCAGTAACAGCGGTGCCAGGCACACGGCGCGTCGTGTATCTAGCAGCGAGTTCCCTTGGGACTGTCCGGCTCTCCAGACCGGCACTGCTCCATGAAAAAAAAAAAATGCCAATAGCGTTGTGGGACCAGCTCCAATTCATGATTTAGGATTTCGAAAATCTGTTCCAACAGGAGAAAAATTACGAGACGAGAGAAATAGACATCAGACAGAGCAAGATAAGGAGGAAGAAGAAAATGCGTCTGCTCTCCACGGCAGCTAGAACAGCTATGTCTTATATAGATATAAGACAATATATTTTTTGCTCCATATCGCCCAGCCCTACCCCTTCCTCTTCCAACATGACTGTGCACCAGTGCACAAATCAAGGTCCATAAAGACATGGATGAGAAAGTTTGGTGTGGATGAACTTGACTGGCCTGCACATAGTCCTGACCTCAACCAGACAGAACACCTTTGGGATGAATTAGAGCAGAGACTGAGAGCCAGGCCTTCTCATCCAACATCAGTGTGTGACCTCATAAATGCACTTCTGGAAGAGTGGTCAAATATTCCCATAAACACACTGCTAATCCTTGTGGACAGCTTTCCAGAAGAGCTGACGCTGTTATAGCTGCAAAGGGTTGACCGACGTCATATTAAACCCTATGGATTAAGAATGGGGTGTCACTTAAGTACATATGCGAGTCAAGGTAGGTGAGCAAATACTTTTGGCAATATAGTGTATGTGCAGTGCTCACTCTGGTTCATATATGTGCAGTATTCACTCTGGCCCATATATGCAGTGCTCACTCTGGCTCACTCAGCACCACAGGCCCACCTGCACTATTATTCAGAGCAGTGTGGTGTGTTCAGGGACCACCTTGGAATGGGACAGCTCAGCAGCCCAACACACAGGCCCTTTGATAGAGTGGACTTTACACCTGAATGCAGCGCTGCCTGTTTGTTTAAGCACACAGACAGAGCAGGGGAGGGAGGGGCTGGAGGGGAAGAGGGGCAGGAGGCACTGGATGGAGGGAGGAGGTATTTTTAGGCTCTGTGGGTGAATGACTAATGAATAGAGAATTAAGCATCTCTATGCATTTGATCCAACCACCATTTGCAATACTACAAGTGCACAGGAGCTTATACAAAAAGAACTATTTACACAGAAATGTACAGGTGTATGTAAAAGGCAGATTCACTATTTTACTACTATGAGGTATTAACTGTAGATCACCATGTTCCTTTTATTGCTTTGACAACGTTATATTTGCTCAAAACAACATATTAATATATTTAATAAGTTTCACTTTCGTTTGTGACTCCCATCCTTTTGCTCTCAGCACTAAATTACTCCACCTTCAGAGAGATCAGCTTGCATCCCGGTTATCAAGATAAGATAAGATAAGACTTTATTGATCTCACATAGGAGAAATTTAGTTGCCACAGTAGCTCCAGGCAGAGACAGTTTGAACAAGAAAGAAAGTGCATGCAGGTAAGAATAAAATAAAATAAGTAACAATAAAATAATAATAATAATAAAACAGTAACTAGGAGAGCATGGAAAAAAATATTGCACGTTTGGACTTTACAGTGGAGTTATACAGTCTGATGGTGGTGGGGATGAAGGATCTGCGGTAGCGCTCCTTCTTGCACTGGGGGTGCCTCAGTCGGCTGCTAAAGGAGCTGCTCAGCTCCTCTACAGTCCGGTGCAGAGGGTGAGAGGTGTCGTCCATGATGGACGTGAATTTGGCCAGTACCCTCCTCTCAGCCACCTCCTCTACAGAGTCCAGAGGACAGCCCAGGACAGAGCTGGCCCTCCTGACCAGCTTATCAAGTCTTTCTCTGTCCCGCTCTGTGCTGCTCGGGGCCCAGCAGACGACAGAGTAGAGGAGAGTGGAGGCCACCACAGAGTAGAGTTGGGCGATATGGCCTAAAAATAAAATCTCTGATTTTTTTTTTTTTTTTTAAGTCAGATTTCCGATTTTAAATCGATTTTTCTCTGCCCTACTCAAAAACAAATAACAGATGACAAATGGCTCAAAATAATGCAATAATACATTACACCTAGCATCAATTAAACTGTTATTGTTTTTTTTTTAAATATATCACTTGAAGACCCTTTCCTACAGCACTGTGCAATCTGTATACAGCTGTGGCAACTTCAGAAAAATATTTGCGGCTTGGTAGCACATACTTCGGGTCCAAAACTTTCATCATGTTAATGAATCCGGGCTTTTCCACAGTATATATGGGCACCATGTCTTTTACAATATACATCATGTTTTTGGTAAAACATACAACAGCGGGTGTAATTGCCTTCCATCGTGGGCCGTGCTTATCATATTGCACACAGCTGTGTGTTTTAGGGACTGGACGGTGGCTATTTTCATTCCGTTCGGACCTGCACTTCTCCCACTCCGCTGCGTGCCTCTGCTTTCGGCGCTAGGATCAATTTGTCGTGCTGCAACAAATTTTGAACAGACCTTACAGCGAGCACTCGTTTCTTCCAAGTCCGACGCAAGAAAACCGAACCAGTTCCATATAACAGATGTAGCAACACCTTTGTTTGGTACAAGCTCCGGCTTTCTCTCACTCGCATGCTAGGGATGGGGCCGATCCGATCCAGTATCGGTATCGGGTTCCGATATCAACGTAATTCACGGATCGGAAATTCCGATCCAACCTGCAAAAATGTCCGATCCATGTGCCATGTCTGTATATACACATTATCTGCTGAAATAACGTCATGAGCTCTGCTCCTGCTGTGGAATGGATTTCCTGAACGGAGGCGTATCTCAATGAGACACAGTTACGGAGCCCCCCCTCCCCTCGACCGGCACCTCTCTCCCTCTCGAGCAGAGCACGTGGAGCGCTCCGCCTGTTTTGCGGCTCCGGTGCAAACTGTTCCCGGCTACTGCAGGACTGCTTACAAACTGTTTTCCCGCTATCTGGACTCTGCCCCCCCCCAGTGCACGCGAGGGTCCGTGGATCCACATGCTCTCCCGACCTTCCTCGGTCTCCGTGCTGCTCTCTGGTTCAGGGGCCAAACTGGGGCACTTCCTGGTCTTGCGATAAAGAGCACATAGTGGTGCGCTAAAGGGGGCCACATTAAAGGGGGAACCATTAATGTTAATTTGTGGGTTTATTTTGTTTTCTTAAGTCTCTTAGTTAATTAAGTCATACCATATGGGGGTTATTTAAGTATTTTCTTTATTATGTTGAATTGAAGGTGTTTTATCATTATGGGGACCGTTATTTACAGTTAAACAACAATAATGATGATAATACTGAAAACAAACAGTTTTGGTATCGGAATAGTATCGGTATCGGCCGATATCCAAATTCAGGGATCGGATCGGAAGTGGGAAAATGTGGATCGGTGCATCCCTATCGCTAGCCGTACAATGTTTGGGTACGCCTTGCTAACTTACCCGTGTAGAACGTGGCTGCGCATTAGTTCCGCTCGCATGTAAAAAAATAACTAAAAAAATAGATTTTCATAAAAACACATCGTCCTGAACTGTAAATTCGAATTAATCGATTTAATTGATAAATCGCGCAGGTCTACCACAGAGTCATAAAAAGTCTTGAGCATAGGCCTACACACTCAAGCTACTGTCAAGTTGCTGTGTGCAGTTCTGTTTCATGTTTTTGAACTGTTGTGGGAGCTTAGGTGATGTGAGATGGGAGCAATTACTCAAACATACATGACATCTAAAACCTCTGTAATATGGAATAAAGCTCCAACGATCAATTTTGCATAATACCCCCTTTTAAAACTAAATGATTCATTCCCAAATCTTCAGCTAACTCACTCTAATCATTCTCCATTCTGCTGACCCATAGAACTCCATGTAATAAAAATAAAATGATTGCCGACTAATATGAATTTCTGTCAACTGAGACACCATTGACCGAATAAATGCCCTGTACCTGATTTTTTACTGTCTTAAAAACATTAATTTTAAACAGTTTGCAGTGGCCCAGTTATTTCCCACTTACCTTATGCATTCTGAGCATCCTAATTATTCATCACTTCACTTTTCAGAACTCTCAGAAGACAGAGTGGAGTTTAGCTGTGACAGTAAAGCTAGCCGGCATATAAACCACACAATTCCTGATACTTTCTAATTAGATGCAGACAGTAGACGGCGCACTACTTTTGGGGCTGGAAGGTGGGAGGGGCTGGAGGGCAGGAGGTATTTTTAGGCTACCTGGATGAATGGGGCTGCCCTGGCTGGACTGGGGCCTGGGACATCATTGTGTTTTTATATGGCCTGGAACAGTTCCTCAGAGGGTTGGTTTCCCTTTGACCCACTGTTTACTGCAGCGTTATTTGCCGAAGAGTTCCATCACAAAAACACATGTCATTTAAAATCTTGTGTAAACGCTTTGTACAGCAGTGTTTTGAAACTCATGTATGTCGATTTGCCAATTGTGGGTGTTGAAATTGTGATTTAATTGTGATATATGTTGCAGCTCGACATAAAGAGCACATTTTATAAACACGATTTATTCTAAAATGCTGAGTAGACACAAAAGCAATAAAAACAAATATTCCTTAATGAAGCTTGACCCGTCCACATTCAGATAATAACAAGTCGTCTTGATGATCACAACCATAAATCAAAGTACTACAAAATATATTAGATGACTTCATGTGGATGAACCAAAGACAGGACCCAGGACAAAGCTCAGATGGACATGGCTGTGTTATGTTATGGACAGCCCCACCCTAGGGTGCTCACAAACACTTTACAGGCTACTCCACCACTGTCTCACATTCCTCCTTTACCCTGTTCTTCAGTCTGGCACCACATGTGAGGCCTCCTCCTCTAACCATTGCAAACAAAAGAGAAAACAGCATCTGTGTCGTATTTACAGAAGAGTTACTGCTCGAACACACACACACACACAGACACACACACACGTATTCCTTTAAAATCCCATAGTTCAGTTTATGTCTTAAAAGTTGTTAGCCTTTAGCGTTTAATAATGGCACCACTTATCACGCTGTTGTGAAAAGATCAGTCCATTTTAGTTGATTTCTCCTGACAGAGAAGATGCTGAATTTTGTGTCAGTTTTTGTTTCATGTGGATAGGTCCAGTAATTACAGAGATATGAACAATAAACCAGATTTGTTGAATCTGTGATCTGACATTTACATGTCATGTAAACCTAACCTATATAAGCACACATACTTCTCCTCTGTGTACTTATGCTTCAAACCAAGGGCCCTGTATTTGCACCCATGGCAAATAGTAATAAGTACATAGGGGTTTCTTTTGTTTTTCGAAAGAATGCAGATAGAGTTTCACATCAGCAGCACAGACCCAAACAGACCCCCATAGACCCTCAAAAACCCCCACAGACCCTCACAGAGCCCACTATTCCACTGGTCACCCAAAAACCACCTAGTCTCCTTCACTCAGCATGTGTGTGAGAGATGACCAATCCATTTTTGGCACATCCAGGAAGCTGTCACAGAACCATGTGACCGGTAGACCCTCTCCCATTGGCTGCTGGGGAAAGTGGCAGGTTGTGGTGAAGCTGTGTCACAGTCACATAAACAAGAGAAAAACACAGTCATAGAGGAGCTGCAAGGGTGGGAGCGACTGTAGGAATTGTGTGCGCTACATGTGACTCTTCAGTGACTCACAGCAAATCATTTCTGAGCCTTTAAAAACACAGTGACAATGATCTTCAGCTAAAACTGACACTGTTTTCCCAGTGGTTTGCCCTAGATTGCATTCTCATAAATCTCCAAACTTATGATCCACAAATGTTGAACCTTCTCATTATTTTGGGATCGGTTCCACAAACAAATTAATTTGCCATCTTAAAGTCCATTCAGCTGACAACAATCACGTCTTTGAGGTTGAAGCAGCTCCAATTTCTGAAGCCATTTATACAGACAGGATGTTTAACTATGGCACAGTTTTTGTTTCATGTAGATATGCCCAATAATTGCAGCGATATGAACCATAAATCAGGTCAACACATATGCATCTGACAAACTCCACCTGTCCTGTAGCTATCAGGGGCTGTGACACAGGTGGCTTTAGCTCTGGAACAGAAGAGTTGCTGGTTCAAATCTAACTATTGTTGTTCCTGAGTAAGAGACTTGATATTGCTCACATTATTCATGTTATTCCAGTTATAATATTATTTGCAGGTTTTGACTATTTGAGTATTTTTTTTCAATACTATTACAGATGATTGTAAAGTTTTTACGATTTAATCCACTCAAACTATAACTAATCACTCATTGATGAGGTGGATGAATTGTCTTGTTCACAGACATAACACCAACATGTACTAGGACTACGGGCCCTGGAGACTTTCTCCGAATAATCTCTGGCCCAGGAGATGGAAGAAAGACACTCGTGGTTGTGAGTTATTTCTTTTTATGATTATAACAGTGACTTGTTTTCTGCTCAGTGAGTGACCTGGTTTTCAAGTGTTGTGCAAGCATGTAAAACTGTTTACGTAGCTCTGTCCAGTTGTCTCCCATATGTCATTCTATGAGTTTCTAAGAAAGCTAATACTATGGGGTTTTATTTTAGTGACCGTTTACCTCAGAAGCTGTGCAAGCTAAATGCCATGTATGGAGTAGAACTCTAGTCATCAGTGCTCTGTCTTTATAAGAAAGAGGTCTTCTCTGTTTCAAGTTGTGAGTACGTGCGAGCAGTGCTATGTAAACCAAATGTAATTGACTTCAAATCCTATTAAAGGTACAGTGTGTAGGATTCGTGGCGCATAGGTGGTGTAGGTACCATGCACTTCCTCTTTTGGCTACGGCAGACCTCGTGGTCACCCGGGCGCACCGTAACGCGGACAGCTCGCGTACCCGCGCGCAACCGGCGCTGTGCGAGCCCTCGCCCACAACTACGGTATAAATAAAACGCGGTCCCGTTCACCGTTTTTTTTTTTCTTTTCGCATGAAAACACACATTCCCGATCGTGTACCATGACAATCTACACATCAAATGAAACCTTACAGTCTCCTCTTTTTGACTATGCAATTCATTTCCCGGCACAACAATCACTCCCCGAGCACATGGGGCTTTTATATGGAAAAGCACAAAACAAGGTTTGTTACTTAGCTTACCTTTGAAGGCTCTGGACAGGTCAAACTCTGTATTTCACCATAAAATTGGTCTCAATCTGTCCGCAAGGATCCAGCGAATAAAATCCAGTAAAACAATTTAGTCCAAAACACGTGTTAGAGCCATTACGACGTGTGACCCGGCAACATGTTTGTCGTTGTTTACCCAAAACCACGAGCCTTGCCGAAGGCGGAGCCCAAATGTCCTTCTGCGGCTCTCGTAATCAAAATGGCTGCCTCTACATGGGGTCAATCCCCCTTTTATGTGACTATATCTAAGTCCAACAGAATACTTTGATTTCATGATGGAAGTGAAAAGGCTTGGAAAACACTGTATTTTTTTAATGGGTATCTTCAATTTCGGTAATTAACGGGTAAAAATCTTACACACTGTGCCTTTAAACCTGTGTGCTAAATCTCCGGCTACAGTCTCCTAACTTCAATTCCCAACATGGTGCCCTGCCAGAAGCACCAGGCCAGAAGCACCAGGCCATCAAAAATGGTGATTTTTCAACTTGATTTGATAAACCAGATCACACTGTCACATGTCGGTGAATAATGGTGTTTTCCTCACAGTTACTCGCTTAATATTAAAACCTGATACTGTGACATCCCTACTGACCAGGCAGGCTACAGTGAGACCAAAGATAAGAGTGATCAAAGCTGGAGTGTGACCAAAAGCTACAGTGTGACCAAAGCTACAGTGAGACCAAAGGGCCAAACCCATTTCTAACCCTGCCCAACCCCTTGAAAGTCAACACCTACAAATTGGGACACCCCTTCAACAATCACATACATCATCAGCAGTCTCTGTCAGCTTTTACGTAAGCAGATGCAGCAAGCTTTTGCCAGAAATCCAACAAGCAGTCTACTTCTTTGGTCTCTGTGGTCTTTGGTAGCAGCCATCTTGTCAGTGATTCGCAAGGCATTCTGGGAAATTGCTCATACATCTCTGTTTGGAGTGTGCTTCGAAAAAATCGTTGTTTGGAGGGGTAGACCTACCACTCTACCATAATGGGAACTGGGACATCCCTACCCCTACACGAGAACGTGCAAAACGGAGGGGTAGGGGAAAGTGGTATGGTCAAGGGGTGTGATGGGATTGAGCCCAGAGCTACAATGTGACCAAACCTACAATGTGACCAAACCTACAGTGTGACCAAACCTACAATGTGACCAAACCTACAGTGTGACCAAACCTACAGTGTGACCAAACCTACAATGTGACCAAACCTACAGTGTGACCAAACCTACAATGTGACCAAACCTACAGTGTGACCAAACCTACAGTGTGACCAAACCTACAGTGTGACAAAGGTTAAAATCTGACCAAAGCTACAGTGTGACCAAGGTTACAATCTGATCAAAGATACAATCTGATCAAAGCTACAGTGTGGCCAAAGCTGCACAAGACACAAGAATCAATATAGGACTACAAAAGCGTGGGGTTATTGCACTACCATACACACACACACCATTATACACACCATTACACATTACACATTCCAAAAAAGCAGGAGATGCAGTGATGTTATGCCTTTGTCAGATTATAAAGGAGCACAGACACCAGTGGAGTAGGACAAGTGACACTATGGTACAGTACTCATAATGAGAACTAATTACAATTAGACCTACATGGGTAAAACAGGACAATTACAAGCTTAGAAGTAGCTACAGGTTTAACAACTACCACACACTACCACACACTAACATACATCACCACACACTACCACACACTAATATACATCATCACACACTAACATACATCACCACACACTACTACACACTAACATACATCACCATACACTAACATACATCACCACACACTACCACACACTAACATACATCATCACACACTAACATACATCACCACACACTACTACACACTAACATACATCACCATACACTACCACACACTAACATACACTACCACACACTAACATACACTAACATACACTACCATACACTACCACACACTAACATACATCACCACACACTAACATACATCACCACACACTACCATACATCACCACACACTACCACACACTAACATACACTACCACACACACTAACATACACTACCACACACACTAACATACACTACCACACACTAACATACATCACCACACACTAACATACATCACCACACACTACCATACATCACCACACACTACCACACACTAACATACATCACCATACACTAACATACATCACCACACACTAACATACACTACCATACACTACCACATACTAACATACATCACCATACACTACCACACACTAACATACATCACCATACACTACCACACACTAACATACATCACCATACACTACCACACACTAACATACATCACCATACACTACCACACACTAACATACATCACCATACACTACCACACACTAACATACATCACCATACACTACCACACACTAACATACACTACCACACATCACCATACACTACCACACACTAACATACACTAACATACACTACCACACACTAACATACACTACCACACACTAACATACACTACCACACACTAACATACATCACCACACACTAACATACACTACCACACACTAACATACACTACCACACACTAACATACATCACCACACACTACCACACACTAACATACACTACCACACACTAACATACATCACCACACATCACCATACACTATCACACACTAACATACACTAACATACACTACCACACATTAACATACACTACCACACACTAACATACACTACCACACACTAACATACATCACCACACACTACCACACACTAACATACACTACCACACACTAACATACATCACCACACATCACCATACACTACCACACACTAACATACACTAACATACACTACCACACACTAACATACACTACCACACACTAACATACACTACCACACACTAACATACATCACCACACACTACCACACACTAACATACACTACCACACACTAACATACATCACCACACACTACCACACACTAACATACATCAGCACACACTAACATACACTACCACACACTAACATACATCACCATACACTACCACACACTAACATACATCACCATACACTACCACACACTAACATACATCACCACACACTACCACACACTAATATACATCATCACACACTAACATACATCACCACACACTACCACACACTAACATACATCACCATACACTACCACACACTAACATACACTACCACACACTAACATACACTAACATACACTACCATACACTACCACACACTAACATACACTACCACACACTAACATACATCACCACACACTACCACACACTAACATACACTACCACACACTAACATACACTACCATACACTACCACACACCAACATACACTACCACACACTAACATACACTACCACACACTAACATACATCACCACACACTACCACACACTAACATACACTACCATACACTACCACACACCAACATACACTACCACACACTAACATACATCACCATACACTACCACACACTAACATACACTACCACACACTAACATACATCACCACACACTACCACACACTAACATACACTACCACACACTAACATACATCACCACACACTACCACACACTAACATACATCACCATACACTACCACACACTAACATACAGTAACATACACTACCACACACTAACATACACTACCACACACTAACATACACTACCACACACTAACATACACTACCACACACTACCACACACTACCACACACTAACATACATCACCATACACTAACATACATCACCACACACTAACATACACTACCATACACTACCACATACTAACATACACTACCACACACTAACATACATCACCACACACTACCACACACTAACATACACTACCACACACTAACATACATCACCATACACTACCACACACTAACATGCATCACCATACACTACCACACACTAACATACACTACCATACACTACCACATACTAACATACATCACCATACACTACCACACACTAACATACACTACCACACACTAACATACATCACCATACACTACCACACACTAACATACACTACCATACACTACCACATACTAACATACACTACCACACACTAACATACATCACCATACACTACCACACACTAACATACATCACCATACACTACCACATACTAACATACATCACCATACACTACCACACACTACCACACACTACCACACACTAACATACATCACCACACACTAACATACACTACCACACACTACCACACACTACCACACACTAACATACATCACCACACACTAACATACATCACCATACACTACCACACACTAACATACATCACCACACACTACCACACACTAACATACATCACCACACACTACTACACACTAACATACATCACCACACACTAACATACATCACCACACACTACCACACACTAACATACATCACCACACACTAACATACATCACCACACACTACCATACACTAACATACACTACCATACACTACCACATACTAACATACACTACCACATACTAACATACATCACCATACACTACCACACACTAACATACACTACCATACACTACCACACACTAACATACACTACCACACACTAACATACATCACCATACACTACCACACACTAACATACACTACCACACACTAACATACATCACCATACACTACCACACACTACCATACATCACCACACACTACCACACACTAATATACATCATCACACACTAACATACATCGCCATACACTACCATACATCACCACACACTACCACACACTAACATACATCACCACACACTACCACACACTAACATACATCACCACACACTAACATACATCACCACACACTACCACACACTAACATACATCACCATACACTACCACACACTAACATACATCACCACACACTAACATACATCACCACACACTACCACACACTAACATACATCACCACACACTAACATACATCACCACACACTACCACACACTAACATACATCACCACACACTACCACACACTACCATACATCACCACACACTACCACACACTAATATACATCATCACACACTAACATACATCGCCATACACTAACATACATCACCACACACTAACATACATCACCATACACTACCACACACTAACATACATCACCACACACTACCACACACTAACATACATCACCACACACTACCACACACTAACATACATCACCACACACTACCACACACTAACATACATCACCACACACTACCACACACTAACATACATCACCACACACTACCACACACTAGCCTATGGGAGTGTGAGAGAACACCTGAGACAAAAAGGAACCAATGCGTTCCATGACCATACCACACACTGTTGTATATCACTTCCACTAGGCTGCAGTGCCACTGAACATTTCAAATGTAGGAGTCTACTGATGAGAGAGCCGCACATGAGAGCCGCACATGAGAGCCGCACATGAGAGCCGCACATGAGCCGCACAGAGCCTGAAGAGGTGACTCCTGCTGTGTGGAGACCCCAGACCCAAACCCAGAGCGAGCCCCCGTACGCTCCACGGCTTACCTTTACGTCAGGCTCCATCTGGCGCACTTTAAACGTGCTTTTTGACCCGCTCAGCATGTTGAACGGCACGTCAGGCCACCAGTACGAGAATACTGTGTGTGGATGTCTTCCGTTTGCCTCGAGTCCGAACGCGCGACAGGAGCCGCTAGCAGCGCAGCGGGCTATGGTAGAGCCGCCGCAGCCCGCTACACTTCAGCGCGCTCATTTCTCTGTCGGAAGCATGTCCTCACCAATGTCCACAGTGTCCACAGTGTCCAACAGCCTGCTGCTCTCTATGCTTTTGTCTCGCGGAGAGCTCAAGTAGCGGGGGCAGCGCACAGCAGCTTCTTAAAGGAGCCGCATGCGCATTACGTCCCAAAGACTGAATCTTTCCGCCCGCGCGCCGTAAGACGGTACAGCCGGACACCGTGCAGCCGGACACCGTGCAGCCGGACACCGTGCAGCCGGACACCGTGCAGCCGGACACCGTGCAGCCGGACACCGTGCAGCCGGACACCGTGCAGCCGGACACCGTGCAGCCGGACCCGGGTTTCTTCCTCAGGGGAATGCGCGCGGGTATTTTTTCGGTGCTCTGTGACGTAGACTCTGGGACCTGACGCTGTCTCCAATTCTCAAATGGAAATGTGCAAAAGTCACGGTTCAGCACATTCTTTACCTCTGTCGTCCTCTTTTGAGTTTAGCATCTATTGTCTCATCTTCAATCACGTCCCTTTGTGCAATTTTAGGCTATTTTGTCTTGGTTTATTTTGTCTCTGTTAAATATTGTTACAAATCTATCAAACAAAGCGTTATTGAGTGATGCAACAAAACAATGTATTTATCAAAGATTGATATTTGTGTATTTTTAATAGCCTATTGATAGGCCTATCACAATTATATTACAGCACAAGTTTAGAGGTGGTGCTGTGTAACATTTCTGGTAAGGTCTGCTTGTTTTCAGTTATTGCTTGTCTGGAAAATTCCAGTATGGCCATTAAGGTTTTTTTTTGTTTGTTTGTTTGTTTGTTTGTTTTTCATTGGAGAATGCATGTTAGAAGTTAGATGATAAAAGTTTTAAGTTATTCTGTGGAACATTCCCAGTAATCCAAAAACATGGAGACTCAGACAAGCAATTGGCGATTCTCCAACCAGAAAAGTTATAGAGTGAACTTGGACTTAAAGGGTTCATATTTCTATTTTCTGTTATGTTGTTTCCTTGTCAAAAAAACAAAAACAAAAAAACATTCTGATCCACCCTGTGATGTCAGATGGTAAAACAGGAAGTGCTCCACTCTGTTTTCAAACTCCATACACCTTCACTAAAATTGCATTTTGAGCTTTGGAGATGTAGACAGACTAATAATAAAAGATTACATAAACATAATGAACAAAACACACTCCAGTGTGTTTCGGAAGAGTTAACAACAATACAAAATGAATAAAAGCTTACAGAAGTCAGTTTTGCGTAATATAGGACCTCCTCCTACAGCTGGACTCACCTGTCCCTCAAACGTCCCCAACAGCTGTCAGGAGTCCTCAGACCAGCCACAGGTATATAGGGCTCTGTCTCCTCGCCTCCTCTAGTCCTGTCCTGCTGTGAGCTGTGGTGCTGAGGTCCTCTCTGGTCTCACTGTGAGCTGTGGTGCTGAGGTCCTCTCTGGTCCCGTCCCACTGTGAGTTGTGGGAGAGAGTGGTCTGGATTGGGCCCTTGGGTGCCGGTGAATATTTCAGCAGGGGTTCGGATGACTCTGCAGAATGGAACCTGAGCTGCTGGGCTGACAGACCCATAAAGCCTCTCTCATGGATCATACACATCAGACTAGTGAAGCTGTCATGTCACTTTTTGTGCCTCTATAATCCTCCAGGACACGTGTGTAACAGGGAGGACTTGGACTTATGGAACTGCCCGTGCATGGTGCGATGGTGCCTGCTGCTCAGTTGGTTGGGGCACTGAAATGGGGGGAATATGGGACAAAAAGTGATGAAGTGATCTTTTTAGTGTTCCCCAGATAACACTTCAGATTGTGGTTTTGTGTTTTGTGTTTTTGTGTTGGTGAACATAATGTTACTTTACATCCTCACAATTTCAGTGCTGCCTTTCAAAACTGACATGAGTCAGCATTTTTCTTTATTTGTAGAAAAGTAAGTTGCTACAATCACAACAGAACCTGTGTTGCCAGAGCCGTAACCTGCAGATAGAGGACACATGTTTGTCTCAGTCTCTGTATATGGACAAACCATGCCTCATTTAGTTTACTTTATTTATTCAATGAGACAGAAACAGGGCACAATATACATGAACCTTAACAAGAGAGATGCATTGTAGCAGGTTGTAGCACTAGAAAGAAAGAAAGAAGAAAGCTATGCCTTTATTAGTCCCACAGTGGGGAAATTCCAGTTCTGCATTTAACCCATCCTGTCATCAGGAGCAGTAAGCAGCACATTACTGCACCCAGGGACCATCTCCATGATCTTCTTGCTTCGGCTTGGTCAGGACCAAAGCTGGAGGTACCTATGGTGCATGTTTTGGGTTGATGGGGGAAACCGGAGTGCCCGGAGGAAACCCACCCAGACACGGGGAGAACATGCAAACTCCACACAAAAAGGCTCGGGTGACCCGGGGATCGAACCCAGACCATGCATGCAAACTCCACACAGAACACACACAGAAAGGTCTGGGCGACCCGGGGATCGAACCCGGAACCTTCTTGCTGTGAAGCATGAGTGCTACCCACTCAGCGACCGTGCCGCCACTAGTACTAATTTCCACCTGTAGTCCCTAAGGTAAACTCCAATAGTCCCTTACTCGTTTTTTTTTTTTAACTGCACATGCTGCACTTCTTAGTTGGGTAAAATCCCATGATGTGACTGAGCTCAAGAACACAAAGTTTCACTTTGTGAACTGCTCAATGTGAGAGCCAGGTAGCTACAAAAGCAACCAGCCACTCTGTTGCCATACTTCCATCCATCCATCCATTTTCTTATGCTTATCTGGAGAAGGGTCATGGGGGCAGCAGTCTAAGTAGGGACTCCCAGACTTCCTTCACCCAGGACACTTCCTTTAGCTCCTCCGGGGGGACCCCAAGGCATTCCCAGGCCAGCCGAGAGACATAGTCCCTCCAGCGTGTCCTGGGTCTTCCCTGGGGCCTCCTCCCGGTGGGACATGCCTGGAACACTTCCCGAGGGAGGCATCCAGGAGACATCCAGAACAGATGCCTGGGCCACCTCAGCAGGCTCCGGAGGAGCAGCAGCTCTACTCCAAGCTCCTCCCGCGTGGCTGAGCTCCTCACCCTATCTCTAAGGAAGCCCAGCCACTCTGCGGAGGAAACTCACTTCAGCCGCTTTTATCTGCAATCTTGTCCTTATGGTCATTACCCAGAGCTCATGACCATAGGTGAGGGTAGGAACGTAGATTGACCGGTAAATCGATAGCTTTGCCTTTCAGCTCAGCTCTCTCTTCACCACAACGGTTCGATACAGCAACTGCATCACTGCCGACGCTGCACCGATCAGCCTGTCAATCTCACGCTCCATCCTCTCCTCACTCATGAGCAAAACCCCACTTGAACTCCTCCACTTGAGGCAAGGACTCTGCATACACTCAGAGAGGGCAAGCCACCTTTTTCAGGTCACTCTGTTGCCATGGGAATTAATTAAAACATACAAAGAGCATGTCTTTACAATGATCATTCACACCCAGCAGCTTCAAATTATCATCCAAAATCCATCAATTCATTCACTCTAGAACATCACACACTCTCCAGACACACACACACACATTTGAGCATACCTGTGCACATCTAAGCACACCTGAGTGCATCTGAGCACACCTGAGCACATTCTGTCTCTCAGGAACTACAGGAAAGAGTATAGGGAGAGGGAGATGCGTACTGTCACAACTCCACCCCATGTTTACAAAAATAAATGCTAACTTTAGTATTCATGAACATGGACGTGCACAGGGGGGTTGCTCAGGTTGCCCGGGCAACTGCCCCTGTGCTCTCCTGGACTGACGCTGCCCTTCCGACTAAAATAAAAATAAAAATAAAAATAAAAATAAAAATAAAAATAAAAATAAAAATAAAAATAAAAATAAAAATAAAAATAAAAATAAAAATAAAAATTAAAATAAATTGTTCAAAAATCGCCACTCAAAATTTTTTTCCTAAAATAAAAGCAGCCTCATTCACTTCCATTCGGACACTGAGAGTGAAAGTAAAAGGGGAAGTGGGATGTCCGCAAGCCGGCTCCGTGAGCCCGCCTTTAGCTCCCCCAGCAGCAGCGGCCACGTCCGCTCCATTCGACTATGACCTCAGATCAGACGAGACTACGAGACTGAATTTAAGCATATTACTATGCGCAGGAAAAGAAACTAGCCAGGATTCCCTCAGAAGCGACGAGCAAAGAGGGAAGAGCCCAGTGCCGAATCCCCGTCCAAGGGGCGGGCGCGTCCAGAAGTCCGCTTGCTCGGTGTCAGTCGGGGGCCTGAGTCCTTCTGATAGAGGCTCAGCCCGTGGATGGTGTGAGGATGGGATGGCTGCCCGGTGAAGGTGGCACGCAGCCGGCGCAGCGCCTCCCGCACGGACTTAACCACTTCCCGGGGCCGTGGAATCAGTGCCCGCTGCTGGTACACGTAACCGGCACCTGACTCGAGCCTGCATGTGAAAAGATGGTCGCGGTTGTCTTAACGTTGTCGTAAAAGGTGAGATTGAGCTGTATAACAAATGATCACCATGAAGGTTTATGAATTCAATAAAAATGTTCATAAATACATGTTCAGTTTGCCACGTTTAGCCTAAATAATCAGACAGCTAGCTAGCTTACAGACAAGCAACCCATTATTTAAATAGGCTACTAATTTTATGGTAGGCAAACTAAGCGGGAAAGGGGAGCACATCACTGCAGGGTTGGCTAAGAAAAAGCCAACCAGCAGGTGAGACAGAGACATTGCATTGTGATGAAGATGAGATGATACTGTGTAGGCTAATTGATTAAGATGCGTGAAAAGTCCCTCAGTCGTCCAGGTAGAATCCATGATAAAAGGAGAAGTTCAATTTGTCAACTGGACAAAGTTTGTTTGGTTGAAAACGTTTCGCCGCTCATCCGAGAGGCTTCGTCAGCTCTGGTTATTGTACTGGTTAGACACTGCTTATATCTAGCTGCCAGGAGGTGCTTTAAGACAAAAACTCGTCCACCCAAAGGACAGAACACCGAGCCACAAACAAAGCAATGTGGTCTACTCCATTCAGTGTAGTGAAGACTGCAGTGAGCGCTACATTGGGGAAACCAAACAGCCACTTCACAAGAGGATGTACCAACACAGGCGGGCGTGCCAGAGTGGACCTCAGTCTGCCGTACATCTTCACCTAGAAGCCACGGGCCATTCGTTTGAGGACAGTGAGGTTCAGATCTTAGCCAGGGAAAAGAACTGGTTTGAGAGGGGGGTTAAAGAGGCTATTTTTGTCAAAAAAGAGAATCCGTCATTAAACAGAAATGGGGGAGTTAGACATAACTTGTCTCCCATCTATAATTCCATTCTTAAACCACGTCAAAACAGACAAACATTAGGGCAGACGAGCCAGGGCAGAGGGGTGGAGAGGGTCGTTAGACGTTGAATAGGGGGTCGAAACTAGTCGCCAGAGTAATTTGGAAAACAAAGAGACAGATTAGGGGGGTTCGTTCTCAGAGCCTTTTCAGTGTAGGACGCGCCTCCCGGCAGCTAGATATAAGCAGTGTCTAACCAGTACAATAACCAGAGCTGACGAAGCCTCTCGGATGAGCGGCGAAACGTTTTCAACCAAACAAACTTTGTCCAGTTGACAAATTGAACTTTTATCACTAATTGATTAATTAATCAGACTCATATTTTAGCCTACTACTGGCAATTTTTCATAATTACATTACATTTAAGACGAGGAGCAGCCACAAGCCTCCTCCAGACTCTTCATATAGCCTGTGATTGGTTATATGGGGGTTGGTTTGCCCTTTCTTCAGGTCAGAGCAACTGCCCCTCAAAATTCCTGTGCAAGTCCCTGTTCATGAATATACAAAAGAGTAGCCTTTGGTCCGGACATGACCTGACCATGGCGAGGCGAGTTAGAGCAGAGCAGAGGTGTCAATTCAAATCTAAATTAAAAAAAATAAAAATTGTAATACTTTAGGACAGCTGTTTAGTCATATGCAGAGCACCACGTACAAGTGTCAATCACAGAACAAAAGCCGGTCAGAGTAAAATGCAGCAGCAGCGCCCTCAGTTGGACAAAACTGTGAATTGCATGTGTTTGATCAAACGTGACATCGTCTGTGTTTGGTAAAACGCTCAACTAAACAGCGTGTAGACGATACTATTATTGAGACTGTACTAAACAGAGTATTCAGACTCCGTATAGCACAGAGTACTGACTGTACAAAACAGAGTACTGAGACTGTACTAAACAATGTATTCAGACTGCTCTAAACAGAGTATTCAGATTGTACTAAAGAGAGTATTGAGACTGTACTAAACAGAGTATTCAGAGTATTCAGACTGTACTAAACAGAGTATTGAGACTGTACAATGTTTTTAAGTGGTGTATGTCAAAGTGATATTTTAGAAGTGGTACACCAGTTGAAAAACAAGACATCCACAGACTGCCACGGTATTGATATGTCTCTAATCAAAGAAGTTATTCACTCTATAATTGAGCCTCTTACTTACATGTATAATAAATATTTTACTTCTGGTATTGTTCCAGATCAAATGAAAATAGCGAAGGTGATTCCTATTTACAAAAGTGGCAATAAACAACTGCTGTCAAATTACAGACCGGTGTCTTTACTACCGCAATTTTCTAAAATATTAGAAAAACTTTTTGAAAAAAGATTGGATGCATTTATTAATAAGCACAATTTATTAAATGACCACCAGTATGGATTTAGGAGCAATTGCTCAACTTCATTAGCTGTGATGGAATTTACTGAGCACATTGCAACGGCAGTTGACCAAAAATTAAATTCTGTGGGTGTTTTTGTTGATTTAAGTAAGGCATTTGATACCATTGATCACACTCTTTTGTTAAATAAATGTGAATATTATGGCCTTCGAGGTAAAAACAAATCAATGGTTACAAAGTTATTTAGACAATAGAGTACAATATGCATCAATAGATAATGTAAATTCAGAAATTGAAAAGATTAAATGCGGAGTTCCACAAGGCTCGGTCCTTGGACCTAAATTATTCATCCTCTATGTAAATGATATTTTTTCTGTAACAACACAAATTAAATTAATTATGTTTGCAGACAATACAAACATTTTTTGTACTGGTAAAGATATTGACGAGTTATTTAAATTGGTGGAAAAAGAATTTGCTTTGATAAAAGAGTGGTTTGATTACAACAAGCTATCCTTGTTGTATCCTATTAATAACAAATCCAGTAATTAATTAGATTAATTTTTTAATTGCCTGACAGCACTACTCTAAACAGAATATTCAGACTGTACTTAACAGAGTATTCAGACTGTACTAAACAAAGTATTGAGAGTGTACTACACAGAGTATTGAGACTGTACTAAACAGTATTCAGACTGTACTAAACAGAGCATTGAGACTCCTCTAAACAGAGTATTCAGACTGTACTAAACAGTCTGAATAGACTGGGTAGGTGGGGGGGTGGTGATGCCAATTGCGATGTCAGAGGGCCTCTATTCCCTAGGATCTTATGAGTACTCACACTGTTATAGAACATATCTGAAGAGAACCGAGAGAAGGGTGATATGAAGTGGGTGGGGGAAGGGGCAGGGACGGCAATCAGAGGGCCCCTGGGTTACGGGGAACGGCACTCAGAGGGCCCCTGGGCTACGGGGGACGGCAGTCAGAGGGCCCCTGGTCTATGGGGGTACGGCAGTCAGAGGAATATTCCTAAGGGAGCCCTAATGTTTACCAACTAGGGGTTCAAGGAAGTAGGGGGGGATGCTTTCAGAGGGCTCTGTGATTATGAAAGCCCCTGCTAAGGGTTGCGACTTCTGGCTATGTCGGGGCCAAAGGGAGAGCCCTAATGGGAGAGCATCCTCTGATTACATATGTTCTTACAAAGGGCCTCTGATTTACCAAGGGTTTTGAATGAAAGTCCTTTCAGCTAGCCCTAAGGCCCAGGATATGCTAGCTGTGTGACTTAATTTACGTGCGCAACCGCAAATACTTGCAACAGAACGATCAGAGCATTATGCACGATACTGGTAGTGTTGCCAAAAACAAATCACCAAAAGTCGCTATTGGCTCTCTGAAAAGTCGCTAGATTAGGTCATGACCTTACTATGATGTCATAACGTAACACACGATTCACTGATCTCAAGAAAATGTGTCTACATGGCTATGTTGACAATCCCAAAGGTACAGTTTCAAGATCGGGGCTAATGTGCAGTGCTGCTTAACCATGGAATAAGCTTCTGGTGGCTGTGCAGAGCTGAAGTTACATTGAAAAACAATGATTTTGACACTCTAGTGTTGTGTTTTTTTAAAGTCACCAGATTCACCTAAAAAGCCACTAAGCCGCTAGATGAGGTTTTAGTCGCCAGAGACGGCCAAAAGTCGCTAAATCTAGCGACAAATCACTAAATTGGCAACACTGGATACTGGCAGTATCATGTAGGGAGCAGATAGCCAACCGGACTCTCATTAATATTTTCCACCATTGTTTGACTCTACCACGAGCTCAACATGGAAGTTCAGAAGATCGACCCTCGTGGTTGTGTCAATAATGCAACATGCGCACATGTCTGCGTACCTTGTGTTCAAGTGTGCTACCACGCGTAACATCGACATAAAATACGCATGGCAACGCATTCAGGCATGAAATGTGCACACAGCAAGCATATCCTGGGCCCAATGCTGGCCCCAGTAGACAGCTAGTAGAAGCTGGACCTATTTTCTATGAGAAGTGATTTTGCTTCACCTTGAAGTGCATCGAAAGTGTCATTGCGACATGTCCAAAAGTTCAGTAATCTTTAAATCCATGCAAATTTATTGCACGTCGCGACCATATTGTGACGCGGGTGTCCAATAGCCGAGCTAGACTCAGGGGCGGGCTGTACAGTGGTCCAGTCACAATACACAGCAGATTCATGTGTGGTTATCTTATGTGTGGTTATCTATGGTTATCTTCGAGGAGAGTAGAAGACTGGTAGATATTCACCTTCAGAACACTGAGTTTCGCCCCGCTTCACTTTGTAGATTTCGCTTCCATATGTCCCCACTGTAAAGGGGTGTACTGTACACACCAATGCCAACAAAGTGAAGTCCAAGTGAAAATCCAATATCGATACAACACTCCCACATTACACTTGGCATTGCTTTTATCGAAACTCCTCACATGGCAGACATTTTGGGAGTTTAAGTGAAAATCCAATATTGTTAAATCCATTTATCGAAACTCCTAACAACATTCTTACATTAAAACCTTTCCTAGACTATTAGATTTAGCATCCAACACCCTATTAAAAAGCTCATTGACATTTACATTGTATTGTATTGTATTGTATTGTATTGTATTGTATTGTATTGTATTGTAATAATAGTGTACAGTGAACCCTCGCTGTATCGCGGTTCACTGTTCGCGGCCTCGCTGTTTCGCGGATTTTTTTTCCCAATTTTTTTTATAGTGTAACTTTTTTTTTACAGTGTAACATTCTGTCCTGCGCCCTGATTAGCTAAGAGACTAGACCAGGACTAAACCAGGTCTAAAGCAGGTCTAAACCAGGACTAAACCAGGTCTAAACCAGGTCTAGACCAGGGATGGTAGGGACAGAGTCTCTGATTTCCTTCACGAGAGCGCCTGGGTGACAGGAGGTGTGGCCTTTGTTTACTTGCACGAGCCATGGAAGAGCCAAGAATCAACATGGACGGGCCGGGGGAGCCGCAGCGGGGAGAGCCGCATTCGAGGGAGCCGCAGCGGGGGGAGGACACTCGCGCGCACAGAGGTGGCTCTTCCCCGTCACGCCGAGAGGACGAACCCGACCCCGTCCTAGAGAGCTGTGGAGTATTGGCGACGCATTGATAGCGGTCTGATTTTGGAGCCGGGGTGAAATGCAACCAACTCTTGTGAGCGCAGGTTGGTCTTACCTGGTCTTGTGGTGAGGACTGGTGCTCAGAGGCGTCTGTTAGCGGTTTGGCACTGTTAGCATTGGCTTGAGTCTTGCCCAAAATGATATCCAGGTCGCTTTCCACTCGACTTTCGCACATGGCATGGATATGTGGTACCAAAACAAACACACGTGTCCGCGCGCACGTGTCCGCGTGTCACGTGCCCCCCCCCCACTATTAATATATTTTAATGAAAATCTACAAAAGTTTGAGTGTTTAAACAAGAGAAAAATGTGAGAAAATGTTAATACCAGTCTCAGAAAGGTGTATAATGTGTCTGGTGAAGCCTTTTCAGCCTTAAAACATGTAGAATAATTGTAAAATATAAAATTGTCCTACTTCGCGGATTTCACTGATTGCGGGCTATTTCTGGAACCTAACCCCCGCGATAAACGAGGGTTCACTGTACCTTAAGACTTAAAGCCATTGTAAGAGCTACTGTATTTTCAGTGAACAAATTTGGAAGTCTAAGTGGAATTCCAATATCGATTTTCCATTGGACTGAATGAAGGGGCGGAGACTTGGGCTTTCCCTATATATAGCCCCCTGCTTCACTACTCCTCACAACCTGACCTTTCAGTTTGACAACTTGCTTTGTATTCAACCTGTGCAACCTGACTTGTTCAGCAGTTTAACATTCAACAGCCTTTTTAAAAGCTTATATCCATTTATATTATATTACATTATATTATATTATATTACACAGCATCTTCAAATGTTCAAAGCCTACTTAAAAGGCTAGTGCATTTCATTTTATATTATATTATATATTATATTATTAGAAACAACACTGCACCTTCAAAGGCTCAAAGCCTTTGTAAAAGGCTTAAGCATTTCCAACGCCCTTTTTTAAGGCTTGTTGCCTTGTATTGTATTGTGGGTACTCGTTTATACTGTATTATATTATTATATTATTACAATCAGTTGGGAAAGTCCCAGTGAGAATCCATTAGATATAACACTCTAACATTACAATTTCCATCAATAGTATGGATTGCAAACAAAAAAGTCGGGTTTCAAAATGAAAAGCAAAAAAAAAATAGGGAGGCAAAGCAGGCCGATTTTTTTTAAAATGTGCCTTTGATTTCTAACTTTTTTCACGAGCCTCAAGGTTCAAATATTGATCATGTCAGAGACCACCACTGGTTTGATGATACCGGAGCCCTCACAGACCCAATCAAGCGTAGACCGCTGTCAGGCTCAGGCCTCAGGCCCACACTCAGACCAGGCAAGATTCAAGATTCAAGATTGTTTATTTGTCATATGCAGAATCAACACAAGGTCAACAATGCAATGAAATGCTTAGGATCAGAAGAACCGTTGACTCGCTAAGATAGTCAAGAAGTACTAATAACATGCAATAATAGTACATGGTAAAAAAGTGTTGCAAAGTGCAGGGGAAGAAGTAAACAATATAATAAACAATATAATAAACAATATAGTAAAATATGTAATAAAATGTAATAAAATAAAAAAACAAGGTACAATGTACAAGGTGCAGGTAGGATTAAATCAAGATCAAATAAGGTGTAAGTATTTCACAGATTGCACATAATATGGTGTGGTGTAGGTGTTGCATGTGGATTTCGTATTGCACATAGTATGATATAAATATTGCACATAGGTTATTGCACTGATTATTGCACATGTAACAGTAATTTACAGTGAGGTAGTGACAAACATGATATATTCATATAGAGCAGCAGCAGTAAACATAATTATGCATAATGAAAGGTAGTTTAGTGCAGTATTATTGAGAGTTCAGTATTATTTAGAGTATTACCCAGAGTTCAGTAGTCTGACAGCTTGGGGGTAATAGCTGTCTTTGAGTGTTTTTGTGCGTGCTGGCAGGCTCCTGTATCGTCTACCAGAGGGTAGCAGACGGAAGAGTCCTTGTGCCGGATGAGTATGGTCCTTAGTGATGCTGTGTGCTTTACGCAGACCCCTGCTGTGGTAAATGTCCTGGATGGAGGGGAGACTGCTGCCAGTGATGTCCTCTGCCGCTCGCACTACCCTCTGTAGTGCTTTGCGGCTCTGAGCGGTGCAGTTCACATACCACACTGTGATGCAGCCCGTCAGCAGGCTCTCGATGGTGCACCTGTAGAAGTTTGTGAGGATGCTGGTGTTCATACCAAACTTCCTCAACTTCCTCAGGAAGTAGAGTCTTTGTCGGGCTTTCTTAACCACAGTGTCTGTATGTAGTGTCCAGGACAGATCCTCAGTGATGTGTACCCCAAGGAACTTAAAACTGCTGACCTGCTCCACCTCAGCGTTGTTGATGGAGATGGGGGGATGCTGGTCTACACGCTGTCTCCTGAAGTCCACGATCATTTCCTTAGTTTTGCTGACGTTCAGAGAGAGGTTATTTTCCTGACACCAGCTGGTCAGTGATTTCACCTCGTCTCTGTAGGCACTCTCATCGTTGTTGGTGATGAGGCCTAGGATGGTGGTGTCGTCAGCAAACTTGAGGATGGTGTTGGACCTGTGCCTGGCGGTACAGTCATAGGTGAACAGGGAGTACAGGAGAGGGCTGAGAACACAGCCCTGGGGTGCCCCAGTGCTGAGGACACATGTGGAGGAGACGTGGCTGCCGATCCTCACCGCCTGTGGCCTGTTGGTGAGGAAGTCCCATATCCAGCAGCAGATGGACGTCCCCAGGCCCAGGGCGGTGAGCTTAGAGACCAGTTTGGAGGGGATTATGGTGTTGAATGCCGAGCTGTAGTCGATGAAGAGCATTCTCACATATGTGTTTCCTCTCTCCAGGTGACTGAGAGAGGTGTGGACTGCTAGAGCAATAGCGTCGTCTGTAGACCTCTTTGCTCTATATGCAAACTGCAGGGGGTCCAGGGTGTCGGGGAGGGAGTCACAGATGTGTCTCTTAATGATTCGTTCAAAGCACTTCATGATGACAGATGTGAGTGCTATGGGCCGATAGTCATTAGGACAGGATGCTGTGGGGGTCTTTGGGATGGGGACTACAGTGGAGGTCTTGAAGATGGTGGGCACGATAGACTGGCTCAGAGACAGGTTGAAGATGTTGGTGAACACCCCGGCGAGTTGGTCAGCACAAGCCCTCAGCACCCGTCCGGGGATGCCGTCGGGTCCTGGTGCTTTGCGGGGATTCACTCTCTTGAACGCCCGTCTCATTGTAGCAGTGTCTATACAAAGTACAGCGTCTTCACTGTCCACATGGGGTCTGGTGACAGGCGTGGTGTTAACTGCATCAAACCGGGCGTAGAAGGTGTTGAGTTCGTCCGGAAATGATGCGCTGGACAGTTCCACGGGCCCGCTCCTCCCCTTATAGTCAGTGATGCAGCGTAGCCCATGCCACACCCGTCTCGGGTCATTGCTCTGCTGGGCAGACTCCACTCTCTCCCTGTAGTCCCTCTGGGAAGTCCTGATGGTCTTTCTGAGGTCGTACTTGGCTGCTTTGTAGGCTTCGGGGTCTCCTGAGTTGAAGGCGGCGGTGCAAGCTTTCAGTTTAGCACGCACCTCCGGTCCCGCCCAGGGTTTCTGATTAGGGTAAGCGCAGATGGAGATTTTGGGCACCGTGTCCTCAATGCACTTCCCTATGTAGCCTACGACAGAGTCTGTGTACGCATTAATGTCACCATCCGCTGCGTCTGCAAACATCTGCCAGTCTGTAGTTTCAAAGCAGTCCTGTAGCACCTCATCAGACATACTGCTCCATTTGTGGATTTGTCTGGGAACCGGTTTTTCCAGTTTAAGCCTTTGTTTGTACGCGGGCAACAGCAAGATGGCGCTATGGTCAGATTTATCAAAGGCTGGGCGGAGGAGGGGTTTGTAACTGTCTTTAAATGGGGTGTAACAATGGTCTAAAGTCTGCCCCCCCTGGTGGGGAGGGATATGTGCTGATAGTATTTTGGTAGGACTGTTTTCATATTGGCTCTGTTGAAATCCCCCACCACAATGAAAGCTGCATCAGGGTGAGAGTTTTCAAGTCCGTTTATAATCCCATACAGTTGTTATCCCATACAGTTGTTAGGCATCACCTGAGAAAGTCTTTCCAAGTGAGGAGGATTGCCCGGAGCCCAGTTTCACACCAGAAGCTGGGGACACAAACTCCGGTCATGAACCTCTTATTGACCCTGGTTTATGGCCAAATACCACAACCATTCAAGACTTGTGCACTCTTAGGACAGGAGACTCACTGTCAGACCAGGCATCGCCTGAGAAAGTCATATCAAATCAGGAGGGGTACACTGAGACCAGTATCACATTAGGAGCTAGGGGCTCAAACTCCTGGTGTGAAATGGTTAATGACCCTGCTTTATGGCCAAGTGCCATTACTGAACAGGCCAAGTCGATTCTGGTTAGTAGAGGAGCAGCTGCTTTTCAAAATCGAACTGAAAAGTACCCTGCCTCAAGTAGGAATAGAACCATGGGGGGCATCACTAGGAGTTTCACAAATTCCTTAATCAAATGCTCTCTACCTAATGGCCAGTCTGTGACTAGGCAGTGGCTACTTTACTCCCCTTCATCTGGTTGCATCTTTTCTTTTGCTTGCAAACTGTTTTCAAGCAAGCACAATGCGTTTGTCCACGGGTTTTCTGATTGGAAACATTCTGAGCGTATCGGTGAGCATGAGAGGAGTGAGGAGCATAGGGCTTGCATGTTAGCATTACACAGTCGCTCCAAAAACATAGGAAGAGTTGATTCTGATCTTGTCAAACAAATTGATGCAGAAAGGCAATACTGGCGGGAAGTTTTGAAAAGAGTTGTTGGGGGAGAGGAGCCTTGCTTTCAGGGGAGATGATGAGCAGTTGGGATCACCTCAGAATGGTAATTTCTTGGGCATTGCCAAACTGTTGGCCAAATTTGACCCTTTTCTAGTTGACCATCTCCAAAGGTTTGGAGGCAAGGGCAAAGGATCTGTGTCCTACCTCTCATCCACAATCTGTGAGGAATTTATCCACTTAATGGGAGAAAGAACAAAGCAAAAGCAATTATCGGCGAGATTAAAGAGGCCAAATACTTCTCTGTTATCGTTGACTCCACTCCAGACCTTGCTCATGTGGACCAACTCACTTTTATTTTCAGGTTTGTAAATAATGGTGGAGAAGTAGTTGAGCGTTTTCTGGCTTTTGAGCCTACTGAAAATCATAATGGGAACGGTTTGGCTGAGTGTGTTGTTGGAATGGTGGAGAACCTGGGCCTAGACTTAACTGTCGAGGCCAGTCTTATGACAATGCAAGTAATATGTCAGGAAAGTACAATGGAGTCTAAGCTCATCTGAAACGAATAAACCCATTGATTTGTTATATCCCCTGTGCAGCACATTCATTGAATTTAGTCGGTGTCAATGCTGTTGACAGTAGCCCAGAAGCTGGCTGTTTCTTTGACTTTTTGCAATCAATGTACACATTTTGTGCCTCGTCAACACACAGGTGGGGAAAGGTGTTCCGTGATACAGATGTGAAACTCGCACTGAAATCTTTGTCAGCTACTCACTGGAGTTCAAGAGCTGAATCAACAAAGGCTCTTTGGAAATATTATGCACAATTGAGAGAGACATTGAACAATATTTCCAAAGATTCACAGGAGAAACGTGAAACTAGAAGTGAGGCCTCTGCACTCTGTGGCAAGCTCGACACCCTAGAGATAGCTTTCATGGCACACTTTTGGGATACAATACTGCAGCGGTTCCAAGCCACGAGCCTGCAGTTGCAGAAACATGACATTGACATACACACGGGTACACAGCTTCTCCTTTCACTTCGTGACTTTGTGGCAGCACAGAGAAACAATTTTGCTTTTTTTGAAGGGTCAGCTTTAAATGTTACCGATTCAGTCTCCCAAGACTACAGACATGACCAGCGCACAAAGAAGCGCAAATGTATGGCTGATGAAAGTGCAGAGCCAGGTGTTGAATTTAGTGGAAAAGAAAAGTTTCAGATTGAAACGTTCAATGTTCTAATTGACAAACTTGTGTCCTGTCTTAACCATCGGTTAACTCCATACACACACTTGACCAATCTTTTTCATGTTCTTTTCATGCATGATAATATGTCCAAGAGTGAGCACACTTTAAGGGCCAAATCTCTTGCTGCAGCATATCCCACAGATCTGACCATGAGCTTGGCAGATGAACTTGTTCAGTACAAATCATTCATTTCAGAAGGACAAAAATGCCCAAATACAATGCTAAAGACCATGGTATATTTGGATTTACAGTCCACTTTCCCAAATGTTTACATAGCACTCAGACTGTTTTTGACCCTGCCAATAACAAACTGTGAAGGGGAACGGTCATTCTCCAGACTGGCTCGAATTAAAAATGAGCTCAAGATGAAAATGTGCCAAAATCAGTTGAATTCACTCTCCCTTCTTGCAATAGAATCAGAGTTTGTTCGACAGCTCAACTTTGATGAGTTAGTGGATGACTGTGCCAGAAGGAAGAGCAGAAAGAAACTTTTGTAGAATCTGTAGGTATGATAGGTTGGCGCGTTCTCTATGTGATGAGGACCATAATCCGGCCCTGGTCATCATCACAGAGAACTATGGGGAAGTTTCCTGGGAGGGCCCAAACCAAGATTGGATGTCAATAAAATAGCCTCCAGAAGATCAGCTACCTGTGAAGCATTCAAAATGAATTTACCATCAGATTTAAGCTTTCTGTGTCTATGCACAGCAAAAGCATACTGTGAGTCTGTAAAAACACCTTTTAACAATAACATTAGGCAATTCCAACAAATGGTGTTATACAGATGTGAAGTTTTCTGCTCCAACAAAATCAGAGAGACAGCATGCGGGACTAGCAAGGTCAAGTCCGAATACCCCATGAGGTCACATGAAGCAAAAACAGCTTTCTCAGCTGCTGCTACTGCACGCAAACAACGCGGTAGACTAGCAGCGATAGCATCCAGTTTAGCAGAAACATCAGCAACGGGTCTTAACATTCGATTGCAACAAGACAGACACCGTGCATCCGTCCCTCTCGTCAACAGTCTGATTGAAAAGTCGAGTCGGGTCAGGTAGGCCTAGAGTTAAGACTGTAGGGCCTGCTTCAAATTAACAAATGCTTGATCAGCCTCCTCAGTCCAAGTGAATTTGTCACTGGGCTTGAGATTTTTTCCGTGAATCAGTGCACTGAGAGGAGCCTCCACAACAGAATAATTTGGAATGAATTTTCTACAATAGGAGCACATGCCTATAAAGGACATGAGGCTTTGGAATGTTTTGAATTGCTGCAGCTCGCTTTGTAGAAATACTTTTACCTTTGGCAGAAATCACATGACTAATGAAAACTACTTCCTCTTTAACAAATTGCAATTTAGATTAGACAGGCTAGCCCAGGGGTCGGCAACCTTTTCCACTCAAAGAGCCATTTGGACCCGTTTCACACAGTAAAGAAAACAGAGGGAGCCACAAAACCCTTTTGAAATAACACTGCATATAACAGCTTTTTTTTGCCTTTGTGCCATAGAATTACATTTTGAAAATAAACGAACTAAAATAAAACAGATTTTAATTAAATACAGTGGTCCCTCGCTATATCGTGGTTCACTTTTCGTGGCCTCGCTGTTTCGTGGATTTTTTTATTCCAATTTTTTTTGTATAGTGTATTAACGTGCATTTCTGTGTCCTGATTGGCTAAGGGACTGTAGACCTTTGCCAATTCGTCAGTTATTCTCCTCCGTGTCTGCTGTGAGTGTGTGACTCTGAAGTGCTGTATGTTTGTTTCTTCCCGACAAAACCCGCCACAGTGAAGCGGTCATAAGAACTGTGAAATACACACGAAATACACTTTGGTTTCGTTCTCTAATACTGTGCTTTTTTGTTGAAAATCTACGAAAGTTTGAGTGTTTAAACAAGAGAGAAATGTGAGAAAATGTTAATTCCAGTCTGAGAAAAGTGTAGAATGTGTGTGGTGAGGCAGCCTTAAAACATGGAGAATAATTGTAAAATATAAAGCTGACGATTTCACAGATTTCGCTTGTCGTGGGTTATTTTTAAATGAGGGACCGCTGTACTGAGCCGTATCAGAGAGATCAAAGAGCCGCATGTGGCTCCGGAGCCGCGGGTTGCCCACCCCTGGGCTAGCATTATGTCCTTCTGCATGCAGATGTCATAACAGGGCCACTGAATCGCGTTTACATTACTCGGTCGGAGCGCACAGGAGAATGTCGTCCATGTATTGTAAAATACACATGCCTTGTGACACTTCAAGACGAGCTAGGGAATCACGCAGAGCGGCATTGTACCAGGTGGGGGCGTGCACGAATCCCTGACACAGCCTAGTGAATTTGTACATGTTCCCCTTGTACTGAAATGAGAACCAAAATTGTGAATCTTAATAAACTGGAGCCGAGAAAAAAGCATTAGCCAGATCAGCAACTATAAATTATTTAGCCTCCGGTGGAATTTGGGACAAAATAGTGTACAGATTACATTGTTTTTTGTTTTGTTTTTTTACTGAAAAAATAAAATAAGTAATAATAATAAAACAGTAACTAGGACAGTATGGAAAAAATATTGCACGTTTGAAGTATATAGTAGAGTTATACAGTCTGACGGCGGTGGGGATGAAGGATCTGCGGTAGCGCTCCTTCTTGCACTCAGGAGGTGGAGGCGACTTTGGCCCTTCTTGTACAGGGTTTTGGTGTTGTGGGACCAGTCCAGTTTATTGTTGAGGTGAACACCCAGGTACGTGAAACTGTCCACAGTCTCTATGTCCTGCCCCTGGATGTTCACCGGTGAGTGAGGCAGTGGTCTCCTCCTGAAGTTGATCACCAGCTCCTCTGTCTTACTGGTGTTAAGGCACAGGTGGTTGCGCCCACACCAGTCCACAAAGTCTCTGATGACCGAGCGGTACTCCAGCTCGTTCCCCTCAGACACACAGCCCACAATGGCCAAGTCGTCAGAGAACTTCTGGAGGTGGCAGCTGTCCGTGTTGTATGTGAAGTCCGAGGTGTAGATGGTGAAGAGGAAGGGTGAAAGGACAGTACCCTGGGGGGCCCCCGTGCTGCAGACTACCACCTCTGACTCACAGCTGCGCGACTGCACGTATTGTGGAAGGTCAGTGAGGTAGTCGATGGTCCAAGCAGCGAGATGTCCATCAACTCCCGTGTCCTCCAGCTTCCCCCGCAGCAGCGCCGGCCTGACACCATCGCTCGCTCACAAATACCGCCAGTCCTCCTCCCCGTGCCTTCCCGCTCCCCATCACAGTCGCTTCATTGTAAGTCCGTCCGGATAAATGACATTGTCCGATATGTTCTCATTCAGCCACGTCTCGGTGAAACATAAGGCTGCAGTCTCGGTATTCCCTCTGCTGCCGGGTCAGCGCGGTGAGCTCTTCAGTCTTATTGGAGATGGCGTGGACATTTCCCATAATTACTGCAGGTAGATACGGTACATACGGTCTCCGTTTCTTGCGTCTACCCCTGCAGCATCTCCTCTTCCTCTGTATCTCCACTGGAACGACAGCGGCATCGGGTAGAGAAGGGCCTCGCAGGCTGAGGAGCTCCTCGCGCGCGTATGTGATGCGAGCCGTAGCTGAATGCGGTCTCCGACACATCTCATGGCGCGGATTCACAAAGTGCAAAAAAACACTACAGCTAACAATAAAGCTGTATTAAAAGTAGGCTTCCCAGGTGCCCAACTGCACCGTGTTTCACCTACTCTAAAGAAAAAAAAGAAGAAAAAAAAAGTCTATATACACGGAAAAAGAGGAAAAATGGTAAGGTAGGGTCGGAGCTTCTGCAACTGGCAGCTGGCCTCTTCAGCGCCATCTTGGAAAAAAAAGACAAGTTTGCGTTTATTGTCTTGGGTATATGTGATGTTTTAGCCGTTGTGTTTATGTCTTGTACTTTTGCTCTGGGTATATGTAATGGTTGTAAAACAACAAGACAATTTAAAACTTATACACATTTATGATTCTAGAATTCATAATAGGATTTATGTTAAAAGGGTAATTAATTTTATTTAATTGGTTCATGATTATTATTTATGTTCCATGATTGTACCACAGTATATTATACTATTTTCTGGCATTGTGGAGAGATTTTGGTTGGATGACCGGATGGTCGGGTGACCGGGGGGGGGGGTGGGGGGGGGGGGCTCCGGTTCAGTCTCAGGTCATTAAAACCACTGACTTGGGACATGAGCTGTTTGTTCATTCAAGTTTATTCCCCCTTTTTCAGGGGGTCGTGGTGGTAACATATATGTGATGTTTTAGTCATTATGTTTATTGTCTTGTTTATCAGATGTTTTATGTTCACTGTGGGCCTAGGGAGTGCTGCAATTTCAAATCCTGTGTCTGCAACCTGTACATATGGTTTTTGACAATAAAGCTGACTTTGCACGATCTGTGTATGTAACATGGAATAAAAAAAAATAAAAAACAGCTCAGAGCCTCCGTATTCTGCTAAATTTACTTTTTGGGGCTTTTCCCATGTTCTAACATTGTTCCCTAATCCAAAACATGCCAGAAGAGATTTTAGATGTCATCTTCTATACATGGTTGAGTAAACTAGCAATCTCTCCTATTCGAACCCTCCTTACGCACTCAGTCCTGGTTTAGTCCTGGTTCTGGTTCAGGCTTGGTTCAGTCCTTCTTGTACAGGATTGCACTTTCTCGCTTCATTTTCACATCACACACTTAAATCACATATCACATTTAAAGATGCACTGTGGAACTTTTAGAGGGATGTCATTGATTTGCTTGAAATGTTCCAAAGTATGGCATTAAACTCTCTTGTATTCTCCTTTTGCTATGGCATTAAACATTTATCTAGTTGTAAGAAATGTAATTTTATTGCTATACTCGTGGAAAATATGCATTTTTACTATGAGTTAGTTACAGGTCATATCTGTGGACGTCCTCCACAGATATGACCTGTAACTTGACCTAGTGGTCTCAGCTGCTTGACTCCACGGAGATTAATACATTTAATGGCAAACCGTGCACCCTCTACAAGAAAAGTTGCATAGTGAACCTTTAAAATGCATTCAACTACAGTATATACATAAATATACTGAAGCTGTAGCTGCAGGCCTGTTATTATGTAACACGGAAACAAAGGGGTTCGGCCTGTAGGGGGCGCCACGGCTGTGTCCAGGAGCCGCGGAGCAGCGGGAGTCCCGGAGGACGAGGTAACCGGACACCGAGGCATCTGCAGCTCCAAACCGGACAAGGAGCAGCGAAGAGCGGCTACGGAGAGGGAGACGACCAGGGACAGAGCCGAACACAGCCCCCAGAGAGACAGCACCAGAGTCGGGGAGAAGTGCACTAAAGCCGGTCACAAGTAGCGGAACAACCCGAGACCTGCGGAACAAAGCCGAGAGGAGTGTTCTCTCAGCGGGGAGGGGAGCGGAGTTTACCCGTGAAGAGTGTGTGCGCAGCGGGGAACGGCGGGGAGCAGCGGAGAGGAGCACCGTGAGGCCGCGGAGGAGTGAGTACGGGGCGGAGGAGCTGAGACCTCCCGCGACTTTGCGCTGGACCTCTGCACCTGGTCCCTCGCTACAAGAACTCCAGTCCCGGCGTCATGAAGAAGAACAGCAGTAGACGGGTGAGTTCCCCTCTCCCCAGCCCCCCTCCGTGACGTAACGACCCTCCGCGGCTCAGAGCGGAGGAGCAGATGGAAAGTGTCCAAAGCAGACGCGTGTGAAACGCTCGATAGACGCGGCGCGGAGGATCAAATTCGAGAGGAACGGACAGTCAAAGTTAAATGTTCTTTATACGTGCGCGCGCATGACTGACAGGCGCGCGCACGCTCATGAATTATGCGCGTGCTTTGTGACGCACGCGGAGACGAGGATCATGTGACCTCGGGCTGGTCACGTGACATGCCCATTGTCTGTTGTGAAGCATTAGTCTGGGCTCTAAGGGTCTGAGAGGTGAAGAGGAGGAGGAGAGCCTGAGGAAGTGGAGAAGAGGAGGAGAGCCTTAGGAGGTTGTGTGGAGGAGGGGAAGGTGAGGAGGATCAGAGGAGGTGGTGGTTCTGCTGCTGTGGTGAAGGAGGAGGGGACTGTCAGACCAGAGAGATCTAAACTGCTCCAAAGTCCAAACATTTGACACATGGGAGGGTATCGGACACATGGGAGGGTATCGGACACATGGGAAGGTATCGGACACATGGGAGGGTATCTGACACAGGTTAGGGGCTGTGTATTGGATGGTGTTGAAAGTTAAACTTTGTTTAGAAGAACTAAACACATTGGGATTTCATGTTTTTAAAGAGAGGATCTTCTCCAAAATCTTTTTTTTAGTGTTCTCCCCAAAAGGTTTCAGATGTCCTCATGCATGTTTAAATACTCTCCCAGGCCCTATTCAAACACTCCTTATTGCACGATTCTGTCTATATTAGGGCTGTCAGTTTAACGCATTGATTAGATTAATTAATTACACCGCAAATTAAGGTGTTATAAAAATTAACGCAATTAATTATGAGCTGCAATTCAAGGTGTGCATTTTAAATTTGGCGTGCAGGGCCTTTGAACGGCAAGTTTATTTATAAAAATGTGACGGAGCAGGTCCGTCCCTTAGCCCGTTGTCCTCAGGGAGAGTACGTGAAGACGCGCGCGCCCATTTCCTTATCTTCTGCGCTCCACACACCGAACCCTTTTCAATTCCCCATAACCCCTCTGTTCTGCCGTGACTAAGGCTGCACTTAGAAGCGCCAGTTTTGCCCATCTAAATCGCTAAACATGATCGTTCACTCACCCGCGCGCGGCCGCCTCCTTCTCCTCCCGCGGTGCGATCTTGTGTGATCTGGCAAACCGGGGGTCATGTGAGCCATGAGTAATTTGCACGGGCAATTATTTGTATTCTCTGTAGGCTATATTTGAAGCTTTGTATATTATTTATTGACGTTGCATGAAAACTACTGTACGTGCTCACCAGAAATATTCACCATTTAATAGTGGAATGGTGTAAATGAGCTTTTGAATGAATGTTATGTAATGCGGGAGGGGGAATGGGGGTATATAGGTAACTCTGCAGGTCTGCCAGCAGTCATGTCTTGTGTGCACGGAGAGCACAATAGAGCACAATAAACCACCTAAAAAATGTATTAAAATGCGATTAATTAGATTAATTAATTACAAATCCTGTAATTAATTAGATTATTTTTTTTGATCGCCTGACAGCACTAGTCTATATATATATATATATAAAAAAGTGCTCCTCACCTTCCACGGTGGTTGGTCTCACTCTCATCCAGCTCGGGTCCTCTACCAGAGGCCTGGGAGCTTGAGAGTTCTGCGCAGTATCTTTGCTGTTCCTGTACTGCACTTTTCTGGACTGAGATGTCTGATGTTTTTCCTGGGATCTGTTGTAGCCTCTCCTCCAGTTTGGGGGTTACAGCCCCGAGTGCTCCGATCACCACGGGCACCACTGATGCCTTCACCTTCCAGGCCTTCTCCAGCTCTTCCTTGAGCCCCTGGTATTTCTCTAGTTTCTCGTGTTCCTTTTTCCTGATGCTACCATTGCTTGGTATTGCAATGTCCACCACCATGGCTTTGTTCTGTTGCTTATCCACCACCACTATGTCTGGTTGGTTCGCCATCTGTATCTGTATCTGGAAGTCCCACAGGATCTTGGCTCGGTCATTCTCCGCAAACTTCGGAGGTGTTTCCCACCTTGACCTTGGGGTCTCCAGCCCGTACTCTGCACAGATGTTTCTGTAGACTATGCCCGCCACTTGGTTGTGTCGCTCCATGTATGCTTTCCCTGCCAGCATCTTACACCCTGCAGTTATGCGCTGGACTGTCTCAGGAGCCTCTTTGCACAGCCTACACCTTGGGTCTTGTCTGGTGTGGTAGATCTGGGCCTCTATTGCTCGGGTGCTCCTGCTCCTGTGCAGCCAGGATGAGGGCCTTTGTGCTGTCCTTCAGACCAGCCCTCTTCAACCATTGGTAGGATTTCTTGATATCAGCCACTTCAGTTATGTTTCGGTGGTATGCCCCATGTAGGAGTTTGTCCTGCCATGATGGTCCCTCCAGCACCTCTTCCTCTGCACTCCACTGTCTGAGGCATTCCTTGAGCACATCATCTGTTGGGGCCTTGTCCTTGATGTACTTATGGATTTTGGATGTTTCATCCTGGACAGTGGTTCCCACACTCACTAGTCCTCGGCCTCCTTCCTTCCGGCTCGTGTACAGTCTCAGGGTGCTGGATTTGGGATGGATCCCTCCATGCATGGTCGAGCTTTCGTGTCTTAACGTCTGTGGTCTGTATCTCCTCCTTTAGCCAGCTTATGATTCCTGCTGGGTATCTGATCACTGGCAGGGCATAGCTGTTTATTGCCTGGGCCTTGTTCTTGCCATTGAGCTGACTTCTTAGGACTTGCCTTACTCGTTGCAGGTATTTGGCCGTAGCCGCCTTCCTTGTTGTCTCTTCAAGGTTGCCATTTGCTTGTGGGATACCAAGGTACTTGTAACTGTCCTCAATGTCTGTTATTGTTCCCTCTGGGAGTGAGTGATCCATGTGCCCACTTATCTTAGCCGCCATGATGCCTGACATGAGCTTCCATGTTGTGGAGAGACAGGTTATTGGCCGATAGTTGGATGGGACTGTACCCTTCGAGGGATCCTTCAGGATCAGGATCATACGCCCTTGGGTTAGCCATTCAAGGTGAGTCCCATCCCTTAGCAGCTGGTTCATTTGTGCTGCCAGGCGCTCATGGAGAGCAGTGAGCTTCTTTAGCCAGTATGCGTGGATCATGTCAGGGCCTGGTGCTGTGTCTGCCACTGTGATGGTGACTGGATCTTGTTCAGGGAGGTTGCTGTGTTCTTTCCTCAGAGCCACCAGCCACTGTGAATCGGTGTTATGTGATGCCTCCCTCTCCCATATGCCTTTCCAGTACCTTTCAGTCTCCAGCCTTGGTGGGTCTGCTCTGGTGTTATCCCTCTGCCATTGAGCATACACTTTCGCAGGTTGTGTTGCGAACAACCGGTTTATTCGTCTGGCCTCGTTATCTCGAGTGTACCTCTTTAGGCGGCTGGCTAAGGCTTGTAGCCTTTGCTTGGCAGTTTTGAGTGCTTCAGGTATGGGCATCTGGCTGTACCTCTTGGGTACTTGCTTTTTCATTGCACCTTTCTGGGCCTCTGACAATTGGCTCACTTCTCTCCACACCTCCTTGATTTTAGCCTCTAACCATCTTTTCCATGGTGGGTATTGTCTCTCATGGCTCCCATGGTTGCTCTTGTAGCCCAGCACCTCTAGGATCACTGCTGTTGAAGTGTATATCAGCTCATTGGTTTCAGTGATGGTTGTGGTAGGGATCGCTCTCAGTGCTGCATTCACATGTTCTAGGAGACTTTCAGATGGTACTTCACTTCGCCTTTGTAACTGGCATCGGGGTTGCCTTGTGTTCATTCGGGCCATGATCTTATCTTTCAGGTCAGACGCTGACTCGCTCAGCGTGATACTTATTGGGGCTTCGTACCCAATCTCTGGTTGGGGAGTTGGTGTTAACCCAAAACATGCTCCAGGTAAAATCATGGAGATGGGTCCCCGGGCGCCTGAAAGACGAGCTGCCCACTGCCCCTGAAGGATGGGTCAAATGCAGAGAAATAATTTCCCTACGGGGATGAATAAAGCGTGTCTTCTTCTTCACTCCCCTCTGACCTGGCGTCCTGGCTCCCCCTTGCCATAGCATTTGAGTTGTACCTCGTCAATCTCTAGTTGTGATAGCAGTTGCCGTTTGTGGATGTTGGAACACTGAGCTACTAGTTGTTTGGCCGTTAGCTTGGACCGTTAGCTTGAACCCCTGAAGGCAGGCTATCACTCCATTTTGCAACGCCATGCCATACCCTGTGGACAGTGCTTGATTGGAGCCAATTTCATCCTACAATAGGACAATGACCCAAAGCGCACCTCCAAATTGTGCAAGAACTATTTAGAAAAGAAGCAGGCTGCTGGTATTCCATCTGTAATGGAGTGGCCAGCGCAGTCACCAGATTTAAACCTCACTGAGCTGTTGTGGGAGCAGCTTGGACAGTTTAGAGTCCTATTGATATTGTACAGCTCCAAACAGTCAGTGATCCATGTGTGTGGCATTGAGTCATAGGCTTTTTTGTAATCAATCCAGGCAGTGCACAGGTTGGTCTAACGGGTTCTGCAGTTACAGTCGACTGTTCGGTCAGCCCCTGGTGTTTATGCCGATGCCCTTCTGTGTTGTGCTCATGTATTGATCCATGTCCCCGCTTATCTTAGTCACAATGATGCCTGACATGAGCCTCCATGTTGTGGAGAGACAGGTTATTGGCTGATAGTTGGATGAGACTGTACCCTTTGAGGGATCCTTCAAGATCGTACGCCTTTGGGTTAGCCATTCAGGGTGAGTCCCATCCCTTAGCAGCTGGTTCATTTGTTTTCACATTGAGATCTGATGTGTGTGTGTGTATATATATATATATATATATATATATATATATATATATATGTATGTGTATGTGTATATATATATATATATATATATATATATATATATATATATATATATATATATAATTAGTGCTGTCAGGTGATTTAAAAAATGAAAAAAAAAATGAATCAAATTATTTACAGGATTTGTAATTAATTAATCTAATGAATCGCATTTTAATACATTTTTAGGTGGTTTGTTGTGCTCTACCACAGTGCAAAAAAGGTGTCAAATGTGCGATTTATAGTGGTACAGTGAAAAGACTGCAGACTTCCCCTTTAAGTCTTTAAAGGAAAATTAACATTTTTTTTACAATCTGAGCCTTCTTTCGGCAATAAAACAAGTAGTTTTACTCACCCATAGCAGTTTGGTGTCAATTGGAGCAGTATCGCAGAACTTATGTTGAGCCGTTCTGTTCTACCAATGATCCCGTATCCGTTAGCGTGAGTGCTCGGGGCACTGATTTGCGGTGTCCAAATAACACAAACTTTAGCACTTTTCAAATCACAGAAGATCGCTGTGTCAGGGTAGACTTTTAGTAGATTCCAAAACGGCCTGAAACCCGATATCGCAACAGAAAAGTAAAGTTCAGAGCGGTGTTAGCTTCTTTCGGACTAGCGGTGTTTACAAAACAGCTGAGTTCACGCATGCGCACTGTCCTCTCTGATGACGTCATCAAATGAAACTATAGCTGGATATCGGGTTTCAGGCCGTTTTGGAATCCACTAAAAGTCTACCCTGGCACAGCGATCTTCTGTGATTTGAAAAGTGCTAAAGTTTGTGTTATTTGGACACCGCAAAGTAATGCCCCGAGCACTCACGCTAACGGATACGGGATCATTGGTAGAACAGAACGGCTCAACATAAGTTCTGCGATACTGCTCCAATTGACACCAAACTGCTATGGGTGAGTAAAACTACTTGTTTTATTGCTGAAAGAAGGCTCAGATTGTAAAAAAAAACGTTAATTTTCCTTTAAGTTTTTCAGTCTTTGGCTCGCTCTCTTTCTCTCCGTGCACACAAGACAAGACTGCTGGCAGAGCTGCAGTTACACCTATAGCCTTAGTCTTAGTCACGGCAGAACAGAGGGGTTATGGGGAATTGAAAAGGGTTCGGCGCGCGGAGCGCAACAGATAAGGAAACGGGCGCGCGCGTCTTCGCGTACTCTCCCCCAGGGACAACGGGCTTAGGAATCTAGGGCTTAGAATCTGCTCCATCGCATTTTTATAAACTTGCCGTTCAAAGGTCCCGCACGACAAATTTAAAATGTGCACGCATTGATCTGCCGCTCATAATTAATTGCGTTAATTTTTATAACGCGTTAAACTGAGAGCCCTAATATATATATATGATACACATCATTGTATTGGTAGAATGGTAGAGTGTATTGGTAAGAACTCTGTAACAATATATTGACTACAGCCCTAGGGAGGGCATCTGACATTTTTCTTGTCCGCAGGGAGGCTTCGAGCCAGATAAAACCGGGTGGATCCGGAAGTTCTGTGGAAAAGGCCTCTTCAGAGAAATCTGGAAAAACCGATTTGTGATTCTAAGACAAGATCAACTGTTCATTTGCCGTAAAGAGGTGAGACCTGGTTTAGTCCTGGTTCAGACCTGGTTTAGTCCATATTTATTCCTGGTTTAGTCATTGTTCAGACCTGGTTTAGTCCTTGTTTACTCTTGGCTTAGTCCTGGTTCAGACTTGGTTTAGTCCTGGTTTGCTGGAGGTTTTCTGAGGACTGTATTTGTGAAATTGGAGCCAAGTGAAACATGAGCTCAAACCAAGAACAAGAAAAAGTGTCACACACTTTCAATAAACCAGGACTAAACCAGAACTAAACCAGGGCTAAACTAGGACTAAACCAGGTCTGGACCAGGATTAAACATGCACTTAACCGGGGCTAAACCAGGACTAAACCAGGATTCATTTTTGATGGGGCAATTTCAGATTGAGTGGAGATTGCGCCTCCTGCTGTAATCCAAGGTAATCTGAGGTAATCTCTGACACCAAGGTCATGTGATTAGAACCACAGACCTCAGTGCTGCTCAAAGGCACGAGGGCAAACACAGAAGACCCTGTGATCTGGTGAGGATCCTTCTCAGGTCTGTGTGAGGTCTGAGGGAAAAACAGGGGACAAAACAGCAACTAAGCATGCAAATCCTGCACTGCATTTGAATATGATCCACACCTCAGTAAAACCTGTTTTAGTCCTTGTTTAGACCAGGTTCAATTCTGCTTTAACCCTGGTTCAATCCTGGATTAGTTCTGGTTCAATCCTGGTCTAGTTTTGGTTTAGTCCTGGTTCAGTCTTGGTTTAGACCTGGTTCAGTCCTTTTTTAGACCTGGTTCAGTCCTGGTTCATTCCTGGTTTATTCCTGGTTCAATCCTGACCTAATCTTGGTCTAGTCCTGGTTCAGTTCTGATTCGGTCCTGTTTAGACTTGGTCTAACCCTGGTCTCTCTCAGGTGAAGGAGCCTGGTCGGTCTGATGAGGTCTTGGATCTTTTGGACTTCGATCGTTGTGAGGAGGTCCGAAAAAATCTGAGCCGGAGCAAAAAGAGCCACAGCAAATTCCGACTCCTGCGCTCCTCTGCACCTGGCAACATGGTGAGGAAGAGGAGGAGAAAGAGGGGAGGAGGAGGAGATGATGCAGAGGAAGTGCAGATAATGCAGATGATGATTTTGTATGTTGCAGGTGGCGACTCTGGTGTTTCTGGCCGTGAGTCCAGAGGAGAAAGAGTCCTGGATCCAGGTCCTGAACATGGCCCTGACCAGAGCTAAGAACCGAGTCCTGGACGAGGTACACATCGGGACTAAAACCTCCTCTGTGATGTAATGCACCCTCCAGGGGGAGCCATCGATCAGTTTATATTTAGTATTGATCAGTTCTGTATCGACCAGTGGAAAGAACAGTCTCTCTCTCTGGGCTCAAGGGAGTTTTACACTAAACCCATCTATTCATTTTTCCACTTTGAACAGGAACATGTGTCAGGGCCAAACTCCACAGGTCTGTGTCTGTCCCAGTGCAAACACAAATACATGCATACACACACAAACACACACATGCACACACACAAACACACACACACACAAACACACACACACATGCACACACACACACAAACACACATGCACACACACATGCACACACACGCGCACGTATACACACGCATGCTTTCAAAAAATACGCAAAACAATTTTAACGCTGTTATTTTTTATTGCGAGATTAACGCTCTTCCTGACCTAGTGAAAAAGTATGGAAAAAAGCCAGCCAGGAAGGAAAACAATGTGTATGAAACTGAGAAGTCCTGGTTGGAGGAGGCCAAAGCATGGCATGGCCGCCCATGCACGTGCACATGCACGACTTTACCACACAAGCCCTGCGCGTGCGCCCTATGCCACCCACACAAGGAAAACACAAAACACAGTCTGCTCCAAAACATATAGCGAATCCGCACCCACCTCCGACAAGGACCGCGGACAGCGACAGAAGCCCCACAGCCTCTCTCCCCCACGCTGCCACTGCATCCACACACCCAGGGAGGAGCGCGCACCGCAGCAGGACCCATATCGCTCCCACCACTCAATAGACAGCCCATTCTGCTGGACCCACCCTCTTCGCCAAAAGTGCCAGCAATGCTGCGCAATATGCAAACAAACATCGCAGTGCGATGGCGCCATCAGTCTCGTTCCGGCAGCGCAGGTGCAAACGTGGGCCACAAAACTACAGGCAACCACACCTGAGCACAGCACAGCCGAAAAGTCCCAGCGCAAGTGCGCCCCTAGTACAGCAGGCGAACACAGTGGCGCTAACTGGAGATTACTGGACATCCCTCAGTAATGGAACTACCTCAGGGTCACAGCACATTATTTCTCTTACAGTGGGAAGTTCAGTCACTTTGACTGTTATGAAGAGAGAAGAGGCACTTCACTGACACTTGCAGAGCACTTCATGAAAGCGGAACATGACAGTGGAACATCGAACACAAAGTTGTCTCACTGACAGTTGTGGATAGGCTGTAGACTTCAGTGTTCTCCACCAAAAATGTAACTTATGGTTACTGCCACTGGCATTTCCAGGTAGAGGTCTTCAGGAAGCCCACACACACTGACCAATACCTGCTATTTGTTTCACACCATTCACTGTAGCGCAAACTTGGAGTTATTTGGACATTACAACACGGGGCCAAGTGGTTCCACAGAGGGAAAGGAGAAAGAAGAAAAACAGGTGCAGAAACCCCTCTCTGTCTGTGGATATCCTAAATGGGCCTTTAGGACAATAGAGAATCAAAACTATTGTATGTATGTATGTAACTATTCTTACTCCTTAAAAAGTGTGTTAGTTTCAGAGTAGTTAGCTTCTCCCTTCAGGCAGATATAAGGCAGTGTCCACCAACGTCTGAGCACAACTCAAGAAGCTGATTGGATGAGCTGCAAAACGTCTTCACTCAAAAACTTTTTTCCAGTTGACAGAATCAAATTTATTTTTTGCTATGGATCCTACCTGGAAGATTGAGGGATTACACAGACATGGAAACTAATGAACATTCCACCATAAACATACATGTAGGACACCCCCAAAGTGATGTCACTGCAATGAATCAATATTTACTGTGGCTCGTTGTTGCTGTAGGTGACGGTGGAGGACGCGCAGCTCGCTCACCTGACCAGAGACCGGGTCAGGATCCCCCACACGCGCCGCCTACCCACACGAGGACACCTGCTGGCTGTGGTATGCTATTACACCCCAGGCCCGGCTCTAGACTGCACAGGCAGTGTGGAGTTTTATGTGGAACATTTTTCTTCTAATGCAGGGGTTCTTAAACATTTTGACGTTGAGGCCCAGTTTTCCCAGTGCATAGTGGCTTGGGGCCCATTAAGTATTAACAGAGTATCAGAGGTGGAGGGAGAGATTGTGAACTCCCCCAGATGCAATTTCCTGCATTCTAGTGCATTTTAGATTGACCATAGCCTATCTCTGGTGTCTTCAGTTGATATCCTACTCAGTCCCATGGCCCTCGCAGCCCACTAGTGCAAAACAGAAAGTTTTTTGCGGCCCTCAAGGTGGCACAGCCCAAGTTTGGGCCACGGCTCTGTGGTTAAGAAGCTGTTCTAATGTATGGCCTATCAAAGGTATGGCCAGGCTATTACTACTAACCAATTACTATGCCCAGCATTCTATATGACATCAGTAAAATTAGAAATACCAAATAACAGGACGTTAGACCTTGGAGTGATGATGAAATAAAAATGAAGTGATAAAAAAATGAATTGTGGATGTGACTTGTGGAGATGATTCAGACTTCAGAGTATGGGACAGAATAAGTGCGTGTCCCCAGCAGCCCCTCTCACACTCACACTCACACACACACACACACACACACACACAAAGCCCGGAGCAGAGGAGCACCGTGCGAGTGTTCATGCAGACAGCGGTACACGGAGCGGACCACTAGCGGCAAAATGAGGCTCTATCCTCAGATCACCTGCCCCGCGCTGCTGCTGCTGGGTACTTTGTGCTCGGGTAAGCGGCTTGGCGAATCAGAAGTCGTGGAATTTTGGCGGAGCAAACAAGAAAACGTGATAGGCAGGATGAAATTGCATCAAATACAGTTGATCAATTGGGTGGGCAGGAGAACATTTTGGGTGGGCATTTCCCACCCCTGCCCACTTCTAGATCCGGCCTCGTTACACCCTGTCGACCCGTGCTTAGGACCATCTCTAACTACTACTGCTACAATTTCTATTACTACTACTACTACCACTACTGCTGCTGCTACTGATACTACTGCTACTACTGTTGCTACTTACTGCTGCTACTACTACTGCTACTGTTACTCGCAGATGGTATCAAATCTGTTGAGTTTCCAGTCTTTACACAGAAGTACAGAACACAGCATCGTATTTCGGCAGTTGATGATTTTTGTAAACACAGAGAAAAGATTCTCCAACTTTTTTATTTTACTTTTGAGAATCATCAAGTCCCAGCCTCAGGTCCAAAGCCAGTCCCAAGTCCAAGACTTAGTTCATCAAATCAAGTCTCAAGTCCCTAGAATGGAGACTCAGGTCCGACTACACTACTGCTACACTCTGATCCTGTCATGGGAACTATAGACTGTATATCTAAATGGCCATAGCTAACCCGCTAGCTGGAACATTCCAAACAGAAAGTGAGCATGGGGGCGCTTACGGCTCCAATGAATCTGCCTAAAGTTCACTTTATATTGCGAAAGCATCCCCCCTCTTTCTGTAACTACTGTCGGACTGCTCATTTCAGTCTTAAAATCAATTCCTATTCCTGGTATGGAACTTGGCTAAAGATTTGCTCCTATGACTGCTAGCCTCCTTTGACTGGAGCCGAACACTGTGTGTGACATCATCCCTTAATTCACTTCTTTCATCAAAAGACCGAGAGCAGCCGCTGCGTGTGTCCGCGCCGCTGCGTGTGTCTGCGCCACCATCTTCATTGCTCCATCTTCACTGCTCCATCTTCATTCTTTGTACAGTTTATGGGTCAGAGACATTTTTTTTAAAATTATCCTTTATTATCCCTGTAGGGAAATTGTCCTCTGCATTTCGCCCATCCTTTCAGGAGCAGAGGGCAGCACATGGGGCGCCCTTGGACCCATCTCCATGAGCTTTTGTTGCTAGGCTTGGTTGGGACCTTAGCTGGAGGATTTTTTACGTATGGAGCATGTTTTTGGGTTGATGGGGGAAACCAGAGTGCCCAGAGGAAACTCACCCAGACACTGGAAGAACATGCAAACTCAACACAGAAAGGGAAACCCAGGGATCGAACCTAGAACCTTCTTGCTGTGAGGCCACTCAGCCACCATGACACTTTTTTTTTCCTTATTGATCACATTGTACTTTACCATGAAATCTCCAAAAAGTGAATGCACAAATGTTGAACTAGACCCAAGAACTCAACACAAATCTGCCTCTGAACAAGGTTCATTTGAGCTGACCCATGTCTGTTAGATATTTTTTGACTGTAGAATGTGGTAATGTAATCTGAAACACAGTATAGCCCTTTGACCTTTGACCCTCTCCTTTCTTCAGGCCTCTGCGTCCTCAGACGGAGCTCTCACTCTGGATCTGATCCATGAAGAAGATCCTGGTCCCAAGACCGAGACCCCCAGAAAACCCCACACCCTCCCCAGACAGGTCTGGGCCAGGGCTGTGACGTGCTTTTGTCTTGTTTTAAGTCCTAGTTCTGTTCTGGTTTATTTCTGCTTTTCTAAAGCAGTACCTTGTGTGTTTTCCAGCAGGTGGTGCCGGCGGGTAAACCCATATCATCGGAGAAGAGTTTGTCTTTGGACCAGATCCCCAGAGACTCAAGTCCTGGTCTCGAGTCCAAGTCCCGGTCTAAGTCTGGGTCTATCTCACGGCTCCAAGAACTGATCCAGGAGAAGATCCAGAGAACGGAGCAACTGCTGACGGAACTCAGGCCGGACTCAGGAAAGAAGCAGGACCAGGAACTAAACCCGGATCAGGGACTGAACCAGGACCAGGGACTGAACCAGGACCAGGAACCAAACCAGTACTTGCAGCAGGACAGAGAGGAGGCCCAGAGACTGCTGACTGAGGCCCGGGACCAGTGGAACCAGGCTCACCAAGTCCTGAGTCAAGTCCAAGAGCTGAAGGACCTGTACCAGCGCATGGACCCCAGCGCTAACGTCAACGCTAACCCAAGCTAGCACTAGCAGCAGGACTCAATTTTATGGATTATTTTATAAACTGTTTAATTCTGTTTTGACTTTTGAAGGTCGTTTGCAAACTTTATTTCTGATAAAAAAAATAATTTGAAACTGTTTTTAGCACAAACCTGAAAAGTGTAGCATACAGTTCCAAATGTGTTTCACAAAGCCTGGGGACCGCGCCTCGGTCTGGTCAAGGCGTGGAATCCAGGGCATCCACTTCCTGATCCTGTCCTCATGTCCTCAGCAGGCATGTGTCCTCTGCTTGGTTAGCATTTTAGCATTTTACCAAGGGTACCAGAGATGGACCACTATGGGCTCTCCAAAGCAGATGATGATTGTTTAGAATCCATAGAAACCGATGAGCTCTGCAGATAATTTTGGGCCGATCTGTATGGCCAATTTTTTCAATTGTCACCAAACTATGTATTTTAAATAGGGGGTATTCTGAAAAAAAGGCTTTCTCCATGTTATAATGTTGCTCCTCATCAAAAACATGTCTCAGGTGGTTTTATCGACTTCTCCCGGGCCCTTTTCAAACCCTCCCTAAGGTTAGCAGTATGAGCCTGTACTGCTCACAAATCTAGGTCACCCGTGCTTCCCACCTGTCCAATACTCCATATACAAAAACATGATACAAAAATGTACACAGCAACTTGACAACCTTGTTGTGATGTGCAGCTTCATTAGCGGGATGCACGCTGATTGTGTTCTGATAGCGCTCTGAAAGGGGAGTGACTGAAAAGGAGAGCACAGGGAGCAACATCAAAAACAAAAGTATACTTCTCTCTCGGTTTGTGGATATCCTAAATGGGCTCTCGACAAAACCAAGAGAGACAAGGGCAAGAAACAAGACAACAGAGAATCCGAACCCAGGAGGAAAGGGGTAGCGATTCCTTACCTGGCCGGCGTTTCGGAAAAACTACAGAGGATTTTCAGACAATATGAAATTCCAGTCTATTTCAAGGAAGTCATTGATCTACAACTATACTTCTGAAACTTATACTTCTGTCACCTGCTTGTTTCTATTGAGATGCCATTGCTCTACCTGGAATGTATGACATTAAACAGCTCTACCTTACATTTATTACAGATTTATAGCTCAAAAATATCTACAAAAACAGGCATCCTGATTGTGAGCGGGGTCGCCTCTCCACAGATCGGACCTGTTTGATCTGGTTTGGTGTCCATAAAGATAGAAAGGTTTAATGCCATACTGTGAAACATTCCAGACAAAGCAATACAATTTCTTTGAAGAAAAGTATTTTATGGACCCTCACCAGAAGAGTTACACAATGCATCTTTAATACGATGACTTTAGGTGAACAAAGCATTTTCAAAACAACAAAAGGTAACATGGAGATCTAAATATCTTATGTGTTACAGTTAATACCCCATAGAAGTAAAAATATGCCCAATTTACAATTGACTACAAACTCATCCACAGCCCTGTTTGACCACAGTCTTAAGAGAGCTGTAGTCATGTTTACTGCAGTTATCTCATCACGTTCAAGTGCTCAAATCAAAGTTTATGCATGTTGTATAGGTAGCAGGTTGGCTTCAATTCACATTGGCTTCTGCTGGATATTTAAGGTTGATAGCCAGTCATTTAAAAATGGCATATTTATTGTTTATGCCAGATGGGGCAAATGCAGAGGACAAATGTTCTTGGAGTGACACTAAAATGTACTTTAACCTAACGGCATGCCTGTCTCTGCTGCCTGTTCCATGAGCCTGTGTTTGGGATGAGGATGGACAGTGGGGTCAGAAGGACAGAGTTAGGGTCTTTAGGAGTGTCTGAACATGGGAGGAACAAAAAGCCCTGTCCACAGTTGCTCCTTTACCCTAACACAGCCTTGCACACACTCTGGGTTTGGGACGTGTTTGTTCAAATATGAGCCATAAAAAGCAATTCTTAAACTTTGTGAAGAATTGTTGAACTTGTTTTGCACATTAGAGAAACAATGCAGTTTGATTCAAACAATAAAAATGTGAGAATGTAACATTTGAATAAGAATTTGTCTCTGGGGTTTTGAAAAATATTCAGCTTTAGACCTATTTCAGTACAGTTTAGATCTGTTAAGAAGTGTTTTAGTCCTGATTCAGTTAGATCTGGTTTAGGCTTGGTTTAGTCCTGGTTTAGTCTTGGATTAGTCCTGTCTTAAACCTGGGGGGTATTCTATCAACGCCGCTAAACGCAAAGTCCGGCTAAATTCGATAAGCCGTGCTAGTTTTAGTGAGAGTTCGGTTGCATGACTCTCACTAACATTAATCTCCGCTGAGTTACTGGGGCAACATAGGCTCTGAGCTAGCCTGGTCCCTTACGTTCTTGGTCAGTTTTGACAAATTTCCAGTAATTTAAAATATTCTTTTGAAGCGCTGTCGTTACGACATTTTCAGATAAAAGAATTCCATAGCTGTCATGGAGATTGCCTTTGACCGAGTGGTTAAGTGCTGTGTCTGTCACATGGGAGTCCCGGGTTTGATTCTGTTGAATGTATAACGTGTTCTTATCTAAAGACGACCAAGATTCAAAAATTTCAAATTAATCAAAAGTTTATTTCCCTAACAAAAATTCTAAAGCAGAGCTCTGGGTCAGCCTCCCCTAGAGCTCACAGTAGCAATTCTTACGCCAGGAGCAGCAAACTGACAACTTGCTCCTCCCTCACACACAGATAAAATACAGAATGCAAATAATATGTTGATTCAGGATCCGCCTACCGGCCCACATTCTTTTGTTCATCATCCACGCAGTCTTCTTTTGCACCAGTCTTCCCTTCCTCCTCAGCGCACTCACAGAATCAGATCCTTCCTGTCATAAATTCCACAGAACTCCCCAACCTCCCTTCCGAGCACACATTAACTCCCGAGGTCAAATAATACAATTCATATGTGATTTTCAGTGTTTCCTATGAACATGAAGTAATATATGTTCACCATGATATTCAAGCGTCACTTGGTGTTTATATTATTGATATTCCTTCAATTCTTATTACTGATATGGTATTCATTCAAGTCAATATTTGTTATATTTTCACCAACTTACATTTGCCACACATTACACAATTGTGAATGAATGCCATTTAAGCTAAAATTATTCATATCATCATAAAACTTATATCAGCTGGGCCTAACATCACTCTCACTTGACGACATTGACACTTTATATTTTATGTGACATCTCTATCAAAGAATACAATTAAAGGTAAACCTTTACTTTTAAAACAAAATGTAGCCGAATAACAGGCACAATCCATGATACAACATTTCAATGATTCAACAAATTTGCTTCAGAGATGCTGTGCAAGCCTCTTTAATGAAATCCTATTTATAAATTTCTATCAATAGGCATAAAAGAATAAAAGACATTAGGTATGACATTCTCGTATGAGACTACTGTTGGAGGACTGCTGAGGAGGTGTTGCAAGTGTACGCCATCTTCAGTAAATAGAACACAAGCATACTATTAAAAATACAAATGCTTGGGGGGTGGCATTGACTTATGGGCGCTTGCCGGCTGCGAGTCGAGCTCACACTACCACGATTTGACCAATGTCTGTCCGAGTTGCTACCAAGAATTACCAAGAATTGACCAATCACGGCACTAGTTGCTACCAGGAATTGACCAATCACACGACAGGAGTTGCTACCACGATTTGCTGCCAAGAATTGACCAATGACAGCACTAGCTCCTACCAAGAACGCACACGCTCGCATATGAAGCCAAGAACACGGAAACTACAGAAGACAATAGTAAACGAAGTTAGTATAACGCAACATTTAATCACTTTTAAATCGATCGTTCACCCTCCGTGGAATTTACTATGAATGTACAGTGTCCTTGGGTGTTCTGAAAGGCGCTTTTAAATAAAATGCATTATTATTATTAATACAGCATACAAAGACACACTTTATATGGGACTTTGTAGAGATACGAGATCGGCATTTTCAATAGAATTACTTATCACGGACAACACTTCATCTCGGAGTATCTCATCTTGCTTTTGGTAAGTCATGTCATGAAATGTGTTTGTCATATCACTATTCTATTTTAGCGCTTTTATATTATATTATATTATATTATATTATATTATATTATATTATATTATATTATATTATATTATATTATATTATATTATATTATACTGAGGAGAAATCTGTGTGAGGAAAGTGAGGAATAGCTGTGTGTGATAACTTTGTGTGTGTGTGTGTGTGTGTGTGTGTGTGCCTGTGTGTATATCATAGCACCAGGCTATTTTATGTTTATATTTGTTAGGTTGTAGGTTATTAAGTTTAGGGCAATTTGTAGGATAAGACAGAAGAATAAATGTTTAAGGGGAAAGTAGCCCACTCTGTGTATGTGTGTGTGTGTGTGTGTGTGTGTGTGTGTGTGTGTGTGTGTGTGTGCGTGTGTGTGTGTGTGTGTGTAGGGAGGGGATTTTTTTGTCTCATTTATAACATTTAACTGGCTTTCTTTTTCTGACAGACGTGGAGCCAGTGTTTCGCAAGAAGGCTGATGGTACCATCAACCTGAATAACACACATGATGTGGGCCAAGGCAAGGCCAGAAGCATGGGTCAGACATGGACACCCGCGTTGTCCCCAGAAGAGGTGTTGAAGTCGGCCAGGCAAGCGGCAGTGGCACAGGGCCTCGACCCAAACAATAACACCTGTGTGCTGGGTTGCCAGTTTGGCAACTTCAAGGGGCAAATCTTCAAGTGGGTGTTAGAGAATGCCCTGGAGGTACCGTTTGGTACCTGGAGTCTACCAAACGGTATGTTCCTTTGATTATTTCTACCTTTGTTTAGTGTATAATTAGTGTGACTGTAATTGTGATTGTGATGTTTTGTTCTGTGTTCATTTGTCAGGAGTTTTGCTGGTCACACGTTCCAGCCCAGTGGCCAGACTGCAACCAGCTGGAGGAGGCCATCTTTATCCAGCTCTGTATGGGCAGAAGAAGACTCCTGAGGGCAAAAGTGAGAGCCGGTGGACTCAGGTTATCCATGCCTATGGTAACATCCATCAATGCATTTTAAATAATGCATTAGTGATGGAGGAGACCCCCATCCATCTGCCCGAGGTGAACACAGCGACTTTGGCACAGTGGTGAAAAAATATATATAGTGTGACTAACGAAGTAACAAAACTTTATTTTTGAGATTTTTTAAATTAACATTCTCTTTTGTTAATATTTTCATTCAGGTACAATAAACGCAATAAGGTGCAGGAGACAGCAGTGCTGCAGCAAGGCATTCCTTTGCCTCAGGCTCCACTGGCAGGACCAGTACAGCAAAAGTCCAGCACTATGCAGGAGGCTGTCCAGGCTGTGGATGCCGGTGAGAACCCACACATGTTTCCGCTTCTGGCAAACACAGCTGGCACAGCAAAGGTAAAGAGGAGGCTGGCATTTATAATACTGGGTCCAGGTCCACCCCTCCTCCCAGCTGGGCCTCTGGTCGTCATGCCTCAACCAGCTGCACCTCTGCCAATCTGTCCAGAGGGTCCCACCACTTCCACACCAAGGCCCAATGCCCCATCACCTCTCCTCTACTTGTCCAGCTGCACCACAGGGTCCCACCACCTCTGCACCCGGGTTCATGGCACCAGCAACAACCACCGCCACTCCTGTGCCTTACACCACTCAGGTGCACAGGAAGAGGAAGGAGGAGAGGGAATGGGCAGCCATCCACAGCCGTAAATAAAAAAACAGATGTGGTGGTGTGTAAGAGTTGCCATAGTGACCGGAGGCTTCCAGGGCACCTAGAGACCGCCGGGAGTGCTGTGAGAGTCATGTTCTTTGAAAAGTTTGAAAAGTTATTAAAAGCGTTCTAAAAGAGTGAACGGTGTTTCCGTGACAACGCCACAAATTTCGTGTTCGTTTTTGCATCTCGCCATCAAATTCGACGAGCGATAATTTGCGCATACTTTGGCCGATTTCACTCAAACTTCAATCGTTGGTGGACACCCCGGCCCTGAACAGATTGATATGAGAAAATCTAAAATGGTCACTATAGCGCCCCCTAGGGAGATTGCATAGAAGTGTAAAATTTTACTTTGTCGTAGACATACCAAATTTGGTACACACATTTGTGACAGGGTCTTGATCAAAAAACTCATTGACGCCCCCGCGCCATCTCCCATTGTGTTGCCATGGCAACAGGCCAAACATCTGTCGTCACCAATGAGATGCCCAACAAAAACTTTGTCGTAGCCAAACCAAATTTGGTACACAGATGCATCATGGGAAGAGAAACAAAAAAGTATACTACGTCGTTGCTAGGCAACCAACCAGCCATATTGGATAGACCATGTGACCTGGTGGCGAAGGCACCATTTCCTGTCAAACTTCGACAAATGATAATTCGCACATACTTTGGCCGATTTCACTCAAACTTTAATCATTGGTGGACACCCTGGCCCTACACAGATTGATATAAGAAAATCTAAAATGACCATAATAGCGCCCCCTAGGGAGATTGCATGGAACAGAAAAAATTTACTTTGCCGTAGACACACCAAATTTGGACCACACATTCGGGACATGGTCTCGATCAAAAAACACAGTGACACCCCCACTCCATCTCGCATCATGTTGCCATGGTAACAGGCCAAACATCTGTCCCTGCCATTAGGATGCCCGGCAAAAACTTTGATGGAGCCACACCTAATTTGGTACATAGATGCATCATGGGAATAGGAACAAAAAAGTATATTACACCATTGCTAGGCAACCAACCAGGCATATTGGATAGACCATGTGACCTGGTGGCAAAGGCATCATTTCGTGTCAAACTTCGACAAGTGATAATTCACGCATACTTTGGCTGATTTCACTCAAACTTTAATCGTTGGTTGACACCCTGGCCTTGAACAGATTGATGCAAGAAAATATAAAATGGTCACAATAGCGCCCCCTAGGGTAATTGCATAGAACTGCAAAATTTAACTTTGTCGTACACATACAAGATTTGGTAAAAATATTCGTGGCATGTTGTCAATGAAAAAAGTCAATGGTGACCACATGCCATGCCTCATCGGGTTGCCATGGCAACAGGCCAAACATCTCTCCCCGCCAATAGGACGCCTGACAAAATCTTTGGTATAGCCACACCAAATTTGGAACATAGATGCATCATGGGAATAGGAATAAAAAATATATATTACGCTGTTGCTAGGCAACCAACCATATTGGGTAGAACATGTGACCTGGTGTTGAAGGCACCATTTTCTGTCCTCATATTTTTATTTATTCAATTTATTTATTAATGTTTGCACCCAGCATTTAAAAGAACAAAAATACACACAAAAGAAAAAGAAAATAACAGAACAGTGCAGGAAAGGCTTATGATTGACCCTCCTCTTAAAATAATTTAAATTAAAAGGCAAAACAAACAACCCCTCCCCACCTCATCCCCAGGCATTCAACACACACACACATGCAGACAACGCACAAACTCACACATGCATCCATGCATCCAGCTAGAAAAAAGGGGAGGAAAATGGCGCGTTAGCGCCACCCCCCCGCGAGTGCAAGCGAGGGCCGATCATCGCTGCTTGCGGCTATATTTATTATTATTATTATTATTATTATTATTATTATTAACGAGGTCCAACGTGCTCCATAAGCAGAAGAAATCCAGGGTTCTCTACAAAGGTGAATGGTAAGTCACTCATTGAGATCATTTTGCTCCTGCTGTGTTCTCCTGGGCCTTCACGCTGTCAAGGGGCATTTTTTTGTCTCCTTTTCAAACTCTCCTGCAGCGTGGGCTGACTCATCTTTGGCTGGGTTGCCTGTAACTCGCTGTATTGTGTCGGGTGTTTGTTTTTGAGGTGCCGTATCGGTTTGTTGTGTTAAATGTCGCCCTTTCCTTTCCACCCCTTGCAATCCCAAGTTTACATATCCCACCGTTTGCTATGGCAATGTTGTTGTCATCAACTTTATAGTATTTCCAGACCCAGACATACTCGCCAAACATTATAGCGTTCTTATAGCGCTCATTATAGCGCTCTTCTTGTCTCCTCTCTGTACTCGCGCTTTGTGCTTCGAGCTGCTTCCGTGTATTTAACCAATATCGTGTCGCTGCACGTGTTGATGTTTCTGTGTGAAGTCTCACTCTGTGCCACCGCATAACCATAGATCTCACCTAGGATATGTTAAAAAATAATAAGAATACTTGCTACTAGCAAGTGTAAATAATGGGTGGGGATTTATGACGATTTATGTAACGGTGGGCGACGAGGGTCCGAAAGGAGGACAAAATGTAAAAAAGGAGGACACGTGACAGACGGCCGGACAGACAGCTCTAAAACCGGACTGTCCAGACGAATGGTCACCCTACCAGAGAGGCTGAGGTGTTTTAGGCCAAAGACTTTCTCCATGACAGCTCTGGAATTCTGTTATCTGATAATGTCGTAAAGACAGCGGTTCAAAAGAATGTTTTAAATTGCTGGAAATTTGTCAAAACTGACCGTGAACATAAGGTAATTTTTTTTTTGGCTGATATTGTCACCCTTGTTTTCAGACAACACAGACAGTCATGGGAGGTGTGCGGAACTGTTTTTTTCAAAACTCTGTTTACTTCAGGTACGTATTCTTTGTGACACAGCCTGATTAAGCCTCATCTTTAGCCTGCCTGACACCAGGCTAGCTCAGATGACTATGTTGCCACAGTAACTCAGCAGGGACTAATGTTAGCGAGAGTCATGCAACTGAAGTCTCACTAAAACTAGAGCGGCCTATCAAAATAAGCTGGGCTTTGCACTTAGCCACGTTGATAGAACACCCCTCTGGTTCATGGTGTTGCTTCTCATTTGTTTCGGATTTTAGGCAAATCAGCAAACCCATGTGACACTGACACAAGGTCCACAAGAGTCTAAGAAGTCATGATTCCATTTGTATTTGTGTCATTCTCTGTGCTTTCATCAGACATCTCTAAATGTCAGTCACATCTACAAATGTTTTTCCATCAGTGATAAGGTTCATTCTCTCACTGTATTTCCCCAACACCCAGACATCTGGAAGTATCTGACACACTCTACAGATTAACTAGAGACATTTGTCCTGCCCCCATCTCAGTCTAAAACAGGGCTCTCAAGTCTCACACTTTGAGAGTGTGACACACGCAATTCGACGTGTTCACACGCTCACACGCTCACATGGTATTTCTCACGCTGAATTTTTTTTAAAGCAATTCAAAACTGTAGTCACTGTTCACAGCGCTTCTGTGCCCAGAAAATCTGTAAGTTAATGCAGGCACTGCGCGTTTTCAGCGAAAAAAAGTCACTCGCACACCAGTACTCGAGTTGAGCGATCAGCTGTGAGGCCGATCTCTCACAGCTGATCGGCCTGATCGCCGATCAGCTGTGAGCGAGCCGCGTGATACTTACACGGCATTTCCAAGAGAATAAGAATCCTTAGCTTGCTACGTTAATGCTACGTAAGAAGGAACTCTCGCCTCGGGACATGTCCTTTTCTCCGGAGCTCCGGATTATTAAAGACCGTCACACGTGCATACATGGATACGCAAACTGTCGGGAGTGACAGCGTTCTTATGGGTGAGTCATATTATCAGATTATTTCTGCATCTATTTTGGCACTAAACCAGGACTAAACCAAGACTAAACCAGGTCTAAACCAGGTCTAAACCAGGACTAAGCCAAGACTAAACCAGGACTAAACCGGGTCTAAACCAGTATTAAACTGGGACTAAACCAGGACTAAACCAAGACTAAGCCAAGACTAAACCAGGTCTAAACCAGGACTAAACCAGGACTAAACCAGGTCTAAACCAGGACTAAACCAGGACTAACCTGGCACTAAACCTGGACTAAACCAGGTCTAAACCAGGACTAAACCAGGTCTAAACCAGGACTAAGCCAAAACTAAACCAGATCTAAACCGGGTCTAAACCAGGACTAAACCGGGAACCAGGACTAAACCAAAACTAAACCAAGTCTAAACCAAGACTAAGCCAGGACTAAGCCAGGACTAAACCAGGTCTAAACCAGGACTAAGCCAGGACTAAACCAGGACTAAACCAGGACTAAACCAGGTCTAAACCAGGTCTAAACTAGGACTAAGCCAAGACTAAACCAGGACTAAACCGGGTCTAAACCAGGATTCCCCCCGGAAATCTCACTCCTATCAATCTTCAAAACTTGAGAGCCCTGGTCTAAAACTTCAAGGATACAGCAGGACGGGAGGGCATCTGACACACAAGCAGAACTGGAGGAAACGTAACATTGCTTTTAAACCTTTTCAGGCAGCGCCATCATGTGGACAAACGAAGCATCACCAAACTTTTTTGGAAGTTAAAATGTAGTTCATCAATGGCTATACCCAAATTAAAGGGATAGTGCGGTTTTCTTTAAATGTTAATCTGTATGGGTTTCCTTCTAAAAGTTACGTGCAGTAACACCGGCTTACCTCTGACAGTTTGCGCTCAGCCTGGTTCTGCTCGCATTCTGGAGCTCAGGTAATTAGGTCCGGTAAGTTCGCGGGGACTCGTAATAAAGCTTGTTTTTCTTCTCAAAACAAAACATTTGTCCGAAAGGTGTCCCACACAATTGTCCACAAAAAAATCCAGCAGCGTAGTTAGTATTTGCATATCTCGTCTCGATTCGTATCACTGCGCACCTATTACTTATTATTAGCCTGTTAACCTTTAGCGGAAGTGAATGACGGATGCGGTCCGCCGTAAGGGGAAGTTTACGAGTCAACAGGCAACAGGCAGCTAATGTGAGCGCAGTGATACCAATCGAGACGAGATATGCGAATGCTAACTACGCTGCTGGATTTTTTTGTGGACAACCGCTTGGGACGCAAATATATCACCTTTCTGACAAATGTTTTGTTTTGAGAAGAAAAACAAGCTTTATTAGGAGTCCCCGCGAACTCACCGGACCTAATTACCTGAGCTCCAGAACTCGAGCAGAACCGGGCTGAGCGCAAACTGTCAGAGGTAAGCCAGTGTTACCGCACGCAACTTTTAGAAGGAAACCTATACAGATTAACTTTTTTTTTTAAAAAACGCACTATCCCTTTAATGTTTTTTTTTTTTTTTACTACTACCCCATTTCACTGTCGTAGTTCTGCAGAAAAAAATGCTTACAAAACTAAATCCAGGCTTAACCTTAAAAAATATTCTTAAATATGCAAAACTTTTCAGAACCTTTAACCATGTTATAGTAGTTTCTTCTCACTGACCCCGTGAAGCAGTATTTAGTGATTTGAGTCATCTTTAGCTATCCACAGGAGGGGCCCTCAGCGCTTTGTTGTGATGAGGTTTATGGCGATGTCGGCTCCCATTGAGCACCACAGTTTTTTAACGTGGAAGTCAGCGCACTTGTTCCTTTTATTAAGTCGTTTTAGATCAATATTGTGATTTAAAATACCAAATTATAATAATGATCCACGGGTGTCCTCCGCGACCCAGAAATGGATAAGTGGAAGAGGATGGATGGCTGTCATAAATTAGAGCAGACACAAGCACAATAGGTCTGATTTAAAACATTACTGGAGTAAATGTGAGACTGCAGAGGACCCTGGAACACAGCTGCATTAAAAGAACCCAGATTAATAAAGTCAAACACACTGGGGTAAATCACCACCGGTTTATTTTGAAACAGACAAATTCAAATCTGAACATTCCCCAGAAAAAAAACTTAAACTTAACAATTTTTCTTTCTTTTACACATTTATGAATTATTCATTTGAAAAGTGCCCAAACCAAAACAGTAGTCTCTTGATTTAATATGAACTCAAAATGCTTCCACATCTTTCCATCTGGGAGTTTAAAATTCAACCCCAGAGTCCAGACCAAAAATCACCAAAGAGTTTCTGGTTGAAATAAAGCGGAAGTTTGAACACCACTGAGGTTTAAGTTCCTTGTATCGGCCTCAAACTCAAAAGGAAAGGCATAGGAGGGCATCAGAAGTAAATGGATGAAGCAGGTAAGAGGAGCAAACAGGAGCAACAGAACCAGGCTGCACCTTCTTAACATAAAAACTAAAGTAAAAAACCCTTAAATGAAACACAAATGCCCTGAGAGAAAGTCCTGGTTTAGTTTTGGTTTAGTTGTGGCTTAGTCCTATCTTAGTCACTGGTTTAGTCCTCCTGGTTTAGTTAAAGGGATATGCCACCCCCAGGTCAAACTTGGGCATCTCCCCACAGTCCAGAGACTAAAATAAGTGGTGGAAAGCGTTTTTCTGGTGACGCAGCCATTGTCCGAGTCTGTCAGCACTGACCGCAGCGGTATCTGCAGCTACTCCGCGTTAGACTGGAGTCTAACGTCGCCAACAAAAGATTTCGGCCAAAAGGAATTAATTTGCTCGATGCTTTTCCCAATTACTTTCTGTGTAGTGCGCATTCATATCGAGTGCAAATAAATGTGCAAATCAACACGGAGAACTTGACTTGGTCATTTTGGGTGGGAACTATTTTTCAGTGCGGAAAAAGACAGACGAAGCACACACCACGCTGACAGGGGAATCCCTGTTACGCACCACGTTGGCAGTTCCCCTGTTACGCAGCGTGGTGTGTGCTTCGGCTGTGTTTTTCCACACTGAAAAATAGTTCCCACCCAAAATGACCAAGTCAAGCTCTCCGTGTTGATTTGCACATTTATTTGCACTCGATATGAATGCGCACTACACAGAAAGTAATTGGGAAAAGCATCGAGCAAATTAATTCCTTTTGGCCGAAATCTTTCATTGGCGACGTTAGACTCCAGTCTAACGCGGAGGAGCTGCAGATACCGCGGCGGTCAGTGCTGACAGATCTGGACAATGGCTGGGTGACCAGGAAAACACTTTCCACCACTTATTTTAGTCTCTGGACTGTGGGGAGATGCCCAAATTTGACCTGGGGATGGCATATCCCTTTAAGGTTCAATCCTGGTTTAGTCCGGGTTTGGTTAAGGTTCTGTCCTGGCTTAGTCCTGGCTTAGTCCCCATTAGTCCTCCTGGTTCAGTCCTGGTTCAGCTGCACCCAAGTCACTGCCAGAGGGAGCTGTCTCCTACCATGGCCATATACTCATCGAGCTGAGCGTCGAGTCGATTGCGAGATAGGGACATGTAACGGTCCAGATCGGCGTCCAAACGGCTCTTGGTCTTGGACATGTAGTGGTCCAGTTCCGCGTCCAGCTGCTTCTTGGAGGGGACCGCCTTCTTCAGCAGACCACACACCCTTCGTCCCGCCCACAGACATCTCTGCACAGACTTTTCTGAAACACAAAAGGATCACATATTTGAGAGAAATCAGAGACTTGTGACAGAAATTATAAATAATATAATGTGAGGGGGCAAGTGAGGTGATTTACAAATATGGGCACATTAACTGGAGTGTACAAAATCATTGGGGTTGTCTTATTTTATGTGGTGCAGATCTCACAGTAAATACATTCTGTCCAGAATGACTCCAGATAATTAGTGCAGTGACATGTCGGTCCCATGAACAATGGACATTTTACACAAATCAACACTACTTTGTATAAAATTTTAGCAGCCTAACTTTTCTTAAATTCTCCATTGAAATGAATGGTCTACTCTACAGACTGTATAAACAATTGTTCCTGAGGGAGAGTAACATCACCCACAGCGTTCAGCCCCAAATGAAGCTCATCCAAGCTAGCAGTTATAGCGGCTAATATGGAGCACAGTTCCATATTTGGAACTCTGACCGTGAGTATCATAGCAACCAAAGTGCCATCAGAAGCGAGGCTGTTGAAGGTACACGGCCCCTCCCACTGTCATTCACACGTGTTGCTAATGCTACCATGAGCGACCTTGGGGATAGTGGGTAGTGGGATATAGATGCTATGCTCTATTCTTTCTATACAGACAACCAAAGGTTTGCAACGGTTTCCTGAGCCTTTAAATGGTCTCTCAGTGTGGGTCAGTGGGCTACACAATCATGGGGAAGGCTCCTGACTGGACAGCTGTTCAGAAGCCAGTCAGACACCTCCACAAAGAGAAAGCCACAAAAGGTCATTGCTAAAAAAAGCTGGTTGTTCACAGAGTGCTGTACCCACGCATATTCAGAGAAACTTGAGTGGAAGAAAAAAGTGTGGTAGGAAAAGGTTCACCAGCCAAAGGGATGACCGCAGCCTTGAGAGGATTCTCCAGCAAAATCCACTCAAGAATTTGGGGGAGCTTCATAAGGAGTGGACTGACACTGGAGTCAGCGCATCAAGAGCCACAATGCACAGACGAAGCCTATGGGACATGAGACTATCAGGAGACTCTTACCTGGGCTGTGGAGAAAAAGAACTGGACTGTTGCTCAGCGGTCCAAAGTCTCTTTTCAGATAAAAGTGCATTTTGCATATCTTTTGGAAATCAAGATCCCAGAGTCTGGAGGAAGAGTGGAGAGGCACAGAATCCATGCTGCTTAACATTCAGTGTCAAGATTCAGCAATTATGCAATTCTGCATAAGTCTCAGACAGATTTATTAAAAAAGAGCACCAAGAAACAAAAAACATTTTCTGTAACCTGCATCACCCAATATTCTACCCATACTCCTGCAATTAAATCTATCTTCCTAAAACATTGGCACCTTTTGAAATCAGACCCGGAAATGTCATCCATCTTTAAATATTCTCCTCTCTTTGTAAATAAAAGGGGTAAAAATCTCAGAGATTATCTGGTACGTGCTAACTTCACAAACAAATCAAAATCATCCTCCCAATCTCTGTTAAATCCTTTACCCAATGTCAACTACCGCTGTGGCAGCTGTGCTCAACATAACACCACAACCAAAACTGACCACTTTCTACACCCCCACATTGGGAAGAAATATTTCATCAAAAGTGTCATCACATGTGCATCCACACATGTTGTCTACATGCTGAGATGTCCATATAAGCCAGGCCGGCTTATATAGGCAAGACCACCAGGAAACTCAAACAAAGAATGAGTGAGCGTAAGAGCTCCATCAGGAAAAATGACAGAGTATCCTGTAGCGGTACATTTTAATGACCAAAGAGATTTCCGGGGGGGGGGGGGGGGGGGGTTCACTGAAAACGGCGCGGCACTTTGAATTGCGCGTGTCACACTCTCAAAGCGTGAGACTTGAGAGTGCTGACCATAGACATGACATTTGTTCACTCCTGTTCTGTGGCATTGAGCTTGTCCCCCCTCCGCTCAGAGGAGGGGACCATGACCGCCTTCTCAAACAAAGAGAGGCATATTGGATCCATACCCTCCATACCATGATGACTTTAATTTGAGCATTTTTTTTTGTAAAATTTTTTTCTTGTAAATATTGTATAGTAAATAATCATTATCCTCTTGCTTCTGTTGGGTTGTATGTGGGCTGTATTATAAGATTCACTGTGTATATGTAGATATGTATATAGCACGCCAGTCTTATTCTATAGTTGGGTGCATATTTACTAGATCTATATGATCTATATGTATTCGAATATTCTCCAGCTTTAATTTTCAATTATTGTACTATTATTATTATTATTTACATTACACTATTTTGATTGATTGCCTTTGGATTTTGAATTATGTTGTTTTGGGGTACACTGTTCATTCACGACCTGTCACCCTTGGGTGTTTGCCACACCCTATTTAAGAGGGCCATCTTTAGCTCTTACTCCATTTTACCTGATGAAGGCCTAGAGCCGAAACGTTACATGTCTTAATAAATTTCTCATTTTGCAAGTAAGACGGACTGACGGATTGTTTTGTCCTCGACTTTGTGAGAGACAAAAAATATTCAAATTTTTTGCAATGGACTAGTACAGTAGTTATTTTAATACTGTATTAAAATATATATATATATATATATTTTTTTTTACTGCTTAATAATGTTATAAAATATTAAATATTTAAAAATGTAATAAAACATTGCAGTGCACTGTGGGTATTTTGAAGTGCTTTGAGGTGGATCCACAGGTGCATGCTGGGTAAATGTTGCCTGGAAGAATCCATGACTCATCGCTGTACCAGCGAGTGAGTCTGGTAACGCTTGATCCACAGAATGCGCTGCTGTTGGATGTAGACAGACAGCTAAGTGAACCAATCAGAGATTGCGCCATCTTGATTCAAAACTGAGGAGGAACTTCCGCTGCCTAAGAGTGACTTTGCGGGCAAAGGCGGGTGCACTGACGTCACCATCTTTGAACGAATCAGAATCGCGGAGTCCGTTTGTAACCGGAGGAGCGAGCGTGGATGGAGGGTGTCCAAATGGTATCGCGTTGTATAGGAAATACAGAGAGATATCATTTGGCTGACCAGGTAAGGGTAAATGTGTAAAAGACAAAACTTTGAACAAACGAGTGTGTCCCCGAAGTCTCCTCCTCAGGACTGTGTGTGTGTGTGTGTGTGTGTGTGTGTGTGTGTGTGTGTGTGTGTGTGTGTGTGTGCGTGCGTGCGTGTGTGGCAGCTCTGCCCTCTTGTGGCCACAGTGATGAAAAAAACATTAAATGAAACAAATATAGAAATCTTTCACAGTGAAACTCACTTTTTGGGCCGAGGCTGAACCGAGACTTTGGCGCTGAGACAAACCTCCTCCTGGGAGCAGAGTTAAACCTGCTCTTATGGGAGGGGTTAAAGTGGACGCCGCGTTGGTATTTGTTCCTGAAGTTCCAGACACCCCTTTTCCAGGGACTCTTCCAGCCTATCCGAGTCCAGACACTGCCCTTTGGAGAGGTCCCCTACAGGAAGGGAGAAAATCAATAGGAGCTTGTCCAAATTTAGAAATGATGACACTCTTCAATCTCAGTAGGGCTGTCTTTTTGAGCAGACTCATGAGGAATATTGGAAACAGAAGAGACACTAGGTATCAATTAGGGATGTCAACAATTAATCGACTTACAATTAATTATCGACGTTGGCCGAACAAAATGCATTAATTGTAACTAATCGCGGACACGCGCACCCGCGTGGTCACGAAACAAGGCAAAGAGCCGCAATTCTGGTTTAGACCTGGTCTAGTCCTGGGCAGGGCGCGCCGCGCTCATTCAACAGCACTGCCATGTCCCGGGACGCGATGCGCACCAACCCCTTGGAGAAGTGCGTGACACGTGCACCCCCGGCACGAGGCCGCGCGTTCACAGGGGCTGCGAGCACGAGATCGATCCACAGCGCCCGGACTAGACCTGGTTTAGTCCACGTTTAGTCCTGGTCTAGTCTCTTAGCCAATCAGGACGCAGAACACAATGTTACACTATAAAAAAAATGTTACACTATAAAAAATTTTAAAAATCCGCGAAACAGCGAGGCCACGAACAGTGAACCATGATAGAGCGAGGAATTACTGTATTTTGTTATTCAGCATCAATACATTTGTCTGCTTTTTACTAAGGAATAATTCATTGAGGAATATACAATATAATAATACTATGATATATTTATGACTCAGTGTTATGTTACTATAGCTTATATTCTTAAAGACCCTATTGAAACACTAAAATTCAGGTGAAAAACGCAGCTTATCAGTTAATCGTAAGTCGATCGATATGGTCAATCAACTATAGATTAATTAATTAATCGATAATTTGCATCCCTAGTATCAATTATTGTATTGATACTTTGCAAAGACATTATGCTGGGGGTGTTCAACATGTATCTATGGTGGAATGTTCAACAGTTACCATGGAGACAATGCATGTATTAGCAAACACTGTCAAAAAAGATTGTCTGAAAACTGATAAACAACATATTTTCAGGATTGGTTTTCAACAAAAAGGTGAGTGACTAACTGAAAAAAAAACTGTTGGCTAATGCTAGATAGTTTGTGACTGTAATTTTTTTTTTGGAAAGGGACTTTGATAGAGCAGTGCTTACAGTTAGCAGCACACCCCCAGGGAATGTTGATGACATTAGCTGCAAAATAAATTCAGCTAATGATATACAAATTAAACATTTTTATATCTCAAGTTCTTATTCACGAGTGAGGGGAGGATAGAGCGTGAAACTGACAGGCGGATCGGTGCAGCATCTACAGTGATGTGGTCGCTGTATTGAACCGTTGCGGTAAAGCCAAAAGGCAGCGCTCTTGCTTTACCGGTCAATCTATGTTCCTACCCTCACCTATGGTCATGAGCTTTGGGTAACGACCAAAAGGACAAGATTGCGGATACAAGCGGTTGAAATTAGTTTCCTCTGCAGAGTGGCTGGCCGCACCCTTAGAGATAGGGTCACACTCAGTCGGGCTCGGTCACACAGGAGGAGCTCGGAGTAGAACTGCTGCTCCTCTACGTCGAGAGGAGTGCTGGCTCATTTCGGTAGCTCGGGCATCTATTCTGGATGCCTCTTGGCCACCTCCCTGGGGAGGTGTTCCAGGCATGTCCCACCGGGAGGAGGCCTCGGGGAAGACCCAGGACACACTGGAGGTACTATGTCTCTCGGCTGGCTTGGGAACACCTTGGGGTCCTCCCGAAGGAGCTGGAGGAAGTGTCTAGGGTGAGGGAAGTCTGGGAGTCCCGGCTTAAACTGCTGCCCCACAATCTGGCCCCATAAGCAAAAGAAAATGAATGGATTTTTACACAATGCTTTTCCACTTTCAAGGCACTCAAAGCGCTTTACAACAAGTAACTACTCACCAGTGTACACAGACACTGGGGCGTGGTGGGTTAAGTGTCTTGTCCAAGGACACAACGACAGCATTCATCTGTGAGAACTGGAATCACACCAGCCAACCTGTGGGTCAGTGGATCTGACCGCACAACTAATGATGTTTACATTGAGAGCGGGATTCGAACTGCCAACCTTTGAATCTCTAGGATAAATACATGTTCTTCTTTTTTTTTTTTTTTTACAGATGTGAAATGTGAATTGGTGAACCTTTTAGACATCTACTGAATATCTCTAACGGCTCAAAACAGAGCAGTCCATTTTAAAGAAATAAAGTCAAATCATGCAATATTCTGTTTAAAAGGTCCCATGGCATGAAATTTTCACTTTCTGAGGTTTTTGAACGTTAATGTGAGCTCCCCTACCCTGTTTAGCCCCCCCCCATGGCTAAAAGTTGCGAAATGTGTAAACTGAGCATTTGTGATCCTTTTCCACGTTTGAAAAAAAGACAGCCCAAACGGGCAATTCTGAACAAGGAAAATTTCTGACGTCACACTGAGGGAAAAATGCAAATGCAGTTCCACCCCCCGTCTGGATGTCTATGGAACTCATGGCCATAGAGTTTGGACCGCAAACGAGCTACGCAACGCGAGATGCATTTTTTTATTTGCCTGGAGGCATGTGAGAGCGTTTCCAGGCTCGGATGTCCTTTATCCGAGCCTCCCAACCTCTGAAACAGCAGTGGTTTAATTTTATTTTCTGTGAAAATGTGTTTATTTTTCAATGTAAATCGTCTCATATCTTCCTCTGCGTTTAAACGCGGAAGTGGGGCCAGCGCACAGCGCACCGCTAAAGAGGAAAGAGCGGAGAGTTTGCACTGGCCTGTCTCTGTCCTCCTCATTTGCATTCAAGCAACAACGTCCAGAATAAAGTGTTTCAGAGAAATATTTTTGACTCTGACTGTGTTCATGGGGCTTTCTCATGCACTGAGTCTTGATTTTGAAGTAGGATTCATTTACAGTATTAGGGAACCATTAAGGCGCCATATAAAAGCATCAAGAAGTACCATGTCATGGGATCTTGAAATAAACAATATTAAAACTATTCATCAAGTTTTTCATTCTGAATTGAATCAGAGCATAAATGTTCCACAGACGTAAAGCACTGACCTGAGACCTGGGGATGTTCCGGAAGCGCAGAACCATCGGCTTTGTATTCCCCTTAAACAGAACCTTCCTCTGAGTCAATTGCTCCAACAAGACCTCAGAGAACCTGCAGCAGAGGGACAGAGACACTTCATCTGTCCGTGTGTGAGCTGACAGGACACTTCACCTTTCATGTGTGTTGACAGGAACACGTCGTCGGTTATGTGTACACGTCTCACCGGCTGTCGAGTGACTGTGTGGTCTTCTGCTCGAGGTACAGTAGGTCTGGCTTCTTCTCCATGTTCTTCTACTCATTCACAGTGAGGTTGAAGTAAGCCCAGTCCAGAACCAAAAATCTAAATATAAGACCAAAGAACGGACTAAAGGACTGAACCAACCCAAAACATGCACCATACAATCCTCCAGCTAAGATAGCTGACCATGCCTAGCAACCAGCTCACAGAGACGGGTCCCCAGACATGCCACTGCTGAGCCCAATGTTCCTGAGAGGGCTGCCCAGCAGCATTGAAGGATGGGTCAAATGCAGAGGACAAATTGTTCTACAGGGACAATAAAAGTGTACCTTAAAAGAGAAGTAACATTTTTTACAATCTGAGCCTTATTTCGGTAATAAAACAAGTTGTTTTACTCACCCATAGCACTTTGGTGTCATATGGAGCACTTCCAGAGATGTTTTAGATTTGCGTTAGCCTAGCGCGAGTTCTAGCCGTAGCTCGGGGCATATAATATATTCCCCGAGCATGTAATATATGCCGTGCGGTCTCCAAATAACACAAACTTGAGCACTTTTCAAATCACAGAAGCTCAATGTCTTAGTCTACGATTTTGTTTGGTCAAAAGTGGCCTGCAATGCGAGATTTAGCCATAGTTTCGAGTAGATGAGGACGCCAGTGCGTATGTGCGGAGTCACAGTTTATTTTGCTCTCAGCTCCTGGGACCCAAACATGAAACGCAAAGCTGTAAATTATGGATAAATCTCAGATTACAGGCCACTTTTGACTCAAATGAAATCGTAGACTAAGACATCGAGCTTCTATTATTTGAAAAGTGGTCAAGTTTGTGTTATTTGGAGACCGCACGGGGCATATTACATGCTTGGGAAATATATTATATGCCCCGAGCTACAGCTAGAACTCGCGCTAGGCTAAACATCTAATCTAAAACATCTCCGGAAGTGCTCCATATGACACCAAAGTGCTATGGGTGAGTAAAACAACTTGTTTTATTACCGAAATAAGGCTCAAATTGTAAAAAACTTTACTTCTCCTTTAACCTGACTGAACCAGGACTAACACCAGGGGGGATTGAGACTGACAAACTCTCCTACACACCATGGATCTATAATAAAATGTTATTATAGATTATACCTCTGCTTTGATCTGCTTTGGCACTCTGCACACGTTTCACATTCATAACCAGTAGTCGGACTACTTTTTTCAGTAACGAGTAGTGTAACGCAACTACTATTTCAAAACCAGTAGTCAGATTACAGTTACTTATCTAATACACCGTGCGTTACTATTTCTGCATTTCGGGGGAACGTAGGTTACATTTATTTATTCTTATTTTTTGGCTACGCGTTTCTTACGAGGTTACGTCATCTCGGCTCCGCGGCGCCCAAGTCGATGTAAACAATATGGAAGGAGAGAGGTTCGCCTTTTCCAGCTGGAAATACAGGCATTATTTTGATTTTATTTCGGCTAAGGATGACAACATTAAGGTCCGTTGTACACTGTGTGCTGGTGACAGAGTGCTGTCTACCTTCAAAAACACAACGTCAAATCTGAAAAAACATCTGGATAAACTGCGTGAAGTCATCCTCAGTCGTCCAGGTAGAATCCATGATAAAAGGAGAAATTCAATTTGTCAACTGGACAAAGTTTGTTCGGTCGAAAACGTTTCGCCGCTCATCCGAGAGGTTTCGTCAGCTCAGAGCTCAAAGCTGACGAAGCCTCTCGGATGAGCGGCGAAACGTTTTCGACCAAACAAACTTTGTCCAGTAGACAAATTGAATTTCTCCTTTTATCATCTGGATAAACTGCACAGCACAACGAAGCTAACAGAGCAAGACCCGCCCGATGCGAAAGTCACAGGTGAAGGAGGTCCCAGACCTAGCAAGCAAAGGAAGCTGGATTTCGGCGTAAAACCAGTAAGTGGGGCGGAGTTGAATAGGATGGTTGGGCATTATGTGGTCAGGGATGAAAGTGGCCAATCATGAAAAAAGCGGAAAGTCACGCCCCCCCCCCCCCCAAAAAAAAAACTTTAATAAATAGCAATAAAACACATTTTTAAACAATTGTAGTGGTTTTTATTTGAAAGTTGATATCAAAACACGGCACTGACCCCGATTTTGCGACATCAAAGTCTGATAACGAGCCGAGAGAGCGCACTCGCGGCGCAGCTCGGGGCGTGTGGTGTCCGCAGCACCAGAAGAGCACACAAGCTTGCGCGGCTTTAGTTTAATACGAGACATGTACTTTTGTTTCTGAATACGGGACGATTACATTTTTCAACGGACGGTTGGCAACCCTAAACACAATTATACATATATAATACACACCCAAAATTTCAACGTATTTGGAAAAAAAATAAAAATAAAAAAATTACCACGTGGCTAAAAAAAAAAGCGGAGATCCGCTAAAAAGCGGAACTCTTTCATCCCTGTGTGGTTGACGAAATGCTGCCTGTGAACACTGTTGACTCACCATCGTTTCGTGCCCTACAGTATCGTTACTGTAGATCCCTACAGTAACGATACTGAGCTGCCTCACTGAACATGCTTTTCTAGTTACCTGGACAAGCAATATAAGAGAGCATAAGATAATATAATAATATAATAAAATGTAATATAATAATATTATAATATAATAATATAACAAGCCTCTGCTGAAAGTAACTAAAAGTAATCTAACTTAGTTACTTTTAAAAGCAAGTAGTCAGTAATGTAACTAAGTTACTTTTTAAAGAAGTAGATTACTTTTTCAAAGTAACTATGGCAACGCTGTTCATAACAGACCTTTCTGTAAATTCTGACTGTGAATCTGACATTCACGGAGTGCACTTAACAGCAGAACCGTGGATCTAACAACCTCTGAGCAAAACACAAGAAACAAATGCTTCTGAAAGGTCCAAATCCACGAGTCCATTTCAGTCTGACGGTCAAGGACAAAGCTGGACAAATATAGGGCAAAGCTTTTTTGTGTCTTTTTATCCAATACTTATTTATCCAGATAAAATTTGTGTAGACTTACACGTGGCTACAAGAAAATAAATGGCCCAAACACTGCAAACGCTTTGACTTTATCAGAAGTCCAAGGAGGTCGCTGTTAGCTTTGCGTTAGCCTCACCGTTAGCCGTTAGCCGTTAGCTGCGCTCCTTTCCGCTGTTTTTCCTGTCCAAACTTTACCTCCCCGCGTCAGTCTTAAACCCGAAGAGAAGCGTCAGGACCAGAGTAAGTCAGAACTCCGAATAGTTATGTTTTTAGAGCTAAAGATGCAAGAAGTGATGGAGACTTCGTGTTTCCGCCGAAACAGCAGCTCTGAGCTCAGCCGCGGTCCGGATCATATTAAGTGTGCTTAGTATAATATCACCGTGAACAGAGAGAAGAGGTGAGAAGTAACATTTACTTATGTTAAAATGAGTGTGAAAGCCATGGCAGTGTAATAAAATCTTTTTATAGATCCATGGTTTCAGCTTCTTGTGATGCTGTCATTTTGAGGAAGAAAAAAAAAATAAAGTAAAAAATAAAATAAAATAAAATGAAGTAAAAAATAAAAAAGTAAATAAAATAATAAATAAATACAAATTAGAAATTAAAAGGGAGTCTAAAAATTTTTTGAGGCGACTGTAGAAGCTTGTCAGAAACGTTGGTCATCAAAAAAAAAAAAGTTTTTGTTAGGTTGTTAATTTCACGTGGATTTGACACTATTACAGTCCATTACAGAGGACATTCATTCATTCATTTTCTTCCGCTTTTCCATTTTCTGGGTCGTGGGGGCAGCAGTCCAAGCAGTGTTCAGCTGCCCAGAACACTGCTTGGACTGCTGCCCCTACAGAGGACATGTTGCAACATAAATAAAATAAAAATAAAATTAACAAAATGTAAATGCTAAGCTGTTAATTTACCTCCAAATAGAAAATCACAAACAAACAAACAAACTTTGGGTCCCAGGAGGATATATCTCACTGTAATTTTATAGCACTGAAAAAGTAGGGCTCAGAAGTGATTTACTGTTTAAAGGTTACCTGGAAATCCAGAAGGACATGTCTGTATTTGTGAGTCTGGATTTTTCCAGACAAGTTTAAAGGTCCAATATGACACTAATCTACTCTAAATCAAAATCTACTCGTCTCAATTCTCTTTCCTCGCTTCCTTCTCCGTGGGCGCATCTCATTTCTTTCGCTTCCTTCTCCTTGATTCCTCTCCTCGATTCTTAGTTTTTTAGCTGTCAAGCAAATGTTCCGTATTAAGTGGTTTCCCAAAGCTCAGAGGAGAGAAGGGAAGGAAACCACAGAGGAAACCTGAGTGAATTCAGGAGACAGACATTAGATAAAATAATCGAACAGTGAGGAGTTTGTATTGTTGTAACTACACAAATACATGGACAGGAGCAAAGGATGGTTGACATGATACATAATGCTGAATTTGACAATAATATATGTTCAAACACATTTATCTGAAACCAAAGATGTTGATATGGCACTGATTTAAAAGTCCTGGAATAGTAATATTAAAAATAATATAAATAATCCTTAGTAGCCTATAGTCTCTTAAGGTAATTTTGGTCTCTTGCTCCTCTTTCCTCACTTCCTTTTCCGTGGGCACATCTCATTTCTTTCCTCGCTTCCTTCTACTTGATTCCTCTCCTCCTTTCTCCATTTTTCAGCTGTCAATCAAATGTGTCATATTAAGTGTGGCCCTAAAGAAAACCACGGAATGAAGGAGCCTTCAATGGGGAAGCCTTCAGGAGGCAGGTAGATCAAACTTTCAAATCAAATTAAACTTTATTGGTCTCAATGACGAGTTATAGGCTCTCTCTTCACTGTGTCTCCTGTGGGTGGGGTTTCCTCACCAATTCCTTGCAGAATTGAGGAGAGGAATCAAGAAGAAGTAAGCAAGGAAAGAGAAATTAGATGTGGCACCAGGTTGCTTCTGGAGTTTTTTTTTTCATTGAATTAAATTGTAGACTGATTTATCTTAAAACTAACCAGGTTAAACATTAGTCATCTTTACCTGGCACAGGTGATTTTAAAGAGAATAGATCTCATACATGTACATATAACATTTACTGATAGTGACTATTTAAATTAGATGAAATTGACAAAATAGCAAAAATACGATGTGCTCTGACTAATGTGCAGATGTTGTAGCTACATAGCAGCTAAATCACTCATGTCAATGTAATTAACACACAAAAACATTGATTTAACTTTAATTTGTGATTTTATTGTCTACAATCCACATTTTTAGGCAGTCATTCACGTTAAACATTTGGGATAATTTCTGAATGTACTCTGTCTGTCTCATTAATAAATTATATCTTAATTAATGGCTTGTTTACAGTAGCTGCTAGCCTGTTTAGCTGCAGAATATGTCCAAATACTGCAGAGTTTAGGTGAAATCGATGCAATCTTCAATATTCAGGTAATTCTAGGCCAGGTAAGGGTCACTCATTTTTAGTCTGACGACTTTTAAGATAAATCATTGTCTATGGTTTAATTTAATGACAAAAACATTCCAAAAGCGACACAAGGCCATTCATTACCCATAATCCACCATTGCCAACATGGCGTCCCTGTCAGATTTAGTCATGTGAGTGCAGGAGCTCTATAATGACATTACCTCCATAAAGATATACCTGGAGTTGTGCTTTGTTTCATTCACCCATGTTTAAGTAACCCTTTATTATTAGTCTGTTTACATCTCCAATGATCAGAATGCTCTGTTCCACCTTGTGATGTCATGAAGCAGTAGTTTTCAAGATAACAGCTCCTTTTACCTTTAGTTCAGTAGACATTGGAAATTCCTGAAGTGATCCAAAGTGAAGTTTAGCACAGCACAGCACAGCACAGTGGGGCACTTCTTGTATCACCACATCATGACATCACAAAGTGGATGGAGTGTTTTCTGTTTGAAAGAAGACCTTAGCCTAAATATGCAGGATTAGTGTGTTAAACATGGGGGTATTCCATCAACACCGCTAAGCGCAAAGCCCGGCTAACTTCAATAAGCTATGCTAGTTTTAGCGAGAGTTCGGCTCCATGACTCGCTAACATTAATTTCCGCTGAGTTACTGGGGCAACATAGGCCTCTGAGCTAGCCTGGTCTCGGGCAGGCTAACGATCAGGCCTAATCAAACGGTGTTGCAAAGAATACATACCTGAAGTAAACAGAGTGTCAAACAAACAGTTCCGCACACTTTCCGCCTGACACTCTGTGTTGTCCGAAAACAAGGGTGACAATATCAGCAAAAAAAAAAAAAATTACCTTACGTTCTGTCAGTTTTGACAAATTTCCAGTAATTTAAAATATTCTTTTGAAGCGCTGTCATTACAGCATTAAAATATTATTTTCAGATACAGTGGTACCTCACCTTATGAAATTAATTCATTCCTGAAGTGGTATCGTAACATGAATTTTTCGTAAGTTGAGTAGCTATTTCAATGGAAAAGGCCTGATCCGTTCCAAGTTTTTTTTTTTTTTTATAGTGTAACATTTTTTTTTAAATAGTGTAACATTTGTGTTCTGCGTCCTGATGGGCTAAGAGACTGTAGACCCAGGTCTAAACCAGGTCTAAACCTGGACTGGACCTGGACTAAACAAGGATTGTCATGGCAGTGCCGTTGGAGGAGCGCGTTGCTCGTGTCTCCGCGCTCCTTGCTAGAGCTAAGAGGCCGAGAAAGACGCTCTTTCAGCGGGAATAAGAGCGGGGCGGGCTCTGGTTCTATGTGACTTCCAGGACTAGACCAGAACTAAACCAGGTCTAAACCAGGACCGGACCAGGTCCAGACCCGGACCAAACCGGGACCAGACCAGCATTAAATCACCCCGTGCTCGGCCCACGCGGTGCTCGGCCCCTGGGCGCCGCGGCTCCATCCCGCGCCCGCAGCCGTGTCGACGTCGCTTTTTGATCCTTCGATGTCGGCTCTTCCTATCGTTGTGAAGCAGAATTCACCAAGCGTTGGATTGTTCACTCACTAAGGGAACGTGAGCTGGGTTTAGACCGTCGTGAGACAGATTAGTTTTACCATACTGATGATGTGTTGTTGTGATAGTAATCCTGTATCTCCGCTCCCCTCGCACGTTCGGCGCTATATTGAGCCGTGTCCCCCCCACGCTTCACTATCAACACATTTTGTTGAAAATCTATGAAAGTTCGAGTGTTCAAACAAGAGAGAAATGCGAGAAAAGCCCAACTCCAGTCTGAGAAAAGCGTAGAATGTGTGTGGTGAGGCATTTACAGCCCTAAAACATGTAGAACAATTGCAAAATACAAAGTTGTCCTACCTCACGGACCTCTCCCACCGCGAACCACCTCTGGAACCTAACCCCGTGTGTGTTGATAAAGTGTATTTACGTTTCGGGGCGTGCATCTGAGCGCGCATTCATAGAATTTTTGAAATTTCGCGTTTCGTAACTTGAATTTTCTTTCGTATCTAGAGAAATTTAACGTGAAGGCGTTTCGTAGCTTGGATTTTTCGTTTGTAGAGTCTTTCGTAAGGTGAGGTACCACTGTAAAAGAATTCCATAGTTGTCACGGAGAATGCCTTTGGCCAAGTGGTTAAGTGCTGCAGGTGAGAGTCCTGGGTTTGATTCTTATTACTGACGGTATTCATGCTCAAGTCAGTTATTTGTTATATTTTCACCAACTTGCCACACATTACACAAATGTGAATGAATGCAATATAACCCTCAATTATTCATATCATCATAGAATTTATATCAGCTGGGCCTACCATCACTCTCACTTGATGGCATTGACACTTTATATTTTATGTGACATCTCTATCAAAGAATACAGTTAAAGGTAAACCTTTACTTTTAAAACAAAATGTAGCCAAATAACAGGCACACTCCATGATGCAACATTTCAATGATTCAACAAATTTGCTTCAGAGATGCTGTGCAAGCCTCTTTAATGAAATCCTATTTATCATCAATAGTCATAAAACAATAAAAGACATTGACATTCTGGTGTGGAGCCACTGTTGGAGAACTGGTGAGGGTCAGGCAAGGCACTGCTGGAGGACTGCTGAGGGTCAGGCAAGGCACTGCTGGAGGACTGCTGAGGGTCAGGCAAGGCACTGCTGGAGGACTGCTGAGGGTCAGGCAAGGCACTGCTGGAGGACTGCTGAGGCGGGTCCAAGTGTACGCCATCTTCAGTAACTAGAACACAAGCATACTATTAAAAAATACAAATGCTTGGATCACAGCTGAGGCAAGCATTAGCCTAGAGAATACCTTGAATATACTCCTCACGAGAACTCGCAGGAAGGTTCTTTGATGAGGTCCCTCCTTCAGTTACCTCCACCAGTGGGTGACCCCGGTTTAGGGCCAGTGCCAGGTCCTCTGCAGGTGAAAGATTTTGAGGGAGGCTCCCACCTCCTGTGGCTTTGTAGCTACTATTTGTTTTAAATTAAATTAAGGTTTAATTAAGGTACCATTTCAACAGTATTACTAATTTCACTGAATAATATTAATATTAGCCTACTTACCACTCTGCAAAATGTTTTTATGCTTTGTCTTTACCAGCAAAACAGGCCTCTTTACATTATTCCTGCTCAAAGACAAAAACACAATTTAACATATTAGTTGGTGCAAATACTTTTACACAGTAAAAAACTGACAAGACTGCTCTACAAATATGAATATAAACATTTTATGACCTCAACTGCTCTCCTTGAGTATCGAACTCGGGTCTCCAATGTGACAAACTGTGGCAAGTCCTCTCCCCTACGGACTTGTCTTGATACTGGTGGTAAAAACATACTTAAAAAACTTAACATTCAGCACTGTTCTAGAACTTACCTTACGCATTTAAGCGGTCGGCGATCTTCTGCCACGTCATGTCTTTCACCTTGGTTATTGCAAGTGTGTTGCAGAGTTCCAAAAGCAACTTCTTTTTTGATGCGCTGAAATAATCGGCCCGAATCTTCGACATGATCATGTTTTCGACAGTCGCTTGTTCTGGGCTTCTTATGTCCCCTGTGCACGCGCCTAGCGCAAGACTGGATAGGCCTGGCTGAAGTTAGCACCGCTGAGGCGCAGCTAAACTGGTGTTAGTGGAACGACTTCAGGTTTAAGTCTAAGGTGACTCTTCTTCAGGCAAGGCTTAAAGGGATATGCCACCCCCAGGTCAAATTTGGGCATCTCCCCACAGTCCAGAGACTAAAATAAGTGGTGGAAAGCGTTTTCCTGCTCACCCAGCCATTGTCCGAGTCTGTCGCCACTGACCGCCGCGGTATCTGCAGCTACTCCGCCTTAGACTGGAGTCTAACGTCGCCAGAGAAAGATTTCGGCCAAAAGGAATTAATTTGTTTCTGGGCTTCTTACGTCTCCCGTGCACGCGCCTAGGTCAGGACTGGATAGGCCTGACTGAAGTTAGTGCCACTGAGGCGCAGCTGAAATGCGTGAAGTCATTAAAGCGTGAAGTTGTTCCACTAAGTTGCTGCTACTTCAGGTGAGGCTTAACCACTTAGGCGCCGCTATGTTTAGCGACGTTCATGGAATACCCCTCTGGACGACTGAGGGACACACATACACCACCAATGCATAAGGTATAACGTTGTTTCCTCATCACAAACATATCTGGAGTTGTGTTTTGTTTCATTCACACATGGGGGGTATTCCATCAACACCACTAAACATAGCGGCGCTTAAGTGATTAAAGGGATATGCCACCTCCAGGTCAAATTTGGGCATCTCCCCACAGTCCAGAGACTAAAATAAGTGGTGGAAAGCGTTTTCCTGCTCACCCAGCCATTGTCCGAGTCTGTCGCCACTGACCGCCGCGGTATCTGCAGCTCCTCCGCCTTAGACTGGAGTCTAACGTCGCCAGAGAAAGATTTCGGCCAAAAGGAATTAATTTGCTCGATGCGTTTCCCAATTACTTAATGTGTAGTGCGCATTCATATCGAGTGCAAATAAATGTGCAAATCAACACGGAGAGCTTGCCTTGGTCATTTTGGGTGGGAACTATTTTCCAGTGCGGAAGAATACAGCCGAATCACGCAGCACGCTGCCAGGGGAATCCCAGTTACGCACCGGGAAGGGAGTTCCCCTGTTGCACAGCGTGGTGTGTGATTCGGCTTTATTCTTCCGCACTGGAAAATAGTGTGCCTAGTGTGTGTTATTTGGCTACATTTTGTTTTAAAAGTAAAGGTTTACCTTTAACTGTATTCTTTGATAGAGATGTCACATAAAATATAAAGTGTCAATGTCATCAAGTGAGAGCGATGTTAGGCCCAGCTGATATAAATTCTATGATGATATGAATAATTGTAGGTTAAATTCATATATATATATATATATATATATATATATATATATATATATATATATATATATATATATGTATATATATATGTATATGTATATATATATATATAGTTGTGTTTAGGGTTGCCAACCGTCCCTTTTCGTCCCATATTCAGAACAAAAGTACTGTATGTGTCTCGTATTAAACTTCTACCGGTGTGCGAGCCGTGCGAGCCCGTGTGCTCGTCTGGAGCCGCGGACACCGCACGTCACCGAGTGAGCGCTCGCAGCTCTTTCGCAACAGCGTGTCCCTTTGCTCCCTCCTTTTTTCATGATTGGGCACTTTCATCCCTGAATATCTTAAATTACTGGAAATTTGTCAAAACTCACCAAGAACGTAAGGTAATTTTTTTTTTTTTTGCTGATATTGTCACCCTTGTTTTTGGACAACACAGATAGTTATGTGGGAGGTGTGCAGAACTGTTTTTTGACAGTCTGTTTACTTCCGGTACGTATTCTTTGCGACATGGCCTGATTAAGCCTCATCATTAGCCTGCCAGGGACCAGGCTAGCTCGGAGGACTGTGTTGCCCCAGTAACTCAGCAGGGACTAATGTTAGCGAGAGTCATGTAACCAAACTCTCACTAAAACTAGCGCGGACTATCAAATAAAGTCGGGCTTTGCCGCTTAGCCACGTTGATGGAACACCCCTCAGGTTGGTTCAACAGCAAAACACAGTTCTGTCACTGGACACGTTTTAGAGTTAAACTTTGTCTTGTGATTTACACTCTTTTTGCTTTTGTAACTCTCCTTGTGTTTTCTGATATTGATATTTTGCAGTGACATCATGCCAGGGAGTGACCTGCATATTATGTTTATGATGGAACTTTTCAGCAGCTGTCAAGTCAGTTATTTCTGTTCAGACTGTGTTAAAAAAAAAAATCTCAGATCAGTCTAACAAAGCCGCAGACAGAGCAGTACCTTTAGTTAGTGTTTAATTTCATATTCCTGATTCAAGGCTTGAATCAGGAATACGGAATGGCTGAATGTTATATGATGTACACTTTATATTGTATACTTTATAGTATTTTAGTTGGTAGAAGGTTTATATGGGAATGGTCCACAGAGAGAACCATGACCTGACCACTGATTCAAATGTTGTCACTCATTTAATGCCGTTTGGGAGTAAGTGAGCAGGCTTTGCCTTATTTTCTAGTTGGTAGAGCGTTTGTCTAGTGATCCAGGGGTTGGCGGTTCGAATCCCGCTCTTGACGGGTTGACCGCGTGTGATCCCAGCTCCCACAATGAGAGCTGCCATTGTGTCCTTGGGCAAGACACTTAACCCACCTCGCCCCCAGTGTCTGTGGACACTAGTAGCCCCCATGGCAGAAGATACATCAAGGCCTGTTGTGACGTGAGCCGTCCTCCTGTGGACCCACCACCCGCGGGAGGATTCATTGGCGCTGGTGCATTGTGTTCTGGGCAGTGATTTGCTTGGACTGCTGCTCCCGCGACCCAGAAAATGGAAAAGCGGAAGAAGATGAATGAATGAATGATTGTCAGGTAACACCACATAATCTACAATGTATTTTGTTTTGTAAGATATTTTGCATAACTGACATAATTAGACCTTACATTAGTACTACAAAGTTATTTTATTCTCTGTGCAATAGTAGTGCTCAGATCATTCAGTACTTTTACTCTGCCTGCTGCATTAAGCTTACTCATTTCAGTGTTAGAGGTACCCCCAGCAAGCAGAGCAATGACTGGGAATTAAAAATAATGTTTTTTTTGCTTGTTGTATTTTCATAAATGTTGAGAAGTAATGTTCTTTTATCTAAATACCTTTCCAAATACCCAAGTGCTTAATCAGGACCGGCCCAAGGCATAAGCGAACTAAGTAGCCGCTTAGGGCCCACACGCCACCAGTGGGCCCCCAAGATCAGTTCGAATGGCCACCTGCTAAAATATTTTTAAATTAAAAAGCGTTATAGCAATATATGATATTGCAGAAAAAAAAATGTTTGCATCATTTTCATAGTTGGTACAACTTGCTGCTGGTTGTTCCCACTGCAATGCTGCTCAACCAGACAAACACGACAGGAGTGATTTTAATGTTGGATAAGCTAGGTGGACTAGTCGGCTGTGAAACTGTCTCAAAAACAAAGTTCATATCTCTCTGAATATTTTATATTGCAATAGCCATAATGACAGAAGTTACAGTATAATGTAAACCAACTAAAAACGCAGATGATAGTGGGTGTCTTAGACTAACTGTGTAGTCTATGAAATGATAAAGCAGCTATTAGTGCAGTTTTGGTGGCGTGGGGGGCCCCCAATTCAAATTCTGCTTAGGACCCCATAAAGGCTTGGGCCGGCCCTGTGCTTAATAGTACTTTCAAAGGGCACTCAGCTGACTTGGGACAGACCGACAGAAGCAAGGCTTCCATCTGCACCATCAGCCCCTCCCACCACCAACATTTATACACCACAAGGTAATGTGGGTGAAGTATCTTGTCTAAGGACACAACAACAGTTTGCACTGTAGCCACTGTTGCCTCTGTGGTAACTGGTATCTCCTGCAGTCTGCCATCCAAGTCCTGACCAGGCCCTGCCCTGCTTAGCAAAAGAGACAAGGCTATATCAGCCTTTGGTGTGGAGGTTTGCCTGCAATATTGTTAAGTCCTTTTTTTGATTTGTAGGGGCAGTGACATTTACATGCAATGAAGTTATTCAGTAAGAATCTGCATAGTCTCCTAGTCTCCATAGGGTTAGAGTGACCAGATGTCCCTATTTACCCAGGACAGTCCCAGTTTTGAGATCTGTGTCCCCTGTCCCAGCAAATTTATACAAAACCAGTGATTTGTCCCAGTTTTATACCAACCAACCACCAACAACAGTAAAGAGGAGAATATATTGTCATTTGTTTAGCTAAAATATAGAAACCATGCTTGAAAATGACCATAAGCACCAATGAACAATGTTAAGTCCTCTTTTGACAATTGTATATACTATTTATACCAACCATCCCAACCCAGGTGTGTCCCAGTTTTTAATCCTGAATATCGGGTCACCCTACATGAAGTTCATACAGTGTTCATTTGGTTTTGGTCTTGCTTCAGTGTTCCACTTATGAAAGCAATAGCCCTATGCCCCGCATGTGCCCTGTCCACGGGTCTTCTTGGTCTTATTCAAATGTCCATAGAGCACAAGTGTAGCTCCATTAGTCCAGGCCATAGACTGCAGAATAATATAATGCACTGTTCCAGTCCGCGTCTGCCATGAGCCGCAGTCCCGCTGTCCTCCGCCCGGCGGCGCACACATGATTCATTTCTGAGGAGCACTTTTATTTTCTATTATTTTTAGCGCGTGCTGGAGTTGCCTCACTTCCTGTTATGTCTGGCGTCTGGGCGCGTGACCCAAGCGTCTGAGACGTGCATGCGCTGCAGACACTCACGCACGAACACGCACATACGCACACACACGCACAGAGACACAGACGCACACACGCACGCACAAACATACGCGCGCACGGAGTCACAGACACGGAGACAGAGCGGAGCCAGAGCCGGAGCCCACCGCGGTCTGACGCACCAGCTCTGCACGGACACGAGCGCTCATCCCCGGCACAGACAGCCGCTCTGCCCGCGGGCTCCCGAGGCTCAGGTACTGTTCGTGACAACTGTTGATCCGGCTCGAGTTTAGTCCCAGCGCAGACACGGGAGCGGCATTTTACGCTCCGTGTGCATTTTCATCCGAACACAGGGACAGAAGAGTCTGTGGGTTTACCTCGGTTAGCCTCGTGTCACCCGCTGTAAACTTGCTGTGGTTCTGGTTCAGATCTGCTATGGGCCATACAGCCTATTTAACTAATGCTCAGGTTTGGATTAGTCCTGGTTTAGTCTTGGTCCAGACCTGGACCTTGTTTAGTCCTAAAGAGTGCTCTTACGCATTTCACATGTATTTCATTGTATTTAGTGTGATCCTGGTGAGGAGGAGCAGCGCCTCTAGGGTCTCACCAGGAGGATGTCTGGAGTCTAAGACACAGCTGTGGTTCAGTTCCTGTTACTGGCTTTTTGCTACTGTTGTGCCCTTGAGCAAGACACTTCAGCATCCTTGCCTTTTGTCTTATTGAATGGATTACTGGTACTGTTCAGAGAGGCTGTAGGTGCAGATTGGCAGCCATGTGTGTGTCAGTCTGCCCCATGGCGGCTGTGATACAGGAGTGTGTGTATGTGTGTCTGTGTCCAGCTCATGATGGTTGTTTGTTCCAGAGGAGATCATGTCTCTGTCGGACGCCGCTCCTGCCTCAGACCTCAGCTTTGGTTCTGGCTCTGGGTTTAGTCCTGGTTCTGGGTCAGGTCCTGGCACTGGGTTTAGTCCCGGCTCTGGGTCCAGTCCGGGTCTTGGGTCAGACCCGGTCCACAGCGCCGTGCATAGCCTGCTGCGCCTGTGCCAGCCAGGGGAGAGCGAGGGGTTTGCACGGCGGGCAATCGAGAGCCTGGTGCGTAAACTGAGAGAGAGGAGAGAAGAGCTGGATGCGCTGGTCACCGCCGTCACCACCAGGGGGCGCCAGCCTGGACTCTGCGTGACCATACAGAGGACCCTGGATGGAAGGCTGCAGGTATGAACCCCTCCTCAGACCAAGATTAGAGTGGTTTGATTTAGCTAACACAGATCTGCTGCTATGACCTAAAACCGGCATCACATGGTCTGGTTCAGTGCTCATTTGGTCCTCATCTGGTCCTGGTTTTAGCCAAGTTTAGTCCTGAGGTAGACTTGATTTAGTCCTGATCTTGTCCTGGTTTAGTCCTGGTTTGACTTTGGTCTAGTCCCTGTTCAGTCTCAATTCTGTCCTGGTTTAGCCATGGTTCAGTCTTGGTTTAGTCCTGGTCTGGTCCTGGTTTAGTCCTGGTTTGGTCCTGTTCTAGTCCTCAAAACAGCTAAGCGCAAAACCCGGCTAATTTCGATAGGCTGGGCTAGTTTTAGTGAGAGTTCGGTTCCATGACTCTCACTAACATTAGTCCCCGCTGCGTTACTGGGGCAACATAGACCTCCGAGCTAGCCTGGTCCCGGGCAGGCTAAAGATGAGGCTTAATCAGGCGGTGTTGCAAAGAATACGTACCTGAAGTAAACAGAGTGTTCCGCAGAACAGTTCCGCACACCTCCCGCATGACTGTCCGAAAACAAGGGTGACAATATCAGCAAAAACAAAAAACAAAACCTTACGTTCTTGGTCAGTTTTGACAAATTTCCAGTAATTTAAAATATTCTTTTGAACCGCTGTCTTTACAATGTTATCAGATAAAAGAATTCCAAAGGTGTTATGGAGAAAGTCTTTGTTCGAGTGGTTAAAGGTCCCATGGCATGAAATTTTCACTTTCTGAGGTTTTTGAACGTTAATGTGAGCTCCCCTACCCTGTTTCCCCCCCCCCCCCCCCCCCCCCCCATGGCTAAAAGTTGCGAAATGTCTAAACTGAGCATTTGCGATCCTTTTCTGCGTTTGAAAAAAACGCAGAAACGCAGAAAAAAACGGGCGATTCTGAACAAGGAAACTATGTGACGTCACATCGAAAAATGCAGCTCCACCCCCCGTCTGGATGTCTACCCACCGTCTGTAAATCACGCCCAGAGAGTTTGGACCGCGAATGAGCTACGCAATGCGAAATGCGTTTTTTTATTTGCCTGGAGGCACGTGCAAGTGTTTCTAGGCTCGGAAGTCCTTTATCTGAGCATCTGGACCTCTGAAACAGCAGTGGTTTAATTTTATTTTCTGTGAAAATGTGTTTTTTTCATTGAAACGCCTCTCCTTTCTTCCTCCGCGCTTAAAACGCGGAAGTGGGAGACAGCGCACAGTAACAAGGAACCAGCGGCGCATTTCCCCCCCCCCCCCCCCACCCGCTCCTCTAACCTATCTCTGTCCTTCTCATTTGCATTCAAGCAACAAGGCCCAGAACTCTGTACATGTGTCTTTCTCATGCACTGAGTCTTGATTTTGGAGCAGGGTTCATTTACAGTATTAGGGAACCATTAAGGCACCATATAAAAGCATCAAGAAGTACCATGTCATGGGATCTTTAAGTGCTGCATGTCTCACATGGGAGACAGGGTGCGTGAAAAGTCCCTCAGTCGTCCAGGTAGAATCCATGATCAAAGGAGAAGTTCAATTTGTCAACTGGACAAAGTTTGTTTGGTTGAAAACGTTTCGCCGCTCATCCGAGAGGCTTCGTCAGCTCTGGTTATTGTACTGGTTAGACCCTGCTTATATCTAGCTGCCGGGAGGCGCGTCCTACACTGACAAAAGCTCTGAAAACCATCCCCCCTAATCTGTCTCTTTGTTTTTCAAATTACTCTGACGGCTGGTTTCGAACGTTTTCAACCAAACAAACTTTGTCCAGTTGACAAATTGAACTTCTCCTTTGATCATGGGAGACAGGGGTTCGATTCTTATTACTGACAGTATTCATGGTCATGTCAATTATTTGTTATATTTTCACCAATTTACATTTGCCACACATTACACAAATGTGAATTAATTTAACCTACAATTATTCATGTCATCATAGAATCAATAGTATCAGCTGGGCCTAACATCACTCTCACTTGACGACATTGACACTTTATATTTTATGTGACATCTCTATCAAAGAATACAGTTAAAGGTAAACCTTTACTTTTAAAACAAAATGTAGCCAAATAACAGGCACAATCCATGATACAACATTTCAATGATTCAACAAATTTGCTTCAGAGATGCTGTGCAAGCCTGCAAAACGGAATACCCTCCTGGTTTAGTCTTAGTATGGTCCTGGTTTATTCCTGGTCTGATCTTGGTTTAGTCTTGTTCAGTTCTGGTTCAGTCCTTGTTTAGTCCTGGTTTAGTTCCAGGTTCATTTTCATTTGTATGAAGACACCTTAAATGTCAGATGCCCTCCCTGTGTGTCAGATGCCTTCCCTGTGTCTCTATGGGGTCATATGTAGAAAACCTGCTGTAGTTTAGACCTCTATGGGCTGTATTAGTTCTATTATTTGCGGAATGAGGTTAGCAGTTGAGGTTGGAGTTTATGATCTGCACTGTTTGGGAAGAATAAAACCACCTGAGTGCTTAAGATCAGATTGATTGAACCAACCATTAGCTTCATGCTAATGCTTCTGACTCTTACTTGCAGGGGGCGCCAGACGTCCACCCACACTCTTCATTTGGTATATGTGTCCAACAGCGGTATTTCAGGACACAAGTCGTCCCGGAGGCGTTTTGAGTTATTCACAGATTCTGAAAGTGTAGATTCTAAGCTTTCCAATGATGTCTTACACATGAAAATCTGACAATATTTGAAGATGTCGCTATTTGAAAGCATGCAGATGACATTTTCGGAAAGCTCTGAAATCAGCTCGTGAAGTTTCCTCACTTTAGCCCTCCTTGCCTAATTTGCATGACATTAAGCTAAGCCCTCCCCCATCATGACTATCACTGTGGTGTGTTGTTAATGTCCTGGCAGGTCAGAATCATTCAATAATTTAATAATACAGTGAACCCTCGCTCTATCGCGGTTCACTCTTCGTGGCCTCGCTGTTTTGCAGATTTTTTTTTTCTTTTTTTTTTATAGTGTAACTTTTTTTTTAATAGTGTAACAATGTGGTCTGCGTCCTGATTGGCTAAGAGACTAGACCAGGACTAAACATGGACTAAACCAGATCTAGACCAGAAGTAGACCAGGTCTGAACCAGGATTAAATCACTCCATGCAGCTCTTGCGTTCGTTTGTGCGTGTTCGGTTTGTGGCTCGGGTTGAGAGCACGCGGTCCGGGCGCCGCAGTTCTATCTCCCCGGTGTACACACGGCCTCGCGCTCTACAATAAACCCCTCATCGTGGACAAATCCGTGACAGAGCAGCACGTGTCGCGCACGTTGGTGCGCGTCTCGTCCAGGGACGTGGCAGTGCTCCTCGCGTGTCTGGCGGGGCTCCCGGAGCCGTGTCTCCCCCCACGCGTCACTATTAATACATTTTGTTGAAAATCTATGAAAGTTTGAGTGTTTAAACTAGAGACAAATGTGAGAAAACGTTAATTCCAGTCGGAGAAAAGTGTATAATGTGTGTGGTGAGGCATTTACAGCCTTAAAACATGTAGAATAATTGTAAAATATAAAGTTCTCCTACTTCGCGGATTTCACGTATTGCGGGTTATTTCTGGAACCTAACAAGGGATAAACGAGGGATTACTGTACACAGGATAATATGTTAAGTCAAAGTATACTACAAAATTTAATAGACTACCAAGATTCAAGATTGTTTTTTGTCATATGCAGGATCAAAACAAGGTCAATAATGCAATGAAATACTTAAGATCAAGAAGAACCATTGACTCGCCAAGATAGTCAGGAAGTACTAATAGCATAGCAAAGTAACCAGTATAATAATAATAAAAAAGTAATAAAATATGTAATAAAATACCAAGGTACAGGTAGGATTAAATAAGGTATTTAAGGAGTATTTCACAGGAGGTAATACTGCTCAAATAAATTTCGTATTGCACATAATATAGCATAGTATAATATACTATGCTTTAAATAAATAACAATAAATAAATACATTATATATATATATATATATATATATATATATACACACACACACACACACACACGTTCGGCTTTTATAAAAACAAAAATAGACTGGAAATTAACCTAAAGAGACTGTTCTTGGTCACGCTGACCGCATTGTTAGCATTAGCTTAGCAGCATTGTGAATGGAGATCCGCGGCGCCACAATATGCAGTGAGAAGCCGCACAGCGCAGTCCCGCACAGAGCACAGCGCAATATGATCGCCACACGAAAGCTGAATTAGTATTTAAACATGTCCTAAAGACTATAAAGTAAATGTGTTCCTGCAAACATAATCGGGTACACTTACTTGCCTCGTTGTTTGCCTCTTTCTCCGTGGATCGCATATACGCGCTCTTTCACTAGTAAAGTATCCGGTTGCATTCTGTACATGAGCTCCTTCCTTCTTATGTAGCATTTACAGTCAAAGTAAAGGATTTTTAAGTTCCGGATGCAAATGCAGCCTATGAAATGCAGCTACATATTCAGGAGCTGCACACAGCTGGTAGGCGGAAAAAGTAAACAAAAGAGCGCAAATGTCACGTGATTGGTCCGCAGCTGTAGGATGGTAATTTAGACACACCTTGATTCTTTCCGAAAAACAAGCCAATTTCACACACAAAATGTATGCTAAGCAGCCAATGCTGTTATCTGAAACATGGAGTGGGTTCTTCATGATCTAAACTAGCACATTCTGCAAAAAAACGAAAATCATAAATTTTGAAAAAAAATACAAAAACTCGTTCATCTCACATTCTCTAATGCCGAGATGAGGACTGAAAATCTGTGGTGCGTCACATATTCTTTAACGTGGTTAAAGAAAAGACTGAAATACAGGGATGTTTTTTATTGGTTGTTTATTACAGTGAAACTTTTAGAAAAACCTGTGTCCTTGCTGTGAGCGGGCTTACATCTCCACAAAGCTGACTCTTATTTGGCCTGGAGGTGGGCATCCTGCCTGTTTCCATGGAAAATATTGTTCCTTTTGCTATAATATTCTAACCTGGGAAATCCCAGGCTGCTTTCGTTCATTCCGATCTGAAAGACAGCCTGGCAACTAGGCTAAGCGAGCTCTCCTGATTTTGGGAGCCAGTCAGAGAGCGGGGAGGGGTGGAAAGACGGTGACTACGCGACAAAGGGAAACTTGTAGTTTGAACTGACAACTGACATGTTTGGCTATGTATACGCCAAATGATAGAGATTCGTAACGCCCAATAAACGGCCGTTGGCAATCGTAAACCACACCTCCGCTACGAGATATTCAGTAGGTGGATCCCAGACCATATCTCACTGTGATATGGTCTGGTATAAACCAGGCAAATAATATTCCACAGTATGGCACAAAATGAATCTGTCTCTGTGGAGAAAAGTATGGTTTTAACTTTCATGCAGGTGACAAGCCTCATCCAGACAGTTACATACTGCACCACAAGTTTATATGTAAACCTAGTTTAATGCCAGTTCAGTCCTAGTTCAGTCCTGGTTCAGTCCTGTTCTCTGTCTGGGCCTTGTTTTGTCTGGAACACAGGAAAGAGGCGGAGCTCTGAGTGCAGCTGTTGGAGTCTCAATTTTAGGCTTTATGTTTTTTTATTTTTCTGTTTTATTTTCTGTTTCTGTTATTTGGTATTTTCAGAAACCATTTTTTCCCCCCTGATATTTCCCTATACCACATCTGCAGATTCACTAGACACGAAACATTTGAACCGCCCACATCTCAGTCTAACACTACAGGGATACAGGAGGATGGGAGGGCATCTGACAAACAGGGATACATGACGTTGGGAGGGCATCTGACAGACAAGTATTTTCCAGTATGTCAGATGCCCTCCCAAACCTGTAACTGGCATGACATTTGATTAGTTGAAAAGTTGAGTCATTTGTAGTTAGTTTAAAGGCAGAGACTAATATCCATATTGGTTATATTCTGTGACTCAGAAAAAAAAAAAACCCTTTCTCCTTCTCTCTCCCTCCTCCCTTTCTCCTCCTCTCTCCCTCTTTCCCACCCCCTCTCTCCTCCCTCCCTCCTCCCTTTACTCTCTCCCTCTCCTCTTTCTCCTCTCTTCCCTTTCTTTTCTCCCTTGCTCCTTCTCTTCCCTCTCTCATGTTTAGTCTCAATGATGCAGCCTTGGCCTCAGAACTCACTCGTCTCTCCTTTAATCTCTCTCTATTTTAGATTTATACACAGTATTTCACATTTAAAGGTAATGAGACTCTACAGCAGAGGTGCTCAAATTTTTTTTGACCGGGATCTACTTTTGAGGTTGATGGTGTGCCGAGATCTAACAGGGGGTGGGGTGGGGGGGACTAACCCTAACCCTACCCCCCCCCCCCCCCCCCCCCCCCTCCCACCGGTTAGTCCTGGTTTAGACCTGGTTTAGTCCTGGTTTAGACCTGGTTTAGTCTTGGTTTAGACCTGGTTTAGTCCCAGTTTAGTCCCGGTTTAGTCCCGGGCCCCTGCTGTCAGCTAATCTGTCCCTTTGATGCAGAAATAACACAATACCATCAAAATTTCTTTATACTTGCATAATGACAATAAAGAATCTTGAATCTTGAATAATATGACTCACCCCATAAAAACGCGGTCAGCTCCGTAGTAACAGTTTGCCGTGTTGTTTATAGTTCGCGTATCCACGTGTATCGCGCTGTACCTTAATTATCCGGAGCTCCGGGGAAAGGGACATATCCCGAACGTATCGGCGAAAAAAATCGGATTTCACAAAAAAATCGGAATTGAGCATTAAGCCCTGACGATCGACTGACAGTTGGCCCCTGATAGACCTGTTATCGCGATTGACGTATTGAGCACCCCTGCTCTACAGTATGACTACCACTACTATTACTACTACTTCTTACACTCATCGGCTGCCTCCATGTTTCTCTGCACTTCAACTTGTGAGCAGTTAAATGTGCTGCTAAAGAATAATACAAATAGCATATTATATGTAGTTTGTCCATGTGTGTGTTGCTGTACAGAAGGTGAGAGACACATCTGGGCATGTACATTTAGAGGCCCATTCAGCTCTGATTCAAACTGGGGAATGACACCTCTCTCATTGTCTTGTTGCAGGTGGCAGGGCGTAAAGGCTTCCCTCACGTGATCTATTCACGTCTGTGGCGATGGCCCGATCTGCACAAAAACGAGCTCAAACATGCCGCCTTCTGTCGATACGCCTTCGACCTCAAATACGACAGCGTCTGTGTCAACCCATACCACTACGACAGAGTGCCCGCGCCCATGGGTATCACAGGTACTACCACTCCCACAGAGTGCCCGCGCCCACAGGTATCACATGTGCTATCACTCCCACAGAGTACTGGGTTATTTCCTATGTCATTGTCATTAGTGTCCAACATGAACAGTCTGTAAAATAAAGGGTTACAACATGGGATGTACAGATCGAGCTTTTTCAGTTCCGATACTGATATCAATACTATGACTTAAAGTATCTGCTGATATCCGATATGAAGCGATACCAGAGAGATCCTATAGTGTTACTCAACTCTTTTATATCCTTCAAGTAACTACAGAACAGTTTTGTATGAAGTGTGAAGAATCCCTCAGTCATCCAGGTAGAATCCATGGCAAAAGGAGAAATTCAATTTGTCAACTGGAGTTTATTTGGTTGAATACGTTTCGCAGCTCATCCAAGCTACTTCTTCAGTTCTGGCTAGAGTGCCAGTGGACACTGCTTATAACTAGCTACAGGGAGGAAATTAAATCATGAAATTACTATGAAACTATCACACTTATTTGGTGTCATAGTTTCAGTGTAAAACACCTATTTGTTATTATAATTTCATAGTAATTTCATTGTAGTTGGCTCCTCCATGCAGCTAGTTATAAGCAGTGTCCACCAGCACTCTAGCCAGAACTGAAGAAGTAACTTGGATGAGCTGCGAAACATATTCAACCAAATAAACTTTGTCCAGTTGACAAATTGAATTTCTCCTTTTGCCACAGTTTTGTAATGAAGAAAATGTCAGCTATAATGTCATGTTCTTGACCAAAATCAGCCTGTAATAGACTAGTAATAGACTGACTGTAATTGATTGTCTTTGTGCGGTGTCCTTGAGTGTCTAGAAAGGCGCCTTGAAATAGTGTTTGTACTGCGTTGCCTAGCGACGTTGCCTAGCAACTAGGGATGTCAACAATTAATCGATTAACGATTAATTGTCGATTAAGACGTTAGTCGAACAAAATGCATTAATTGTAATTAATCGCTGATCGCGGACATGCGCACCCGCGTGGTCACGAAACAAGGCAACCACGCACTGCGCTGCGCCAAGCTCGACTCACAGCCAGCTGCAGGCACCAACGGCACTGCTCAGCAGTCCCGGGTGTACGCGCGAGGCGAGATCGAACCGCCTCGCGTGCCGCTGCTGGTCCCGCGCGGCCGGCCCGCGGCCCGGGCCCCGAGCTTCGCGCGGCTGGCCCGCGGCTCGGGCCCCGAGTCCCGCGCGGCTGGCCTGCGGCCCGGGCCCCGAGCCACAAACCAGCCGCACGAAACCAGCAGCAGGATGCAGCGGCCCAATCCTGGTTCAGTCCAGGTCCAGACCCGGTCGAGTCCTGGTCCAGTCCAGGTCCAGACCTGGTCCAGACCTGGTTTAGTTCTGGTCTAGACCTGGTCCAGTCCACGTTTAGACCTGGTCTAGTCTCTTAGCCAATCAGGACAGAACACAATGTTACACTATAAAAAAATGTTACACTAGCTATAAAAAAAATCAAAATAAAAAAAAAAAAAAATCTGGGAACCGCGATAGAGCGAGTGATTACTGTATTTTGTTATTCAGCATCAATACGTCTGCTTTTTACTAAGGAATAATTAATTGAGGAATATACAATATAATAATACTATGATATATTTATGACTCAGTGTTATGTTACTATAGCTTATATTCTTAAAGATCCTATTGAAACACTGAAATTAAGGTGAAAAACCCCGCTTATCAGTTAATCGTTAATCGATCGATAAGGTCAATCAACTATCAATTAATGAATTAAGATAAGATAAGATAAGATAAGACTTTATTGATCTCACACAGGAGAAATTTACTCGCCACAGTAGCTCCAGGACAATTGGACAGGAGGGAAAAAGTGCATGCAGGCAGGGAGGGGATAAAGTAAGTAATAAATAGTGCAAATAGTAATATGTAATAATAATAATAATAATGGAAAATAGTAATAATGATAATAGTAACAACAAGCATCAACATGAAAAGGAGGATATTGCATGTCTGGCCTATATGTTAGAATTATACAGTCTGATTGCAGTGGGGATGAAGGATCTGCGGTAGCGCTCCTTCTTGCACTGGGGGTGCCTCAGTCGGCTGCTAAAGGAGCTGCTCAGCTCCTCAATAGTCCGGTGCAGAGGGTGAGAGGTGTCGTCCTTAATGGACATGAATTTGGCCAGTACCCTCCTCTCAGCCACCTCCTCTACACGGTCCAGAGGACAGCCCAGGACAGAGCTGGCCCTCTTGACCAGCTTATTCAGTCTTTTTCTGTCCCGTTCTGTGCTGCTCGGGGCCCAGCAGACGACAGCATAGAGGAGAGCAGAGGCCACCACAGAGTCATAAAAAGTCTTGAGCAGAGGCCTGCTCACTCCAAAGGAACTCAGTCTCCTCAGGAGGTGGAGGCGACTTTGGCCCTTCTTGTACAGGGCGTCAGTGTTGTGGGACCAGTCCAGTTTATTGTTGAGGTGAACACCCAGGTACTTGAAACTGTCCACAGTCTCTATGTCCTGCCCCTGGATGTTCACCGGTGAGTGAGGTAGTGGTCTCCTCCTGAAGTCGATCACCAGCTCCTTTGTCTTACTAGTGTTAAGGCACAGGTGGTTGCGCCCACACCAGTCTACAAAGTCACTGATGACCGAGCGGTACTCCAGCTCGTTCCCCTCTGACACACAGCCCACAATGGCCGAGTCGTCGGAGAACTTCTGGAGATGGCAGCTGTCCGTGTTGTATGTGAAGTCCGAGGTGTATATGGTGAAGAGGAAGGGTGAGAGGACAGTACCCTGGGGGCCCCCGTGCTGCATACTACCACCTCTGACTCACAGCTGCGCAGCCGCACGTACTGTGGACGGTCAGTGAGGTAGTCGATGGTCCAGGCAGCGAGATGTCCATCCACTCCCGCGTCCTCCAGCTTCCCCCGCAGCAGCGCCGGCCTGATGGTGTTGAAGGCGCTGGAGAAGTCAAAGAACATGACTCTCACAGCACTCCCGGCGGTCTCAAGGTGGGTGAGCGCCCGCTGCAGAAAGTAGATGACGGCGTCCTCTACTCCTACGTTTGGCTTGTAGGCAAACTGCAGCGGGTCCAGGGTGGGGCTCACCACAGAGCGGAGCTGGCTGAGGATCACCCTCTCCATGGTCTTCATGAGGTGGGAGGTCAAGGCGACTGGTCTGTAGTGGGCCGGTTCCCTGGCGTTTGTTGTTTTGGGAACCGGGACCACGCAGGAGGTCTTCCACAGGACGGGGACCTTCTCCAGGCTGAGGCTCAGATTGAAATCGATAATTTGCATCCCTACTAGCTAGGGCTGGGCGATATGGAGAAAAAAATTATCTCAATATGTTTTTGCTATATCTCGATATACAATATATATCTCGATATCTATGCAGGGAAAAAACAATCAAAAAACCAAACGCGCCAAATTCAGCAAGGATTTTTTTTTTAAATTGAAGTGCAAACAGGTAGGCAGCCAAGTGCCTAAAGGTAGACAGGTACTAGTAACAAAGTGCTTGTGCACCATTTTTAACATTACCAAACCAAGTAGTACATTGCCTTATTTTAATTGTAAACATAAAATCTGAGGGTAGACAGTTCTTATAAAGTGCTTCTTTAACATTTAAGATAAAAGACAAAAATAAAAATACCTCATTTCGTAGCCAAGTGCCTAGAGGTAGGCCGGTACTAGTAACAAAGTGCTGTGCTTGTGTACCAATTTTAACATTATCAAACCAAGGAAGTAGTATATTGCCTTATTTAATTGTAAACATAAAATCTGAGGGTAGACAGTTATATAGTGCAAAGATAAAAAAAAAAAAAAAAATTTTAAGATGAGACAAAAAAATCCCTCATTTCGTAATTAATTAAAAAAAAGAAATAATACATATTGCCTTCCTTTTCCTTAAAAAACAAAATTCGAACTCCAAAAAACAAAAAACTGTACCTGTAGTGTAACATTTTTACATTTGAAGATTTTGAGCCAGGAACACCAATCGGTCAACTGTGTCAGGCTTAGGGCCTAGTCCCCACGACAACGTTCCTGTTTTTTTTTTTTACCCAGGGTGAAAAAAAGTGTCGTCCACACACGTGTTGGATCAGAAAACCTTCGTGTCAAGATGAGCACGGAGCGCTGAGTGAAAACGATGTAGTACATATGTCACACCGATAAGTGGCGCTGTAAACCGGAAAGAGCCAGAGCCACCGGAAACGCAAGACTACAAAGAGCACATGCGCAGAAAGTCCTTTCTCTTTCGTAAACAAGCAAACGCATGTACTTTAGGGACCGTCAAAAAAAGCAAATTTATTTTGTCCCCCTGCTCCACCAATGTAGCAGGGACTCACTCCGGTAATGTGAAAATGTTGACCGTCCCTAACATAGACGCCACAGAACGAAGATTTGCGCTGCGTGAGCAGAGTTTTTGCCTATAAATCGATAGTTAGTATTACTTGCTATCGTTTTATTAGATAGACATTAACAAGTAGAACTCTCGTTAACCTTGCTCGTGTTATTTACGCCAAATGCTTGTTTGGATCTTACTACGGGAATGTTAAACATACTCGGACATTATGTTGGCTTTTCTGCGAGAATATACAACCGGGGACCATCACCAACGGGCAGCTATATAGTTGTGTGAATTTGTGTAAAGAAAACAGAAATGCGTTCATATATTTTTGTGTGTTATACTGCATGTGCCTGTTTGTAAAAGGTAAATTTTCATTCAATAAAAAAGACAAGAAATGGTTGCTCTATTTCTTTATTTATAGCACACAACACCCTCAAATTGGTATGGGCTCCTCATTGTCCACTATCTGCCTTTTCATTGACGGGATTTTTCCAGTTTTAAAATACGTGTTTAGCTTTGAATTGGCAAACACTCGTGTGTCGTGCGTACCACGGCAGTGAAACACAAACGCAAGAAGGAGGCGGGGCGGACAGCTCCACAAACAGTTGAGGAAAATAAGCAGGGCGGTGAAATCTTATTCATTTAGCGCATTATCTCGAGTTTTTCGATATGCCAAAATCTTTCTCGATTTCATAAAACATTTCGAGATATCGCAAATCTTGATTAATCGCCCAGCCCTACTACTAGCAACCCTTTGATCTTGTCTTTGATGTGTCTTGTCTCCAGATTCTTCTTCTTATTATTCATATTCTCCTCAACATGGGAGTCTATGGCAACCCCTAGAACCGTCTGGTAAAAGTTGTGCATGTTGCATGCACATTCCAGCCAGTCTCCTCATTACCCACAGCGGTTTATAGGCCCCCAGCCCCAACCGTCTAGTGCCACCAGCAGGTCAGAGTTGCAGGAATTTTCAGGAATTGCCTAGCAACGCACCTAGCAACCGATCTGTCTGTGATGTGTTGTGATGTCCTTGTTAGACCCTGTTAAACCCTGTTAGACTCTGTTAGACCCTGTCAGGGTCAGATTCTGTTAGACCCTGTCAGACCCTGTTAGACCCTGTCAGACTCTGTCAGACTCTGTTAGACCCTGTCAGACCTTGTTAGACCCTGTTAAACCCTGTTTCTGAGTCTGACAGGGTCTAACTACCCTGTTAGACCCTGTCAGACTCTGTTAGACCCTGTCAGACTCTGCATGCGGCCTACATGCTGAGGCCTACATGCACCGTCAGTGCTTGGCCCCACATTGCTGCTTGCAGCTATATTTATTATTATTATTATTAGTATAAAGAAGTGGACTAAGCTCAAATGAAGATTGTGATGCTAGCAGATATAGAGCTGCATTTGGAGCCAGGCTCTATATAAGGAATAGGATTTTTTACCGGACATAATAGTGAAATAAAAGGATCATGTAGAGCAGGCTAATACAAACATTTTAAGATCAAAATGATGAGGCTCACAGCAGCGGTTACAGAGAGAGAGTCACAATATTTCAATGGAAGTCAATGGGAGCCAGAAGAAACTCTGGAACGCGTCAGCTACTGTGTTAGCTATGTCCATTTATATACAGTCTTTGCTGTAAATAGTCATGTTACATCCAATTAAAGGCCCAACCAGGATATGGACTTAACTGTTATCATGAAACCGATACCCGATAGAGCACATTTTTCACAATCGTTGCTGATATTCGATACCAGAATCAGTGCATGGTGTATCCAGGTAATGCAATGCAATAAAGGTTCTAAAGAGTTATAAGTGTCATAAAATGTCTGCTCTCTGTCTCAGTGTGGGTCTGAGCTGCTGTAGGTGACATTTGGAGGACTTTTTGCCATATAAAAGATATAATATTTTGTTTTAAATACCGTAGTTAGTTGTTATGGCAACAGTTCTAATCGTTCCTCATTCTGATCCCCATGGATGAACTGTTCCAAACCACTGAGATGCCCTTCCCCTGATCCATGCTCAAACATGCTCTTACGCTCCACTAGGGGGCGCACCAAAGGTCTGGGTCTGACACCGTGCTTGTTCTCTTTCAGGTCCTCAGACAACCATAAAGGAGGAGCTGGTGCAGGACTGTCTTCACCTGGACCTGACTCCGCCCCCAGACCCCTACCAGGCCCGCCCCCTCTCCATGTATCCCAGCATGCACCTGTCCCCTGCAGGTGAGTCTCTAGCCGTGTCTCAATTCAGTGTGCACAGTTCAGAGTGCGGTTTTAAGGGCATGTACGTCACTTCCGGTGCGACAACTGCTGTCCCATTTCGTTTTTGTCCCATGCGCAGTTAACATGCGGTCTGAAAACCGCAGTCGTTTCCATGGAAATCGGGGCGTGGATCAACTGCGTGAAGATGCACACTTCGCGCAGTCGTATATCCCAGCATGCACCGCATGCTACTTCTTCTACGGGAGAAAATTGAGTCGGCGGCTGCATCTGGTAGTTATGAGACCTGTCGCATTTCACAAGTATGCAAGTATGCACAGTCCTGAGCGCAGTCTGAGTACCCTTAAAACCACACTCCGAACTGTGCACACTGCGAATTGAGACACGGCTTCTGACCCCTCCTGACCCTAACCCCATCCTCTGAGCACAGGTATGAATCTGCCTCTCTCCTCCAGGGGGCGCTGGCTGCAGTCCCGGAATTGAGGTCCAGGGTTTAATCCACATGAGTCCAGGCCAGAGCCCACCTGCCCCCCACGCCCCGAGTCCAGACTACAGCATCCCTGGATCTGAGACTGGACCAGAAACTGGACCTGAGACCAATCCACACACCGGACAGACTAACACAGGTCTAATTTAAGTTCAGACCAGAGAGCAGCTTAGGTCCAATATAGGGGGTATTATGCAAAAAATAGATATATATTTTAGATTTCTACCATGTTGAAACCAATACCTCATCAAAAACATGCCTGAAGAGGTTTTAGATGTCATCCATGCATGTTTGAGTAATCTAGCAATCTCTCCCGGGCCATATTCAAACTCTCCTTACACCGCCCACAAGCCTACGTCACCCATGGCCCACATGACAATTCTCCATAAATATACAAAAACAAGATACAAAGCTGTAGACAGCAACCTGACAAACTTGATGTGATGTGCAGTCGTTTTATTAGAGGGATGCACGCTGATTGTGTGTGTTTATTAAAAAAAAAATAGAAATGGAAATAGAAATAAAATGCCCCTCTTTAAGTCCAGACCAGACACCAACACAGGTCCAGTTTAAGTCCACACCACAGACTAATCCTAGTTTAGTTCAAAGTTCAAAGTCAGCTTTATTGTCAAAAAATATATGTACAGGTTGCACACACAGGATTTGAAATTGCAGCGTTCCCTAGGCCCACAGTGAACATAAAACATCTTATAAACAAGACAATAATCATAATGACGAAAACATCACATATACCCGTAGCATAGTATAAAAGGCTTATATATACAGGGACGTGGCCATACCTGTCAAAGCCTGATCTCGTCAGATCTCAGAAGCTAACCAAGGCAGGGCCTGGTTATCACTTGGATGGGAGACCGCTGGGAATTCCAGGTGCCACAGGGGGGCGCTAGTTGCAAAAAAAAAAAAAAACTTGTAGTGTCCTTAGGCAAGACACTTAACCCACATTGCCTAGTATGAAACTGGTGTGTGCGTGAGTGTTGGAGGTGGTCGGAGGGGCCGATGGCACAGATTGGCAGCCTTGCTTCCGTCAGTCTGCCCCGGGGCAGCTGTGGCTACAAAAGTAGCTTACCACCACCAAGTGTAGAGTGAATGAACAATGAACTGTAAAGCGCTTTGGGTGTCATGAAAGGCGCTATATAAATGCTATTAATTATTATTATTAATTATTATCATTATTATGAACGATTTCCGCATTTTGGTGGATTTCCGCTTTTTTGTCAGCTGCCTGGGTCATTTTTTATATCAGTGAGAAAATTTTGTGTATATATATATATATATATATATATATATATATATATATATATATATATATATATATATATATATAGAGAGAGAGAGAGAGAGAGAGAGAGAGAGAGTGAGAGAGTTTAGGGTCGCCAACCGTCCCTTGAAAAACAGAATCGTCCCGTATTCAGAAACAAAAGTACGCGTCTTTTATTGAGCTGAATATGGTTAGTGTCTAAAACAGGGGTGCCCAATACGTCGATCGCGATCTACCAGTTGATCGCCAAGGTAGTGTGGGTTGATCATAGTGTTGTAGTACTCGACACCGGTCTTGGTCTCGAGATGATTGCGATCATATTTTATTACGGCCGCTGCCGTTAGCAATAAACTTTTACCGGTGTGCGGGGCTGCAACGGGGCTTCTCACTGCAGCCTGTGCGCTCGTCTGGAGCTGCGAACACTGCGCGGCACGTCACCACATGCGCCCCCAGCGCGCGCTGCTTGTTCGCAACAGCGTGTACCTTTGCGTACCAGCGTGTATCACAGAGCAGGTTAAACTTTATAAAACAATCTACCTGTCCGTCTGCCTCACGTCAGCGCGTCGCTGCTCGCCTTTTCACGCTCTCGCTCCTCCTGCTCATAGCACACAGGCTCCCTCCTCAATGCGCTCTGATTAGAAGTGCAAGACTAAGTGCAAAGCAAAAACTAATCTAAATTTATGTTATAGTGTTGGCACAGAGCAGGTCTACAGCACAGAGCAGGTCTACAGCGACATGTGGGTGAATTTTGCCTAATAAAAGTGCACAAATGCATCTGTTTGTCACGACATGCATTTGGTAAATGTGCAGAGGCTGGTAAATACCACTGCAAAACCAGTAAGAGAATGTGACTCCAGGTAGAAAGTTGAAAAAACAGGTTAAAAAAAAATCAAAGAAGGGGTCCTCAAACTCTGGGTGAGGGTCCAAAAACGGGGCACAGAGTGTTTAAGTGCAGTACAGTTTGCTTGGCTTATGTTAAGATTAAAATTAACATTTAAACTAGGGATGCAAATTATTGGTTAATTCATTAACTGATAGTTGATTGACCTTATCGGTCGATTAACGATTAACTGATAAGCGGTGTTTTTCACCTGAATTTGAGTGTTTCAATAGGGTCTTTAAGAATATAAGCTATAGTAACATAACACTGAGTCATAAATATATCATAGTATTATTATATTGTATATTCCTCAATTAATTATTCCTTAGTAAAAAGCAGACAAATGTATTGATGCTGAATAACAAAATACAGTAATCCCTCGCTCTATCCAATCTTTTTTTTTATAGTGTAAAATTTTTTTTATAGAGTAACATTGTGTTCTGTCCTGATTGGCTAAGAGACTAGACCAGGACTGAACGTGGACTGGACCAGGTCTGAACCAGGTCTGAACCAGGACTGGACCTGGACTGGACCGGGACTGGACCGGGTCTAGACCTGGACTAGACCAGGATTAAACCACTGGGGCGCGTGCTGGTTTCGCCGCGCCCCGCGCTCCGAGCCGCAGGCCAGCCGCACGGGGCTCGGGGCTCGGGGCGCGGGCTGCGGCGAAACCGGCATTCCGGGTTAGATCTCGCCTCGCGCGTACACCCGGGGCTGCTGAGCAGTGCCGTTGGCGCCTGCGGTCGGCTGTGAGTCGAGCTTGGCGCAGCGCGGTTGCCTTGTTTCATGACCACGCGGGTGTGCGTGTCCGCGGTTAGCGGTTAATTACAATTAATGCATTTTGATCGACCAACGTCTTAATCGACAATTAACCGTTAATCGATTAATTGTTGACATCCCTAATTTAAACTTTATTGCAAACATATATATTTGTAAACTTTTGTGAGAAGGTAGTACATCATGATGATGATGGGTGGTTGACATCTTAGTTTTTATTGGCTGGAATAACCCCAGACTGCATCTCAGAGCATCTAGAGTTCAAAAATTTTCCAGGTGGGCTTTCCCGCTTTTCGGTGACTTTCAGCTTTTCTCATTACTGGTCACTTTCATCCCTGTATATAATACAAATAAGTTACTAAGTAAAACACACAATGTGTAGCGTAATAAAGGTCAAATGGTGTCATTTTAACAGCAGTGTCATTTGGGGAGGGAGGGCAGGGCAGAGAGAGAGTTCAGCATCCTGACTGCTTGGTGGATGAAGCTGTCTTTCAGTCTGCTGGTCTTGGCCCTGAGGCTCCTCAGTCTCCTTCCTGATGGCAGCAGACTGAAGAGGCAGTTGGATGGGTGGGTGGGATCACCCAGAGGGCTTTGCGGGTGAGGCAGGTGCGGTAGATGTCCTACAGGGAGGGGAGAGAGACACCCATGATTCTCTCAGTTGCTCTCACTACTTGGTGTAGCTTTTTTCGGCAGGGCACGGTGCAGGTGCCATACCACACAGTGATGCAGCTGGTGAGGATGTGCCTCTGTAGAAGGTGCGGATGATGGGAGCTGGGGCTTGTGGAGGAAGTAGAGCTGTTGTGAGCTACTTTATTGGCCAGTGATGCAGTGTTCTTTGACCAGGAGAGGTCCTCAGAGATATGCACACCCAGGAACTTGGTGCTGCTTACTCTCTCCACAGCAGCCCCAGTGATGGTGAGGGGGGGCGTGCTGTGTGTGTGCTCCTGAAGTCTACAACAATCTCCTTGGTCTTCTCCACATTCAGGGAGAGGTTGTTCTTACTGCACCACTTGTGTGATGGTGCTGGGTGTTGTTGATTTAGTCCTGTTTGGATTAGTGGTATATGCCTAATTTAGATCATTTAGTTCTTGTTCACTTCTGGTATAGTCCTTGTGAAGTCCTGATTTTCCCAGTTCAGTTCTAGTCCAGTCTTGGTTCAAGTTCAGGTATAGTCCTGGTTTAATCCTGATTTGGTCCTTGTTTTTCTTTACAGAATCCTGGTCGAGTGTTAGCCCTGCTGCCTACAGCCCAATTGGTCCACAGTCTCAAAGTGGTAGGGGCCCATATCCATTACATCACCACCCGCCAGCCAATAACCACTACTGTAAGCAATGATGTGATTCTTTTATAACGCAGGTTTAGTTCTATTTCATCCCTCCTGACCGCCAGAGGGCGGTGCTGAAAGCACTGAATGTTCCCTTCGCACATGCGCAGTTCGAGTAGTAATACCAAATGAGTCACACCTGTGACCCAGGATGACGCCCCGGAGGTAATATAGTTAGGGATGGGGCCGATCCGATCCAGTATCGGTATCGGGTTCCGATATCAACGTAATTCACGGATCGGAAATTCCGTGTCTGGATGGGTTTCCTCCGGGTATTCCGGTTTCCCCTATCAACCCAAAACATGCTCCAGGTTAATCCTCCAGCTGAGGTCCTGACCAAGCCGAGCAATAAGATCATGGAGATGGGTCCCCGGGCGCCTGAAAGACGAGCTGCCCACTGCTCCTGAAGGATGGGTCAAATGCAGAGAAATAATTTCCCTACGGGGATGAATAAAGTCTGTCTTCTTCTTCAAACAGTTTTGGTATCGGAATAGTATCGGTATCGGCCGATACACAAATTCGGGATCGGATCGGAAGTGGAAAAATGTGGATCGGTGCATCCCTAAATATAGTCCCCCGTCATTCGTGACTGTTCCTCATTTCTTCTCGCGTGCGGTTCGGTCTACATAGCATTAGCCCTAGCTCAGGCCTTGTTTGTCTACTGTCGCCGGACGCCCGTTCACCGTTTCAGTAGGAGCCGCGGCTTTCCGAGGGCTGGGACAGTCTGCATTTTGCTAAGGATTGAGGTACCGCTTTCAATATTTCAAAGCCTTTTGTTTGTGATGGCTGCGTTGGCGCCCCCCTCTCCAAACACTTGGCGTTTGATATACACTAATCTGTTTGGTGAAGGCTGCGTGCGCGCACCCTCTCACATCGGATACAACTGTTTGTTAGCAGTACATTACAGACTTATGTTGCTAACTATAAAGTATTTTGGTTAATTCTTCTCTGGTGAAGGTTGTGCTCACGCACCCTCTCCCATCGAGTAGTTTTGTTTTGTTAGCAGTACACTGTAGATATTCTATTGCTAACTATAAACTATTTTGGTTGATTTCTCTCTGGTGAAGGCCGCGTTCACGCACCCTCTCCCATCGAGTACATTTTGTTTTGTTAGCGGTATACTGCAGATTTTCTATTGCTTACTGTAAAGTATTTTGGTTAATTTCTCTCTGGTGACGGTTGCGTTCACGCACCCTCTCCATTAGATCATTTTAGTTAGTTACCCTGTAGATGGGCGATGGCTAACATTGTTAGCCATTTTCATTCTCTGTTCTATTGATGAATTTTGGTCTATTTGATTGGTGATGGCAGCGTTCGCGCCCCCACTCCCAGTTCTGTTTTTTGTTTTTTTGTGGGCCACATACTACATGCTATAATTAGCAGGTGTTCATATCCTGCATCTGTACCTTGGTTGGTGAAGGCCGTGTTCCCGCTCCCTCTCCCAGCTTGGTTTCTCTGCTTACCAATTGACCGCTGTCTGCGCTGTCTGGTTTTCTTATCTATACTGGTTGTGCTCGACCATCGCACCACATTGATGGACGGCTCTCATTGTTGTGTGGCCTGTGGGTCCACGCTTCATGTGGATGATGGCCATGACCTGTGTCCGACATGCCTTGGCCCTGATCATTGTCTGATAACCCATGCATGAACTGCAGTTACATGCCACTTGCTGTCAGGGTGGCAAGGATGGCACAGCTAAACTCCGCAGGTAGTGGTGATCTCCCATCGTCGGGGCAGGTACCATTGCCCCTTCCAAGGCGTTCAAAACACCGTCCCAAGTCTATGATTGCAAGGGCTCCTTCAAAAAAGAAGCCCAGATCTGATAATGATCTTGAGTCTAAAGTGAAGCAGTTGTTGGCAGACTTGGAAACGATGAAGTATTTATTGCAGGCTCATCGTATGGACGCATCTGCTTCAGAGGCTGGGACACCAGTCAATAGCTGTTCTGATCCCAGAGGATGATGTGCTCTCTCTGGCAGCATCAGCCTCTCATTTTCAGGATGAGGAAGATGCACCATCCTCCCGTGTTTCTGAGGATGGTTCGTATTCTTCCACGCAGTGCCTTGATAGTGACTCAACGAATAGCTCCATGCTAGATGTTATGTATCGTTTGCGGCTGGAACTTCCAGAGACTGAACGGCCTGGCCCTGGTAGTGCTTTCTTTAGATGCGGGCGTGCCCCTACACCTTTTGCTGTACCCCCCCTGTGGAGTATCTCAGAGAGTTGCATGCCTGTTGGAGGGATCCAAGTGCTTTCTCCAGGCTCTCATCAGATGGCCGGATTTTGGCTGCTATGCACAATGCACCGGCAGCTGGTCTGGATCGCATGCCTGCTGTTGAACCAGCTGTGGCTTCTCTTATTGTTTCACCTGAGGAGGCCCTGCGGCAAGATGTTAGGTGTCCAAGACACCAGTGCCGGGTGACGGATGACTTCATCATCAAGGCATACAACTCCGGTGCGCAGGCTGGTCGACTGGGCAATTCTTTGGCCCACTCTGCCTCCCTCCAGGAGGGTGATGGTGCTGCAACAGCTGCAACATTTAGTGATGCGGCACTGCAGGCCTTTGCACTAATGTTAAGGGAGCTTGAACGTGTTATGTCTTTTCTGGTTCAGGCTCGCCGGCAGATTTGGCTCGCTCAATCTCCCCTGATGGAGGAGGACGCAGGACCCTCCACAGTGTGCCTGTGGAACCTGGGAAATTGTTTGGTTCAGCTGCCTTAGAGGCATTGGAACGTACTGTCCATGCTCGACAGACGAGGCAACTTTCTGGCCTCAGTAGAGCTATGCCTCCTCCTCGGCAACCAAGGTATCCGACTGCTGGCTCCAGTGCTCGGCCATCCACTCACAATCGGCCTAGTGATGGACGTTTCCATCAAGACAGACCTGGCAGGACTTTTAGGAGTGAACCTCACCAGCCACCACGGCGGCCTAGAAATCCAAACACGGGTCGCAGGAGTTGTTCGCCCTCCTGGCCAAAGGGGCCATCGAAGCAGTAGATCCTTTGCTGCAACCCAAGGGCTACTACTCCACATATTTCCTTGTGCCCAAAAAGACAGGCGGATTTCGTCCCATTCTAGATCTACGGGGACTCAATCGTTTCATGAAGGTCTTGCCGTGTCACATGCTCACCACAGCAGAGGTTCTCCAAACCGTTGCAGTGGGGGAATGGTTCACTTCTGTAGACCTCAAAGATGCATACTTTCGTGTGCTTATTGCTCCACAACACCGGAGATTTCTCAGGTTTGCTTATTGGGGTCGTCATTGGCAATTCCGGGTTCTCCCATTTGGGCTCTCTCTCTTTGCAAGCCACCGGACTGAAGATATTGCCATATCTGGACGATTGGCTGATTTGCGCCCCATTCAAAGTGCGTGTGAAGCAGGACACCGATTGTCTGCTTGCACATGTGGCCCGGTTGGGCTTCATGGTGAATATGGAGAAGAGCAACCTGACTCCAACTCAGGCAACAACTTTTCTTGGCCTTGACTTGAACACTGTGACAATGAAGGCTCACCCGTCCCTATGTCGCCGAGACAATATTCAAGCTTTGGTCTCTCACTTCAAACTGGTCAGTCTGCACCCATTTGTCAGCTTTCTTCAGCTCGTGGGAAAGCTGAATTCTGTCACACGAGTTGTGCCTCTCGGCCTGCTGTCACTGCGTTCTCTACAAATGTGGCTGAACAGTTTTCATCTAGACCCTGCAAGGGATCGACAACGGATGCTCAGAGTGACATGGCAATGCTCCTGTGCACTGACCCCATGGAGGGACAGGAGCTATTTGTCACAAGGGGTCCCCATGGGTCTGGTGGTGTGTCGCAGGGAGGTGGTCACCACAGACGCCTGCCTCACAGGATGGGGTGCTGTATGGCAGCACAGGATAGCTCAAGGGCTTTGGTCTGCCAGAGATCGCTTAGACCAAATAAATGTCTTGGAGTTGCGTGCTGTCCGTTTGGCTCTCAGGAGCTTTCTGTCACACCTGAGAGGGAAACATGTTCTTATTCGGTCAGACAACTCTTCGACTGTTTATTACATCAACCATCAGGGGGGTGTCAGATCAGCATGACTTCTCGGGGTTTCTGTAGATCTGTTAACATGGGCTGTGTCTCGTCTCTCCACACTGCGAGCAGTGTATTTACTGGGAGACGGAAATCAAGTGGCGGATTATCTCTCCCGGAGGGAACCTCCTTCAGGGGAATGGTGGAAGTGGAGGTGCACAGGATCTGGAACCTTTTTGGGCAGGCAGAGGTGTTCGCCTCAAAGGTGTCGACTCACTGTCCTCTGTGGTTCTCCCTCGTAAGGGAACCAGGTTCTTTGGGACAGGATGTACTGGCACACCCTTGGCCCCAGTGCCTCCTCTATGCTGTTCCCCCTCTTCCTCTGATTTGGCCAACCCTACAGAGGGTTCTCCAGGAAGGCCACAGACTGTTGCTGGTCGCACCATACTGGCCAGCACGACCATGGTTCCCGTTGCTGTACTGTCTGTGTTGCGGTCTCCCATGGCGTCTTCCGGCCAGGAGAGATCTGCTGTCTCAGTTGGGGGGCCAAGTGTGGCATCCCAGGCCTCATCACCTCCAACTGTGGGTATGGCCATTGGCAGGCCTGAGCTGCAGCTGATCGGTCTCACCCATCCTGTTCAGCAAACACTGTTGAATGCCAGAGCGGCTTCCACTCGTCAGCAGTATAGGAACAGGTGGAAGTTGTTTTCTCACTGGTGCTCTGCCCGCGGTGAGGAGCCTGTGTCTTGTTCGGTGCCTATTATCTTGGAGTTCCTCCAGTCTCTCCTGGATAATGGACGGTCTCCATCCACTCTCAAGGTGTATGTTGCTGCTATATCCTGCCATCATGGTTTGGTTGGAAGCTGTACAGTTGGGGGCCATAACTTGGTTTCTCTTTTTCTACAGGGTGCTCACAGGTTGCGCCCACTAACTATACCACGGGCTCCAATGTGGGACTTGCCATTGGTCTTGGAGTCTCTATGTAGCCCTCCATTGTGCCTTTGGCACAGGCGGACCTCAAGTGGCTTTCATGTAAAACTGCATTTTTATTGGTTATTGTGTCAGCGAAACGGGTTAGTGAGTTACATGCCCTTTCTGTCAGCCCTTCCTGTCTCAGGTGAAGTCTGGATGGTTCTGGTGTCACTCTGTGGCCAAAGGTGTTGTCCCGGTCTCATTGTAATGAGCCTTTGAGTTTGGCTCGGTTTGAGCCCCCGCTTGGAGAAGACGGGGACAAGCTACAGTTGTGCCCGGTTCGGGCACTGAGAGTCTATATAGCAGTCACAGCAGGTATGAGGCATTCAGACCAGCTGTTGTGTGCTATGGGGGTACTAAGGAGGGCTGTCCTCTTTCCAGACACCACCATGCCTACAGCATTGCAGGCCGCGACCCTCCATCTGGTGTGAGGGCTCATTCTCCTAGAGACGTTTCCACTTCATGGGCAGCCATGAGAGGGGGTCCCTTTGGAGACGATATGTGCTGCTGCATCTTGGGCTTCCCCAAGCACATTTGCCAGATTCTACAATGTCAGTGTGGTCTCTCCCCATCCTCTTGGCGTGGTTCTTCATGAATGTCTGGGCCCCTCTCAGTGAGGTATTTGCTCAGGATTCTTCGTGGCATAGCTGGTATTAGTCATTCAGTGCTTTCAGCACCGCCCTCTGGTGGTCAGGAGGGATGAAATAGAACGATAGTTACGTATGTGACTACGGTTCTATGAATCCCGGATGACCGCCAGAGATTCTCTGTCACTCAGGATTCTTGCGTTTCCGCGAGAAGATTCTGTAGGAACAGAGTCACAGATGACGGGGGACTATGTTACCTCCGGGGCGTCATCCTGGGTCACAGGTGTGATTCATTTGGTATTACTACTTGAACTGCACATGTGCGAAGGGAACATTCAGTGCTTTCAGCACCGCCCTCTGGCGGTCATCCGGGATTCATAGAACCGTAGTTACATACGTAACTATCGATTTAAGACTTTATCTGAACATCTGTTTCAGGGTCACATCAACAGAACAATGCTCCCTATCCACCACCTGTGTCCAGCCACCCAGGTATTGACCCAAGTTCTCTAGTCCTGGTTTGACCTGGTTTAGGCAGGCCCCTCTTATACAATTATAACGTTGGTTCTCTGGTTCAGGGCTGGACTTCTGGTGCTCCATCTCATACCTGGAGCAGGACGTGAGGGTGGGGGAGGTGTTCAAAGCTCCGGCAGGTTTTCCCGTCATCACTGTGGACGGATACATGGACCCCTCCGGAGGGGACCGCTTCTGCCTGGGCCGACTGAGCAACGTCCAGCGCACTGAGGCCAGCCACAGAGCCAGGTATGATCCTGTCACAGAGCCAGGTATGGTTCTGTCACTGAGACAGGTAATGTTACTGAGATAGGTAAGCCCTATGATTCAGTGGGCGATTTGTTATTTTTTAACAAGGGAGATGGCTGAGTACTGTATCAGAAAGTATATATTGAAAAGTGGGGGGGGGGTTAAATTGTACTGAATAAAAGTCTGTAGTCCAGAGGTGTCCAACCTTGTCAGAGTTCAGTCCTGGTCCTTGTCAAAGTTCAGTCCTAGTCCTTGTCAGAGTTCAGTCCTGGTTCTCTCTCAGGTTGCACATTGGCCGTGGTCTTCAGCTGGAGCACCGTGGAGATGGAGATGTTTGGATGCGCTGTTTGTCGGATCATTCTGTCTTCGTCCAGAGCTTTTACTTAGACCGTGAGTCGGGACGCACACCAGGGGGCGCTGTGCACAAAGTCTACCCTGGAGCCTACATCAAGGTCTGTAATCTGGGGAAGAACAAGTACTGGTTTAGTCTTAGATTAGTCCTGGTTTAATCCTGCTTTAGTCTTGCTTCAGTCCTAGTTTATTCCTGGTCTAGTCCTGATCTAGTCCTGGTCTAACTCTGGTTTCTTGCAGGTGTTTGATCTGCGCCTATGTCACAGAGAGATGCAGAGGGTCTCGTACAGGGACCAAGACCACAGCAGTGGTGAGTTTTATGCCCAACCACCACTTACTGTATACAGGAAAAGCTCCTCTCATCATTTTGAATGGCTTCAATGTGAAAGTGCTGCTCAGGAGCAACATGCTAAAAGTAAATTAAGGAAATGTGACGTCACCCACAGCATTCAGTTCCAAATGAAGCTCATTAGGGCTAGTTGTTATAGTGGAGCAACGCTCCAGATTTGGAAATCTGAGGCCTGACCAATTAGCGAATCAGGATTGAGGCTGTTAAAGGCACTTGTCCCACCTTGTCTGCACCTCTGGTTTGGGATGCTCACTTCCTATTTGGAACACGGCAGCTAGTTACCTATATCCACTTATATTCTAAGTCTATGGAGGGTGCACATCTAGGTGCTTCCAAAGCTTCTGTGGTGCATCTTGAGCATTTACACCTCGAAAGCCAAACAGTGAAGTGCAAAAGTGTACAACCAGACACATTTGACACGATTGTGACACTGTCTCAACGCAGCATTAGAGTGTGCGAGTGAAGTAGTAAAAGTAAAAGCCCAGTTTGCTATAAAAAAGACAACTAGTCCACATGCCTGTTCTCACTGAAGTTCTCACATGGACATGCTCCTCTGTGCTTAGTGTTGGTTTAGTCCTGGTTTAGACTCTGTTGTGACCCTGTTCTCCATCAGTTCCTCACATGGACACTCTCCTCTGTGTTCTGACTCTGTTCTTCTTCAGGTTCTCACATGAACATGCTCCTCTGTCTTCTGACCCTGTTCTGACCCTGTTCTCTCTCAGGTCCTCATGTGGACGCGCTCCGGGGTCTCTGTGTGTTCCGGGTGAGTTTGGTGAAGGGTTGGGGGCAGCATTATCCGCGCCGCTGCATCCAAGACACCCCCTGCTGGCTGGAGGTGCACCTACACCGCGCCCTGCAGCTGCTCGACCAGGTGCTGCATGCACTGTCTCCGCGGCAACACCACGACCTCTGATCCCACAGCAAAACAACCTCCTCCGACCCCTGTCTCCATGGCAACACCATCACCTCTGACCTCATGGCAACATCTGGCACCAGTGGGCAGTAGCAGTCACACGGTCATCCCTCTAGATTAGAGCACCCTCCAGAGGTCTATGGGAGAAAAGGGAGACCTGTTTTAGAAGTTGAGATGTTTCAGTTCACATTTGAAAGTCATTGGCACCTGTAGGCACTTTCCTCAGACCAGGACTTTAAGACTGAAACTGCCCTCTGTTTGAAACGTGTCCATGGCAACACCACCACCTCTGACCCCTGACCTCACCACCACACAGCTCAGCGACACCTTCTCTGGCTCCAGGGGATAGTAGCAGTCACACGATCGTCCCTCTAGGTCACCTGTAGGCACTTTCCTCAGACCAGGACTTTAAGACTGAAACTGCCCTCTGCCTGAAACAACTTCATTCAAAACAGTCTGACTTTTGAATCCTTTTCTCTCGACTCCAGGAGGACATATTTCTCATTAGCATCAGTGAAAACTATAATCAACCATTTAATTTGTGTCCTTACTCTGCCGGGTTTACACTGACTGCGAGACAGGTCATACTTTAAGCAATTACTTGCAGATAACACACGTCTAATGACCAGACCATGGTGCTGTCCAGGAAAAATAGACTCAGATAGGTCAGAGGTCAGTGTAACCCCGTAATCCAATTGTTTTTAATGACGTAAGTCTCATGGGGTCCGTGTAGGTCTTGAACCGCGACTGCAGTCAGTATAGACCCGATGTAAGTTTGAGGCCCCCATTTCTTTTGCACTCTGACCTCAAACTAAAGGATGTTTTATAGTCTCCACAGATCTTACCTCGACAAGTTCTGACAGACGGGTTAATGACAGCGCCTTAGCGGGTTTGTCATAAGGTCATATGACAGCACCTTTGGGGACGTGTCTTTAGGTCACATGACAGCTCCTTTGGGGGACATGTCTTTGTCAAACTCTGAATGTCCAAAGAGATTATGCAAGAGCTAAGGCCTCCACCAAAGGTCACTGTGCTAGACAAACTCCTGTATTCTGCCAAATGGCCTTTTCTTTCTGTAACCAGTGGAGCAAGTCAATTCTAATGAAATGTTCTGCAGCTTAGCTTTACCCCTGTTCTAATGTAGTGTCCTCTTCAAAAGCATCCCTGGAGCTACAGTATGTTTCAGTAATTCTGGTCCACAAACCTTCACCAGATCATGGTGACACAATGTAGCTAGTACTTGTGCCTCACAGAAAAAGGTCCCTGACAGGACTCCTGGGCCTTTCTGTTTGCATCTTCTCTGTGGGTGGATGGGTTTCCTAAGGGCACTCTGGGTTCACCCATCAAACCAAAACACCCATCAAACCAATAGGTTAAAGTGATACTCCGGGATTTTTGACATAGGGTCCAATTTTCTAGTTAGCCAGCGTGTAGGATATGTGTAGAGAAAGTTATTTTGCGATTTCATGCAGTCTTTGTAAAATCTGAGTTGGCTGTTGCTAAGCTAGCGAAAGTGAACGTCCTGCAGCTAGCCAGCCACTAAAATAGACATACCCAGTACAAAACAAACACCCAAACAAATCAGTTATTATGCCAGGGTATCGATGTACATATCTGTGTTGATAGAATGATTAAGGAAGTAAACCAAGCATGTATTCCTTTGATCATCATCAGCAATTCGTACTTCCTCATTGAAAGCTTGACAGCCGCGGATTGATATCACCCGCATGTCCCAATCCGACCGGCTCTAATAGTTTGTTTACTAGCAACCTCGCAACTGTAAAAGTGAGCACACGGAGCCTGTTCAAAGTATGGCAATGTTTGGCGAGCCCGATTATTTTGATGAGGAGGAAGAGCAGTTGCATTTTTCCAGTGAACCATACTTGTATGAGCCGGAGTATACGGACGAAGAATTGAAAGAGATGGATTTACAAAGAGCAAGAGAACAAGAGAGCGCGTCTGCAAATGCAGCCGCCGCCGAAGCTGCAGCAGAAAGCCGGGACAGAAGAACCGGGGATTGGTGGTGTCAGTGCCGAAATTGCGAAGTTATGGAGAACGAGGATGAATGTTTTTGCTGCAGGGAGTGGGACTTAGTTATCCCACAAATGCAAGAGCTGGAGCTAGATACTTCGTTTCGAAGTCTAGATGTGTCTGGTGGCCATAGCACTTCCAATGATGTCTGCATAACAGAGCACCAGGACTTCTTGCCCCATCTCAATCGTGGCGTACTGGAGACATTCTTCTGCGTCGAAAAGATAAATTGGAAGAAACGACCTAGACCTGCTGGACCTAATGGCCAGTTATCAATGCGGTAAGTGGTGTGCCAGAAAAAAATGTTGAATGTAGGAGCGTTTGGCCAGTTGCAAAATCAGTGAGATGATTATACTCACATCTTCTAAGTTAGGCCTCCTGTTTCTGTTACTCACCAACGTGTGTAATGCATGCCTCCAGTCTCTACTCTTTGTAATAATGACAACTGCTGCTGATGAATTGACGAGGGAGAAGTAAAATTCCGCCGCTGCTTAGAAACTAGTCCCCCAATATGCGTCAATTAAGTCGTTTGAAGCAAGGTCCGTTTCGTTCAAAATCTTATTATATCAACACAGATATTTAAATCGATACCCTGGCATAATAACTGATTTGTTTGGGTGTTTGTTTTGTACTGGGTATGTCTATTTTAGTGGCTGGCTAGCTGCAGGACGTTCACTTTCGCTAGCTTAGCAACAGCCAACTCAGATTTTACAAAGACTGCATGAAATCGCAAAATAACTTTCTCTACACACATCCTACAGGCTGGCTAACTAGAAAATTGGACCCTATGTCAAAAATCCCGGAGTATCACTTTAAATCCTCCAGCTAAGACAGTCCTGACTAAGACTAGTTCAAGATCTGGAGATGGGTCCCAGTGCTCCTGACAGGTTTAACGCAGAGACACTGAAGAACAGGCAAAATGCAGGTTTAACCCAGAGACAGTGCAAGATGGGTCAAAAGCATTGGACACATTTCCCTACGGGAACAATAAAGTGTAACTTAATAATTTCAGTTATACATTAGAACCTCTGAAACTTGCTTTTGATCTTACTAAAATCCTCATTCTCACTAAAAGAGTGTTAAACAAAGGCCGATCGCTGCAGAATCCAGGAGCTAGATCAGAGGTCATGTCCTCAGTCTGCACCAAACCTCTTTTCTCCGTGTTTGAAAAGCTTTAAGTCTCCTGTACTTTTTTGTCATGTTACGAGTGCCGAAGTCTATGACTAATGACAATAAGAAAACTACTACTGTTAGTCAGACATCTACCAGGGCACTAGCTCTATCTTGCAATGGTACTTTTATATTCAATCAGGGGAAATGCTCTGAACTGAAGATTATATTTCTGTCACTTCTGCAGTTACTGAGACCAAGTGGAACAGACAGGATCTAAGAGTTAAGACCTGGACCTGGTTAAAGTGATGGGCAAAATGAATTGAGACCGAAGCTAAGTGGGCATGCCAAATGAAGCCTTGAATCCTTGATCTGCTGAAGTCATGTGACCAAGGTCTCGATCTGTGTGAATGCAGAAAAATAGCAGAGAACATTTTGGTAAAAGGAGAGAACATTTTATACATATTCTCGGCATGGTTATAATCAACAAAGGTTCATACACACTGGTAAGGAAATGATGGCAGTATTTGGTGGGGCTCGGTTATTGGCTCTTAAGGTCTCATTGGTTCATTTTTCCCATCACTCGTCTCTTTGGTTTAGTGCTGAAAATGTGTTAATTGCAAACAAATACACAGTCTATTTACGAAAACACTCAGAGACCCATTATTTTTGCACAGTGCGGTACATTTTAAGTGCTCTTGTGTTTCCATCAGTTTTTAAAGCAGATTATGAACCAATCAGGAGGCTCTCGATGAACAGATGTCAGCGTGTGTGTATGTGAGTGCGTGTGTGTGTGTGTGGGGGGGGGGAATAACCAACTCCAAAGCCCCCAACTCCAAACTCCAAATCTCTATGACCTCATTTTCAACAAAGCCTGGGGCACAGTCTGCCATAACTTTTGTTTCTGAAGTTTCTATCAACGCTTGGACAAATTATGCTTTCCAGCAGCCTTCTGTGGAGATTTAACAAGTTTTATTTTATTTATTCAGTGAGTTCTGACCAAAGATGAAAGATCTGTATTATCAATGTTTGTTAATGCCATCAGAAATTACAATATGGATGTGTGTGATTTAAGGCTTTTGTACTGTTTAAATTGAGCTTTAAATGTAAGAAATCTATTATGTTCGACTGTGGCTGTTTTTGTTTCAATGAAATATTTTAAAAATCATTTTTAAACCAAGAAAAAGCTCAACAGTGTCTGTGTTCTGTTCACTGTTTACAATTGTTCCACTGTGGCGCCATTAAGCACAAAGCCTGGGCGGGGCTACGGTTTAAAATACTCCACTAAAGTTTGGCCATTGGCTAGTTGTCTGTCCCGCCCAGGAATGCAGCCAAAGGGAAAGTACGGCTCGGGTGAGTGACGCGAAAATGAGCCAATAGGCTTCGGGAAGGAGGGCGTCCGCGGTGGAGGTCGGACGGGAGTAAGATGGCGGTTCAGTTGTGCTCTGGCGTCCGTCTGAGCTGCTAGGCCTGTGACACCGCGCTTCAGCTATCCCTCATTTTTTTGTTCTATCTTTGTTTATTTACCGTTTTTACGCCACTAAAATGGAGATGAAAAAGAGGATTACCGAGGAGTTGGGCGGCAGGAAACCAGCCGAGGTGAGGGTTTAATCTTATTATTTTATTTAACGTTTGAGTTATTTTAACGACACTTTGCTTCATCGCTCCTTCATTTGAGGATTTAGTTACGACTTTAAAAATCTCCTATGAGATATTTAATTTTTCATATACCAACAGAAACCCTTTAGTTTATCCTTAGCTTATTCCCTCGTCTCGATTCAGTCCCTTATATTTCGCTTTAAGATAAAGACACCCGGGGGATCAGCGGCAGCGCGCCCGGGACTTCCCCGAAGCAGTGCTTCTGAGCACAGCCACACACAGCACCACCTCCCGCTGTTCAAGATGGAGCCGGTGATAAAGCCACAAACACCCAGGCAACAGTTGTGTGCAGACAGTTGTTTCCCGCTCTGCCCCTCCGTGTGAAACCCGAGCCCGCTGATACGGAGCTAATCAGCAGCTAACAGCCCCCGTGCGAGCGGACGAGCCAAGGCTAGCTCCGCTTTAGCTCCGCTTTAGTTGCGCGTTAGCTCCGTGTTAGCTCCGTGTTAGCTCCGGCGGCTGCGGGATAAGCGGCTTTGGAATGGCACGGAAAGAGCAGCGCGTTCGACGCAGCTTGGAGAAGATAAATATTGAAAAATTGAACAAATAATGAACACTATATTAACGTCTTTATTCTGAGAACCTTGCAGATTAATGCAGCTACCTCTGAGCTATTAACTATTACTCTCAACGTTTACTGAAACATAAAATTCACAAAATAAGTAAAACCTCGGATGGTGAAATGCAACTAAACGGAGAGATGATAATAAATGTAAAGAGGTGTGAATTAAAGCCCCGTGCCCCCGTGTTTACTTTTGTACGCAAAACCGTCCCAGATCCAGACCCCTGCGGGGACTGGCGTGTGCGCCGCGTCCATAGTAACCGCCCATTCTAGAAGTTTGGCTAGAGGTTTAGTGTGGCTTTTCTGAGCTCTGGAACGAACATGTCCTCTGTTCACCAGGGTTAAGGAGGAACTTCACAGAACACTGAATTGGATTATCGACTTTATGATGATGATGGGTTTCTTTAATTTGAGCCTCTTTGGGATGTGCTTTTATCTGGTGCAAATATGAGACATGTTCAAATGTACATAACTCGCAGTAATAACCAACCGTTCAAGATTGTTTGTCATATGCAGGATCAACACAAGATCAACAATGCAATTAAATGCTTAGGATCAGAAGAACAGTTGACTTGCTAAGATAGTCAAGAAGTACTAATGGCATGCAGTAATAGTACAGTGGTCCCTTGCTCTATCGCGGTTCACTTTTCGCGGCCTCGCTGTTTCGCAGATTTTTTATTTTTTTAATTACTTTTTTTAAAATAGTGTATCAACATTGTGTTCTGCAGCCTGATTGGCTTCTCCTCCGTGCCATGTCTCCTGTACAGTACAGAATGTGTTCAGTTTGCCAGATTTCTATAGATGTTATAGAGGGGGGACCCGGGGGGGCTCCGGGAGTCCCGCCGGATGCACGAGGAGCCGAGGCATGAGTCACTGGATCCGTAGGAAGTCCAGACTGGGACTAAGGGGCCGTTTAGACAAGGACGATTGCGATTGAAAACGACAAAATATTATATCGGAAGTGTCTTTCGTTTACACGGCAACTGCACTGTCGGGCTCTGAAACCGCAAAAATCTGAAGACTCCTTCCAGAGTGTGGAGTTCTGAAGACGGCCCGGGTCGTGTCTCCGTCTAAACGGCAAGAAGCGCAAACCATGTTCACGCCGCATACACCTGACGTCACACTGGATGCGCCAAGCCGGTAAAAACAATAACAAACATGTCTGACTACCTTGATACCATGGATGTTCAAGTTGCGTTAGCAGCTCTAGTCAACATACAAGAGTCATTTCAACAATTGTATAAAATGTATACGGATACCATAGGTGAACAGAGACGGGTAAAATAAACTATTAGAAAATGACAATTTTGCGCATGCTCGCCGACATGCCGCTGCTCTATCACAGTGGCACCTAGCGGCCTGGCATGCATATTCAATCGAATTCGCCCACTTTTGCGTCTTCGTATAAACAAACATTTCCTGTTGAGAACGCTCGTCTAAACGCGGATAAAAAAAATTGGAGACGAGACGCCACTTTTGCGTCTTCTGTTTTGATCGTCGCCGTATAAACGTAGCCAAAGACATGAGGACCAAATTGGGACTAGACTGGAACTAGACCAGGACTAGACCAGGTCTAAACCTGGACTAGACCTGGTCTAAACCTGGACTAGACCTGGACTAGACCTGGTCTAAACCTGGACTAGACCAGGTCTAAACCTGGACTAGACCAGGTCTAAACCTGGACTAGACCAGGTCTAAACCTGGACTAGACCTGGTCTGGTCTACACGCTGTCTCCTGAAGTCCACGGTCATTTCCTTAGCTTTGCTCACGTTCAGAGAGAGGTTATTTTCCTGATCCTGGTCAATGATTTCACCTCGTCTCTGTAGGCGCTCTCGTCGTCTTTAGTGATGAGGCCTAAGATGGTAGTGTCGTCGGCAAACTTGAGGATGATGTTGGAGCTGTGCCTGGTGGTACAGTCATAGGTAAACGGGGAGTACAGGAGAGGGCTGAGAACACAACCCTGGGATGCCCCAGTGGTGAGGACACGTGTGGAGGAGAGGTGGCTGCAGATCCTCACCGCCTGTGACCTGTTAGAGAGGAAGTCCCATATCCAGCAGCAGATGGACGTCCCCAGGCCCAGGGCGGTGTTAGAGACCAGTTTTGAGGGGATTATGGTGTTGAATGCCGAGCTGTAGTGTTTCTGTTCTGAGTGTTTCTGCTGTAACATGGCCAGAACCTCATAATGAAACCAGTAGGGATGTGGGGACCATCTTTTTTCACTTCTAATTTGATTCCAATTGAATCCATGACTCCAATCAACAAAACCAATTCCACACACACCATCGCATTCACTTTTTATTTTTAACTACTTTCTACATTTTATATACATACAGAAGACATCACATATATGAAGTGAGATATATGGAAATTATCTAGAAAGAAAACCTTAAATAGCACCCTTTGCTTTGTCAAAAAATATTTAGTAGTGTTATTTAACTTTTTACATCTTGCTTGATGTCTTTCATATGCAGTGGTCCCTCGCTCGCTCTATCGCGCTTCACTGTTCGCGGCCTCGCTGTTTCGCTGATTTTTTTTTTTTTTTTTAATAGTGTTTTTTTTATAGTGTATCAACGTGCATTTCTGCGTCCTGATTGGCTAAGGGACTGTAGACCTTTGCCGATTCGTCAGTCATTCTCCGTGCCTCCTGTATAGAATGCGTTCAGTTTGCCAGCTAAATGTTGGATCGCAGTGTGACTCTGAAGTGCTGTATGTTTGCAAGTTTTCTCCCCAACAAAACCCGCCACAGTGAAGCGTTCATAAGAACTGTGAAATACACACGAAATAAACGTTTCGTTCTCTAATACTGTGCTTTTTTGTTGAAAATCTATGAACATTTGAGTGTTTAAATAAGAGAGAAATGTGAGAAAACGTTAATTCCAGTGTGAGAAAAGTGTAGAATGTGTGTGGTGAGGTGTTTATAGCCTTAAAACATGGAGAATAATTGTAAAATATAAAGCTGACGACTTCGCAGATTTCGCTTGTCGTGGGTTATTTTTAGAACGTAACCCCCGTGATAAACAAGGGACCGCTGTACTGAGTCAGAGGGAACAAAGAGCCGCATGTGGCTCCGGAGCCGCGAGTTGCCGACCCCTGTACTAATCGATACACACAACCTTATTAAATGTAAGAGCTGTTCTAGAATCTAGGGATGCACCGATTTGAAAATTATTATTTATTATTATTATTTTTTTTTATTAATTCTGAGATAACGTTTTATACAGACTGAAAATCATGCAAAATGAATTTTTGAATGTCGTCTTTTATTTTCAAAACGTGTTTTGACTCCATAAAGCTTAACTTATTTTATTCACAAAACCCCTGTGAGAAAGTTTAGATAAAAAAAAAAACACAAAAAAACAAGGATGATAAATCACCATGTGCCGTCCTCACAACACGTGACTGTGTGAGGCTCGACAGCCAGCGAACTAATAAAGAAAAACTCCGTACACAAGGCGTACTTTTCTTGTTTTATGGAGGTCTCTTATATATTTATGTAATAACTGAAACATAGAACAAAGAAAGCACATTACTAATGTCGTAGAATATGTGATGAACAAAATACGAGTAGCTAGCTTAAACAGTTGGCTCCGTGAAACCACAAGTTCAGGTCTTGTTCAAATGCAATATATACATCACCTTAATCAAAGTGCTTGTTAACATAAAATACTCACAAAGGCGAAAGTTTGCCGAGGTTCAAACGTATGAAACATATTGAGCGTGAATTGAGCGTGTCTTCATGCTTCAAAACAGAGCGGACTTTAACACAGGAACACTCACTCTTTACTCAAAATAGAACCATCCTTAAAGGTGAAGATTTCTCACTCTGATTTGACCTAACTCTTTGGTCGTTTTCACACCTGCCGTGTTTGGTTCGTTTTAAATGAACCAGAGTTCGTTTGCTCCTTTGATTCGGACCTTTTGTTCTGGTGTGAATAAAAACCAAAAGTCTCGATCCGGAGCAAACAAGCGGACCGAGACCACCTAAAAAGGTCGTTTTCGGTCCGGTTCCATACGAACTCTGGTGCGGTTCGTTTGAGGTGAGAATGCAGACCGGACTCGATCCGACACAAGTTGGCTTTTTGTACTTAACGAGCTCCCGTCGTATGTCAAGCATTATGGGAAACTGAGGCTGACGAAACTAAACTAAACGAAACAAAACAAAACTTATGAGTCTTACTTACGTTTTGCGTGAAGAGTAAGAGTCAGAACTTGTTGCTCACATGAGCGCTGTCCTCCGTAACCGTCTTGTCCTGTGACTTCTTCGTTTGTAAATTGATTGTAAAATAGTGTAAACCTCATGATGCTGCTCAAACATTTGTGCAAACTGTATAAACTGAGCAAACCATATCGCTAAGGCTAGATTGAAAACAGCACGTAACACCATTATTCTCCTCCTTCCGGGTTTGGACACCGACAGGGCTCATTCTGTCCAATGTCTGAGCGACCTCAGCACACGTGCTTTTGTTTATAGATGTTAGTTCGCTTGGGGAAAAACTGCAGTGTGAAAGCGAACCGCACCAAAATAAAAAAACAATTTGGTCCGGACCAAAGCAAGTGAACTATCGGACTTTCCTTGTGTGAAAATGACCTTTTTAACAATTTACAAATATGAAATGAACTCATTTATAACCTTTAACTAACTTATTGATCTTATGAAATATTGATGTCTTTTAACACAAAGACATGACACACCATGTCACTCTTAATCTGGTATTTATAGTACTGACAAATATCGGTCGTTAATATCGGCACAGTTTTACACATCGGACCAATACCGATATGCTAAAATGTTTTTGCAATATCGGCCGATACCGATGTTAATGCTGATATATCGTGCATCCCTACTAAAATCGTTAAAGTAATTCTACATTTTGTGTCAGAATGTTGGCCATGTGTGTGTAAATGTTATGGTGCAGCTTTGTGAAGTGCACATTATTAATTTTCCAGAAGTATCCTTTCTTTTAGAGCTGTATTGAAGTGAATAGAAATGTCCAGTCAAAATCAAGATAAAGGTTAGAAAATAAACTTAAATCATCAGACCTATTCTTCAAACTGGACTTTTCAGAGCTTCTAACCATGTTTATACCTGTAATAATTTCCAGATCTACCACCGTTTCCCCAGTGCAGCTATCCATAAGAGCATGCAGCCCTTTGTTGTGATGACGTTTATGGTGACGTCAGCTCCCATTGATCACTGCGGAAGTAGGCGCATTTGTTTCTGTTAAAGGGACAGTGTGTAAGATTTTTACCTGTTAATTACTGAAATTGAAGATACCCATTCAAAAATACATTGTTTTCCAAGCCTTTTCACTTCCATCATGAAATCAAAGTATTCTTTTGGACTTAGATATAGTCACATAAAAGGGGGATCTTCCCCATATAGAGGCAGCCATTTTGAATACGAGAGCCGCAGAAGGACATTTGGGCTCATCCTTCGCCTCGGCTCCTGCTAGCGCCTGCTCAGCCGCGCGGCATGTGGGAGCGGAGGAGAGGGGAGGAGAGAAGGGGAAGGGGAGGGGGGAAGGGGGGAGCCTCGTGTAAACAAGCATGCTGCTGTATCACACTCGTAATGGATATAACACGTATTTTGGACTAAATTGTTTTACTGGATTTTATTCGCTGGATCCTTATGGACAGATTGAGACCAAGTTTATGGTGAAATACAGAGTTTGACCTGTGCAGAGCCTTCAAAGGTAAGCTAAGTAAGCTAAGTTTTGTGCTTTTCTGTATAAAAGCCCCATGTGCTCGGGGAGTGATTGTTTTGCAGGTAAATGAATTGCATAGTCAAAAAGAGGAGACTGTAAGGTTTCATTTGATGTGTAGATTGTCATGAATCATGATCGGGATTGTGTGTTTTCATGCGAAAAGAAAAAAAAAAAAGTGAACGGGGGACCGCGTTCGTGCGCGGGCACGCGAGCTGTCGGCGCGCCCGGGTGACCCTCGAGGTCTGCCGTAGCCAAAAGAGGAAGTGGAATAGCTACTAACCACCTATGCGCCACGAATCCTACACACTGTACCTTTAAGTCATTTAGATCAGTTTTGTGATTTTAAGATGTCCACAGAGGTCAGAGATCAGAACTGTACAACACACAATAGCACAATATGTGTGCTTTAAAGCTGACACTGTGCAGGTGGAGTAAAACTGTAAGGCCACAACACTGTTCTGTAGAACAAGTGACTGTGCAGCATATGGACAGAATAAATCTGAAGTGTATTATACAAGTAATTGTGTTACTCATTACTGTTGAAGCGTGTTTTTGTCCGTCACTGACAGCACAGTAAAACTTCTCTGATGCTCGTTCTGAAAAGTCCATCAGCAGTGTAGTGTTGGAGTTGGAGAAAGACTCTAGGGTCAAGTTCATGTCTTATATTCGCTGTTAAGTGTCATGCCTGTTGTGTCCAGGTGGTGGAGCTGCTCCTGGACAGCTGTGCCTCTGCAGCCGGAGAGTTGGACGGTCTGAACGAGGACTTTTCTGCTTTGGAGGTCCTGAGTCTGTGTAACACCGGTCTCAAGAGCCTGAGCAAGATGCCCTCTCTGCCCAAGCTCAAGCGGGTCGGTAACACGCTAACAACATTGGGGGGGGGGGTCTCTTGTTTTTTCTAAACAAGAGACCATAAATCCTCATCAGCACCAAGCTGTCTTACTGCCACATGATTGGCTGTAGACCTAAAATGCCCATGCCTTATTGAGATCGACCAAAATGGAGATCATGATTTATCGATTTGTGGCACAGCCCTATGTTCAGTGTAGGGCAGCAAAGATTCATCAACAAATCATGATTAGTTAAAAAATAATTGCCGTTTTAACAACAGCAAGGTATGTTGTGAGCCATCTGAAGATTTGGAAGTCAAACATGAGTTTAATCTGAATTTAAGAACTAGAAATGCATAGTTTCCTACTACTGCATGCACTCCCCCTCCAGGTATAGTCTTGTGAGTGCAGTTTAGGCAGGTACACAGATACAGAATTGTTTTGAGAGCTTTTAAATGTATGTGGGCTTAATATGAATCTAAAGAAATCTAAGCAAATATCTAATGTAAAGTTCATTAAAACTCAGTTGTCGTGTGGACAGTGTTTGGGGCCCTCCTACAATGCTCCTGGACTCCACTTTGGGAACCACTGGACTAATGTCTTTAATCCAATAAGAACTGATTTAGTTGCCTACATGCACCATGACCTGGTGTGGGTCTGGTCTCTGCTCTAACTGTGTTGTGTTGTTACAGTTGGAGCTGAGTGATAATGCACTCTCCTCGGGGTTGGAGATTTTGGCTGAAAAGTGTCCTGCTCTGACCTACCTGAACCTGAGTGGCAACAGTATCAAGGACCTGAGCGCCATCAAGGGGCTGGTATGAGAACTGCATCCACACAACAAACTCACTGATCCACCTCAGGTTGAGTTTAAATTCACATTAACTTGGATCAAAGCCTGACTAATGTAAAACATAGGAGCCATACTGAGGTGTACTGCCATACACACACTCTCCCTTTGTGTGTAAGAGAGAGCATTCTCCATAAATGTACAAAAACCAAAATGATACACTACAACTTGACAAACCTGATGCCATGTGCAGGAGTTTCATTAGTGGCAAATGCGCTGATTGTGTTGTGATAGTAACTTCACACGGGGACTAAACTGAAAACTGAAACTTGTAAAACATGTTAATATTGTGTGTTATATTACATATATTTAACGTGTGTGTACATGTATAACTCATGATTGTGTCTCTGAGCAGCAGAAGCTCCCCGCTCTCCAGTCTCTGGACCTGGAGGAGGATGAGGAGGATGAAGAGTCGTGGAGAGAGAAAGTCTTTGAGCTGCTGCCTCAGATTTGCTTCTTAAACGGCTTCGATCAGGACCACAACCAGGCCCCTGATGGTGAGCGGCCCCTGTCTGTCACACTACACACTGCACGCTGTGTGTGACTCTACAGTGACTGCGTGCACATGGACAAGTGTAATCCGATTGCAAACGGATTGGGATCGTATCGGATTCATGTGCACAGGCTAAGGATTGGATAGGGATTGGTTTCCTCAATCCGATTGGAACCCCTGGCTTAGGCCGATAGCAATCCAATTGGGGCCGCCTTGTGCATGATTTTGGATTGAATTGGCGTACTGCGCATGCGTGGGAATTTTCGCCAGGGATTTCACCCAGAAGTGGCGCCGACGCCGTCATAAGTAGCGATTGTTCCCGAAAAAGGCAGACGAAATTATGGCTGCGAAGAAAGAATGCATAACATGTACACCAGTGCTGCTCCGTCAAAATCCTTGAGCGTAGGGCTGCTCGATTATGGAAAAAATCATAATCACGATTATCTTAGTCAATATTGAAATCACGATTATTCAAACGATTTTTTCAAAATCCCCTACCTACATACAGACGCACACACACACAAAGTGGGCTACTCTCCCCTTAAACATTTATTCTTCTTCTGTCTTATCCTACAAATTGCCCTAAACCTAATAAAATTCAACCTAACAAATATAAACATAAAATAGCCTGGTGCTATGATATACACACAGGCCTCACTTTCCTCACACAGATTTCTCCTCAGTATAGTGTAGTATAGTATAGTATAATATAATAAATATAACATAATATAATATAATATAATATAGCGTTAAAATAGAATAGCGATATGACAAACATTTCATGACATGACTTACTAAAAGCAAAGATGAGATACTGTCCAGCAAATCCGAAAAGCAGCTCCGAGATGAAGTGTTGTCCGGGATAAGTAATTCACGTCGCCTCTATTGAAAATGCTGATCGCGTATCTCTACAAAGTCCCATATAAAGTGTGTCTTTGTACGTTGTATTCATAGTAAATTCCACGGAGGGTGAACGATCGATTTAAAAGTGATTAAATGTTGCGTTATACTAACTTCGTTTACTATTGTCTTCTGTAGTTTCCGTGTTCTTGGCTTCATATGCGAGCGTGTGCGTTCTTGGTAGGAGCTAGTGCTGTCATTGGTCAATTCTTGGCAGCAAATCGTGGTAGCAACTCCTGTCGTGTGATTGGTCAATTCCTGGTAGCAACTAGTGCCGTGATCGGTCAATTCTTGGTAATTCTTGGTAGCAACTCGGACAGACATTGGTCAAGTCGTGGTAGTGTGAGCTCGACTCGCAGCCGGCCGCAGGCGCCAGTGTAGGCGCCAGCAAGTCTGCGTTGCATGTTGGCCCGCGTGGAAGGGAGTGTATTGCGCGTGCGCATCCCTCTCGACGAAAAAATAATCGTTTGGACTTGATTATATGAATTTTGAGATCGTTTGACACCAAAATCGAAATTGTGATCAAAATTCGATTAATTGCACAGCCCTACGTTTTTATTGCGTAGCCATCACCCGGAATTAGTTGGACTACAGCGCCGCGTAGCGGAGCCGGCCAGGTCGCTGACCATTATCTGATTGCACGAGCTTCATGTGCACTGGGATCTAATGACAGACCACCCGCTGAGTAACGGGATCGGATTTGGAGAAATCAATCCGATCCTACCATGTGCACGCACTCAATGTCCCCTGACTGTTACTATTACTACTTACTTACTTTTTATTTTATTTATTTCTTTATTATTATTTTTTTTTTTATTTAATTACATTTTTTGATAAAGTTTTTATTTATTTATATTTTTATTTAAGTTTTATTTAGGTTTTGAAAGATCCAACTTGATAAAGTCAATATCAAATCTTTAGTGAATCCTTTTGAGGATCGTGAATAAAGGTGATGGTTCTTTCAAATATACATATTATAATAATACAAATATTATATTTGTTTCACTCTCCCTCATTTCTCCTTTAGAAACAGAAACATTTTGTACTTTAAAAGTTTGTGTTTTTCTGTAGACGATGATGACGATGAGGCTGGTCCCCATGACGATGATGAAGACGATGAAGACGAAGGCTCAGAGGACGAAGAGGTTGGACTGTCCTACCTCATGAGGGAGGGCATTCAGGTGAGATACTGTGAGAGGGCATCTGAGTGATACAAATGAAGCCAGCCCCCATGTTGAAGTGTGAACATGTTTATTTCCTGAGATTCCTGTCATGTCACAGTCAACAGAAGCACCCAAGGTCAAATATCTAATTGAGAGCCTGTTAGCCGTTAGCACAGATGATAATTTTATGCTAATTGTGACCTCAAATAAAGCACCAAAAGCTTTACACACACAGCACTTTAAACAAGGCTCTGACCTACAGTACATGTGGACCTCTGGATTATTCAAAATTGGTGGTTGTTTAGTGCTAATGCTAATGGCTATAGGAAAAACACAGGACTGGTTCTAGTGCTCTGGGTCAGGGGTGCGCAATACGTTGATTGCAATCTACCAGTCAAGGTAGTGTGGGTAGATCGTAGTGTCGTAGTACTCGACACCGGTCTTGGTGTCGAGATGAGTGCGATCATATTTCATTACGGCTGCTGCCTTTAGCAATAAACTTTAACCGGTGTGCGGGACCTCGCGGGGCTTCTCACTGCAGCCTGTGCGCTCGTCTGGAACCATGCACGCCATCAGCGCATGCAGCTTGTCCGCAACAGCGTGTACTCTTGCGTCCCAGCATGTATCACAGAGCAGGGTAAACTTTTTAAAATATCCTACCTGTCCATCCGCCTCACGTCAGTGCACCTCTCCTTTTAATACTCTCGCTCCTCCCTGCTCATAGCGCACACCAGCTCCCTCAATGCACGGTGATTAGAAGTGCAAGGACAAAATGCGAAGCAAAAACTAATCTAAATTTATGTTAGTGTTGGCACAGAGCAGGCCTACAGCACAGAGCAGGCCTACAGCACAGAGCAGGCCTACAGCACAGAGCAGGTCTACAGTAAATTTTGTCTAATAAAAGTGCACAAATGCATCTGTTTGTCACAACATGCGTTTGGTAAATGTGCAGAGGCTGATAAATACCACTGCAAAACCAGTAAGAGAATGTAACTAGTTAGGAAGTTGAAAAAACAGGTTAAAAAAAAAAAAAAAAAAAATCAAAGAAGGGGTTCTCAAACTGTGGGTGAGGGTCCAAAAACAGGGCATAGAGTGTTTAAGTGCAGTACAGTTTCCTTGGCTTATTTTAAGATTAAAATGAACATTAATCAGATAAAATGGAGATAGTTATGAAAACTTATTTATAAGAGTCAGCCTTTTCTCCCATGAAGATCATTAAGCCCAAGTACTGTTCCACCATGACTGATCATTTAGAAGTGTGCTTGAGGCTGTCAGCAGCTACTGTCCGCATTACACATCCCGAGCTGATTCCATCCAGTGCAAGTCATCAGAGTAAGGTCATGACCAAAAATGTACCTTGCATAATTTCATGTACATTCTGTACATCAACATGCATTGTACATGTAAAGAATTGTCAATATATTTATAAATAATTAAATGATTTGCATTTTTGTTGTAGGTAGATCATTTTGACTTGGTCATTTTATAAGTAGCTCACATGCTGAAAAAGTGTGAGCACCCCTGCTCTGGGTGATGGCATTAGCATTGAACAGCACATAACTAATGATATGTCTATGGTCCTCCCAGTGAGTGGTTAGCCTGGAGGTTGTGGGTTAGACACCTGGTATGAATGTTACTGTGGCAGAGTGGTAAGCCTGTTGATCGTGTGACTCTGTTCCAGGATGAAGAAGATGATGGAGATTATGTGGAGGAGGAAGACGAGGAGGAGGATGGAGGTTGGACACATTTGGATCATATTTCCTCTATAAACTATAAAATATACTTAAAACATATACTGTACAAAAGCCTGTATTGATATTCTGCAGCTGATATCCACAACATTCCCTCTGGGTGTGATGCTAACTCTAGACACTGCTCTGTCTGAAGCGCTATTAGTCTTTAATCTGAGTTTTATTTTAACACAACCCGACTATAAAGAACTGATCTGGGACTACAGCAGAAGACCGGGATGAAAAATTTCCGCTTTTTGGTGGCTTTCCGCTTTTTTGTCAGCCGCCTGGGTCAGTATGCGTCCCGTATTGAGCTGAATAGGGACGCACTTTGTCCCTTATTACCGTGTGTCTAAAACAGGGGTGTCCAATACGTCGATCGCGATCTACAATTTGATCGCCAAGGTAGTGTGGGTAGATGGTAGTGTCGTAGTACTCGACGAGACTTGGTCTCGAGATGATTGCGATCATATTTAATTTAGACCTGCGCGATTTATCGATTAATTCCAATTTACAGTTCAGGACAATGTGTTTTTATGAAAATCGATTTTAAAAAAATTATTTTTTAAATGCAAGCGGAACTGATGCGCCGCCACGCTCTACACGGGTAAGTTAGCGGGGCGCACCCAAACAAGCTAGCATGTGAGTGAGGGAAAGCCGGAGCTTGTACCAAACAAAGGTTTTGCTACATCTGTTATATGGAACTGGTTCGGTTTTCTTGTGTCAGACTTAGAACAAACGAGTGCTCGCTGTGAGGTCTGTTCAAGAGCTGTTGCAGCACTACAAATGTATCCTAGCGCCTAAAGCAGAGGCACGCAGTGGAGTAGGAGAAGTGCAGGTCCCCACAGTGCGAGCACATATCGTAAAAGACATGGTGCCCATATATACTGTGGAAAAGCCCGGATTCATTAAAATGGTGAAAGTTTTGGACCCGAAGTATGTGCTACCAAGCCGCAAATATTTTTCTTGTGTTGCCACAGCTGTATACAGACTGCACAAGCTAACATACATGAACACAGTGGCTCCTTCTTTTCTGCATCACTCGAGGAAAAACTAAAACACAACACTCCCCACTCCAGTCCATCTTTCCCACAATCAGGGAATAATTTAGCTCCATGAAATGCTTCTTTACAAAAGAAAGATATTTATATAACTGTGATATATATTTTTTTAAACAATAACCGTTTAATTGATGCTAGGTGTAATATATTTGTTTATAAAAGAACATTGCATTGTTTTGAGACATTTGTCATCTGTTATTTGTTTTTGAGTAGGGCAGAGAAAAATCAGATTTTTATTTTTTAAATCGGAGATTTTATTTTTAGGCCAATCGCCCAGATCTAATTTCATTATGGCTGCTGCTGTTAGCAATAAACTTTAACCGGTGTGCGGACTGCGCAGGGCTTCTCACTGCAGCCTGTGCGGCACGTCACCACACTCGCCCCCAGCACACGCAGCTTGTTCGCAACAGCATGTACCTTTGCGTACCAGCGTGTATCACAGAGCAGGTTAAACTTTATAAAACATTTACCTGTCCGTCCGCCTCACATCAGCACACCGCTCCTTTTCACGCTCTCGCTCCTGCTCATAGCACACAGGCTCCCTCCTCAATGCGCTCTGATTAGAAGTGCAGACTAAGTGCAAAGCAAAAACTACAGCACAGAGCAGGTGTACAGCACAGAGCAGGTGTACAGCACAGAGCAGGTGTACAGAGCAGGTGTACAGCACAGAGCAGGTCTACCGCGACATGTGGTTGAATTTTTCCTAATAAAAGTGCACAAATGCATCTGTTTATCATGACATGCATTTGGTAAATGTGCAGAGGCTGGTAAATACCACTGCAAAACCAGTAAGAGGTAGGCAACTGAAAAAACAGGTAAAAAAAAATCAAAGACGGGGTCCTCAAACTGTGGGTGAGGGTCCAAAAACGGTGCACAGAGTGTTTAAGTGCAGTACAGTTTGCTTGGCTTATTTTAAGATTAAAATTAACATTTATCAGATAAAATAAGATAGATTTATGAAAAGTAAAATACGCACTTGTGTATGTACCAGGTATGTGTATGTCACCACTAGTACCTGTGAATAAAATGTGGTTTGTGCTTTGATTTATAGTTTTAATTTATTGCAAACATATATATTTGTAAAATTTTGTGAGAAGGTAGTGCAAAGTGGGATCATCAAGAGGGAAAGGGAATTTTCCCCCCCAAAATGGGTGGTTGACATCTTAGTTTTTATTGGCTGGAATGACCCCAGACTCCATCTCAGAGCATCTAGAGTTCAAAAAGTTTACATATTACATATTTTAACATATGTTAGTAATTTTAAATACGTTAATTAATATACATAATTATCTCAGTAATTCAGGATTAATGAGTCCTGATTTGGGGATTTTTATCAGTAAAAGGTTAAAAAAAAGATCCCTCCAATTGAGCTGGAGGTCAGGTCAGAATTCTCATGTAGAGTTTGCTGTAACTGTCAGATGCAGATGTGTTGACTTGGTTTATGGTTCATGTGTCTGTCGTTCCTGGGCCTATCCACATGAAACAAAAACTGGCAAAGTTCTGTATCTTCTGTGTCAGTACAGTAATCCCTCGTTTATCGCAGGGGTTAGGTTCCAGAAATAACCCGCAATAAGAGAAATCCGCGAAGTAGGACAACTTTATATTTTACAATTATTCTACATGTTTTAAGGCTGTAAATGCCTCACCACACACATTATACACTTTTCTTAGACTGGAATTAACCTTTTCTCACATTTGTCTCTAGTTTAAACACTCAAACTTTCATAGATTTTCAACAAAATGTATTAATATTAGGGCTGTCAAACGATTAATTTTCTTGATCGCAACTAATCTCAGAAATTTCATAGTTAATCGTGATATATTTTGCATGTTTAAAATTGATATCTTGCAGTAAGACCGTTCGAATCTAAAGTTAAACTCACAAAGCAAAGTATTTCTCACCATTTTTTTTATTTCAAAAAGTGCAGAGAAAGGAAAAAGTAACAATGAACCAGTAATAGTGCTTACTTTGAGAAATTGTCAATAAATGATTAAAGCCCGCTCGAGCTGCCTACGGATGCGTAGAAGGAACAAAATACTAGCAAACTCAAAATAGCGCGTTTAACCAACAATGAGTTTAATTAATACAACCAAATGAGCTGCATATGGATGGTAGAATTGCGGAAAATGCTGGCAAACTCTGATCGCGATTAAAAAAATTGTTTGCGATCATAACTCTAATCGCGATTAACGCGTTAATATTCCCAGCCCTAATTAATAGTGAAGCGTGGGGGGAGACACGGCCCCGGAAGCCCCGCCGGACGCGCGAGGAGCACCGCCACATCCCGGGACGAGACGCGCACCAACCCCTTGGAGAAGTGCGCGACACTTGCTGCTCTGTCATGGATTTGTCCACGATAAACCCCTCATCGTGGACAAATCCGTGACAGAGCAGCACGGGGCTGCGAGCACGAGATAGAATTGCGGCGCCCGGCGCGTGCTCTCAACCCGAGCCACAAACCGAACACGCTCAAATGAACGCAAAAGCCGCACGGAGTGATTGAATCCTGGTTCAGACCTGGACTAGTCCCGGTTTAGTCCAGGTCTAGACCTGGGCCAGTTCTGGTTTAGTCCAGGGCCAGTCCAGGTTTAGACCTAGTTTAGACCTGGGCAAGTTCTGGTTTAGTCCAGGGCCAGTCCAGGTTTAGACCTGGTTTAGACCTGGTCTAATTCTGGTCTAGACCTGGTTTAGTCCACGTTTAGTCCTGGTCTAGTCTCTTAGCCAATCAGGACGCAGAACACATTGTTACACTGTTGTTGTTTTTTTTTTGTTTTTTTCCCCCACAACAGTTTCAGAAAGTGGAGCCATTAGTGTTTCAGTTGAAAGGACTTTAAAGGTATAGAGTATGGAATAAGAAAGAGGACAAAATAATATGTATTCACAAGAAATTAATCCACGCAAATAAAATTAATCCACGCAAATAAAATTAATCCACGCAAATAAAATTAATCCATGCGAAAATGTGTAGTCACAAGAAATTAATCCATGCATATTTTGGATATACATGTGTTTTTGGTTGTAGTTGAGCATGAAATAAATATTTGCAAACTTATGTACCAATACGAATTTCTCAGATGGAAGAAAGTGGACAAAAGTACGTCATCGGTTACGTCATCACGTAACGTCGGCCGAGACCACTTGAAGTCTGCAGCGGTAAAAAAAAAAAAATTCTGGAGGACAGTCTCTGCTGGTTACAGTTCTTTACAGTTACAGTATATCAGAAAAGTGCACAAACATTTTGAGTTAATGCCCACCTTATTTCGGTCTGCCATCCTCTCAACTCCAGCAAAGACTGTCCTCCAGAATTGTTTTTTTTTACCGCTGCAGACTTCAAGTGGTCTCGGCCGACGTTACGTGATGACGTAACCGATGACGTATTTTTGTCCACTTTCTTCCATCTGAGAAATTCGTATTCGTACATAAGTTTGCAAATATTTATTTTATGCTCAACTACAACCAAAGGCGCGTGTACAGTGGTCCCTCGCTCCATTGCGGTTCACTGTTCGCGCCCTCGCTGTTTCGCGGATTTATTTTTCTAATTTTTTATTTATTTATTTTTTTCAATTTTTTAAATAGTGTAACATTTTTTTTATAGTGTAACAATGTGTTCTGCGTCCTGATTGGCTAAGAGACTAGACCAGGACTAAACGTGGACTAAACCAGGTCTAGACCAGAAATAAACCAGGTCTAAACCTGGACTGGCACTGGACTAAACCAGGACTGGACCAGGTCTAAACCAGGATTAAACCGCTCTTTGCTGGTTTTGTGCGGCTGTTTTGTGGCTCGGGCTGAGAGGACGCGGTCCGGGTGCCGCGGTTCGATCTCGTGCTCGCAGCCCTGGTGTACGCGCGGCCTCGCGCCGGTCACATTTCTCTGTCACGGATTTGTCCACGATGAAGGGTGCACATGTCCCGCACTTCTCCAAGGGGTTGGTGTGCGTCTCGTCCCGGGATGTGGCAGTGCTCCTCGCGCGTCCGGCGGGGCTTCCGGGGCCATGTCTCCCCCCACGCTTCACTATTAATACATTTTGTTGAAAATCTATTAAAGTTTGAGTGTTTAAACTAGAGACAAATGTGAGAAAAGGTTAATTCCAGTCTGAGAAAAGCGTATATTGTGTGGTGAGGCATTTACAGCCTTAAAACATGTAGAATAATTGTAAAATATAAAGTTGTCCTACTTCGCGGATTTCTCTTATTGCAGGTTATTTCTGGAACCTAACCCCCGCGATAAACGAGGGATTACTGTATATCCAAAATATGCATGGATTAATTTCTTGTGACTACACGTTTTTGCGTGGATTAATTTTATTCGCATGGATTAATTTCTTGTGAATACAAATTATTTTGTCCTTTCTTAGTCGATAATAGTGCGGTTTTTGTGATGTTAATCTGTATGGGTTCCACTCTAATAGTGTCGTTCATTAACACTGGCTTACCGCTCACCGCGTCGTCTGGGCCCAGTTCTGCTACGGTTCCGTAGCTTGCGAACGTATTGCCTATTCACTTGTAAACATCCGCTTACAAGTGAATAGGCAATACAGCTAATCTGCGTGCAGTGATACGAATCGACAGAAAATGGCACCAAGCGAATTACGCTGCTGAAATTTTGCACGGACAACTGTTTGTGACGGAAATATATCACTTTTTGGACAAATGTTGTTTTGAGAAGAAAAACGAGCTTTATTAAATGTCCCCACGAATCTACAGGACCTACGTTCCTGAGCTCCAGAACCGGAGCAGAACTCTGGGCCCAGACGACGCGGTGAGCGGTAAGCCAGTGTTAATGAACGACACTATTAAAGGGGAACCCATACAGATTAACATCACAAAAACCGCACTATCCCTTTAAACCATAAGATTAATATGACAAGAGCTGATCACAAGCAAATAATGAGGTTCAGCATTTGTGAAGAAGACGTTTAGAGAGTTATTTCGAAACAGTGAATCTCTTTTCATGAACCATGTGTGCCATTTTTAGATGAGGACGCGCTCCGAGGTGAGAAGAGAAAGAGAGACGCGGAAGACGACGATGATGATGACGACGAGTGACCCTACCCCCGGCTACCCTCCGCCTATTCGAGGCCGTTAACCAACCCCACCAGTCAGAGCCAGGAACCCAACCACCCTCACCCAATCAGAGCCAGGAACCAGAACCTCTCATCCAATCAAAACAAGGTCACACAGGGACTCCACCTTCCATAATGCTCTCTGTACAGTCTGGACTTATGGTTTTAAGTGTAAAAGCTCACAGCGCCCTCCACTGACCACTTGGACAGAACCAGGGAATAGACTTGGACTGGACCATGCATTTGTTTTAGCACGTCAATGGGAGTCAAAAATAATTTTCTTACACCATTTTCTGAACTGCTCTAACGTAGTTTCCTCATCACAAACAGTCCTGGAGTTGTGTTCTGTTTCATTCACACATGTTTAGCACACAAACCCTGCAGACTTGGGCTGAGTTCTTCTCTCGAATGGACAACAGTCTCTTCCACCTTGTGATGTCATGTGCTCCACTGTGTCTTTAAACTCCACACACCTTCACTAGAATCATTTGGATGATTTCAGCCCTGGAACTGCTGATCTCTACTGAACTAAAGGTAAAAGGAGCTGTTAACTTAAAGGAAAAGTAACATTTTTTACAATTTGAGCCTTATTTCGGTAATAAAAAGTTGTTTTACTCACCCATAGCACTTTGGTGTCATTTGGAGCATTTCCGGAGATGTTTTAGATTTGCGTTAGCCTAGCACAACTTCTAGCCATAGCTCCGGTTTGGTCAGGACCTCAGCTGGAGGATTTTACCTGGAGCATGTTTTGGGTTAGTGGGGGAAACCGGTTACCTGGCCAGCCAAATGATATCTCTCTGTATTTCCTATACAACGCGATACCATCTGGACACCCTCCATCCACCCTCGCTCCTCCGGTTAACAACGGATTCCGCGATTCTGATTCGTTCAAAGATGGTGACGTCAGTGCACCCGCCTTTGCCCGCAAAGTCACTCTTAGGCAGCGGAAGTTCCTCCTCAATTTTGAATCAAGATGGCGCAATCTCTGATTGGTTCACTTAGCTGTCTGTCTACGCGCAACTGCAGCGCATTTTGGACCAAGCGTTACCAGACTCACTCGCTGGTACAGCGATGAGTCATGGATTCTTCCAGGCAAGGAAACCGGAGTGCCCGGAGGAAACCCACCCAGACACGGGGAGAACATGCAAACTCCACACAGAAAGGCCCAGGCGACCCGGGGATCGAACCCGGAACCTTCTTGCTGTGAAGCAAGAGCGCTAGCCACTCAGCTACCGTGCCGCTGTGCCCCGTGCGGTCTCCAGATAACACAAACTTGAGCACTTTTCAAATCATAGAAGCTCGATGTCTTAGTCTACGATTTCATTTGAGTCAAAAGTGGCCTGTAATCCGAGATTTATCCATAGTTTACAGCTTTGCGTTCCATGTTTGGGTCCCGGGAGCTGAGGGCACAGTCCGCACATGCGCACTGGCGTCCTCATCTACTCGAAACTATGGCTAAATCTCAGATTACAGGCCACTTTTGACCAAACGAAATCGTAGACTAAGACATCGAGCTTCTATGATTTGAAAAGTGCTAAAGTTTGTGTTATTTGGAGCCCGCAAACATGTGCCCCGAGAACTCATATTATGGAGATCACAAATCTAAAACATCTCCGGAAATGCTCTATATGACACCAAAGTGCTATGGGTGAGTAAAACAACTTGTTTTATTACCGAAATAAGGCTCAGATTGTAAAAAACTTTACTTTTCCTTTAAACTACAACAGCTGAGCAGCAGAGTATTTTGAGCTTTGGAGATGTAGACAGACTAATAAAGGGTTATTCAAATGAAAGAAAACACAACTCCAGGTCTGTTGCCTTTGAACAACGCAGTTATTTTGGAAAAGTCTCATTCTTGAGCCTTTCACAATCTAATCGATTAATCAAATGAAATTATCACTAGGCTCGATTACCAAAAAATGTTTAGTTGCAGCCCTACATTTTTCCTCGCCCAAGTCTAAGTCATTAATGTTATAGGTGCATTTATTATTTCCAATTTATCCGTTTCAAATGATTTTTTTCAGTGATGTCAGATGTCATATTTAGTAGTTGGGTTTCTTCTAGAGGGCGCTGTGAGTGAGATTGTGTAGGAGAATTCCAAACATGACTTTTATGAATAATCAGGGAAAACATAAGTCCACTTTTTAGACCCACCTCCTCCAGATCATCTTCAGTCCAGGTTCAGTCCATCTCCAGACCCCCTCCACAGCTGTTCAGACCCTTTAAGTCCAGTGTTGTCACAGGAGAGCGCCCCCTGGAGTCTGATTTGCTCTCGTGTGTGACCCGTCCACAGAAGCATTGAGTTACAGTTGATCATGCTTTTAAAGTTGCAAATGTGCTGTTCATGTCTGACCCAGACAGTCCTACATTTCTCACAATTTCCCTGTCCTACCCTGCCGGCGAGTGGCTCGATGGCGCCCCCTCTCTGTAAATAGCTGTGTGTGTCTGTAGTTTGTGTCGTGTTTTTATTATTTTATTTTTTTATTCCCGTGTGATGTCATCAGAGTTTTGGAATAAAAACGATTGGATTCTACTGGTTGACTTGTTTTTGGCACCTGTCTACACCTGTCTGCTCCTTGATGTGACCAGAAGGAGACAGTGCTGCTCATTTGCATTTATCTTTACTTTAAATAGGGGTATTTTACTTTTTGGGGTATAAACTGTACCACATCACATACGTGGATCACCATGTTACCTATGTTTTATAAGTTTTACTTTCATTTTTGACCCTCTGAGTCTCCCTTCTCCTTACTCCCCACTTAAGGGGGACCCTTCAGAATGCTATTAACAAAATCGACATGCATCACAGGTTTGTTAACTTGCTGTCTAGTTTTGCTATTTTAAAGGTCCCATGGCATGAAATTTTCACTTTGAGGTTTTTGAACATTAATGTGAGCTCCCCTACCCTGTTTAGCCCCGCCCCCCCCATGGCTAAAAGTTGCAAAATGTGTAAACTGAGCATTTGTGATCCTTTTCTGCGTTTGAAAAAAAGACGGCTCAAACGGGCGATTCCGAACAAGGAAACTATGTGACGTCACATTGAAGAAAAAATGCAAATGCAGTTCCACCCCCCCGTCTGGATATCTACCCACCGTCACGGCCAGAGTTTGAACCGCAAACGAGCTACGCAATGCGAAATGCGTTTTTTTTATTTGCCTGGAGGCATGTGAGAATGTTTCCAGGCTCGGATGTCCTTTATCTGAGCCTCTGGACCTCTGAAACAGCAGTGGTTTAATTTTATTTTCTGTGAAAATGTGTTTTTCATTGAAACGCCTCTCCTTTCTTCCTTCGCGCATAAAACGCGGAAGTGGGGCCAGCGCACATCGCACCGCTAAAACGAGGAAACGGCTGAGAGTTTGGCCCCCCCACCCACTGCTCTGGCCTATCTCTGTCCTTCTCATTTGCATTCAAGCAGCAAGGCCCAGAATGAGGTGTTCAGAGACATATTTTTTGACCCTACCTGTGTTCATGGGTCTTTCTCATGCACTGAGTCTTGATTTTGAGGAAGGATTCATTTACAGTATTGGGGAACCATTAAGACACCATATAAAAGCATCAAGAAGTACCATGTCATGGGACCTTTAAAAATGTTCCTATTTTGTTTTGACAGATGATGGCCATTTCCCAATTCAGCGAGTGCACGGTTCGGAGCGTGCTTGGAGGGGAATGTGCGTCATATCTGACGCAACAACTGCTGTTCCATTTCGTTTTTGTCCCATGCACAGTTAAGACGCAGCTCGAACAGCGCAGTCGTTTCCATGGAAATCGGGGCGTGGACCAAGTGTGCACGCTTCGCACACTTAAAAGCCCCAGCATGCACAGCACGGGAGGATATATGACTTGACTACAAAGATGGACTCGCCAGCAACATCGCCATGTGACAGTTGCGACGTCACTATAAAATGTGTGTACTGGTTCACCTCACCTACAACTATGCTACATGAAACTCTTCATAAACTACGCTAAACATGTGTGACGGTAGCCGTAACGGCATAGTTCACGGCACCTGTATTACCGTTCACATGCTTTTCCCCCTTACACTTCTATATTTCCTTTGCTGTTGTAATGCTGGATATTCTACCGTATCACCATGTCCCAATTCAAAGTATTACTAGTAGTAGTAGTAATATTTTTGTCTTTAGGGAACAAGGAGCAGACGCCCTGGCTCATTGAGCTGAGGCGGGACCTGTTCCATTTCGCAGACGCCCACGTGGTCCACGGACTGCAGTCAGGGCTGAGCGAGTATGCACCGCCTCGACTGTAGACTGAAACCACACTCCGAACCGTGCACTCGCTGAATTGGGAAACGGCTAATGTGTGGAGGAGGAGGGTCCTGGGGGACTGGGCTCATGATCTGAAAAAGTGCCTAGGACTGGTTGTAGCTGAGTATCTGAAAAAAATGTGCTTCTGGACTGAATTCTTTCTCTGATGTCATCAGTGTGTTTATTTTCCTATAACTTTCAATATATTTTTCAACTTTCCTTCACATTCATTCATCTTCCGCTTTTTACATTTTCTGGGTCGCGGGGGCAGCAGATCTGCTGCCCAGAACACAATGCACCAGCCCCCATGAATCCTCCCACAGGTGGTGGGTCCACAGGAGGACGGCTCACGTCACAACAGGCCTTGATGTATCTTCTGCCATGGGGGCAGTGTCTGCGGACACTGGCAGCCCCCATGACCTTTCTTCACAAATTGATCTTAATTTATGTAAAACTATAATTTATATTTACAGGTTTTATCCCATCAGATTAAGTTAAAATTTGAGAATCATAAAAACCTGTCATACGGGCTTCAGCGTTAAAAAGACCAAGAATCTCATCCCATCAATAGGCCTGTCACAATGACTTTCCACTTATGGTTCAATATATGCTGGAACAATATATTTTTGGGGTCAGTATTTATTGTGTGTACTTCTCCTTTGCACTAGTAGGGAGGGTTTTTTTTTTTGGTTATTTTTCAGTACTATGATTAGATTTTCAGAAAGCACAGACTATAAAGAAGTGGACTCATCAAGGCTAGCAGTTATAGTGGCTAACCTGGAGCCCAGGTAACGCCCCTTCACCTTTTGAACAGGTCTTTTATTAATGTTCATTATTAAGCAGGTTCAAACCAACATTTTGAAGGTCAGAAGCCTGACCGCAGCAGTTACAGTGAGAGGACTCGCGCTTTTTCAGTACAAAGTGAAGAGAGTTGATGGAGCCAGATCGCGCCCATACCCACTTCCTGTTTGGAATGCAGCGGTTAGTGGGGTTAACTTTGTCCAGAGACTAGATGGATATCTTCTGTGACTTATTTGAACCATTCTCTAATTTCTACTTCATTTGTTGTGTTAAAACCTGTTGTAAAGATAAATTATAGTTTTACAACAAACAAGAAGCAATGTGTGAAGAAAAGTTGAAAAATCAGAAAATTACAGGAAGTAGAGTTCAATTTTAGATTAATTTTCACATTGGGCGAATTCTGTCCAAAATCTTTTTTTTTCTGATTTTAACATGATTACTTATATTATTTATTACAGTAGCAGTTGTCATGTCAAAATTTCTAACTAGGAAGTAAAATTTGAAATCTTAAAAATGGATAAACTGGGCAAAAGAAATTTCCATCTCCCAAGTCCCTGTAGTTTATCATGCTTGTCTGTCAGTCTACATGCAGTTATGACAAAACAGTTCTGTTTTTACTTGTTTTATCGGATCCACACTTAAAAACTACTGCAGTGAGGTTTTAACCGCAAACACAAAAATGTTCTCTTTACTGCACGTGCTTCCTGTTCATTTTCATGCTGACTTTAAAATCATGGTTTTAACTTGAAGCGCTCTAAACGGACAGGAGCCCCCAACACATCTGAGACTTACTGTGCCCTTACACCTCAGGTCACACCTCAGGTCCTCAAGTCCTCAGGTTACAACTGAGGTCAAACCTTAGGTCCTCAGGTCACACCTCAGGTCAGGGCCTCCTGATGGCTCACAGGGACACCCTCAAATTATGGAATGTCCTGCCTCTGGTCCTCCCATAGACTGTAGAAAGAAGTGGAGTATGATCTCACCCAGTGTTCGCCTCCAAATGAAGCTCATAAGGCTAGCAGTTATAGTGGCTACTCTGCAACCAGGGACCATGTCTGGGAATCTGAGTGCAAAAGAGCCAATCAGGAGTGAGGCACTGCTGGTTTCACAGGGGGTAGGTGCTTAGCAATGCTGTCAATCAAAACTGTTGCTAACGCCAGCAGAAGCAACCTCAGAAAAGGAGCCTGATTGGTCTGTTATTATTGTTTATATCTTGGTTTAGAAATATCCTGATTAAAAAAAAAAAAAACAGGATCATGTAGAGCAGGTTCAAATGAACCACACTTTTTCAGTAGAAGTCATTTGCAACAAGAACCAGAATGGAGTCTGAGACAAGACTCCATTGACTCTTTGAAAAAGCAGCTCAAGGCAGTGTTATTTAGGCTTTTGGCCAACTGTATTGTGTGTGGACAGAGACACTTCACCTGTCGTGTGTGTGGACAGAGACACTTCACCTGTCGTGTGTGTGGACAGAGACACTTCACCTGTCGTGTGTGTGGACAGAGACACCTCACTTGTGTGTGTGTGTATAGAGACACTTCACCTGTCGTGTGTGTGTGGACATTTTTGTTTATTTATCAAAACATTATTTTTACATGAATCTTCCTGCAGAGCCTTAGGAGTGGCTCACTGTAGTAACACTTTAATGTTTGAATCAGATACAAAAACAGATTTTATTTACAGGGACATGGATCAGTGTCGACTAAGTCTTCTCAGAGACACTCAGGTGAGAACTGTTTGTGGGAGCCAAAGGAACACAGGGACTGAAGTCTCTGATCCTGGTTCAGACCTGGTTCAGACCTGGTTCAGACCTGGTTCAGACCTGGTTCAGACCTGGTTCAGACCTGGACTTGGGTCAGACTTTGATGTGCATCAGGATTTGTTTCCGATGAGACTGGAAATCCTCAGGAATCGTGTCTGAAAAACAAGAACATAGAGTTTTAAACCAGGACTCAACAAGGACTAAACCAAATCTAAACCAGAATTAAACCAATTCTAAACCAGGACTAAACCTGGTCCTGGATTTACCGTTGCATCGGTAGCGCAGGTTGGACCAGATGATGTTCTCCTGAGAGAAGCAGAAGACTCCGAGTCGTCCTCCCCTCATGGTGGAGTCCAGGAGCACCCCACTGTCTGCGACCTGGTGCGAGCCCTCATACAGCCTGAGCCTGCAACACACAAGAGCTGTAAGGAAACAATCAACACATCATGGCAGCTCACATATGGTGTTTCAAGAAACAAAACATGCATTTTTGTCAACTCAGTCAGGTTTCAGGTCTGACGGAGTTGACTCCATTAATTTTTAGTCAACTGCGTCAGATCCAAGCATTTGGAGGGTTTTTGTCAATTTTTACAGAATCTTCAATTTGGCATTTCAGTTTGTGGTTTAAGTGGTAAAGGATATTCAAACATTAACATTAAAATTGAAAAATATGTTTTGAAATTGAGATTATGAAACTCAAATGTTCATAAAAGCTATTTTACTTAAAGGCAAATTAACGTTTTTTTTTACAATCTGAGCCTTCTTTCGGCAATAAAACAAGTAGTTTTACTCACCCATAGCAGTTTGCTGTCAATTGGAGCAGTATCGCAGAACTTATTATGAGCCGTTCTGTTCTAGTAATGATCCCGTATCCTTAACATGGTGCTGTATCATATGCTCGGGGCATTACTTTGCGGTGTCCAAATAACACAAACTTTAGCACTTTTCAAATCATAGAAGCCCGATGTCTTAATGTAAGATTTCCTTTGAAGCAAAAGTGGCCTGTAATCCGAGATTTAGCCATAGTTTCGAGTAGATGAGGACACCAGTGCGCATGCGCGGACTGCTCCCGGGACTCAAACATGAAACGCAAAGCTGAAAACTATGGATAAATCTCGGATTACAGGCCACTTTTGCTTCAAACGAAATCTTACATTAAGACATCGGGCTTCTATGATTTGAAAAGTGCTAAAGTTTGTGTTATTTGGACACCGCAAAGTAATGCCCCGAGCATATGATACGAGCACCATGTTAACGGATACGGGATCATTAGTAGAACAGAACGGCTCAACATAAGTTCTGCGATACTGCTCCAATTGACAGCAAACTGCTATGGGTGAGTAAAACTACTTGTTTTATTGCCGAAAGAAGGCTCAGATTGTAAAAAAACGGTAATTTGCCTTTAAGCTGCTTCTTCAGTTCTCCTTTTGCCATGGATTCCACCTGGACGACTTGGGATTCTTCACACATATTCATATATATTTTAATTGGACACAATGGTAAATAACAATGGTAAATAAGATAAGATAAGATATGCCTTTATTAGTCCCACAGTGGGGAAATTCCAGTGTTGCAACGCACAGATCAAGAACAGCAAGAAAAAGTAGCATGCAACAGAACAATATAATAAATAAATAAATAATGGCCTAGGATAATTTAAAACTAGACCTACAAAATAGACTCTGGAGTATAGCTGAGTATTGTAGTGCAAATAAGTTGAATGACATGTTAACAGTGTTTGTTGTACAGTCTGACAGCAGCAGGAAGGAAAGACCTGCGAAACCTTCACACAGCGAGGGTGTATCAGTCTGTCACTGAAGCTGCTCTCCAGAGCTGACAGAGCGTCCTGCAGGGGGTGAGACTCATGGTCCAGCATAGAGGTGACCTTAGCCAGGACCCTCCTGTCCCCCACCTTCTGCACTGAGTCCAGAGGACAGCCCAGGACTGAGCTGGACTTCCTGATGACCTTGTCCAGCCTCTTCTTCTCCCTCTCTGTGATGCTGCTGCTCCAGCAGACTACACCGTACAGGATGGCTGATGCCACCACAGAGTCATAGAAGGTTTTCAGGAGTGGCCCTCTCACTCCAAAAGACCTGAGTCTCCTCAGGAGGTAGAGCCGACTCTGGCCCTTCCTGTACAGTGCATCTGTGTTATGAGTCCAGTCCAGTTTATTGTTCAGATGAACACCCAGGTACTTGTATGAGTCCACTCCCTCAATGTCCCTTCCCTGGATGTTCACTGAGGGGGCAGTAGAGTGGCGTCTGCGGAAGTCCACCACCATCTCCTTGGTCTTTCCTGCATTGATGATGAGGTGGTTCCGCTGACTCCAGTCCACAAAGTCCTGTGTTAGTCCTCTGTACTCCCCATCATCGTCATCCTTGATGAGACCAATGATGGCAGAGTCATCAGAGAACTTCTGCAGGACACAGCTGTCCGTGTTGTGTCTGAAGTCTGCAGTGTAGAGGGTGAAAAGAAAGGGCGAGAGGACAGTGCCCTGGGGCGCCCCCACACTGCAGGTCAGGAGGTCAGACACACAGTTCTTGGCTCTCACAAACTGGGGGTGGTTTGTGAGGTAGTCCAGGATCCAGTCTGCCAGGCCACAGTCCACACCGGCGGTCTCCAGTTTGTCCCTGAGGAGCAGTGGCTGGATGGTGTTGAAAGCACTGGAGAAGTCAAAGAAGAGAATCCTCACAGTGCTGCCGGGGTTCTCCAGGTGAGACAGTGAGCGATGCAGCAGGTAGATGACGGCATCCTCCACTCCGATGCCAGGCTGGTACGCAAACTGCAGTGGGTCCATCGCTGAGCTCACGGTGGAGCGGAGGTGGCCAAGGACCAGTCTCTCCAGTGTCTTCATCAGGTGGGATGTTAGAGCCACCGGCCTGAAGCTGCTGAGGTCTTTAGCGTGCGGTGTCTTAGGCACTGGTACCACACAGGAGGTCTTCCAGAGTTGTGGTACCACCCTCAGCTTAAGGCTCATGTTGAAGACATGCTCCATAACTCCGCACAGCTCGTCTGCACAGGACTTAAGGAGCCTGGAGTTGATGCCGTCTGGTCCTGCTGCCTTCCTCGGTCTAATTTTCTTGAGCTCCTGTCTCACCTGGGCTGCAGAGAATGACAGTGGCCGGCTGGGGGGATGGGTGAGTCCATGTGTGGTGGAGGGCTGAAGAGCAGAGGTAAAGGTGTGAAGAGGAACAGGAGTTCCCCATTGTCCAGGTGGGGAGGTGAGAGCTGGCAGCTGGGTGGGGGGAGGGGAGCCGAGTGATTGATCAAATCTCCTGAAGTGAGCATTGAGGTCATTCACCCACTGCAGGTCCCCCTCCGTCTGGGCAGGAGGTGCTTTGAAGCCTGAGATGGTCTTGAGACTTCTCCACACCCCCTGGATGTTCCTCTCCTGTAGCTGTCACTCCATCTTCCTCTTGTGGCTGGTCTGGCTCATCCTGATTTCTCTCCTCAGCTTCTTCTGTGCAGCCTTCAGCTCCTCCTTGGTCCCTGACCTAAAAGCTCTCTTCTTCTCCTTCAGCAGAGCCTTTATGTCAGGGTTAATCCATGGTTTATTGTTTGAAAAACACCGCACCGTTTGGGAGGGAACGATGTTTTCAAAACAAAAATTTATGTAGTCCGTGATGCATTCTGTCACTGCATTAATGTCCTGTCCATGGGGGTCACAGAGCTCTGTCCACACTGTGGTGTCAAAGCAGTCTCTCAGAGCCTCCTCACTCTCAGCAGTCCACTTCTTCACCACACGGGGCACCACAGGCTGTCTGTGCACAATGGGCTGATACACAGGCCGCAGATGGACAATATTGTGGTCAGCTCTACCCAGGGGAGGCAGTGGGGATGAAGAATAAGCCTCCTTGGCGTTGGCAAAAAATAAATCCAATATTTTATTGTCTCTTGTAGGGCAGGTGACATACTGGGTGTATAATAAGTAAATAACATGTTACAACATGCATTTTAAGTAACATTTTTGTTAGATTGGAGTAAATCAAATCTTTTTAGTGCGTCTGACGGAGTTGACAATAATTTGTCTTGTATCGGGAAATAAGCAATTTTTTAGATTTTTTAAAGAGCATGTTCCTTTGCATTTCTGCACAACTCAGACCTCACTCTACAAAGATAATTAACTCTCATAAATGTACAATGCTTCTGAAAACTCATTTTCAAAACCTGTTTTGTTCTGACTCTCATGTATCCCTGATGTACTTTATGTAGTTTGCAATCTGTCAGTAGTATTTGTAGTACATACCTGATGTATCCGATTTGCGGCCGGTGGCTCAGGCTCCACCTGTACGAGGTCTTGTCCTTCCAACCCTGGTTCCTCGGATCCTTCCACAGGAGCCGCACCTGTCCTGCCGTGTCACCGGTGTGCCACAGAGCATTACGCAGGTACTCACCAGGGCCCGTGTCCGACTTCACCGCCTGGGGACCAATCAGAGGAGAGAGGGGGCAAACAGCCAATCAGAGGTCAAACTCTGAGAGACAGCCAATCAAAGAGAGGGAAGAGAGCCAATCAGAGAGGAGAGAGCACACTGGGATAGGGCTGTGTCTCTCCTGCCCTTCTCCCTGTAGTACCGTACCTCTCTCCATCTCTCCTCCTCTCTCCTCCCCTCTCATCATCACCTCTCTCCTCCTCTCTCCTCCCCTCTCATCATCCCTCTTCTCTCTCTTCCCCTCTCATCATCCCTCTTCTCTCTCCTCCTCTCTCCTTCCCCTCATACCTTGATTTGTAGAGCAGGTTCTGCATTGGCGCGGAACGGCACAGATTGCCAGTATGTCTGCTCCGTCTGTTTCCACATGACCACATAGAAGGAGGCGGAGTCTTGGTATCCGAAGATGAAGCCAGCGTAGTCATCATCAGTCACCGTGTTTACGTGGAAAGTGCCCTCGAAGTCCACACCATTAAACGCCGTGTAACCTGAGAACATACGGGAAGGCATCTGACACATGGGGAGGGCATCTGACACAAAGGGAGAGCATCTGATACACAGAGAGGGCATCTGACACATGGGGAGGGCATCTGAGTTTTCTCACCTACAGCGAGTCCAGGGTCACTGTTCATGGTCTGCACAATCTCCATCCCCTGAGACAGAACACGATTAACAGCAATGGCAAAGCTAAGGGATCATCACTGCTCTAGTCATGGTCCTGTACTGCAAAAAAGCTTGTCCAAAATTTAAGATATAAACACTTAAATCTATCAGAAAATGACTTAAAAGTAGTGAAATGATCTGTCCATACAACAATGATAATAAAGATAATATTACTTGACAAGTTATCTTAAAATAAACTACCGCTACACTACTATTAAGCACTAGATCACTGTCGACATCGTCCTGAAAAACACAAACATTATGTGTGGATTATCATTTGCTCTTCCTCTCTCCTCTCCTCCTCTATCCTTGTCTCTTTCTCTCTCCTTCTCTCGCTCCATCCCCCGCTCTACCTCTCCTCTCTCTTTCCTTCTCTATCGATCCTCTCCCCCTCTATCCTTGTCTCTTTCTCTCTCCTCCTCCTGCTCCCTCCCCCCTTCTATCTCCTCTTCTCCTCTCTCTCTCTCCTCCTCTATCTCTCCTCTCCTCCTCTATCCTTGTCTCTCGCTCTCTACTCTCTCTCTCTCTCCTCCTTTCTCCTTGTCTCTTTCTCTCTCCTCCTCTCGCCTTGTCTCTCTCTCTCCTCCTCTATCTCTCCTCTCGTCTTCTCTCCTTGTCTCTCTCTTCCCTCCTCTCTGCTTGTCTCTCTCTCTCGTCCTCTCACCTAGTCTCTCTCTTCTCTCTCTCCTCCTCTCCTTGTCTCTCGCGCTTCTCTCTCCTTGTCTCTCGCTCTCCTCTCTCCTTGTCTCTCTCTCCTCTCTTGCTCTTGTCCCCTCTCCTTGTCTCTCTCTCCTCCTCCTCTCGCATTGTTTTTTCTCTCTCTCCTCCTCTCTCACTCCTCCTCTTTCTCGCTCTCCTCCTTTCTCCTTCTCTCTCTCCCCCTCTCACTCTGCTTTTATCTCCTTGTCTTTCTCTCCTCTTCTCTCCTCCTCGCTTTGTCTCTCTCTCCTCCTCTCCTTGTCTCTCGCTCTCCTCTCTCCTTGTCTCTCTCTCTCCTCTCTTGCTCTCGTCCCCTCTCCCTGTCTCTCACTAGTATTAAGCAGTTTATGAACTATGAAGTAAATAATAAATCTGAAAACAAGATTAATAACCTGATAGGAGTTTTAAAATCTTGGCCAGATCAGAGAATTTACAGTGTGGTCTAGTCCAGGTCTAGTCCTGGTCTAGTCCTGGTCTCGTCCTGGTCCAGACCTGGTTGAGCACCACCCAGTTGGGGTCTATCTGTGCATCTCCCTCGGGGTCGAGGACGACGGTCTGAAAGGCTCTGAAGTCGGTGAGAGTGACCTCGGCGTTTTCAGGACAGGCATCAAATGCGTCCTGCACCGCATCATTATCGAAGTCCAGCTCACACACATCCCCCACGCCGTCCACTGACACACACAGACACACCGGGTTAGACTGGGCTCAGTCCTGGTTTAGTCCTGGTTTAGTCCTTATGGTTTGTGTCTCTCTGGTTGGGTTTAGTCCTGGTTTAGTCTTGGTTTAGTCCTTACGGTCAGTGTTTGTCTGGTTGGGTTTAGTCCTGGTTTAGTCTTGGTTTAGTCCTTACGGTCAGTGTTTGTCTGGTTGGGTTTAGTCCTGGTTTAGTCCTGGTTTAGTCCTTACGGTCTGTGTTTGTCTGGTTGGGTTTAGTCCTGGTTTAGTCCTGGTTTAGTCCTTACGGTCAGTGTTTGTCTGGTTGGGTTTAGTCCTGGTTTAGTCTTGGTTTAGTCCTTACGGTCAGTGTTTGTCTGGTTGGGTTTAGTCCTGGTTTAGTCTTGGTTTAGTCCTTACGGTCAGTGTTTGTCTGGTTGGGTTTAGTCCTGGTTTAGTCCTGGTTTAGTCCTTACGGTCTGTGTTTGTCTGGTTGGGTTTAGTCCTGGTTTAGTCCCGGTTTAGTTCTTACGGTCCGAGTCTCTCTGGTTGGGGTTGGGGATGAGTCGACAGTTGTCATGATCATCCAGCACGCCGTCGTTGTCATCATCATGGTCACAGGCATCCCCCAGGCCATCATTGTCGGTGTCGAGCTGAGCACTATTCGGGAGGTCGGGGCAGTTGTCCCGTGAGTCCTGGAGGCCGTCTCCATCCCTAAAACAACAGAACCGGTCAGCCCATGCTCTGGGGGTGTTTGCTCTACATACTAAGGCACACAGGACAGAAATAGCAAATACAACAAACCAACCAAATCAGACAGAAGAGCTGACACGTGTGACATCATCAGATTCTAAACTGTTCATAAATGCTTCACACTGGGGGTATTCTACATTTATTATGGTGGAATGTTCAGCAGTAACCATTGAGACACATGAGTTTAAAATATCTAAGTCTGAAAACTCTGAAATTTAAAGAGCACATTTTCAGGAGCCTGTGATCATGGTCCTGTTTAGGAGTTTGATTTTCAACAAAAAGGTGAGAGACACTGAAAAACTGTTGGCTAATGCTATCTTGTGACTGTAATGTTCTTTGAGAGGGACTTGTGTAACAGCACAGATCAGCTCTCCTGTCGTAATTGTTGTAATTCCACCTAAGTCAGTTCTTTGGACCGTCTTAAAACAAACAAACCAAAAAAAAGCTTCAGGCAGTGCAGTGTCTATACCAGTGTATCATTAGTTTAGTCTCACGTGTCTTGGTTTGTGTCACAGACGTCTCCCACTAGATCACTGTCGACATCGTCCTGAAAAACACAAACATTATGTGTGGATTATCATTTGCTCTTCCTCTCTCCTCTCCTCCTCTATCCTTGTCTCTTTCTCTCTCCTTCTCTCGCTCCCTCTCCCGCTCTACCTCTCCTCTCTCTTTCCTCCTCTATCAATCCTCTCCCCCTCTATCCTTGTCTCTTTCTCTTTCTCCTCCTGCTCCCTCCCCCTTCTATCTCCTCTTCTCCTCTCTCTCCTCATCTATCTCTCCTCTCCTCCTCTATCCTTGTCTCTCACTCTCTCCTCTCTCTCTCTCCTCCTTTCTCCTTGTCTCTTTCTCTCTCCTCCTCTCGCCTTGTGTCTCTCTCCTCCTCTCTCACCCTCTCCCCTTTTATCTCTCCTCTCCTTTCTCTCGCCTCCTCTATCTCTCCTCTCGTCTTCTCTCCTTGTCTCTCTCTTCCCTCCTCTCTCCTTGTCTCACTCTCACCTCGTCTCTCTCTCTCGTCCTCTCACCTCGTCTCTTCTCTCTCTCCTCCTCTCTCGCGCTCCTCTCTCCTTGTCTCTCGCTCTCCTCTCTCCTTGTCTCTCTCTCCTCTCTTGCTCTCGTCCCCTCTCCTTGTCTCTCTCTCCTCCTCCTCTCGCATTGTTTTTTCTCTCTCCTCCTCTCTCACTCCTCCTCTTTCTCGCTCTCCTCCTTTCTCCTTCTCTCTCTCCCCCTCTCTCACTCTGCTTTTATCTCCTTGTCTTTCTCTCCTCTTCTCTCCTCCTCGCTTTGTCTCTCCTTGTCTCTCGCTCTCCTCTCTCCTTGTCTCTCTCTCCTCTCTTGCCCTCGTCCCCTCTCCCTGTCTCTCTCCTCCTCCTCTCGCATTGTTTTCTCTCTCTCCTTCTCTCTCACTCGTCCTCTCTCTCGCTCTCCTCCTTTCTCCTTCTCTCTCTCCTCCTCTCTCACTCTGCTTCTATCTCCTTGTCTTTCTCTCCTCCTCTCTCCTCCTCACTTTGTCTCTCTCTCTTCTCCACTCTCCTTGTCTCTCGTTCTTTCCTCCTCTTGCCTTCTCTCCTCTCTCCTAGTCTCTCTCTCCTCCTCTTGCCTTGTCTCTCTCTCTCCCCTCTCCTTCTCTCTTTCTCCTTTGCTCTCTCCTCCCCTCCTGAGCTACTGTGTTTGTCCATTTATTTATTTTTGTTTTACTTGTTTATTTATTTATATTTTTAACTGTATATTTATTCTTTATTTGTTGTTTACTCATTTACTTGGATGGTGCTGTCTGTTTGTTTCTCTCCTTGTCTCTTTTCCTCTCTAATCTCCTCTTCCCTCTTTGCACCTGCATGGGGTTGCTGAGCTCGGGGCAGCTGTCACAGGCGTCTCCCACTCCGTCCCGGTCTCGGTCCGTCTGCATCGGGTTTGGAACCTTTGGGCAGTTATCCAGAACATTAGGGATCCCTGAAAACAAAAGAACCAGGTCTGAACCAGCTCTGAACAAGGACTAAACCAGAGAGACAGAGGCAGAAAGAGAGACAGAAAGAGAAACAGAGGCAGACAGAGAGACAGAGGAAGAGAGAGAGGCAGAGGCAGAGAGAGAAACAGAGGCAGACAGAGAGACAGACAGAGAGAGAGAGACAGAGAGACAGAGGCAGAGAGAGAAACAGAGAGACAGAGGCAGACAGAGAGACAGAGGCAGAGAGAGAGACAGACAGAGACAGAGGCAGATAGAGAAACAGAGGCAGAGAGAGAGACAGAGGCAGAGAGAGAAACAGAGGCAGACAGAGAGAGACAGAGGCAGACAGAGAGAGAGAGACAGAGGCAGAAAGAGAAACAGAGGCAGACAGAGAGACAGAGGCAGAGAGAGAGACAGAGGCAGAGAGAGAGACAGGCAGAAAGAGAAACAGAGGCAGACAGAGAGACAGAGGCAGAAAGATAAACAGAGGCAGACAGAGAGACAGAGGCAGACAGAGAGACAGAGGCAGAAAGAGAAACAGAGGCAGACAGAGAGACAGACAGAGACAGAGGCAGACAGAGAGACAGAGGCAGAAAGAGAAACAGAGGCAGACAGAGAGACAGACAGAGACAGAGGCAGACAGAGAGACAGAGGCAGAAAGAGAAACAGAGGCAGACAGAGAGAAAGAGGCAGACAGAGAGACAGAGGCAGACAGAGAGACAGACAGGGAGACAGAGGCAGAGAGAGAGAGGCAGAGGCAGAAAGAGAGAGACAGACAGACACAGGCAGACAGAGAAACAGAGGCAGACAGAGAGACAGACAGAGAAACAGAGGCAGACAGAGAGACAGAGGCAGACAGAGAGACAGAGACAGGCAGAGAGACAGACAGAGAGACAGACAGAGAGACAGAGGCAGACAGAGAGGCAGAGGCAGAGAGACAGACAGAGAGACAGGCAGACAGAGACGGGCATGTATGGTTGTTTGTCACAGGGTTTGAAAAACAAAAATGCATTTGGTCTTTAGAACACTCAAAGGCCTTACATTATTCATTCACTCCTCCCTTAGTGGTGATGGTGAGAGAGTTCTGTAGCCACAGCTGCCCTGGGGCAGCCTGATAGAAATGAGACGGTTAATCTGCGCCATCAGCCCCTCCCACCATCACTCACACACTGCTTTTATACACAGGCTGTTTCCACTACAGCCGCTGCTGCCCCTGGTCTCAGCGGTCTCCCTGACCTGACCTGACCTGACCTGACCTGACCTGGGCTGGACAGGCTGGTATGGCCACAGGAGGGCATCGCTAAGGCAGGTCTCTTCAGGTGTATGACAGGTGGTACAGGTGTGACATGTGCATGACAAGCGCATAACAGGTGCTCACCATCTCCGTCAATGTCCTGGTCACAGGCGTCTCCCTGTCCATTGGAGTCAGTGTCTTTCTGATCTGGGTTTGGGACTGTGGGACAGTTATCACACGAGTCCCCGAACGAGTCCGAGTCAGAATTCTGCTGGTCTTTGTTTGGGACGAGGCGGCAGTTATCCTGAGGTCAGAGGGGAGTAGCCAGTGAGGTTTGTTATTGTAATCATAATTATGGTGTACAACAGTGTTTCCCAGCCAGGGGTACACGAGCACACTGCAGGGGGGTACTCGGCAGTGTCGCTGGAGGAGATTTTTTTGAATTTTTAAATTCTAATTTGAGTAAATTTGAGTTAAAGAAAAGAGAGAAAATGCCTGAGAATTAAATTTTCAAATTAAGGAGATGAAATGAAAAGATTTTCATTTAATAATCTGTTGTGTCACGTTCTACTTTTGGAGAATTATCAACACGTATGAGTGAGGGGGTACTCGAGGTATGACAAAAAGGGTCAGGGGTACACAAGACGGAAAAGGTTGGGAAACACTGGTGTACAATGAGCAGTGTGCAGAGGGCAGTGTGCAGAGGGCAGTGTGCAGAGGGCAGTGTGCACAGTGAGCAGTACTGGTGATTTACTTGTTTGTTTACTGCACATGAGCCTTGTACCTCAACATTCTTGATGCCGTCTCCATCTGCGTCCTCGTCGCACTGGTCTCCGATCCCGTCCCCGTCTGCGTCCTCCTGACCGCTGTTCGGGGTCAGGATGCAGTTGTCCTGGAAACACACAGGTCACCTCTGATGCTCCTGCAGGTCATACGCCTTTACAATAACTATGTACTAAATGTAACTGTCTGCAGAGACTGTGACTGGTCCTTTTAAACCCTCTTTCCTTCCTTTGGCTGTACCTGCAGTGGCTCTGTTTGGCCTGTTTAAGTCCTCCTCTTCTCTGATTGGCTCTCACCTGTCTGCAGTGGCGGTGCGTGTCCTCACAGGGAAGAGAGCGATCCGGAAAACCGTCGATGTCTGTGTCCAGTCCACATGTGTTTCCATTCCCTGCCCAGCCCACATTACACTGCAACAGAGAGACCAGGACTGAACCAGGACTGAATGAGTACTGAACCAGGACTAAACCAGAACTAAACCAGAACTGAATCAGCACTAAACCAGATCTAAATCAGGTCTAGCCCCGGTCTGGGTTTTACTGTGCAGGTGACGTCTCCGCTGCGCTCCAGGGTGCAGTGGGCGTTGGCGTCGCAGGGGTTAAAGGTCAAACCGGAGCAGGACTTTCGGGCAAAACATCCCGAGGTCTGGTTCCCACGGAAACCAGGTCTACAGCTGCCACATTTGTATGAGCCCTGAACCAGAAAGCACAAAGTTAGATGGACTGGGACAGAGGTGGGACTGGTGGTTTTTTGATTCTATAATGTGATGAGGTCATACTCCACAAATGTTGAGCCTGATCATTTCTAGTGACTGTAGTAGTAGTAGTAGTAGTATTTGTTGTGTACTGACCACAGTGTTGATGCACACAGAGTTGGGAGTACAGGCGTCGGGCCGGTCCACACACTCATCGATGTCAGAGCACTCCTGAAACAGAGACCAGGAACCAATGTTCCCTCTAAGGTGCACGCGTGGGCAATTGTGCACTGCCCAGATGTTCACCGCACACATCAAATTCTTTTCAGCACATAAAATAAAGTCCTAAACTCAGCACTGGTTTAACACACAGAGTCCAATCTGATAGATTCAGGTTCCATATGTGAATGTGACACAGAAGCCGTTTCCCAATTCTCAGAGTGCACGGTTCGGAGCGTGGTTTGAAGAGGATGTGTGTCACATCTGGCACGACAACTGCTGTCCCATTTTGTTTTTGTCCCATGCACAGTTAACACGCGGTCCGAACAGCGGAGTCTTTTACTTGCGTGAAGTTGGCCCCCCATCAAACGCACACCTACACAAAAAATATGTCAAACGTTTGTGCTTCGTTTGTGCTGCAAAAAGTTTTGTTTGTGCTGCTTTAGTTTTTGAGATATTAACTATTCTTTTATAGGTCAAATTGGGGTCAACCAGCCCCCCATGAAGCTTAAAAATGCTCTAAAATGGCCCAAAATGGTATCAATCGTTTGTGCTTCGTTTGCGCTGTTTTGTGCTGCAAAAAGTTTCATTTGTGCTGCGTTCTTTTTTGAGATATTAAAGATTAAGGCCGGAAATGACGTATGCAATGCGATCAGCGAATTAAGTAAATAAAATTAAATACATAAATGAAAAATACGCAAAAAGTAAACTATTAATGGCACACAACAGCACAAACAAAACAGAGAAAATCTATGTAACAGTCTGCATTTTTTTTGCACGTTTTAACATTATGGGGGGGCGGGGTGACGTCATCGGAAGAAAAGAAATCTTTAATCTTTAATATCTCAAAAACTAAACCAGCACAAACGAAACTTTTTGCAGCACAAAACAGCACAAACGAAGCACAAACGTTTGACATATTTTTTGTGTAGGTGTGCGTTTGATGGGGGCCAACTTCACGCAGGTGAGTCTTTTCCATGGAAATCGGGGCGTGGACCAAGTGTGCACGCTTCGCATACTCAAAAGCCCCAGCAAGCACAGCGCGGCAGGATATATGACTACAAAAGATGGACTCGCCAGCAACATCGCCATGTGACAGTTGTGACTTCACTATAAAACGTGTGTACTGGTTCACCTCACCTACAACTATGCTACATGAAACTCTTCATAAACTACGCTAAACATGTGTGACGGTGGCCGTAACGGCATAGATCACGGCACCTGTATTACCGTTCACATGCTTTTCCCCCTTACACTTCTATATTTCCTTTGCTGTTGTAATGCTGGATATTCTACCGTATCACCATGTCCCAATTCAAAGTATTACTAGTTGTAACAGAATCATATTTTTGTCTTTAGGGAACAAGGAGCAGACCACCCGGCTCATTGAGCTGAGGCGGGACCCGTTCCATTTCGCAGACGCCCATGCGGTCCACGGACTGCACTCAGGGCTGAGTATGCACCGCCTCGACTGCAGGCTGAGACCACACTCCGAACCGTGCACTCGCTGAATTGGGAAACGGCTATGTTAGGGACACGCCAACTACAAACAGATACATTTCGACAGGATTTCGCTTGCTTCCTTCTGTATGACCGTAGTTGTCGTGCACATCAGCTGCCACAGCTCATAGCAGCAGGTCCACACCAGCTGACGGGAGCGCCGCCCGCACACACTCCACGTAGGGAAGAACAGAAGAGGAGACAGAGCCATGTTTACTGTGTTTCTGTCCAAGCCATAGTTTTTTGTGAGCCAAAAAGACGGGACATTCTCGAAGTGTGAATCCTCTCCCGTTATTCCACAGAGCTCTGACACTCACACAAAATTACTTAAATAGGCTAATAATTAAAAAGCAAGATATAAACTGATAAAAATGTATACTTATTTTGGAGATCATTATTTTGGGAAAGACCAGCAGTTACATGTAGGCTATATTTATCAAGCTGAAAAAATCTCTCTTCATGTGGTTTTACAGGTTTATACACCATAATTAAATTTTATCTATGAGGTTATTTTTCAAAATATTGTACTGTTCAGTGTTTTACTGATGACAGCAGGACCCTCACACTGACATACAACATATACAAAGCTCAGGAACAGATTCTTGTCTTTGTCATTCTAAGTGGACCAAAAAAATCAGTTATATTAAAAGTAATCTAACGGAAATAACTGCAGTAATTTGATTAATAAGCTGTAACTTGCGATGATCTCAGGTGTGATACTGGTGTGGCCACAATGTGCATGTCGGATGTTGCTCACAGGGGTCCAAGGAACGCTCAGGGAGTCCGAAAAATTAGGGGGAACATTGATCGGAACTAGACACTTTTGGCTCAGCCTCTCCTCAAACTGCCCTGACACAGATTCAGATTCAGGCAGAAAGTGATATGTGCTCCAACAGACGAGAAGTGAGCGAGTTTACATGGAATTACATGGAATTCCTTTTTAGTAGGAATTCCATGTAAAGTTTTATAAATGAGAGACTCAGATTATAACCACAGCATTTGGCTAATTCTGGCATATACACTTTTCGGATTTCGGATGTCGCTCACAGGGCTCCAAGGAGCGCTCAGGGAGTTAGTGTGTTTGCTCAGACACATTAAAAATTAGGGGGAACATTGGCCATGTCCCAATTCCAAGTATTACTAGTCGCAATAGAATAATATTTATGTCTTTAGGGAACAAGGAGCAGACCACCCGGCTCACTGAGCTGAGGCGGGACCTGTTCCATTTCGCAGACGCCCATGTGATCCCCGGACTGCACTCAGGGCTCAGCGAGTATGCACCGCCTCGACTGCAGACTGAAACCACACTCCGAACCGTGCATTCGCTGAATTGGGAAACGGCGAACATCGCAGAGTAGCAAGTGTAAATAATGGGTGGGGATTTATGACGATTTATGCAACGGTGGCCGACGAGGGTTCGAAAGGAGGACAAAATGTAAAAAAGGAGGACACGTGACAGACGGCCGGACAGACAGCTCTAAAACCGGACTGTCCGGACGAAATCCGGACGAATGGTCACCCTAACTGTCAGTGAACGACAAAACGGAGAACCATCAGGTAATAACTTCATTTATATAACTCTCATTAGTTGCTTTGTAGTTTAAGTTTGACAAACATTTACACAGGGCTCTGTGTAAATGCAATCGCAATTCGACGTGTTCACACGCTCACACGGCATTCCCCCACCCCGCTCTTCGGAAATTACAGTCTCACGCACGACCCCGCTCAAAACTTGAGAGCCCTGAAATTGAGACACGGCTTAAATGTTCATTAGTATGCAGTCTCTTTATATCAAATCTAAAAAAAAAAAAAAGAAGCTTGTTTTGGTTCATTTGGGCACTTCACCTTCGATTCTTTCTATGCCTCAATGCTGCATTTACAAATATGAGAGAATTCATCTGTCTGTGTGATATTAGGTCTGATACTCCTGACCAGGACTAGAGCAGGACCAGTGCAGGACATTTTGCTCAGACCTGGCAAAAGAACCAGATCATAACTGGTCTGGATTTGTTTGTTACCTGTCTGTGGGTCTTGGCGAAACTGAGGCCGGTACCCCTCACGGGTGCCCCCCACAGTCCGGAGGGGCAAGGACCACATGAGAATCCGCCCACCGTGTTTATGCAGAGGGCGGGGTCATGGCACGGCCACACAGAGCACTGAGGAGAGAGAGAAAGAAGGTTAGACCAGAGACCAAACACCAGAGACAAAAAGTAAGAGATGTTTGGGTGTGTTGAGGGTCCAGACCTCATCCACATCCTCGCAGTGTGTCCCATTGCCTTCAAAACCAGCAGGACACGGACCACAGGTGAATCCTGGGAACTGTAAGCTCTCCACACAGGCCACCCCCTTAAAGCAGGGGTTAGGAGAGCAGCGTGAGCGTGGCTCATGGAAACCTGCAATACAGAAAGAACATGATTAGGTATGGTTCAGTCCTGATTTAGTCCTGGTCCAGTTCTGGTTCAGACTCACCACAAACCTGACACTCTAGGATGGTGTTTCGGATCAGAGACATTTCTTTCACCTGAAACAAAAGCAGGATTCAGTCAGAATTCCACTGACCCCCACCCTCACCTGCCTCCCACATTTCTCCCTCACCTGTTTCCCCCCTTCACCTCTTCTCTCACCTGTTCTGTGATTTACTTTCTCAGCTCTTCTTCTCTTTCTCTCTCTCCCCCTCCGCCGTCTCTCTCTCGCTCTCTCTCCCTCTTTCTCATCTGCCTCCTTCACCTGTCACCTGTTTCCCTCTCTCCTCCTCACCTGTTCTTTGATGTCTCAGTTCTCCTTTCCTATCTCTCTCTCTCCTCCTCCTCCTCCTCACCTGCCCCCCTCACCTGTCTCTCTTGTTCTTTGTCTCACCTGTTCTCTGATGTCCTGTCTCAGCTCTCCCAGCACCTGGTTGAAGATGATAAGCTGACCAATCAGAGCCTTCAGATGGTCACCTGGAAAAACATTGCGAAGGTGAGTCAGGTAAATCACACCAGGGGCATAAGGACCAATCGTAGGGTCAGCTGCAAATGAGTACGGGGCAGTTTCACACTAAAACTCCTCCCTTTGGGGGCAGGACTTATTTGATGTAACTTAAACGTCCAATATTAAGTGAAATTGACTCTTTAAGCCATGTTATAATGTTGTTACCTCTTCACAAACATACCTGGAGTTGTGTTTTGTTTCATTCACACATTTGAGTAATCCTTTATATTTAGTCTACACCTAAAAAACGGCGGTGTTAACGGTGATGTTATGCAGTGATAGTTTTCATGTTAAAGGAGAATTAACGTTTTTCACAATCTGAGCCTTATTTCGGTAATAAAACAAGTTGTTTTACTCACCTATAGCACTTTGGTGTCATATGGAGCACTTCCAGAGATGTTTTAGATTTGCGTTAGCCTAGCGCGACTTCTAGCCGTAGCTCGGGGCATATAATATATTCCCCGAGCATGTAATACGCCCCGTGCGGTCTCCAAATAACACAAACTTTAGCACTTTTCAAATCATAGAAGCTCAATGTCTTAGTCTACGATTTCGTTTGAGTCAAAAGTGGCCTGTAATCCAAGATTTAGCCATTGTTTACAGGTTTGCGTTTCATGTGGGTACCGGGAGCTGAGAGCAAAATAAACTGTGACTCTGCACATGCGCACTGGCGTCCTCATCTACTCGAAACTATGGCTAAATCTCGGATTACAGGCCACTTTTGGCACTATCCTCTCTGTTTGTGGATATCCTAAATGGGCTGTCAACAAAACCAAGAGAGACAAGGGCAAGAAACAAGATAACAGAGAATCCGAACCCAGGAGGAAAGGTGTAGCGATTCCTTACCTGTCCGGTGTGTCGGAAAAACTACAGAGGATTTTCAGACAATATGAAATCCCAGTTTATTTCAAACCCACAAACACTTTAAGACAGAAACTCGTCCACCAAAAGGACAAAACACCGAGCCACAAACAAAGCAATGTGGTCTACTCCATTCAGTGTAGTGAAGACTGCAGTGAGCGCTACACTGGAGAAACTAAACAGCCACTTCACAAGAGGATGTACCAACACGGGCGTGCCAGAGTGGACCTTCATCTAGGGCTGTCCCGACTATTCGACGTAATCGATTACGTCGAAGACGTAAATAAGTCGGCGTGTGCAACATACCGTCGTTTACGTGATTTGCAAAAAAAAAAAAAAAAAAAAAAAGTGATTTGCGCGAGCGGTAGATGTGCTGGAACAGAAGCGGTAACAATGGCTGCACGCCCGAGGGTGCCCGAAGATGATGAAGATCAGCCCAATAAACGGACAAAGACATCTAAAGTGTGGAGATATTTTAAAGAGAAGGCACACGAAGACTTCGTCGTGTGCCGCATTTGCAAGAAGGAGTTGGCGTACCATAGCAGCACCACATGGAAACGTAATTACGTTTCCCTTTCTTTGATTAGAATAGTATTACTATTTATTTAGACCTGCAGTCGGCACAGACAGTGTTGAATAGCGCAAGGTGCACTGTGCACTTTGATTTCTTGTATAGCCTGTCGCTATGCTGGCGGCGTGCATAGCAACGACACGGAGATAAAGCAATGATTCGTAATTTGCCCGTTATAGACTGAATATTCAACACCTGAGGGTGACAGTGGTCGGGATGCTTGTAGAAGAGCTTGTATACAAAGTAAAAAGTAAATTAAGACAAAAGAAGAGCGCATATTCCTGCCAACAGCGGGAGATGTGTAGTGAGAGGAATGCGCGCCTGATTCAGAGAGGTCTCATGTCCGTTCTCCTCCCCGGTGCACAGTGCACCTTGCGCTATTCAACACTGTCTGTGCCGACTGCAGGTCTAAATAAATAGTAATACTATTCTAATAATATAATAATACTCATAATTATGTAATAATAATAATAATAATAATAATAATTATAAAAATAAAAGAGCAGTTATATACCCTGTTGGGGAAAAAAAACCTCAAGTTCTGTTTGTAATACAAACTTTGTATTCAGTTTGCACTCATGTGAGTCAGTGTTCTTACTAACTAACATAATTGAAATTTGTGTATAAAGTTATTTATTCTTATCAATTATTTGATTTGCCTTTTATTTTTATTTGGGCATGCCTTCATTTCTTGAAGATTAAACTGCAAAACTTTTAAGTTTGAGAATGAATAAATAAATATTTTTTACTGTTCATAAAAGTGTGTCAAGCCTGTTTGTAATACCCGCCAACCCAAAAAACATTACTTAAAAAAATAATCGTGACTATTCGAAAAAAATAGTTGATAGATTAATCGGGAGAAAAATAATCGTTAGGGACAGCCCTACCTTCATCTGCTGTACATCTCCACCTAAAAGCCACGGGACACTCATTTGAGGACAGTGAGGTTCAGATCTTGGCCAGGGAAAAGAACTGGTTTGAGAGGGGAGTTAAAGAGGCAATTTTTGTCAAAAAAGAGAATCCTTCTTTAAACAGAAATTGTGGAGTCAGACATAATTTGTCTCCCATCTATAATTCCATTCTTAAACAAAACAAACAAAAGAAACAATAGGGCTAGCCAGGTCAGGGCCAGAGGTGTGAAAAACAGTCATGTAGGGATGAATAGGCATGCTAAACTAAACGCCAAAGAAACAAAAGACAGAAACAAATAGGCGAGATAGTTTCGGAAAAACCTGCAGTATAGTTATCTCCTCCCTGCAGCGAGATATAAGCAGTGTCTTACCAGCACTCTAACCAGAACTGACGAAGCCTCTCGGATGAGCGGCGAAACGTTTTCGACCAAACAAACTTTGTCCAGTTGACAAATTGAATTTCTTCTTTTATCATCATAGAACTATAAGATGGCGTTTTCAGTGGCCTGTGCTCAGTGGTACATGGGCCCAAAAATGCTTTTCTCTTCCATATTTACTTCTTCAATATGGGCGATCTCCTCCCATCGGTGTGACATCTGTAATGTGCATGGCGTGGTCCATTTTGACCAATCAGAGCAAGAGCTGCTAGAGCAGAGCTAGCACGGGTTCGGAGTGGGCCTAGGCTAAGTCTTACAAAGATCACTTTTAGGTGTGTTGAGGATTTAAAATTTTTTAAAGTTTATGTTGTGAAAATAGAAATGAATCCTGACAAAATCCCACCTTTGCAAAAGCTGGATGCCCTGTCAGTCAAACACAGGGCAGTTTCAGGGATCTAGCCATTTTGGGGCCCTTGGCGAAATATAGACATGGGGCCCTCAAAAGTCATTCTTCAAACACACACGCGCACACAAAATTAGGGTGCGCATGTGTGCTGGAATTAAGATTAAAAATTTTTGTGCGTGTACCGTGTCAGGGGTGACAGTTGGGGCCCCTCTCAACGAGCAGGTTTGGTGGAACCCCTAGGCGAATGCCTATGTTTGCCTAATGGTAACTCCGCCTCTGGGCAGTTTGCATTCCCAAAAAATGCATTGCTCTCTATGGAAGAATTCTTTGTGGGCCTCTAGTCGGAGCAGCCTCTAGTCAGTCAGAGGGGGGTGCCTTATCCAGTTTTTATTATAAATCCATGGTTTAGACCAGGTTTAGACCAGGTTTAGACCAATGCTAAGGTCAAAGTTAGAGCTGACATGATCTGAACCAGGTGAAGGTGTGTGGGCTTCACCCACAAATGTGCATCAGCAGGGGGCACTTTCACTGACCGAGGATGGCACTGACGTCACCGCTGACACTGTTTGATGAATCCTGGAATGGACAATCAGCCAAAGCGCCTGCTTTGACCACACTGCCCCCTAGCACCAGACTCAGGAACTGCACAGAGCCCTGTAAAAAAACAAACAGAAAGTCTACTGCATAGGCAGAGAACTGGTTCAGTCCTAGTTTAGTCCTGGTTCAGTTCTGGTTCAGTCCTGCTTCAGGCCTCGCTCAGGCCTGGTTCAGCCCTCGTTTAATTCTAGTTCAGATTCTGATTCAGACTAGCATTACCTGGACTCGTGCATAGGTCTTCTGTCCGTGCCTGACATCCACCATCTCACTGTCTTCGGGCAGGTTCCCCAGAGCAGGAAGAGATGAGGCAGAATCAGCCAAACGGCAGTCAACATAGAGCTCGGCGCTGAGGCTCTGGCGCTGCAGACCGCCCAATCGCAGCACCAGGCTGTGACTCCGCCCATCAGCCAGAGGTGCGTTCTGAAGGTTCAACGTGTGCAGCCGACCATCAGCACGAACATACCTCACCAGCACTGAGGAGAGAAGAACCAGACTAAACCAGGAGTAAGCCAGATCAAACTTGGACTAAACCAGGACTAAACCAGATCTAAACTATGACTGAATCAGGTCTAAACCAGGACTAAACCACCAGCAGTGATTGAGGGGGCTGAACCATGACTAAACCACAACTAGGACACTGATAAGAGAAGCAAGGTGAGGATTAGGACCAGTAACAAGCACTAGAGGAGGATACTCTGTGCCCCCAGAGAGGTCTCTCATCCAATCAGCTCATACCTTTGTTGATCTTGCCCATGAGTGCCACTTCCAGGATCTTGCTGTGGTCCTGTTTGTCGTAGAGGCCAAACAAAACTCCGCCCAGTTTTGGCGGGAGCTTCAGAGTCGACACGAGGTAGATGTCACTGAGCGTGGTCAGCCCTGCCCACAACTTCTCCACTGCTGCTGCCGCCTGCCTCGCCTCATGCAGAGCCAGCACATCGATCACTGTAAGAGAAAGAACCAACTCTGTATCAGGTCTGAACCAGGATTGAACCTGTGTCTGGTCTGATGTCCTTGAAAACTCAAAGCACTGAGTGAACTGTTACTTGAAAACCAACACACCAAGGTTCTGTCACTGGAACTGATCCTGGGTCTGCCAGGTTTAATCCTGGTTTTAAGCCCGGTTCAGGTTTAGCCCTGGTTCTAAACCTGGTCTGCAGTGGAAATGCCTGTGTCAGCTGTAATTTATTGTGCAATGTGTTTCTGAACTTCCTCATTCTGTGTGTGCGCGTTTCCATAGCAACGAGCAACATAAACATTCGCACACGCAGAACACACATGATGCACGCGCGCACACAGGCGCGCACACCACTCACACGCACGCGCATTCTCCAGAGGAGCCCCATTCCAGCAGCAGTGAAACCTTTACTGCAGAGTGGAAACTAGCGGTCAGCGCGCCCCCCTCTGCGCAGCTCCACGCTGCAAACATGAGTGGAACTGGGTCTAAACCAGGACTAAACAAGGTCTAAACCAGGACTGAACCTGGACTAAACCTGAATCAGGTCCATATGAACAGCAAACATTCCCTGTTGAGCTGAGATGCGCTTTTACAGCGCGCTGGTTCAGAGGATGACACTTCCATTCGTCTCACCATAAACCCCGTGAAACCAGTAAGTCACGTGACCCACTGACGGTAACGACGGAAACTAACGGAACCGAACCACAGTGAGACACAGTCAACTTTTAGTGAGAAGTTCTAAAACTGACTAATTTGACTAGTTTACCTTGGATGTCCGCTCCATCCGTGATCCCGTGCACCCCAAGCCCCAAGACCAGCGCCGACAGAAGGAGCACGAGCCTCCAGCCCATCCCTGAAGACCTCCAGAAGACCTCCAGAAGAGCCGAGGAACCGGACCGGACTGCTCCAAAAAGTCAACCCTGGATCGGCGCAGAAGTGCGAGGAGATCCAGAGGAGATCCAGCGGAGATCCAGAGGAGGAGAGGACTGGAGACGCGCAGAGGGAAAGTTCAGAGTCCGAGGATGTGACCAGGAGAAGAGCAGCGAAGAGCGAGTCTCAGAGGGTCCGCTGGAGGAAACCACGAAGACACGCGCGGCACCGAGGAGGACCAGCGTGCACGCGCCTCAGCTGGAAAATCAGGCGCGCGCTTATATTCCTGGCCCTTTAGTCCTGGTTTAGACCTGGTTTAGTCCTGGTTTAGACCTGGTTTAGACCTGGTTTAGACCTGGTTTACACCTGGTTTAGAACTGGCTTAGACCTGGTTTAGTCCTGGTTTAGACCTGGTTTAGACCTGGTTTAGACCTGGCTTAGACCTGGTTTAGCCCTGGTTTAGACCTGGTTTAGACCTGGTTTAGTCCTGGTTTAGACCTGGTTTAGACCGTGTTCAGTTCTGTTTTACTGGTGATTACTCCTTTTCTAGACCTGGTTCAGTCCTGGCTTTGTCCTTTTTTAGTCCTGTGATGGTTTACTCTTCTTCTTAATCATTGTGATTTAAACAAATTATAATTATTGAAGATTTTAATATAAACTGAAATAATAAGAAGGCTAGAAAGAACTTGAAACAAGTCACTGAACATTTTCATTTCAAACAGCTAATAGAGCAACCTACTCGAATAACTTCACGTTCAAAAACATTGATTGACTTGCTTTTTGTAAATAAACCTGAAAGAATTATCAAAACATTTTAACTACGTCACCGGGTTGTCTGACCACAATGCCATCTTCTTCTCAAGAAAACTCACACACACACACACAAAAAAAAAACGTTTTAAAGATTTCTATAGGTCAAATGTAAAAGTATCATGCAAAACAATAATTCCCCAAAAAATTCAAAAGCCAAAGACATACATGGACTGGACACTCATCTCCTAAAATTATGCAAAGACTCTCTTATTGCACCAGTAACACACATGGTTAATTTATCTCTTAAACGGAGAGTTGTCCCATTGTCCTGGAAACTGGCAACAGTCACCCCAATTTTTAAATCTGGTGACAGATCAAATATATCCAATTATCGGCCAATCTGTATACTTCCAGTCATTTCCAAGGTTATTGAGAGATGGGTAGCAATTATTATAAATGAACATTTACATAATAGTTCTTATAACTTGCATGCCATGCAATTTGGTTTCAGAGCAAACCACTCCACTGAATCTGCAAATAGCTTCTTTCTAGAAAATGTGAAAAGTAAATTGGATAAATATCCCTGTGTTGGTGCAGTGTTCCTTGATCTTAAAAAGGCTTTTGACACTGTTAGCCATGAAATACTTCTAACAAAATTAACAGACTTCAACTTCTCGCCAGAGGCAATTCAGTGGATTAAATTATATTTAACTTCAGGAAAACAATGTGTACAAATTGACTGTGTAAAATCAGCAGTGTTGGATGTCTCTGTCGGGATTCCCCAAGGATCAATACTTGGACCTCTGTTATTCTCATTGTACATAAATGACCTTCCCAAAACATCTAATAACGTGAATTTTCAAATGTATGCAGATGACGCTGTAATTTATACTCAGGCAAGGAAAGAGGCAGCTTCCATTCTGACCTCAGCTATGGAACAAGTAAATGACTTTTTAAACCATGTTTGCTTCTAACCCCTCCCCCACAAAAAAACAAAAAACAAAAACGTCTGTTTGATGTTCTCAAAGCAATCAAGAGATAAAAAGCTCCGGAGTATTCTTGAGAGGAGAGAAATTACAATTGGTTACAGAATTTAAGTATCTTGGTGTGACACTTGATTCCACTTTGTCTTTCAAAAATCATATTAAAAAACTTGCCAATACTATCAAATATAACCTTAAAAAATTTAAACAAATCAGGTCTTTTATAACACTTGGTGCTGCTAGAATGTTTCTTCATTCAATGATTTTATCCCATATTGAATATTGCATCACAAGTTATTCTCTCACCACTGTTACCTATTTGAAAATACACTCAACAAAAATATAAACGCAGCACTTTTGTTTTTGCTCCCATTTTTCGTGAGATGGACTTAAAGATCTAAAATTCATTCCAGATACACATTACCATTTCTCTCAAACATTGTTCACAAATCTGTCTAAATGTGTGATAGTGAGCACTTCTGCTTTGCTGAGACAATCCACCCCACCTCACAGGTGCGCCACATCAAGATGCTGATCTGACATCATGATTAGTGCACAGCTGTACCTTATACTGTCCACAATAAAAGGCCACCCTGAAATGTGCATTTTTTTTTTTTTTTTTTTGCTTTATTGGGGGTCTGGGGACTCAGAACCAGTCAGTATCTGGTGTGACCACCATTTGTCTCATGCAGTGCAATACATCTTCTTCGCATAGAGTTGATCAGATTGTCAATTGTGGCCTGTGGAATGTTGGTCCACTCCTCTTCAATGGCTGTGCGAAGTTGCTGGATATTAGTGGGAGCTGGTACACGCTGTCGTATACGCCGGTCAAGCACATCCCAAACATGCTCAATGGGTGACATGTCCGGTGAGTATGCTGGCCATGCAAGAACTGGGACATTTTCAGCTTCCAAGAATTGTGTACAGATCCTTGCAACATGGGGCCGTGCATTATCTTGCTGAAACATGAGGTGATGTTCATGGATGTATGGCACAACAATGGGCCTCAGGATCTCATCACGGTATCTCTGTGCATTCAAAATGCCATCAATAAAATGCACCTGTGTTCTTCGTCCATAACAGATGCCTGCCCATACCATAACCCCAACACCACCATGGGCCACTCGATCCACAACATTGACATCAGCAAAGCGCTCACCCACACGCCACACACGCTGTCTGCCATCTGCCCTGAACAATGTAAACCGAGATTCATCCGTGAAGAGAACACCTCTCCAACGTGCCAGACGCCATCGAATGTGAGCATTTGCCCACTCAAGTCTGTTACGGCGACGATCTGGAGTCAGGTTAAGACCCCGATGAGGACGACGAGCATGCAGTTGAGCTTCCCTGAGACAGTTTCTGACAGTTTGTGCAGAAATTGTTTGGTTATGCAAACCAATTGTTTCAGCAGCTGTCCGAGTGGCTGGTCTCAGACGATCTTGGAGGTGAACCTGCTGGATGTGGAGGTCCTGGGCTGATGTGGTTACACGTGGTCTGCGGTTGTGAGGCCGGTTGGATGTACTGCCATATTCTCTGAAACGCCTTTGGAGACGGCTTATGGTGGAGAAATGAACATTCAATTCACGAGCAACAGATCTGGTTGACATTCCTGCTGTCAGCATGCCAATTGCACGCTCCCTCAATGCTTGTGACATCTGTGGCATTTTGCTGTGAGACAAAACTGCACATTTCAGAGTGGCCTTTTATTGTGGGCAGTATAAGGTACACCTGTGCACTAATCATGATGTCAGATCAGCATCTTGATGTGGCACACCTGTGAGGTGGGATGGATTATCTCAGCAACGCAGAAGTGCTCACTATCACACATTTAGACAGATTTGTGAACAATGTTTGAGAGAAATGGTAATATTGTGTATCTGGAATGAATTTTAGATCTTTAAGTCCATCTCATGAAAAATGGGAGCAAAAACAAAAGTGTTGCGTTTATATTTTTGTTGAGTGTAATAGGCCCCTTTACTGTTAGTAAACAAACATGACGTCACGGGCATGCGCGCGCATGCTCTTGCCCGACTCAGAAGCAACCATAGCGGACCATAGCGGAGTATCTGAACTATAGGGAAAGCTACATTCAAGAGCTCACGCTGAGCAACGGGGTTCGACTACCAGATCCTTATGCGATCACGGAGTGGCAGTACGACCGCAGAAAGTGGTCAGATTTACAGTGGCCAGATATCCACTGTTATTTAGTCGAGAAGCCCAGCGTGTATACAAGAGAGAAAGTGCACGCATACAAATCCATGGATGCCTACCAGTTTGCCGTGTGTGGCCATGTACAGGAGGTAAAATACCACGATATCGATGGAGAGTTTCTCCGTAATATCTTCCTTCCTACTAGCGGCTTTTCCCAGTCGGCTTCTCCGCCGCAGCCTGGGGCCCCGTGGGGGCTGACATTGCGCCGTCCGCCCAGGGGTGAGCAAAGCTCACGGGGAAAAGATAAAGCGTACCCCCCTCAGCCGGGATACCGGGAGGAGGTGAACTAACAGCCGAAAAGAGGGGAAAAGCCAAAATAATCTAAAAAGTTCAAAGAAAAAACGAAAAAAAAAAAAAAAAAAAAACACCAAACAAAGACAGCCCTAGCGGAGCTCACCACACATACGACCGTGTACAATGCTTGGGCTATCATCAACAAGCTACGTTCTGGCCGCCAATTGCACTTGCGTTGTGGGGTAAGTAACATACTACGACTTAATTCACGAGTCACAGATGTGATCTCAGTCATGTCAAATGCCATTTATGATGGTCATGCGACAACTTATGCATTTTAACAAAGTTATTCGTGTTTGTTTACATGTGTCTGTCGTAGAGGTTCCCCGGTTAATATGTCTGTGAGCTTTGCGGTGTCCTGTGCTTGCTAGTTAATCAGCATTATTAAACACCATTGAACACCTGGGCAAATTACCCTAATCAAGCAGCAGGTGTTCACTTGTGTGTATGTCAGTTGAATGATATGAACTATCATTTATTCCATCTGTTTCTCTTTATTTGAGTTCTTCTCTTCTATATCTTCACTGGGGGTTTTATGGCAGCAGTGGCTTTGAGTCGGAACTACGCGCGCATTCAGTGATGACGTAGCTTTGAAACTGGTCTATTGAATCATTGTTTAAAAAATCTTATTTTTTACCAAAAACCTAATTCATTTCAGGTATGTAATATTTGAAATAAGTACAATCTTTTAAATTTTGAAATTTTTTATGAATTTTAAGTATGTATGCTTCATTTACAAAGCGCTACATGGACTAACCCCACCCCCCATGTCTGTCTTTTTCAAACTTAAGACATGAAGTGGTCCGAAAAGCAGGGCCTCCTCCAGAGGAGACTGTGAGGTCCCCCACAGAAGAACCGCCTTTGGTCAGAACCCTCTTGCTGTGAGGGCCACTAACATCTGGAACAGTCTTCCTCTGCACATACAGGAGAGTCCTACACTGATCACTTTTAAAACACAACTCAAACTATGGCTGAAAACCAACCAGTCATGTGACCACTCGACTTTTGTTTGTGCTGCTTGTTTTGTATGTTGTATTTGCCTGCCTAGGAACTACGGATGAAAACTAGCTTTGTAGCTAAAATTCTGCATATTTACATTTGTTTAATACTTATGTTCATTAATGTGCATTGTCCCTATCAAATAAATAAATACTCCTGTTCTTGCCCTGATTTAGAATTTGTGCAGTCTTGTTTTAGTCCTGTTAAAGAGCGTGCGCACACCTGGCACTTGTCTTTAAAAAACCCGCTGTAAAAATTAAGTACCAAGGGTGTAAGGTCTGGTCCGGTCCGGTGGCGTTGTCTTTGGTTTGACCATTACGCATCAGAGAAGCACAGCTGGAGGAGAGTCAGAGCTCGGAGCCAGTACAGGAAACATGAGTACAATGCTCCACTTTAAACTGAAGCACCGGGGGTCTAAAACGTCTTACTTATGGTGTTTTCACGTTTTTAGACCGGATCACCCACGTCCACGTCAAGTTGTGTTTTTATTGATCACAAACGTAAAAAGTCACGCATGTAACACTTTAGTACGTACGCACGCTTGATAAACCAAGACCCCCAGATGTATGACCAGGTGAGCGTTCGATTCCAGCGCCCCTGGGCCTGACCCAGCATGAAGCCTCGCGAAAGAAGCGCGAGGAGCCCTTGCTGTTTAGACACTGGTGGAGAGTCCAGATGCTGCGGGTGAATGACGTCATCACGTGTTAATAGACTGTTGTCACACATCGTCTCATAATTTAACAATAAAACCATGAAAATAATAGTTTAGTTTATATTCTATTCTATTAAACTTTCCTCTCTGTAACCCTAATGTGACAAAATGGTCCACAGTGGGGCTTTAAGTCTACTCTAGCGTCCTCCTCAGCAGTTAACCAACAGAATTAGCTTGATTTAAGCTGCTTCACTCATCATTGCAGCAAGGGACTCTGCATTCTTGTGGGTTTAATTCCCTTTTAAACCTCCTTTTGGTCACTTTGGGATCAGGATTTCACATGTTCTAACTTAAAATAATGTCTGCATTTGGAAATAGGATAGCTGCACATCAGACTAGCAAATGACTACACAACAATGACTACACAACAATGCCAAATCGTGTATCACCAATTAAGAAAACTGGAGAAGGAAGTGTATACGTCATAATACCAGTGTACCGGTGGAGCATGAAAACAAGGGGGTAAATCGTCAAAATGGCTTCTTGAAAAGCAGTGCTTCACCAACAAAGTTTACGGTGCGGGTGGGGAGCTGTTGACCTCGACTGGGGATGTTATCGGACGGTGGAAGGAATACTTTGAGATCTCCTCAATCCCGCCGTCACGTCTTCTGAGGAGGAAGCAGAGGCTGGAGACTCAGAGGCGGACTCGTTCATCACCCTGCCTGAAGTCACTGAGTATCTCAAGTCTCTGGATGTTGTAGGGCTGTCTTGGCTGACACGTCTCTGCAACATCTTGTGGCGGTCGGAGACAGTACCTCTGGACTGTCAGACCGGGGTGGTGGTCCCTCTGTTTAAGAAGGGGGACCGGAGGGTGTGTTCCAACTATCGCAGTAGTAAGTTGGACCTGTTTCCGGTGCATGTTGGACTCAGCCAGGGCTGCCCTTTGTCGCCGGTTCTGTTTATTATATTTAAGAACAGAATTTCTAGGTGCAGTCAGGGGCCGGAGGGGATCCGCTTTGGGAACCACAGGATCTCATCTCTGCTGTTTGCAGATGATGATGTCCTGATGGCTTCATCGAACCTTGCCTCAGGAGTTCAAGTATCTCGGGGTCTCGAGTGAGGGGAGGATGGAGCGTGAGATTGACAGGCGGATCGGTGCAGCGTCAGCAGCGATGCGGTCGTTGTGCCGAACCGTTGTGGTGAAGAGGGAGCTGAGCCAAAAGGCGAAGCTCTCAATTTACCGGTCAATCTCTGCTCTGGGTAATGACCGAAAGGACGAGATCGCGGATACAAGCGGCCGAAATGAGTTTCCTCCGCAGAGTGGCTGCAGAGATAGGGTGAGGAGCTCAGTCACACGGGAGGAGCTCGGAGTAGAGCCGCTCCTTCTCCACGTTGAGAGGAGCCAGCTGAGGTGGCTCGGGCATCCATTTCGGACGCCTCCCTCAGGAGGTGTTCCGAGCATGTCCCACTGGTAGGAGGCCCCGGGGAAAACGCGCTGGCGGGACTATGTGTCCCGGCTGGCCTGGGAACGCCTTGGTCTCCCTCCGGAGGAGCTGGAGGAAATGTCCGGGGTGAAGGAAGTCTGGGCGTCCTTGCTTAGACTGTTGCCCCGGCGACCCGGCCCCGGATAAGCGGAAGAAAATGGATGGATGGGCTTCTTGGGGAAAAAAAGCAATTCAAGATTTCTCAAACATGCACAAATCACTCCCAATACAACTTGTGAGGGTCAATGAGAAGCAAACAACTAGAACATGGTTCAGAGCTCTGAAAAGGTGGGTCTGCTTTAACATGAGGAAACAGCTTGGCTTAAGAGTCTACAGTAGCTTTAATCATGAGAATATGACATTAAATATTTATGATATTTTTGGTTCCTTTTGTGGTTTATCGCTCGTGCTCTTGCTCGTGTGTCTCTGGCTCCTCTGGCTCTTCATCAGGTGGCTCCTCTAGCTCCCCCCTCTGGTTCAGACTGATAGACAGGAGCCCCGTGAGCACCGCATAACTCAACATGGCTCCCACCGCCACCAGAGCCGACAGCAGCTGCTTCCTGCGTTTGTGAGGAACGTGGTCTCCGTCATCTGAGGCGGCGGGCGCCGAGTGAGGGGGTGGGTCTAAGGACAGCATATAACACAAGTATGTCAAATACTAGTACTGTACTACTGTGCATGAGGAGAGATACTACATAAATATTGCTACTTGCTACTTTAAAGGAGAATTAACTTTTTTACAATCTGAGCCTTATTTCGGTAATAAAACAAGTTGTTTTACTCACCCATAGCACTTTGGTGTCATTTGGAGCACTTCCGGAGATGTTTTAGATTAGCGATATCCGTAATGCGAGTTCTCAGGGCAAATAACACAAACTTTATCACTTTTCAAATCATAGAAGCTCAATGTCTTAGTCTACACTTTCGTTTGAGTCAAAAGTGGCCTGTAATCCGAGATTTATCCATAATTTACAGCTTTGCGTTTCATGTTTGGGTCCCGGGAGCTGAGAGTGAAATAAACTGTGACACTGCACATGCGCACTGTCGTCCTCATCTACTTGAAACTATGGATAAATCTCGGATTACAGGCCACTTTTGACTCAAACGAAAGAGTGGACTAAGACATCGAGCTTCTATGATTTGAGAAGTGGTAAAGTTTGTGTTATTTAGAGACCACAAACATGTGCCCCGAGAACTCACATTACAGAGATCGCTAATATAAAACATCTCTAGAAGTGCTCACCAAAGTGCTATGGGTGAGTAAAACAACTTGTTTTATTACTGAAATAAGGCTCAGATTGTAAAAAAAACTTTAATTCTCCTTTAAGTTTCATCCCTGGAAATTTCTTTTTTTTTAGTTCTAAACACGTAACATAATCAGCACTTAGGTCTGATGTCACTTAAATATTACACAATACTGACTCTAGATCAGAGAACAGTGAAATATGGGCCCTTTAAACGTGCACCAAGTAACTTCTTCTGGTGAAGGGTTTACTGCACAGAATGGCATTAAACTTGACTATCTCCATGGAGACAAGCACATGGCACCTCCAAACCAGTTCTGTGGAGAGGTGACCCCGCTCATTGTACAATACACGTTTTTCTTTTTCTTTTTTTGTAGCGATAAAATATATTTATAATAAAATAATACTGCATTAAACAGTGCTTTTTCAGATGCTTAAAATAATTTTACAATTCTGTGCATTTTTCATTCACTCCACACTCTGTGGTGTTAAGTTATTACTGTAGCCACCCTAAGGCTGCCAATCTGCACCATCAGCCTCAACCACCAGGCTTTGACATGGAAGTGTGGCTCGTTCGTACCAGTGTGCTATGGGGCGGAGCTTGTTGTGGGGGCATGTCTTGTTCATGTTTTGAGGATAGCACTTGTTGTCGGGGCGTGCCTGTTACCTGTTTTGGGGGCGGGGCTCGTACCTGTTCCTGTCCGGGGGAAGTAGAGCTGCAGGATGTTGGAGCAGAACCCACTCAGGTTCTCCAGACTCTGAAGGTGCTGCTGGAGTTTGGAGTTTGGGAATTTGATCTTTAAAACTGGAGCCAAGTGCCCGAAAACAAATGCATCCAGAGAACAGGGACTGACCCAGAGAGAGAGCAAATCAAGGAGGGGGGACAGAAGAGACAGGAGGAGACAGAAGACATAGAAGTGACAGAATGAAGAGACAGAACAAGGACAGAGAGATGAGTTGTCAGAGGGGAGGAAGAGAGGAGAGTGAGAGAGAAAGACAGGGGAGAGGAGAAAAGAAAGAGGACAGAAGAGGAGGAAGAGATGAGAGTGAGTGAAAACGGTTAAAACCAGAGTGGATGTAAATATTTGTGATTTTAAATAAACTAAATAAAACGTACGATTCTCCGAAGAAAAATGTGTGTTGTCCGAGTCTCTGTGAAAGAAGGTTCATGCACTCAGCCGCGTCACGGAACAACTGAAAAAATACAATGGGGTAAACACTGATACCTCACAGCAACAGAGTTCTCCAACTGCGGCACACAAACAAGAGCAGGTCATGAGATGGTTAAACATGAGCACTCAGGCCTCACAGTAAAAGGATCCTCTAAACACACACAGAAGAGAAGGGTCCTGGAGCATCAAGCATCCTAACCCTGGATCTACTCCTTGAGGTCTAACCAAGAGACACTGAAGACACTGAAGGAGGTGCAAATGGAGGAGTAGGAGGTGAGGAGGAGGTGCAGAAGGAGTGGAGGTCTAAACCAGGTCTAGGCCAAGTCTAAACCAGGTCTAAAGTAGGACTAAACCAGGACTAATCTGGACAAATCTTGGAGGAGGTGCAGAGGAGCAGATCTCTGTGCTGATCAGATCTCGAGAACATTCACACTGAGCCAGACTCATGAGAGTCATGAGAGTCTGTGGAAAGTCTGACTCAGTGGAACTCTCTCAGTCTGAGGTTTTTCCAACACAGAAGCCGGAGCTGGGATTCAGAGACTAGGGCCCAGTTCGTGTCGGATTGCTCAGAAATACTACAAGAATCAGGACTAATCCAGCATTAAAGGTCCCATGTCATGAAACTTTCACTTTCTGAGGTTTTTGAACTTTAATGTGAGCTCCCCTACCCTGTTTAGCCCCCCCCCAATGGCTAAAAGTTGCAAAATGTCTAAACTGAGCATTTGCGGTCCTTTTCTGTGTTAGAAAAAAAAACAGCTCAAACGGGCGATTCTCAACAAGGCACCTTATTGACGTCAGATCGAAAAATGCAGCTCCACCCCCCGTCTGTGTGTACTCAGCGTCTCTGTAAATCACGCCCAGAAAGTTTGGACCGCGAATGCGCTAGGCAATGCGAAATGCGTTTTTTTTTACGTGCGAGTGTTTCTAGGCTCGGAAGTCCTTTATCTGAGCCTCTGGACCTTTGAACAGCAGTGGTTTAAATTTATTTTCTGTGAAAATGTGTTTTTTTCATTAAAACGGCTCTCCTTTCTTCCTCCGCTCTTAAAACACGGAAATGGATCAGAGCGTACAGCTGAGAGCCGAGAGCGGAGAGTTTGGCCACACCCCCACCCTCTACTATAGGCCATCTCTTTTCTCCTCATTTGCATTCAAGCAACAAGGCCCATAATGGACTGTTCAGAGAGAGAAAAAAATACTCTTTCTCATCTTATCTCTGTTTCTCATGCACTGAGTGTTGATTTTGGAGAAGGAATCATTTACAGTATTAGGGAACCATTAAGGAGCCATATAAAAGCATCAAGAAGTACCATGTCATGGGATCTTTAAACTAAAAAGATCTGAGCTCAAATACTATTTATTAAGTATTTAACAAACTCATTTTAAAGGAGTTTGTGCAAAGAAACTCAAAGTGGACAAGAGCAGGTTCGTGAGGTCCAGACATGGCCCTGTTTTAGACATGTTTTTTTCAGACTTAGGCTACGTTTCTACAGCGACGATCAAAACAGAAGACGCAAAAGTGGCGTCTCGTCTTCAATTTTTTATCCGCGTTTAGACGAGCGTTCTCAACAGGAAATGTTTGTTTATACGAAGACGCAAAAGTGGACGCAAAAGCCAGCGAAGGGAGGAGCTGTAAATAACTGGACTGAAAAAACCAACAAACATCACAACAGCGTCAAGTTACATTTCTAACCACGACTGTACCGGAAAAGAGAAAGGTAAAACTTCAAAATAAAATGTTCTAGTTGTGTTTTAAATGAGTTGTTAAGTTCCGCTCCAAACATTTCAGTGACTTGTATTTTTGTTTACATGTTTTTGAATATTGCACTGAAAATAGTGACATTACAGGAGGATTACAGTGAATTAGAAAATATAAAATCACATCGGGTTTTACATTTGAAGTGCCTCATGCGGAAGTCGCTTGTCTTGGCGTCTGTGTGGCTGTGAGAGTGTGAGAAAGACTTGTACGGGAAGAAGAGAAAAGACCGTAGACGTGTGTGGGTGCCATTTATACAATTGTTGAAATGACTCTTGTATTGCCGCATCTATGTGACGTAAACGCGTACGCGACGTGAGCAGATCTGACCAGTTTTGCGTCTTGGGCAGTTTACACGGAAACGCTACAGCGGAGCGTATTTAACTTTTCCACTCTGGAGGGTGGTTTCAGATTTTTGCGTTTTTAGGCCCCAAAAACGCCGTCACCGTGTAAACGAAAGGCACTTCCGATAAAATATTTTGTCATTTTTACCTGTAAACGTTCTCGTGTAAACCTGCTGTTAATCTGGTGTAGTCCAAGAAGGTGCTTGTTTGGTTTGCTATTAATGTTCTTATCTTCATTTAGACAAAATGGTGAAATAAAAACCCCAGGATCATGCAGAGCAGGTTCACACCAACATTTTAAGGTCAGAATGAGGATCCTGACAGCAGCAGTTTACAGAGAGAGGGGCCATGTTTTTTACATTAATAGTGAACTGGAGCCAGAGTCGATGTTAGCCATATCCATTTACAGACAGTTAGCTATGTCCATTTATATATAAAGTTTATGATAGTGCCTTTGTGTGAATGTGGCTTCTCTTAGATCTCACCTCCTTCTCTAGGTTCTCCTCAGGCTCCAGCAGCTCCTTGCCCCTCAGGAGCCTCAGTCTTTCATTCTGCTGTCGGTGCATTCGTCCTGGTAACACCAAACTCAGAGGAAAAGGCATGTGATCGGCAAACCAGCGTCGTGTCACGTCCACGAAGTTCTTACTGTCCACCCATGACCAGTAGATCTGAGAAAGAGCAGCACTGGGTCAAAATGAGGTCAAACCGGATCAAAACCAGAACAGGGCAGGGTAAACTGTGTCTAAAACAGGACTAAATCAGGACTAAACCAAGACTAGGGTCTGACCAGTGCTGGAAGCAGTTTCTCTTCGATGAGGGAGATGAAGGCGAGGCTATCTGCTCCCTCTTTGGCCGAGAGGTCGTAGTCAGCGTTAAACTTCTACAAAGATAACACACAAACATGAGACAAAGTGAAAGTATTTGCTGTGAAGAGTTTACTTGTGGTGGTGTTCCCATAGTAACAGTGCACCTATAGTCTTATGTTGCCAGTCTGTGGACGTTACCTGTTTGCGCAGGTGGATGATGATGTCACTAGGTCTGGTCAGAGTCTCGTTCTGATTGGTCCTTAAAGCAGGAAGTGAACCTGCAGAGATGTTTCACTGTTAACATCGGCCAATCACAAGCAGAGGAAATGTTCCATTTAATCTCCCTTATTCTGCAAAACTGTCTCTCGTCTCTGTAACCCTGCTCTTATGTGAGGAAATGTTCCACAGCATTCTTTTAAGTAATACTACAACAATACAGGGCTAGTTTTGCAGATCGGGCTGCTTAATTTGGGAAAAAAAATGTAACTGAGATCAACTGGTGGCACGATGGCTGAGTGGCTAGCACGCCTCACAGCAAGAAGGTTCTGGGTTCGCTTCCTGGGTTGTCATTTTTTCTGTGTGGAGTTTTTATTTTCTTCCCATGTCTGGGTGGGTTTCCTCCAGGCACTCCCGTTTCCCCCATCAACCCAAAAACATGCTCCATAGGTAAAAAATCCTCCAGCTGGGTTCAGACCAAGAAGATCACAGAGATGGATCCCTGGGTGCCCCATGTGCTGCCCACTGCTCCTGAAAGGATGGGCGAAATGCAGAGGACAAATTTCCCTACAGGGATAATAAAAATACTACAAAAAATCTGTTTAGTAATAATCTGTTTCACAGTGCACTTTGTAAACACCCAGGAACATGTTTTTAGAGGTCTAAACTACACAGAATAAGACACAGGGAGGGCATCTGACTCACAGAGAGGACTGCAGAGAATTGTGCCACCTCATTGTGATTCCAGTTCAAATCCAGTTCGATTATGAAATATTCCTTCAGGCCCAGTTGTAGTACCATTGTATAGGTAGTATCAGAGTTAGTATTATAGTACCAGTGTGCAGAGTTAGTATTATAGTACCAGTGTGCAGAGTTAGTATTATAGTACCAGTGTGCAGAGTTAGTATCATAGTACCAGTGTGCAGTTAGTATTAAAGTACCAGTGTGCAGAGTTAGTATTATAGTACCAGTGTGCAGAGTTAGTATTATAGTACCAGTGTGCAGAGTTAGTATCATAGTACCAGTGTGCAGAGTTAGTATCATAGTACCAGTGTGCAGAGTTAGTATTAAAGTACCAGTGTGCAGAGTTAGTATTATAGTACCAGTGTGCAGAGTTAGTATCATAGTACCAGTGTGCAGAGTTAGTATTATAGTACCAGTGTGCAGAGTTAGTATTAAAGTACCAGTGTGCAGAGTTAGTATCATAGTACCAGTGTGCAGAGTTAGTATCATAGTACCAGTGTGCAGAGTTAGTATTAAAGTACCAGTGTGCAGAGTTAGTATTATAGTACCAGTGTGCAGAGTTAGTATTATAGTACCAGTGTGCAGAGTTAGTATTATAGTACCAGTGTGCAGAGTTAGTATTATAGTACCAGTGTGCAGAGTTAGTATTATAGTACCAGTGTGCAGAGTTAGTATCATAGTACCAGTGTGCAGAGTTAGTATCATAGTACCAGTGTGCAGAGTTAGTATTATAGTACCAGTGTGCAGAGTTAGTATCATAGTACCAGTGTGCAGAGTTAGTATCATAGTACCAGTGTGCAGAGTTAGTATCATAGTACCAGAGCTGTGTGCATGTCTTACCTGAGGGGCTCCTCCAGGGGTTACTGATCTTATGGACCTTCAGAGGAGCTCCAGCGAACTGTGCATAGGCCTGAAAGAAGAACACAACACAACAGTGAGTACACATGTGTGCCTGAAACAGACACAACTGCACAATCCAAAGGCTGCAGAAAGAAGTGGACCAAGTGAGTATGTCATCACCCAGTGTTCAGCTTAAAATGAAGCTCATTGAGGCTAGCAGGTACTGTATAGGAGCGAATATAGAGCACTTACATATTACGAAATTATTTACAGACAAAATAATGAAAATAAAAAACACAGGATTATGTCGACTGGGTTAATGAGAACATTTTAAGACCAAAATGACGAGGCTCACAGCAGCAGTTACAGAAAGAGATAACGTTTTTTTCAAGGCAAAAGTGAATTTGAGCAAGTTGATGAACCCGGAAGTGCACCTATGCTCACTTCCTGTTTGGAACGTGGCTAGCAGGTTAACTATAGTGATTTATACAGTATTTACAGTATATGGTACAAATATTAACTATGTCATTCCTAATATTTTTATTATGGTATGAAAGTGGTGTGTGCGTGAGTGTTGGAGGTGGTCGGAGGGGCCGATCGCGCAGATTGGCAGCCGTCAGTCTGCCCCAGGGCAGCTGTGGCTACAGAAAGTAGCTTACCACCACCAAGTGTGGAGTGAATGAACAATGAACTGTAAAGCTCTTTGGGTGTCATGAAAGGCGCTGTATAAATGCTATGAATTATTATTAATTATTATGGAAACAGGAGGGGCTAAGAAACAGGATAATAATGAGACACAGAGCTGTTCAGAGGCGATCCTCAGTTTAGATCTGCTTTAAATGCTGCTTTAGATCTGGTAGCACTTGGTCTGAGAAGTTTTACTGTAGAGACACCAGAGCTAAAGTGAATCCAGACATGGTCCTGCTCTAGACCTGGTTTAGTCCTTCAGCCCGTTCTACACATGACATAATGCCTCTTTAGTCTGGGTTCAGCACTAGATTTAGTCTTGTTTCAGTCCTGGCTGGTTTTGTCCCGGTTTTGAATGACAGGAACGTGAAGGCTCTGCTCTGGTCCGGGTCAGCTCAGTTCGGCACCGCGGTCACTCACCAGCACGGTTAGGCAGTCGGTGCTGACGGACGGTAAACCGAAGTCTCCTTCCCAAACAAACAAGTGTTCGGGGGCCGCCATGATGAGCGGAAGTAGATGTGAGTGTGGCCGGAAGAGGAGAGGGACACTGCCGCGGTCTGCTCCGGAGCCGCAACCGTCACAATTAAAACAACAAAACAAAAGTGTTTTTTTAATGTAACTTAAAGCTAATATTGTTCTTTTAGATCAGGCATCAAGGGTTCGCCTCCCACTGATAGGAAGGTTGATGGTGTAAGTGCATACTGCTTATGTGTCGTTGGGCAAGACACCAGAGGTGGAAGAAGTGATCAATTTTGTTATATTTTGTTACAAATGCACAGATATTGAGCTCTAATAAATTCAAATGTATTGATTTCGTGAAAGTTTGTGTTTTGTTCAGAAACAACTGAGTTCTTTTTTTCTACTTGTTTTATTTATTTTTTTCTCAAATTATAAACATGTTAAAAATAAACCCTTGGCCTTTTCAGCAGGTCTCAGACAATCAAAAATTATGTTTATTTTTAAAATAAGAATGCATTTTACTGCATTTTAAAGCCTTTCAAAACTCAAGGTCACCTTACAAAAAATAAAAACACAAAGGTGCAAGGTAAAAACAATTAAATATACAGAGGACACAGAACATTCAGTGATAGATCATCCAGGTAGTTCAGGACTCACAGGGCCAGTCTGAAGAGGTGGGTTTTTAAATGTGTTTTCAAAGGAGAGCGGAAGTCTATGTCTCGGATGGATATAATATATTCAAGATATATATACTCAACAAAAATATAAACGCAACACTTTTGTTTTTGCTCCCATTTTTCCTGAGATGGACCCAAAGATCCAAAATTCACTCCAGATACACAACACTACCATTTCTCTCAAACATTGTTCACAAATCTGTCCAAAATGTGTGACAGCGAGCACCTCTGCCCCGCCGAGACAATCCACCCCACCTCACAGGTGCGCCACATCAAGATGCCAATCCGACATCATGACCAGTGCACAGGTGCACCCCAGACTGCCCACAATAAAAGGCCACCCCGAAATGTGCATTTTTTTTGCTTTATTGGGGGTCTGGGGACTCAGAACCAGTCAGTATCTGGTGTGACCACCATTTGCCTCATGCAGTGCAACACATCTTCTTCACATAGAGTTTATCAGATTCTCAGTTGTGGCCTGTGGAATGTTGGTCCACTCCTCTTCAATGGCTGTGTGAAGTTGCTGGATATTAGTGGGAGCTGGTACACGCTGTCGTATACGCTGGTCAAGCACATCCTAAACATGCTCAATGGGTGACATGTCCGGTGAGTATGCTGGCCATGCAAGAACTGGGACATTTTCAGCTTCCAAGAATTGTGTACAGATCCTTGCAACATGGGGCCGTGCATTATCTTGCTGAAACATGAGGTGATGTTCATGGATGTATGGCACAAAAATGGGCCTCAGGATCTCATCACGGTATCTCTGTGCATTCAAAATGCCATCAATAAAATGCACCTGTGTTCTTCGTCTATAACAGCCTTTGAAGAGGAGTGGACCAACATTCCACAGGCCACAATTGACAATCTGATAAACTCTATGCGAAGAAGATGTGTTGCACTGCATGAGGCAAATGGTGGTCACACCAGATACTGACTGGTTCTGAGTCCCCAGACCCCCAATAAAGCAAAAAAAAAAATGCACATTTCGGGGTGGCCTTTTATTGTGGGCAGTCTGGGGCGCACCTGTGCACTGGTCATGATGTCGGATCGGCATCTTGATGTGGCGCACCTGTGAGGTGGGGTGGATTGTCTCGGCGGGGCAGAGGTGCTCGCTGTCACACATTTGGACAGATTTGTGAACAATGTTTGAGAGAAATGGTAGTGTTGTGTATCTGGAGTAAATTTTGGATCTTTGGGTCCATCTCAGGAAAAATGGGAGCAAAAACAAAAGTGTTGCATTTATATTTTTGTTGAGTGTATTTATGTATATATATATATATATATATATATATATATATATATAATGTGCTCCTCACCTTCCATGGTGGTGTATATATGTATATATGTGTATATATATATATATATATATATATATATATATATATATATATACAGTATATACACACACACACATATACACACACTAGGTAGCAAAAGAAACTATACACTCGATGAGAGTTTTATTGTATGATACAAAACAAAATCAGAACAAAGTTCACAGCGATTGTTTGAATTATTCAATGCTGCTTCACCACCCAAAAATTCATTGTTATTGGATTTGCCATTTCCATTTCATAGTCTTTGGAACAACATCAGGGTCCAAAACAAACATCTCCAAAACTTCTGAAAAATCTATTTAGCAATAACCTTTACTGCTAGCCAAGGCAAAACATCAATATTATTACAGCGCAGGTAGTCTTGTGTTATCCGGGCCACGTGAGGTCTAGCATTGTCATGTTGGAAAATCAACCCTGAACCATGGCGATTGAGGAAGGGGACTACCTCTGGAATCAGAATGTCATCTCGATAATCTGGCAGTGAGATTGCCGTTTACAGCAGTCTTCAACCAGTCTTCAACAGAACTTGGATGGGAAAAATCTCGACAACATTCCCATATGCTTAGCTCATTTCGCAGCCGGTAGGTATGTCATACTGTGCATTGTGATTGATAATTTTGAACCAATTTGTAGTGACCATGTTTACATAAACAAACACCAACTAAACTAGATCCAAGGCATAAATGTTAGTTGTAAATATTTGTACATGTACATGTTCATTTGCTTCATTAGCCCCTACAGTAAATTGTATTAAAATGTTAATATTTTAATCTTTGCAAAACGTGAATAATAAAAAGCAATATACTCATACTTAAAGACGTTACACATGTAATACAAGTATGCCTACCTTTGCCATCACTTTACACTCTCGTACCAGCCACAAACAAACTGGTTACAGCCCTCCAGACCTTTAGAGCTCTTAAGGTCTTGTGTTGTATCAGGGCTTGGGGAGAAGACCAGGTAGTTCACTATGTCAGGAGAGCTTACAGCAGGGAGAATTGACAAATCACCACTGTCATTGAACAAACTTGAATCCATCTCATACGGATCTTCTTGCCCAATTAATTCAAGTTTTTTCATATAACACTTCTTTTCTTTGGCATCCAACAGCTGGTCAACTGTGTCAGAACTTTTGGATTCCGATGTGGAAGGTTTCTTGCGAAATTTTGATTTTTTTTCTGCATGGTTGCTATCTTAACACATGTAATTTTGAGCACGTAATCCCCCCAATATGGCCGCACATCCGGGTAATCGTCCTGTTTTCCCGGGTTCGTGAAAACGCTCTATTGCACGTTCATGCTCAACTTGACAACTCGAGTCTCAGCATGGCTTTACACTCTGCAAATCTAAAATGTAAAATTTGTAGAGGCCTGGGAGTTTGAGAGTTCTGCACAGTATTTTTGCTTTTTAAAACTGCTTTTAATGGTTCTTAATGTTTAATGTTTTGTCTGATTGTTTATTGTTTTATTACCTGTTTTATTACTGATTTTATCTTCTGTACAGCGTCTTTGAGTGTCTTGAAAAGCGCTTTATAAATAAAATGTATTATTATTATTATTATTATTATTATTATTATTATTATTATTATTATTATTGTTCCTAGTACTGCAATTTACTGGACTGAGATGTCTGATGTTTTTCCTGGGATCTGTTGTAGCCACTCCTCCAGTTTGGGGGTTACAGCCCCGAGTGCTCCGATCACTACGGGCACCACTGATGCCTTCACCTTCCAGGCCTTCTCCAGCTCTTCCTTGAGCCCCTGGTATTTCTCTAGTTTCTCGTGTTCCTTTTTCCTGATATTACCATCACTTGGTATTGCAATGTCCACCACTGCAATGTCCACTTGCTTATCTACCACCACTATGTCTGGTCATTCTGTCAGTCTGTATCTGGAAGTCCCACAGGATCTTGGCTCGGTCATTCTCCGCAACCTTTGGAGATGTTTCCAACCTTGGGGTCTCCAACTCATACTCTGCACAGATGTTTCTGTACACTATATCCGCCACTTGGTTGTGTCGCTCCATGTATGCTTTCCCTGCCAGCATCTTACTCTCTGCAGTTTTATATATATATATATATATATATATATATATATATATATATATATATATATATATATATATATATATATATATATATATATATATATATATATATATATATATATATATATATATATTACAATTACAGTTTACTATTTACTATTACTATTTATTAAAAGTATACTAGTAGATAGATTTTGTTTTACAAAAGTACAGTACTTTACCACTTTTGCTTCATTACATTCCACCACTGCAAGACACTTCACCTTTAAATAAATAAATAAATACATAAAAGTGTAAGTGTAACAGGGTAGGGCTTGAATACTTGAGTACCCCTCAGCTTACATTAAATGTGCACATGTTAAACTGTATTCTTTAGTTTCACTGTGTGGTACAGGAGCTGCACTGAACAGAACAGGAAAGCCCTGCAGCGCATAGTGAATGCAGCTGGGAGGATCGCTGGTGTCTCTCTCCCCTCCCTCCTAGACATTTTTAACACCCGGCTCACCCGCAGAGCGTCCAGCATTGTGGGTGACCCGAGCCACCCCGCACATAGCCTGTTCAGCCTCCTGCCCTCGGGGAGAAGGTACCGGAGTCTCCGGGCCCACTCCACCAGGCTTTCAAACAGCTTCATCCACCAGGCTGTCAGGAGGCTGAACTCACACCCGAACTCCCACCTTACCCATCTCCCACCCCCCACCCCCCATATTGGCATAACCTGTATTCCATAAAAGACATATCACTCTAGACACTTTAAAAAAAACTGCTGCTAAGGACGACTGTTGCACTGTTGCACATTTACATTTACTACTGGATTTTACTCCTGTTGCACTGTTGTTTACTACTGTTATTGCACACTTACATTTACTACTGGAATTTTTAGTACTGTTGTTTACTCCTGTTATTGATTTTTACCCCCGTTGCACTGTTGTTTACTACTGTTATTGCACATTTACTACTGGAATTTTTAGTACTGTTGTTTACTCCTGTTGCACTAGAATTACTACTGTTGCACATTTATTTTTATTTATCTTAACTCCAATGCACATTCTACTGCACATGACCAAGTCACTGCTGTATCTTCCATTGCACATTTTGATGCACACTGCACACTTTGGAAATCTGTATATAGTATAGGTTATTTATTATGTTGCACTGTTTTAAGATTTTAGACCGTAGACTTTAGTTTTAACTTTAGATCTCTGTCTTAGATAGTTTTTGTTGTGTTTTGTCTTCATATTGTATTCTGTACACTGTCTTTTTGCACTACCTGGCCAGAGAGAAACGAAATTTCGATTCACTGTATGTTGAACACATATGGCAGAATTGACAATAAAGCTGACTTTGAACTTTTGAACTTTGAACTTGAGTTTGCATCCCCAGAGTTCTTACAGTAACTGTTATTCCTGTGGCCCACATATGTTCTAGTGTAGACTGTCCTGCCCACTCCACACTGTCTCACACTCTGAATACTCACTGCTAACAGAACCTGATTTTCTTTAATAATAATACATCTGTTTTACCAGTACAGTAATGTCATTTGTGTATTTTATTCTCTTGTTTTAATACAATTTAAGCCAAAATTATCCAACACAAACATTCTTATAATGAACAACAAAGAATAGTTTTACATTCAAATGCCATTCAGTGCCACCTTTCCTCTAAAACAGGCATGGGCAAAGTACGGCCCGGGGGCCATATGCGGCCCGTTAAGCTTTTTAATCCGGCCCGCCGAACTTGAAGAAATTATATTAATAAACCTTGTTAATGTTTTAATGTTTTAATTTCCCTGCAGTTCTGGCGTTTTCCAATAGCTGGCGCACTAGATACATTGAACTTTGTTGAGGTGCTTTACTCTTTAACCCCTCAGCCTTCCTGTAAAGATGAGCGGAGCTAAGAAAAGAAAAGTGGACAGAGAATGTCGAGTGTTTAATAAGAAGTGGACAAGTAAATATTTTTTCACCAAATATTTATCATCTGCTGTATGCCTGATATGCCAGGTGTTGGCATATTTGTTGTAATGCTTTTGTTAATTTTTAATTGAAGTAAAGCACAAGTTTTCTACATATCCCATGTTATTTTTTGCTCTTATGAGGTGGATTACCAAAATCCACCTGCTCCTGGTCCAGCCTTTCTGTCAAATTTTAGAACCCTTTGTGGCCCACGAGTCAAAAAGTTTGCCCACCCCTGCTCTAAAATCGATCCTCCTGAGGTCACCGTACCTCTGAGGCTCCGACCTCTGTGGTCCCGGTACATCTGAGGTCCCTGTACCCTCGAGGTCCCTGTACCCCCATTTGGTAAACACTGCTCTGTAGCATAAAAGTTATCTAAACCTATTGCTCTAAAATACATTGAAAAACCTTTCTTCTTACTGTGAGTTGGCATGCCTCTCCACAGATCTGACCTCTAACTTGGCTAGGTTGCATCAGCTGCTTGTTTCTATGAAGAGAGATGAGTTTAATACCATGCAGTGGAACAATCAATGCAAAGCACTAACATCACCATAGAGACAAGTAGTTGATAAGCAACTTTATCGGGCTGAGACCCACACTGATCTCCTGTGTAAGAACAGTCACAAGAAAGTTGTACAAACTATTTCAAAATTTGATTTGACTCATTTATCACAGAAATACAAATCCCAGATGCATGAAGAGTTTTCATTTCAGCAGTGCAACATGGTCTTCGCATCTGCAGGATTTTAACACCAATTAAACTATACATTTTTTGTCTTTGGCTTTTTTGTGTGTGGCAACAACAATGATATCCACAAATTCACAGTTGATGTAAGTCTGGGTTTAGTCCTGGCTTAGTTCTGGCTCAGTCCTGGTTTAGACCTGGTGTAGTCTTGGTTTAGTACTGGTTTAGTCTTGGTTTAGTCCTGGTTTAGTGTCAGGGTTTAGTACTGGTTTAGTCCTGGTTTAGTCTGGGTTTATTCCCACCAGTCTGCAGCTCTCGTTCCACAGGTTCAGAGCCGTGTTGTCGTCTTTTGCTTCTGGAGCAGGATCCTTCTCTGCACAGTCACTACAGAAAGACAAAACCAATTTAACCAGGATCCTAACCAGTTTTACAGGGGTCTGAAGAGTTAGTGGGATCAGATCTGGTCTGGTTTAACAAGGATCTGAGGTGGTCTATAGAAGGATATGAAGCGGTCTTGCTGAGTACCTGAAATAGGCCCCAGACTTGCTCTCCAGTCCAGGCATGATGGCGCAGTAGACAGAGGTTTGACTGCCCTCATATGGCGTCTTCATTAACAGCAGCGCAGGCAGGCTCAGCAGCGCTCCCAGCAGAGGGAAGGAAGTCTGCACGTGACGCCCCAGCTCTGTGCGGATCACCCCAGGGTGCAGGCAGAAGCAGGACACCCCCGAGCCTGGAACAGGGCAGGGCATCAGGGTCAAATAGGGTGAAGAGGTGTGAGGATGGGTGAGAAAGGGGTGAGGAGAGGCAAGGAGGGGGTGAGGGGGGTGAGATAGAGGGACATGGGTGAGGAGAGGGTGAAGAGGGGTGAGAAGGGGATGAAGAGAGGGTAAGAGGGAGTGAAGACGAGGTGAAGAGGGAGAGACAGCTGTGCTGCAATGAATCACATTTGAAATCTAGTCATGTCTTTCTGAGAAAGAACCACACGCTGTAAAAAAAACTTTACAAAGACAATTGGGACAGAGTGCCTCTGTCTGGATGTCCACCCCTTGTCTCTGGAAATAACGCCCAGAGAATTTGGACCGGCCCTTGCACAAACGAGCTACTAGCTGCTAGCTGCTAGCTGCGGGTTGTTTTTGCCTGGAGAGATGCGAGTGTGTAAATGTTTGTCTAAAGAGCAAACTTAAACTACAAAGCAACTAAGTTATATAAATGAAGTTATTACCTGATGGTTTTCAGTTTGTTTTATCATCACCGCAGTGTGCGCTTAGCAGCTGAAACTACACTCTACAGTCTGCCCAACAACAGAACAATCTATTTTCTGATTGGCTGATTTTTTTTCCGGGGAGCGGGGCGGGGAGGAGGGGGAGAGTTTTTTTTCGCTGAAAACGCGCGGTGCCTGCATAAACTGAGCCACACAGACCGATTTTCTGGGCACCAAAAAAAAAAATCAGCGTGAGAAATGCCATGTGTGAGCGTGTGAACACGTCGAATTGCGTGTGTCACACTCTCAATGCGTGAGACTTGAGAGCCCTTTTTTTTTTTTCATGGGACAATACAGAGCTGGACTTGCAAATCGCTTCTCCCCTTCTCCACTCTTCCTCCTTTACACACAGGGAACAAGGCACAGCGCTAACCCAGGAAACAGTGACGTATTTGGCTACACCCCCACCCGCCTGCACTGGCCCGTCTCTGTCCTCATTTGCATTCAAGCGACACGCCCAGAATAAAGTGTACAGTACAGAGCCACAAGTCTGAATAGGGCTCCCTCCAAGAGGCTCTATCATGCACCAAGGCTTGATTTCAAGGAGAAGGCTTCATATACAGTATTAGGGAACCACTAAGGCGCCATATAAAAGCATCAAGAAGTACCATGTCATGGGATCTTTAATCAAAGTGTTGAGTCTTCCTGGACAGAGCAGGTCAGTCCTGGTCTAGTCCAGGTTTATTCACTGTTGAGATGTGGTGATTGTGCAAGTTTGGATGCACCTCTCGAGTTTTTTGGCCAGCACACCTGTCATCCATCGACTCCCTTATTTTACCTTTATTTAACTAGGAGGTCCAATTGATCTTTTTCAAGAGAGACCTGGCCAAGGCAGCAGCCAACGCAATCAATACAAAACAGTCAAATCACCACACTTTTTACAATTTTCTTGAACTTATCAAATGACACCATAGATACCAATTTAAGATATTTCTGTAAATGATTCCATGACCATGGAGTTGTAAGAAAAGGCAGGTTGTCCCAGCTCAGAGGCTCCAAGGCACAAGAGCAACTGTGAGGAGGAGTGAAGCCGGTAACTACCTGAGCTCATATTAATGAGATTGCTAAGGTACCTGGGAAGGTTCCCCAGTATGGCTTTGTAAATAAATATTAACCAATTCTGTTTTCTGCAAAATTTTTAGCAATGTTCAGATACCCAAAGTCCAGTTTTTGCAGGGTGGAGGAGGAAGCTGCATATACAAGTCACCATAGTCCAACCAGTTTACTGAATAAAAAGAAATATTTGTGTCTAAAAAGAAAACAATTTTTTGTTTGACTTTAATATGATTGAACTCTTTCAATGACTTTCCCATCAGACATTAAAATATTGTACTCTTCCCTGGAACGACATTTTCAGAATATCTTGCTTTCATTTTTTTAGTATTTAGAGTGAGTTTTAGGTTCAGCAGAGCCAATTCTAAAGAATGAAATGTTGACTGTAGTTTTTGATCCACATCAGCAATAGATGGGCCTTAGGTGTAAACCACTGTATCGTCATACTTTATTGTAGATGTATTTTGGCTTGCAGATCTTTCCCCAGATCATTTATAAAGATATGGGGAAACACCTCTCACGATATTGAGAGATTCTGATCTGTGGCCTTCTACTAGCACACACTTGGTATAATCTGTGCGATAATTTTGGGACCATTTAATTGATTTTTGACTGAATCTATAGTAATTGATCTTAGTTTATTTAAAAGCAAGCGGTGATCGACAGAGTCAAGGCTTTTGAAAGATTTACAAATAAACCTGCTGAGTGTTGCTTTTTGTCCAGGGCATGTGTAATGTCATTTAATCTGAACTTTTTTTTTGTTGAAACTTGGTTGAAATATTTTTAACTTTTTAACTATACTTTTCCTCATGCAACTTTTACTTTTTTTTGAGTGCCTTGATTTTGTTTTTTCCAAGAGCACCCTCTACCTGTTCTCACTAATTGGAACACCTGCAGAAAACAGCCACTTTTTTAATATTTATTGTTTTCTTCTTCTTCTTCTTCTTCTTCTTCTTCTTCTTCTTCTTCTTCTTCTTCTTCTTCTTCTTCTTCTTCTTCTTCTTCTTCTTCTTCTTCTTCTTCTTCTTCTTCTTCTTCTATTGATAGCTATATTTTTATTCTGACATTTCTAAATTGGCTCGCTGTGGTCTGAGGATGTAAATACTGCCAAACAACTGAAAAAGTGTTGTGTTTGCATGTGGCTAGCTGGGGGCAGTGCGCAGTGATAGGATTTGAGAGAAAATAGCACCAAGCGATTATGACGTCTGACTTTTTCGTGAACTGTTTTGTGATGCAAATATATCACTTTTTGGACAAATATTGGCTAACTGGCTAACTTGCCGGACCTACTTTCGTCAACTCCAGAACCGGGGCAGAACTCGGCTCAGAGGACACTGTCAGGGGTAAGTCAGTGTTAATGCACGACACTGCTGAAGGGGATGCCATACAGATTCACATTTAAAAAAAAACAAAAAAAACCGAACTATCCCTTTAACTGTTTTCCAGAAGATTGAACTATTTTCCAGACTCACCTGTCTCTCGGCCAGCTCATCTGTCACTCCTGTGCACTCACCTGTCAGTCTCTTGGCCAGGTGGCGGGTGAACAGGATATTTGCCAGTTTGCTCTGTCTGTAACTCTGCAGAGGAGTGTAGCTCCTTTGAGCGAAGAACAAGTCTTCCACATCTACCACCCCTGAAACAAGACCTGGTTAAGTCCTGGTTTAGTCCTGATTTAAATTTGTTTAAACTTAATTTTTTTTAGTTAAACCTAGCTCCTCTATGGAGCTTTTGAATGTTAAAAAGACAAAAAGACAGAAAGATATCCACATTAATCCTACATGAATCACTATGTGCAAAGGGTCCATCTACTGTATGTTACTCAAAATCCTGCTGTCCGTGTTGGTTCAATGCAAGTGAGGAATGAAGCTCCAAACCCGCCACAGTGACATAGAAAAGGCCAGTGAGAATACTCCCAAGGCCTGTGAGCCAGGTCTTCGGACAGTGATAGTTTCTTTCTCTGACAGCTGTGTCTCACACCCAGAACCCTCTCCGCAGCTTTGGCTCTGTGGGGTCTGAGCCCCGGGCCCTCGGTATGAAGTACTTCGTCCGAAGTACTTCATACCGTCAGTGATGAAAATCTGGGCTCACAGCAAATCACTTTGACACAGTGTGAAGTGAATGAGTGAAATAACTACTCATTATTCCTTATACTTTCCTTCTCCAGGAAAATGGTCACACCAGCCCATGTGCATGGTGAGAGCAGGTTCAGAGTTGACTTTGAAAACTCCTAATTATAACTTTTTGAGAACTTTTGAGTTTCAAACCTATAATTATGACTTATCCTGTGAAGCTTTTATTCTTTATTTGCTGGCTCATGAGCTTCCATACTGCTCCCCTCCATTGACACCTCCTCTCCTTCTCTCTTTCTCCATCTCACCTCCGTCCATCTGCCTCCTCCTCCAGACACCTCCTCCCTATCTCCAGAGCCGTCCTCTCTCTTCTCCTGACACCTCCTCCCTCTCCTCAGACACCTCCCACTCCTTTAGCCCTCCCTTGTCCCAGACACCCCCCTTCACCCCCTCAGCCTTCCCTCACCCCAGACCCCTCCCCCTCCTTCTTCCCAGACACCTCCTCCCCCTCTGATCCCTCAGCCCTCCCTCTCCCTAGACTCCTCCCCCTTCACTCCCTCAGCCCTCCTTCTCCCTAGACACCTCCTCACCTCCTTTGTGGGCGATTGAGGAGACGGTGATAATGCGACTGGGGGCAGAGCTTTTGAGCTTTGGCAAAAGCAGATTGGTCAACAGGAAGTGGCCCAGATGATTGACAGCCAACTGCATCTCGAAGCCGTCCTCCGTCAGCCACTTAGGACACATCATGACTCCTAAAGGAAACAAGTAAACAAGGACACATTATAACTCGAAGCTATAGCAGTTATATTTGCAATAAAAGCATGATAGCAACCAAAGAGCCAATCCGGTGTGAGGCTGTTGAATAAAAACACCAGGATCATGTAGAGCAGGTTCAAACCAACATTTGAAGGTCAGAATGAGGAGCCTGTAACAGCAGTTACAGAGAGGGGGGCCACACATTTTACATACAAAGTGAATTGGAGCAAGAATCAATGGAGCCGAACTGTACCCTTGCTCACTTCCTGTTTGGAACTAGGATGTAGGGCAGACATGTCCAAACTATGCCCTGGGTAAAGGTTAGGTCTGCAGGTTAGGGTTTAGGGCAGGCATGGGCAAACTACAGCCCGGGGGCCATATGCGGCCCGTTAAGCCTTTTAATCCGGCCCGCCGAACATGAAGAAATTATATTAATAAACCTTGTTAATGTTTTAATGTTTTAATTTCCCTGCAATTCTGGTGTTTTCCAATAGCTGACGCGCTACATATGTTGACCTTTGTTGGGGCGTATTACTCCACGTTTGTGCTTTACTCTTTGACCCCTCAGCCCTCCTGTAAAGATGAGCGGAGCTAAGAATAGAAAAGTGTTTAATAAGGAGTGGACAAGTAAATATTTTTTCACCGAATACTTATCAACTGCTGTATGTCTGATATGCCAAGACACTGTAGCGGTTTTTAAAGAAGACAAAACAGTCAACGAAAGAACCTGAAGGAGAACAGAACCTTCAGTGCTTTAAAATAGTAACTGTTAATAATTTTAAAAAAAAGCTGTATTTTATTACATTTTCTGTGTTTTAAGAGTCATTTCAATAAATAGCTAAATACCATGGAACTTGAAAGATGGACATTTTGTTGTGATGCTTTTGTTCATTTTTAATTGAAATAAAACACAGGTTTTCTACATATCCCATGTTATTTTTTGCTCTTAGGGGGTGGATTACCAAAACACTAAATCCACCTGCTCCTGGTCCGGCCCTTCTGTCAAATTTTAAAACCCTTTGTGGCCCACGAGTCAAAACGTTTGCCCACCCCTGGTTTAGGGTATAGGGAGAGAAGAGACCTGCGTTGTTGACAAGCAGGTCCACCCTCTCCTCCGTCTGCAGAACCTCAGAGCAGAACATTCTGATGGACAACAGAGAGGCCAGGTCCAGATGTCTCACAACCACGTTCCCATTTCCTGTGGAAGTACGGATGTCCTCTGCCGCAGCCTTGCCACGCACCAGGTCCCGGCATGCCATGATGACACGTGCCCCTGCAGCCAGTCAGGGAGAGCGGAGAGAGAGAAGAGAGTCAATCATTCAATCCATACTCAGTGATTGTCAGATACTGTAGCCACAGCTTTTTTATGTTCATATTATATTAAAAGCTTAGAGCTAATCAGCTCTGTGGAACGAATAAGCACAAGGGCTATAATTTTATTTTATATCTGTTTCTGAAACATCATAAAGCATTTTTGTTGAAAAAGTGTGCGGGGAAAATGAATGGAAAATACTTCCATTCATTTTCCAGAACTGGAGTGGGCGGTCACTGTTGAACTACATTCACACACATGGAAGGTTTGGTCACTACAGCTTTAGAACAGCTCTTTTTTGGGGGTTTTGCAATAAATGAATGTTTTCTTACCAGATGACAACTGTACTAGTGATGCACTGTCCAGGAAGGGCCACAGCAGAAGAAATTAAGTTGAGTAATGCAGCTTTAAAGGCTCCATATTACATAAGACGGACTTGTGAGCTTTAAAGGTCCCATGGCATGAAATTTTCACTTTCTGAGGTTTTTGAACATTAATGTGAGCTCCCCTACCCTGTTTAGCCCCCCCATGGCTAAAAGTTGCGAAATGTCTAAACTGAGCATTTGCGGTCCTTTTCTGCGTTACACAAACCCAGTTTTGAAACGGGCGAGTTCAGACAAGGCACCTTATTGACGTCAGATCGGCAAATGCAGCTCCAGCCCCTCCCTCTGTCTCCGCTCAGCGTCCCTGTATATCCTGCCCAGAGAGTTTGGACTGTGAATGCGCTACGCAATGCGAAATGCGTTTTTTAATTTGCCTGGAGGCACCTGCGAGTGTTTCTAGGCTCGCAGGTCCCTTACCCGACCCTCTGGACCTCTGAAATACCAGTGGTTTAATTTTATTTTCTGTGTAAATATGCTTTTTTTCATTGCTAAGTCTCTCATCTGTCTCTCACGGAAGAGCAGACAGAGCGGAGCCGAGCTGCGCTAAGCAGCGGGGGAAACCCGCCCCCCCGCTCCTCAGCCAATCTCTCTGTCCTTCTCATTTGCAGTGAAGAAGCAACACTCAGAATAAAGCATTTAAGACACATATCTAGCCTCATGAAGACTGTCAGAGTCATATCTCATGCAGTGAGTGTTGATTTTGAAGAAGGATTCATTTACAGTATTAGGGAACCATTAAGGAGCCATATAAAAGCATCAAGAAGTACCATGTCATGGGATCTTTAAGTAATGTTAGAATGTCGTTAGCTCCTCAAAAACACTGATGTTCTGCTTTGATTCATTCATATATGTTATGAGCCTGTCTACAGCTCCAAAGCTCAAAATGCTCTGTTCCACCTTGTGATGTCATGAAGTGGTAAATTTCAAATTAACAGCTTTGTTTATCCATCCATCCATCTTCTGGGTTACGGGGGCAGCAGTCCAAACAGATCTGCTGCCCAGAACACAATGCACCAGCCCCCATGAATCCTCCCGCGATCCTCCTTGATGTACTTCTGTCATGGGGGCGAGCTTGCCCAAGGACACAGCACTCATCCCAAGGGATACGAACCGCTAACCCCTGGATCAGTAGACAAACGCTCTACCAACTGAGCTACTGCCCCCCTTGCTTTGTTTGTGTACCAAGTGCTCCATTGTGTTTTTAAACTCCATACACCTTCACTGGAATCATTTGGATAATTTCAACTAAACATATCTTTGTTTATGTTTAGCTGAAATTATAATGATTCCAGTGAAGGTGTATGGAGTTTTAAAACACAATGGAATTTGGTATTTATACCAGATGACAGAGTGTTTTCTGTTTGATATAAGTACTCAGCAGGCTTGGGGAGTAACGGATTACATGGAACGGCGTTAAGTAAAAGGATACAAAAAAAAGGTAACTGTATTCCCCTACAGTTACAAAGAAAAAGACGTAATCAGATTACAGGTACATTTAGTGAAAATGGGGATTACTTAGCAGGATTACAATTTGAAAGCATTTTATGTTATTTCATTTTTTCATTTAAAGCCGGAGGTCATATGTAGGGAAAACCGCGCCGCGCGCGCTCTGTGAAACAAACTTGCATCGGCGCGCACTGAACTTCACGCAGGTCGCGCACTACGGACTAAACTTGCACCGATACGCGCTCCCGCCAATCATGACGATTGCCGCTGTTGTGTTTGCGCCTGTTCGCCGATCAGCTGTTAGCCTGATATTTACGCGGCATTTCCAAGAGAAGAAGCATCCTTAACTTCCTACGTTAATGCCACGTAAGAAGGAACTCTCGCCTCGGGACACGGGATACGTTCGGGATTATGTCCTTTTCTCCGGATTATTAAAGACAACACGACAAACTGTTAGAATGGAGCTGACCGCATTCTTATGGGTGAGTCATATTATCAGGTTATTTCTGCATCTATTTCGGCACTAAACCAGGACTAAACCAGGTTTAAACCAGGACTAAACCAGGACTAAACCAGGTTTAAACCAGGACTAAACCAGGACTAAACCAGGACTAAACCAGGTTTAAACCAGGACTAAACCAGGACTAAACCAGGTTTAAACCAGGACTAAACCAAGACTAAACCAGATCTAAACCAGGACTAAACCAAGACTAAACCAGATCTAAACCAGGACTAAACCAGGTTTAAACCAGGACTAAACCAAGACTAAACCAGATCTAAACCAGGACTAAACCAGGACTAAACCAGATCTAAACCAGGACTAAACCAAGACTAAACCAGGTCTAAACCAGGACTAAACCAAGACTAAACCAGATCTAAACCAGGACTAAACCAGGTTTAAACCAGGACTAAACCAAGACTAAACCAGATCTAAACCAGGACTAAACCAAGACTAAACCAGATCTAAACCAGGACTAAACCAGGTTTAAACCAGGACTAAACCAAGACTAAACCAGATCTAAACCAGGACTAAACCAGGACTAAACCAGATCTAAACCAGGACTAAACCAAGACTAAACCAGGTCTAAACCAGGACTAAACCAAGACTAAACCAGATCTAAACCAGGACTAAACCAAGACTAAACCAGGTCTAAACCAGGACTAAACCAGGTCCAAACCAGGACTAAGCCAAGACTAAACCAGATCTAAACCGGGTCTAAACCAGGACTAAACCGGGACTAAACCAAAACTAAACCAGGTCCAAACCAAGACTGAGCCAGGACTAAAACAGGTCTAAACCAGGTCTAAGCCAGGACTAAACCGGGACTAAACCAGGACTAAACCAAGACTAAACCAGGACTAAACCAGGACTAAGGTGTGTGTGTGTGTACGTGTGTGATAACATATATCCTCTGTATTATTGAATTATTGAATGATTATATGGACTTTTTGTTATAAAAGCATTTCCATTTTAACAAAGTACCTTCTAATTCTGCCCTGCCCTGAAACACCACAGTGATGTCAGTGATGGGGGAGGGCTTAGCTTAATGCCTCCCCCCGTTGGTGAAAAATTTCACCATCCCCCCTGGTTTCATTTTACAACTCGACTACTGGGTAGGAGCCAGTTTCGAGTTAGCTATCGACTAGCAAACTATTAGCAAGCTAGCTAACGTTTGCGGTCACAAGTACACTTTGTGCATTTGTAGAACGATATTACAACATTTAAACATTATCTAGGCAACATAGTCATGTTAACCGATCCATGAAGACCCTTTAGACAATTCCGAGCAAAGCTGTCGTTAGATGTAGGCCAGCACGCAAGCTGGACGAACATCCTGTCCAGCTGCGGAGATCGGGCAAGATGACTGTCCCGGTAAAACTAAAACTTAATAAATATAATTTCGTTGAAGTCATAGGTGTTTAGGTGTTTGGTTTAGTGAGTGACCTTGTTTACTAGTGACTTGGCTTATAGTGATAACAGTTGTTAAAACTACACATAGAACTGTATTTGTCCTCCTAAAAACTTTTAATTGTATTGTAATTTTCTTGTTTTCTTGTTGTTATAGGATATTTGGTGTTAAAGTAATCCAAAAGTAACTGAAAGTAATCAAGTTACATTACTTTAATATTATAGTACCGGGATTACGTTACTGAATACATATTTTAAGGAGTAACTAGTAACTGTACCGGATTACATTTCTAAAGTAACCCTCCCAACCCTGGTACTCAGCCTAAATCTGCAGGGTTTGTGTGTTAAACATGTATGAAAAAAACAAAACACAACTTTAGCTCTATGTGTGATGAGGAAACTACATAACATCAGAAAATAGCCTACGGGTCCATTAATTTGTAAAATATGTGTCTGACTTCAGAGCAGAATGATTTAAAACCCCTGTGTGACCTCTGTGTGCCCCCTGACCTCTTTGGGCGAAGTTTTTGCACGTCTCTTTGCCGATGCCAGTGTTTGCTCCTGTCACGACGGCCGTTTTACCATCGAGTCTCACAGAACATCTGCACCTGCCTCCAGCGATCCACCGCCTTAGAACACACACACCTGACGACACACACAAGTCAAGTGTCTCTGTCCACATGCACATGGACAGATGAAGTGTCTCTAAATGTCTACAGCAGGGGTCGGCAACCTTTACCACTCAAAGAGCCATTTGGACCGTTTCACACAGTAAAGAAAACACTGGGAGCCGCAAAACCCTTTTGAAATTTAAAATGAAATAACACTGCATATAATGGCTTTTTTTTAACCTTTGTGACATAGAATTACATTTTGAATATGAACGAACTAAAATAAAATACATTTTAATTAAATACAGTGGTCCCTCGCTGTTTTGCTGATTTTTTATAGTGTATCAACACGTATTGTGTTCTGCATCCTGATTGGCTAAAGGACTGTAGACCTTTGTCTTTGTCAGTCAGTCTCCTCCGTGTCTCCTGTACAGAATGTGTTCAGTTTGCCAAATTTATTTAAATGTTCGATCACGAGCAGTGTGACTCTGAAGACTGAGCGGTCTGGCATTTGGGCACATGCCAGAAGTGCAGAGGCCGTGCTCTATTACGGATTTGACCACGTGTCCACGCGCACACTTCTCCGGGTGGTCAATGCGCATCGCGAAGTAGCGGCAATGTTTGCGCATAACGAACTGGTGGAACCTGGAGTCCAGGCGGTGGAACCAGTCCTGAGAGCGCACGGATGCGTTCTCACTACAGTTCTGTGTTTGGTGCAGAGCTGTAGAACCCCTCCCCCCGTTCCACAGACTACGGGGCCGCTTGTAGGTGTAAATTGCCAGGGCCGATGATCCCAGTCCGTCACTGCTCTGAAGTGCTGTATGTTTGCAAGTTTTCTCCCCAACAAAACCCGCAACAGCGCAGCGGCGCCAGGCGCCTCGGTCAGAGGAACTGTGAAATACACACATATTTATACACGCAATATAAAGCTGACTACTTCACGGATTTTGCCTATCGTGGGTTAATTCTACAACGTAACCCCCATGATAAACGAGGGACCAATGTACTGAGCCGCATCAGAGGGATCAAAGAGCCGCTTGCGGCTCCGGAGCCACGGGTTGCCGACCCCTGGTCTACAGTCTTGGTTCAGTCCTGCTCTGAATTAATCTTCTCAATGACAGATGGTGTAACAGTAATGTAACAAATGACATAACAGCTTTTCAGACATAAACAATGTACAGTATATTGGTCCTGGTTTAGTCCTGGTTCAGTTCTGGTTCATTCTTGGTTCTTACAGATCACGGTGACCCCCAGAGCAGTCCCCCAGCGTAGCAGTGGTTCAGTCCAGGCAGGGGCTCCTGTTTTGTGCGAGGACGGGACCAGGAAGCCCCCAGGTCCCTGGTTCTGCTGGAGCTCCATGGTGTGACTGAGACCAAACTCAGAGTCTGGACTCAGACCTCAGAGGATTACAAAGGCTTAGAACGGATCTGATCTCTGGACTGTGTGCAAGAAATAGGAGACTACACACCACAAGGCAGACATGGTGCTGGTGTGATGAAATATCCTGCAGTGGAGCTTTAACTCCATTCTATTTTAGTGTATCCTCAGAAACATCCCTGGGGTTTTGTGGTTGTTTCAGTAATCCTGACCCTGCTGGTACACATGATCCATGAAGCTCCTCTGGATTTTTAAAGTAAACTCACCTTCACTGGGTCCCTCCCAGATTGCCAAATCATTGTCTCTAAACCCTGAAAGCTGCTATTGTTTTGAGCTTCATTTGAGCTGCTTCACTCTTTGATGTGACAGTTTGCACCCACAGATCAGAACTTTAGCCACATCACTGCAGACCAAAGGACCCTAACATCAGTCACCAACACGTGTATATCATGTGTGTAATCTATAATCTGTGTGCTTACAGTGTAGTGATTATGAGTGTATTAACACAGTAATAACAGTGTAATACCAGAGTGCACACGCTCCATGAGAGACAAAGAGGAGGGAGCGTGAGGAGGAGGCGTGCGGAGGGAGGAGTCAGTCCGGCCATGTCTGCCTCTCCCTGAGCTTGTCTCCTGCTCAAAACCTCTCTGTGCTCAGTGCTGATAGGATCTGTCTGTACTCTTCGTCCCTGTGAAGTGAAAACCTGTTGTTCAAGCCTCAAAGTGAAACATTTGAAGCGCTGCGTGTCTGTGCAGCTCACACAGTCCGCCATGTTGTGTGACGTCAGCACGCTGCTCCCGCCCCGCGTCTCAACAAAAACAAAATGGCGGCTTGTGTTGTTCCGTCACAGACAGAGCCCCACGCGCTCCCGGACCCGCGTATCGTCCCGTGATCCGTACCGGCTCGCGGGCCGTGAGCGGCCGTGTTCCGGGCTTCTGGAGCTCCGCGGCGCCGGTAGAGCCGTTAAACCCGCTTTAACCCAGAGCCACGGAGAAGACCCGCAACACACGGAGGACGTGACGTAGACCACACAGACTACATCAGCCAATCAGAACGCAGAGAGCTGCGGCACAGCGAAAGCAACGCGCCTGAAACTGACGCTGAAACTGCGCTAAAATCAGGTAAATATTTTGCTGTTTTGGGCTGGTTCGGCCCGGCTGCTCCTCGGTTTGGTCCACACAGTGTGAGCTCACACAGGCCTCTACACACCGGGGCTACCGGACTAAACACGCCCCGCGGAGGTTCCAGCCACAGCCGACCAATGGCTGAGGCCTGACCGTGCAGAGGCGCGCTGTTCCGGGCAAACGAAGGCAGGAGGACCCGGGGAGCGGCGGAGCTGGAGCGTCCTTAGCTCCAGTCATACCTTTACTCCTGATTTTCTATTTAATTATTTAGCAGCAGGTTTCAATGGGGAACGTCCTGATACTATTTCATTTGAACATGAGATTGAGACTAAATAGTTTTTTACTATAACATAACATCATGTGATGAACAATGAATTTCTAAAAGATCAAAGTAAAATGTCTGGGAAATGTGAAATTCATTCATTCATTCATTTTCTTCCGCTTTTCCATTTTCTGGGTCACGGGGGCAGCAGTCCAAGCAGATCTGCTGCCCAGAACACAATGCACCAGCCCCCATGAATCCTCCCACAGGAGGACCGCTCATGTCAAAACAGGCCTTGATGTATCTTCTGCCATGGGGGCTACCAGTGTCCGCAGACACTGGGGGCAAGGTGGGGTTAAGTGTCTTGCCCAAGGGCACATCGGCAGCGCTCATCTGTGGGAGCTGGGATCACACGCGGTCAACCCGTCAAGAGCGGGATTTGAACCGCTCTTGACACAGAGACTTTAGAAGACAGTAGATTACCCAACTAATTTCTCTCTACAGTTTGATTTGCTGAGGTCCTGTTTTTGATGCGTCATATCATGTTTGATTTATATTTGTCCATTTATTTCTTTGTCAGAGATGGATACACAGCTGTTTATGGAGTGTGAGGAGGAGGAGCTGGAGCCATGGCAACAGGTTGACGACACAGTGGAAGAAGACGACGACTTTATGGACTACACACAACCAGGTCTGAACCAGAACTTGAACTAAACTAGGGCTAAACCAAAACTAAACCAAGCTTTGTAAGTTTTAGTGTAGCCCCGCTCTGAGCCCTCCCTAGCTCTGCTTTAGCAGCTATTGTTCTCATAGAGCTGGGCGATATGGCCTAAAAATAAAATCTCAGATTTAAAAAAAAAAAAAAAAAAATCAGATTTCCGATTTTAATTGATTTTTCTCTGCCCTACTCAAAAACGAATAACAGGAGCTAGGGGGGGACGAGACCGAACGCAGTTACGCAGGCTCGCAGTCCGTGTAAGAGCCGCATGCGGTTGTTTAATCCTGGTTTAGACCTGGTCTAGAGGAGGCACGGTTTGGGCACGGGTCTCGTGCTCGCAGCCCCGGGTGAGACGCACGGTCTTGCGCTGGTCATGCTGCGCTATCACGGATTTGAGCACGATGAGCGCACGTGTCCGCGCACACACTTCTCCGCCCCCCCCACGCTTCACTATTAATACATTTTGTTGAAAATCTACGAAAGTTTGAGTGTTTAAACGAGAGAGAAATGTGAGAAAATGTTAATTCGAGGGATTACGGTACTGACAAATATTGGTAATTAATATCGGCCCACTTTTACACATCGGGCCGATACTGATATGTTAAAAAATTTGGCAATATCGGCCGATACCGATGTTAATGCCGATATATCGTGCATCCCTAGTTTTAGTTTTTCCTCGAGTGATGCAGAAAAGAGGGAGCCACTGTCTGTGTTCATGTACAGTATGTTAGCTTGTGCAGTCTGTATACAGTGGTCCCTCGCTCTATCGCGGTTCACTGTTCGCTGCCTCGCTGTTTCGCGGATTTTTTATTTTATTTTATTTTTTTATAGTGTAACTTTTTTTTATAGTGTAGCATTGTGTTCTGCGTCCTGATTAGCTAAGAGAGCTAAGAGTAGACCTTTGCCGATTGATAGATGGGGGATGCAGTGGGGACCGGGACTAGACCAGGACTAAACGTGGACTAAACCAGGTCTAGACCAGGACTGGTCCTGGATTAATGTCTTTTACAATATGTGCTCGTGCTGTGGGGACCTGCACTTCTCCTACTCCGCTGCGTGCCTCTGCTGCAGGCGCTAGGATACATTTGTAGTGCTGCAACAGCTTTTGAACAGACCTTACAGCGAGCACTCGTTTGTTCCAAGTCTGACGCAAGAAAACCGAACCAGTTCCATATAACAGATGTAGCAACACCTTTGTTTGGTACAAGCTCCGGCTTTCCCTCACTCGCATGCTAGCTTGTTTGGGTGCGCCCCGCTAACTTACCCATGTAGAGCGTAATTTTAAAATAATTTAAAAAATGATTTTCATAAAAACACATCGTCCTGAACTGTAAATTCGAATTCATCTATTTAATCGATAAATCGCGCAGGTCTATGTTCTCATTAATCAGAACTGCTTGTTTCCCAAAACATGCACCATAGGTACCTCCAGCTTAGGTCCTGACCAAACCGAAACCACACAATGCCATTTTTGGTTCATCTTCAGATCTGATGATACTTCCATGCCTAAAGATACACGCCTCACACACGTGTCCACAGTTACATTTGAGTGTTTAAATCTTTTTGGTTTAGAACATGTATTTAATGTAATGCAGTGTGATTTTAAAACGGTGTATTCACTCCAGGCTTGAGCTGCCAAAAATTAATGCGTTTAAGTGGCTGCCTGCCTGTCTAAAACAGGACTAAAACCAAGACTAAACCAGGGACTAAAATGTTAGTAACTTTGTGCATGTTTATTCAGTGGAGGACTCTCCTGACTCCTCCCCTCCGCATGAGTCTCCACCCCCAGCCCCACCCCCTGCACCTGCATCTGAAGGTGAGTTAACAAAAAAGTTTACAAAACTTTGCCATGAAAATATTTACAGCACCATTATTATTTGAAAAATAAAATTCCATCAGATTTGATAAATGCATATTTCAATATCTCTCCCCCTTTATTTCTGGTCCAGCTCCGGTCCTGGTTCAGACCCGGACCTTCCCGGTCTCTATGCCAACTGCCCCTGTCTCTATGGCAACACTAAACATCAACAAAACCACATCTACCATCCTCAAGACCACGCCCACCACTAAAGCCCCACCCATCCTCCAGCAGACCACGCCCCTCATTCTGTCACAGCTTCCTCAAGGAACCTTCCTCGTTCCAAGCACCAGACCCCAACAGCTGCTCATCACCACACAGGTATTAGACCGAGACTGAGTCTAAACCAGGACTATGCTGGGACTATGCTGGGACTATGCTGGGACTATGCTGGGACTATACTAGGGACTAAACCAGGGACTAAACCAGGGACTAAACCAGGGACGAAACTGGGTCTAAATGAAGTCTAAACTTAATTTAAGATGAGCTGGTACACTCTGCTCCTGGGACAAACCAGTGCTTTTATTCCAGGGCTTCCCGATGGTGAACTCAGGGACTCCACTTGTCTTCAATCTTGCTCCGGGTTCCACTGTCCTGCAGCCTGGTCAGACCCTCATGAAGCCGGGCGAGGTCCTAAAACCGGGTCAAACTCTCTTCAAACCGGGTCAGCCACTCACCCTGATCCAGTGTAAGATCCTCGTCTACAACTCACTCTGTACATGCTGTAATGTTATTGTAACCTGTGTTTGTGATCCACAGCGCCCTCTGTGGGTCAAATTGTGCGTCCTGTGACACCTGTGCGAGGCCCCACTCCCTCTGCTGCACCTGGACTCATGCACCTGACCATCCACACCAGCACACCTGAGCGAGGTGAGCAAATGACCAATCACAGCACAGCAACACCTTATGGTTAATATCTCTGTAATTGATGGACCTTTCCACATGAACTGACACAAAGCTGAACATCTTCCCTGTCACTATAATTAAACAAAAAAAACTCACTAAAATCAGATTTGTTTTTCATATTATAATAATAAAAATATGTCCTATCTGTTGATTGATTAGTTGACTAAAAAGGGGGCATAACAAAAGCTCTCAAAACTATTATGTATCTCTGTGTATCTGACCCAAACTGCACTAACAAGACTTTGTGCAGGTGTACTACTATTATTAGTACTTGGAAACTCTGTTTATAAAACAGATAAAATTTGTGAATCACAAGTGTAATCTGCCTGATAAATGCCAAAAAATACCCAGACTGGCTTGCTCATTGCCGGGGGGGGGATTTGAACCCAGGTTTCCCGGGTGAAAGTCAAGTGCCTTACCAGTTGAGCTAGCCAACTGGCAGTAAAAGACCCCCTTTTTTGTTTTCCAGTGGCTCCGGTCGGCAGCATTTCGTCTGCCTCTAGCCCCGCCTTCCCTGCTGGTTCATCCAATGGCGTGCCTCGCTCCATCAACATCTTGTCTCCACCCAAATCTGCCCCTGCACAACCCTTTCCACTCGCACCTCCACAGCCCTCCTCCCTCTCCATTCTGAAATCTGGCTCCACCCTCTTCACCTCGTCTCCTCCTGTCACACCAAGCCCAGCCCATGTGACCACCGGCCCAAATCGCACTGTGGTCAGCTTCTCTCAGCCACGGCTCGTCACCATGCCCCCCTCTGCCCCGTCCCTCTCCTCTGGCCCCTCCATCTCTGACCCCACCCTCCCCTCTGACTTCTCTAACCCCTCCCGTGTCATCATGAGTGTAGAGGAGTTCTATTATGGATCTTACGATGGAGACGAGCGACTCAGAGACAGCCACAAATACACAACCATGTTGGTCCAGTTCCCTTGCACCGTCTGCCCCCACCAGGCCAAAAACAACCTCAGGTAAAGCCCATATCCTATACATGCCTCTGCACTCATCTGTCCCACTAGCCACTGTGTTCCAAACAAAAAGTGACTCTGGCTCCATTTCACTTTCTATTAAAAAAAACATGGCCCCTTTTCTCTGTAACTGACGTTGTCAGGCTTGTCATTCTGACCTTAAAATGTTGGTTTGAACCCACTCTACGTGATCCTGGGGTTTTTAATCCACTATTTTGTTCCTAGATCACCACCTTTCCCAGAGGTTCACTACCGTTAGCAACAGCTGATTTGGTCCTTGTTAAGACCTGTTTTCTTTCACTCCCTGATTATGCCCCAGGTTGATGCAGCACATGTTGACTCACTGGAAGCCGGTGAATCGCGGTGAAGACCAAAAGAGCTGTAAATTCTGCTACAGACACTTCTCTTCAGGTCCAGTTCCAGAGCTACAGACTCATCTGGACAAAGTGCACGGGCCCACCCCCTCCAACAGTAAGAGCCAATCACAGAGCACTATGCAGCCACTTCCAACAATATGAGCCAATCACAGAGCACCACGCAGCCCCCTCCAATAATATGAGCCAATGGCAAAAGGAGAAATTAAATTTGTCAACTGGACAAAAGTTTATTTGGTCGAATACGTTTCGCAGCTCATCCAAACTGGTTCTTCAGTTCTGGCTAGAGTGCTGGTGGACACTGCTTAAAACTGGCTGCAGGGAGGAGCTAACTACAATGAAATTACTATGAAACTATCACATCTATTTGTTTTCAGTTTCTGTTAGTTAAGTAAGCCTATTCAATATGCAGTGGGAGTTTTGTTAGCATTCATAATCCCATCCATAATGGGTGTTTTCACACCTCTGGACCTGACCTGGGGGGTATTCCATCAACGCCGCTAAGCGCAAAGCCTGGCTAACTTCGATAAGCCGCGCTAGTTTTAGTGAGAGTTCGATTCCATGACTCTCACTAATATTAATCTCGCTGAGTTACTGAGGTAACATAGGCCTCTGAGCTAGCCTGGTCCCGGGCAGGCTAACTAGTCGTGTAAATAATAATCGATTCGTATCGATGCATCGATCCTACAGCCGACGATGCAAATGCATCGATGCGTCCACAAGAGAATCGAATTGAATCGAATTTTTCTGTAATAAAATGTATTCAAAACATCATTAATACATAAAGTGAAAACTATGCACCATTGAATCGAATCATATCGAATCGTGGGGAATTCTCAAGTATCGAAAATGATCAAATCGTTGGCTTAAGAAATCGATATCAGTTGACAAATTCAATTTTTTCTTTTATCATGAATTCTACCTGGACGACTGAGGGACTCTTCACGAATTCCCAGTATGCACAGTTTGCAGTGCGGTTTTAAGGGCACTCCGGACCGTGCATACTTGCAGTAGAAGAAGAAGAAGTGACTTTTATTGATCTCACACTGGAGAAATTCTTCTGCATTTTAACCCATCCTATATATATATTAGGAGCAGTGGGCAGCACACATTACTGCACCCCGGGACCATCTCCATGATCTTCTTGCTTCGGCTTGGTCAGGACCTCAGCTGGAGGATTTTACCTATGGTGCATGTTTTGGGTTGGTGGGGGAAACCGGAGTGCCCGGAGGAAACCCACCCAGACACGGGGAGAAAAAGGCCCAGGCGACCCGGGGATCGAACCCAGACCATGCATGCAAACACACAGAACACACACACAGAAAGGCCTGGACGACCCGGGGATCGAACCCGGAACCTTCTTGCTGTGAAGCAAGAGCGCTAGCCACTCAGCTACCGTGCCACCATATATATATCGCCCAGTAGGAGTGGGCGATGTATATCGTCTGCGATATTATCATGATTATTGTTTTAACGATGTGCAAATTTACATTATCGAGTATTTAAATTAGTTCGCTAAAACCAATGACACTTACAGACACCGACACACATTAGAGCGCAGCAGTGCTCCCACACTCAGCTCGACTCTGCCGCTCGACTTGTAGGCCTAGGTGATCACATGACCTCTCTCACGAGCAGCCTTGTAACAGGTTAGCAGCGCAGTTTCAGAAAATGCAGGCAGAGGCAGCTAAATCTGGATCTACTCCAGAGGATTTAGTGCCTAGACGCGGGTCTACTTCTCTGGCATGGAAATGGTTTGGTTTCGAAAAGACTGACATTGATCAAACCACTACATATCATATGCGAGATTTGTCGGAAATCTGTTGCTGTGAAACAAAGCTCCACAACAAACCTCTTTTCACCACCTCTGCACCAGTCTGCAGCTCAAGAAAAACCAAGTAGGCGACCTGTTCAGGACACCCGACTAGGGCTGGGCATCGAAATTCGGTTCCTTCATGACACCGACCGAAATGCTTTGGTTCTTCTGGGTATCGAAATATGCCTCGTCTTTCGGTTCCACGTTTCGATACCCAGAGGTTAATCACGTGTGGCTCAGATATGTGCCTGCGTGCTTATGGCCTGATAATGCCACCTGAGATTGGCTGAAACGTCCGAGTGTATGAAAAACACCGCTTGGTCACGCCCCTCATTCACAGGCAAGGCGAGATTCACTTAACTTGTAGGGGGCTAATAAGTTAGCTAATCAATTAGCTTGGCTGCTGAGTCGTCAAACCCTACAAAAATGCCGAAGTCGAAAGCGCGGTTATACTGTCGCAAGACCGACTCGAATACTGCGCGCATTTGCTACCCACCACCTCTCTACAGGACGTTTTACGGCCAGACTCTGATTCATCTGAAAGTACCGAGCACAGAGCTGTGTCTGATATTTCATCGGGTAAGTTTGTTCCGCGAATTCCGTTGATCTGCTTTGTTTATTAAGGTAGGAGCTAGCTAGGTTGTTGCAAGTTTATGTATGTATGTTAACGGTACTGTAGGATATTGGCGAGTAACTATTGTTTATGGCTATGTTACTAGCCAAGTCAAAAATCCATCCATCCATCCATCCATTTTCTTCCGCTTATCCGGGGCCGGGTCGCGGGAGCAACAGTCTAAGCAGGGACGCCCAGACCTCCTTCACCCCGGACACTTCCTCCAGCTCCTCCGGGGGGACCCCAAGGCGTTCCCAGGCCAGCCGGGACACATAGTCCCGCCAGCGCGTCCTGGGTCTTCCCCGGGGCCTCCTCCCAGTGGGACATGCCCGGAACACCTCCCGGGGGAGGCGTCCAGGAGGCATCCGAAACAGATGCCCGGCTCGGGCATCTGTTTCCCTCAGCTGGCTCCTCTCGACATGGAGAAGCAGCGGCTCTACTCCGAGCTCCTCCCGCGTTACTGAGCTCCTCACCCTATCTCTAAGGGAGCGCCCAGCCACTCTACGGAGGAAACTCATTTCGGCCGCTTGTATCCGCGATCTCGTCCTTTCGTCTCGTCCTTTCGTCATTACACAGAGCTCATGACCATAGGTGAGAGTAGGAACGTAGATTGACCGGTAAATTGAGAGCCTCGCCTTTCGGCTCAGCTCTCGCTTCACCACAACGGTCCGGTACAACGACCGCATCACTGCCGACGCTGCACCGATCAGCCTGTCAATCTCACGCTCCATCCTCCCCTCACTCGTGAACAAGACCCCAAGATACTTGAACTCCTCCACCTGAGGCAAGGACTCCCCACCCACCCAGAGAGGGCAAGCCACCTTTTTCCGGTCGAGAACCATGGCCTCGGATTTGGAGGAGCTGATCCTCATCCCAGCCGCTTCACATTCGGCTGCAAACCGCCCCAGTGCACATTGGAGGTCCCGGTTCGATGAAGCCATCAGGAAAACATCATCTGCAAACAGCAGAGATGAGATCCTGTGGTTCCCAAACCGGATCCCCTCCGGCCCCTGACTGCGCCTAGAAATTCTGTCCATAAATATAATGAACAGAACCGGTGACAAAGGGCAGCCCTGGCGGAGTCCATCATGCACCGGGAACAGGTCCGACTTATTACCGGCAATGCGAACACAGCTCCTGCTCTGGTCATACAGGGACCGAACAGCCCTTAGCAAAGGGCCCCGAACCCCGTACTCCCAGAGCACTCTCCACAGGACCCCACGAGGGACACGGTCGAATGCCTTCTCCAGATCCACAAAGCACATGTGGACTGGTTGGGCAAACTCCCATGCACCCGATGGAGATTATAGAGCTGGTCCAGTGTTCCCCGGCCGGGACGAAAACCACACTGCTCCTCCTGAATCCGAGGTTCGACTATCGGTCGAATTCTCCTCTCCAGCACCCTGGAATAGACCTTACCGGGAATGCTGAGGAGTGTGATTCCCCGATAGTTGGAACACACCCTCCAGTCCCCCTTCTTAAACAGAGGGACCACCACCCCGGTCTGCCAATCCAGAGGTACTGTCCCCGACCACCACGCGATGTTGCAGAGACGTTTCAGCCAAGACAGCCCCACAACATCCAGAGACTTGAGATACTCAGGACGGATCTCATCCACCCCCGGGGCCTTGCCACCGAGGAGCTTTCCAACCACCTCAGTGACTTCGGCCAGGGTGATGGACGAGTCCGCCTCCAAGTCCCCAGCCTCTGCTTCCTCCTTGGAAGACGTGACGGCGGGATTGAGGAGATCCTCAAAGTATTCCTTCCACCGTCCGATAACATCCCCAGTCAAGGTCAACAGCTCCCCACCTCCACCGTAAACGGTGTTGGTGAAGCACTGCTTCCCCCTCCTGAGGCGCCGAACGGTTTGCCAGAATTTCTTTGAGGCCGTCCGATAGTCATCCTCCATGGCCTCTCTGAACTCCTCCCAAACCCGAGTTTTTGCCTCTGCGACCACCCGGGCTGCAGCACGCTTGGCCCGCCGGTACCCGTCAGCTGCCTCAGGAGTCCCATGAGCCAACAAGGCCCGATAGGACTCTTTCTTCAGCCTGACGGCATCCCTTACTTCCGGTGTCCACCACCGGGTTCGGGGATTGCCGCCGCGACAGGCACCACAGACCTTACGACCACAGCTACGGGCGGCCGCATCGACAATAGAGGCCGAGAACAGAGCCCATTCGGACTCTATGTCCCCAGCCTCCCCCAGAATCCGGGAGAAGCTCTCCCGGAGGTGTGAGTTGAAGGTGCCCCTGACAGAGGGCTCTGCCAGACGTTCCCAACAGACCTTCACGATACGCTTGGGTCTGCCAGGTCTCTCCGGCTTCCTCCCCTGCCAGCGGACCCAACTCGCAACCAGGTGGTGATCGGTTGACAGCTCTGCCCCTCTCTTCACCCGAGTGTCCAAGACACGCGGCCGGAGGTCAGATGACACGACAACAAAGTCGATCATCGACCTCCGTCCTAGGGTGTCCTGGTGCCACGTGCACTGATGGACACCCTTGTGCTCGAACATGGTGTTCGTTATAGACAAACTGTGGCTAGTACAGAAGTCCAATAACAGAACACCGCTCGGGGTCAGATCAGGGAGGCCGTTCCTCCCAATCACCCCGCTCCAGGTGTCACTGTCGTTGCCCACGTGGGCGTTGAAGTCCCCCAGGAGAACAACGGAGTCCCCGGCCGGTGCACTGTTCAGTACCCCTCCCAGGCACTCCAAGAAGGCCGGGTACTCTGCACTGCTGTTCGGCCCATAGGCCGACACAACAGTGAGAGACCTGTCCCCGACCCGAAGGCGCAGTTCACCGGGGTGAACTTCAACACTCGGCGGCTGAGCTGTGGGCCAATGAGCAGGCCCACACCAGCCCGCCGCCGTTCCCTGCGGTCAACGCCAGAGAAATGGAGGGTGCAGCCCCCCTCAAGGAGTTGGGTTCCAGAGCCCAAGCTGTGCATGGAGGTGAGGCCGACTATATCTAGTCGGTAACGCTCAACCTCCCGCACAAGCTCAGGCTCCTTCCCCCCCCAGCGAGGTGACATTCCATGTCCCCAGAGCTAGTCTCCATGTCCGGAGATCCGGCTGTCGAGGTCCCCGCCTTCGACTGCCGCCCAGATCTCTCTGCACCGGCCCCTTATGGATCCTCCTGCGGGTGGTGGGTCCACGGGAGGACGGCCCCACGTCGCTCCTTCGGGCTGAGCCCGGCCGGGTCCCATGGGGAAAGGCTCGGCCACCAGGCGCTCGTTGGCGAGCTCCCACCACAGGCCTGGCTCCAGGGTGGGGCCCCGGTGACGCCAATCCGGGCGACGTAACTGGCCTCGGTCTATTACTCATCATAAAGGGCTTCTGAACCGCTCTTGGTCTGACCCGTCCCCCAGGACCTGTTTGCCTTGGGTGACCCTACCAGGGGCATAAAGCCCCCGACAACATAGCTCCCGGGATCATTCGGGCACTCAAACCCCTCCACCACGTTAAGGTGGCGGCTCAAGGAGGGGCAAGTCAAAAATGCTGGCTTTTAAAGCCCTGTGTGTGCAGGCATCGTCCACTCCTGCTGAGCGCACATTTTCGACCACTGGGGACACCATCAGCCAGGAAAGAGCTTGTCTGTCCCCTGAGAAGGCTGATATGTTAACTCATTCACTGCCGGCCTGTTTTCACAATGTCAACCCTTTGACTGCCAGAGCTTTTAGGTCATTTTCACTGATTTTTCAAGACTCACAGAATACTGAGTTCTTTGACTATATAGACATGGCACACATCAAAATAAAGTGTAGACTCTCTTCTTTCACCTGGAAAAAAAAATTATGCTTCTAACCTTTTCGGTTCTCAAGTAATTGATAGTAGAACATAGGGAAGTTTCAGCAAAAACACTGGTTTTTGACAAAAACTGGAGAAATGGAGCATTTTGTGAAAAGAAGGATTTCGAGCAGATCAGTGACTTTGACATCAATACTTATTGATTTAGTGACATCTCAAACATCTAAAACAACAGAGAAAGATATTTTTGATGACAAAGTACACTTTTATTTACAAATATAAGAAATATAACTATATACAAATTGACAACAATCAACAAAACAAAATTTGAGAACAAAATTTGAGATCAGAACAACATACATAAGTATACAACATACATAAAACAATACAATATACAACAATAAAAAAAAATAAAAAATAAATAAATAAATAAATAAAGGAGAAATTCAATTTGTCAACTGGACAGGTACTGGGTCCAGTTGACAAATTGAATTTCTCCTTTTGCCATGGATTCTACCTGGACGACTGAGGGATTCTTCACACAATAAAAAAAAAAAAAAAAACTTTTCAAAAACAATGCCAAGAAACAGGTTTCAGCTGATAGTGACAGGTCATTAGAAGATGCCGGGGACAATCTCTATAAAATCCGCCCAGTGTTGGACTATATTATAAAAAAACGTACCAACCTGGGCAAAACATTTGCATAGATGGTATGAAGCCGAGATTGTTTTTGATCTCCTAGATCAAAAACAATCTCTGCTTGTCCCCGGCAAGCACAGATTGTCCCCGGCATCTTGACACTGTCACTGTCATGGCTACACCATGTATATGGACAATTTTTATAATTCTGTGTCAGTGTGTGAGTCTGTGGGACACACAGGGGGGAACCAGGGGGGGGAACCAGGGGGGAACCAAATGGGATCAGGGACAAAAAAAGAGTGACCTGGGGGCAGGGGGAAAGGTTATGAGGCACAACAAGAAGGTCACGGTGTTAGCCTGGCATGACATGGTGACCACCTGCCACCATGATAATATGCAGACAGTAGATGTGTGGCATGTGTGGTTGTTCTTGCCACTCCAGATGCACCACCTGTAAATGATAGAAATATACATTACCTAATTGTATTTTTATTTTGTATTGCTGCAGTGTGATGTGGAGAATAGACACTTTTTTATACATATATACACACACACAATTTATTTATTTATATATATAATATATTTTTTTTTACCTTTCTTCGCTTTGCGAGCAGGAGGGGGGGTTGGTCCTCTGCTGGTTGAAGGCTCTGTAAATAGAAAATTCCTTCACAATTACCACACAACAGCAGCATCATGTTAGTTAGTTAGTTAGTTCTTCTTACCCATCCCATGCCTCTCTGGAGGCGAAGATCTCCTGCTTCCACTTGATCCTGACGGCTCATCAGATGAATCGGGGTCTGGCTCACGAAATGAGTGCCTCCGGAGCAGACCTGTGATGCGGGATACCGCGGAGACAGGCTGCAGAGACACGCCGGATCAGTTAGGTCTGCCTGAGGCGAGCGATCCGGGTGCGGGTAGGTCGGAGCAGCGGTCTCGTCTGCCCGGGGCGGCGGTGCGGGCGCACATGTTTCGGAGCAGGGAGGTGCGGGCGCGCATGTTTCGGAGCAGGGCGATGGAGGCGCGCATGTTTCGGAGCAGGGCGATGGAGGCGCGCATGTTTCGGAGCAGGGCGATGGAGGCGCGCATGTTTCGGAGCAGGGCGATGGAGGCGCGCATGTTTCGGAGCAGGGCGATGGAGGCGCGCATGTTTCGGAGCAGGGCGATGGAGGCGCACATGTGTCTGAGCAGGGCGATGGAGGTGCGCAAGTGTCTCTGCCCAAGGCAGACCGAGGCGCGGGTATATCAGGGAGGAGGGAGGAGGACGACGACAGTGAACCGTTTTCCCTCGTTCGCTCTCCTCGCCATCTTGACTCTCTCTCACTACACTACACTACACATGTGCTGATCTTTTCCTGTCTTCCGCGTCTCCGATGGGCACACGATTGCTATCTACAGGTTGGGATGTACGAATTACACCTTAAAAGTTGCTCCAGGTCGTAACTTAGCAACCCCCGCTGAAAAACGCAATTGACGTATTTATCCGTCTCTGGCAGTCTACGTTTGGATTTGAGGGGACGTATTTATCCGTCTCCGGCAGTCAATGAGTTAATTATCTTGAAGAAAAACTGTTAGAGAGGTGTGTGTGTGTGTGTGTGTGATAATGTGAGATGATGTGAGATAATGTGAGATAATGTGAGGTGTGGTGTGCAGTTGTGTTCTTGTTCGTTTTTCAACTTTGGAAATAACTTGAATAACGGAAAATAAGCCTGGAATAGAATGTGTAATGAAATTACATTTTTTCCTAGAATTAATATAAAATAGGAACCGAAAAAGGTACTGGTCAGGAATCGGTATCGATATTGGTATCGGCATCGAAAAATTTTAATCGATACCCAGTCCTACACCCAACAAACACTCGCGGACTCATTCAACAGAAAAGTGCCATATGACAGAAAAAGTCAACGATGGCAAAACGTAACCAATATCATCACCATATTCCTAGCCAACGAGATGTTGCTGATACAGTCAGACCTGCCAACATGTACGCATTTTGCATAACGGGCACGCAATTTTAACCTCCTTGTTCGCTTGTACGATTTGTTTTTATTTTTTTATTTGACAGGGACAGTGTACATTAATGAGCATTTCTGTAAATGCACCAGATTTAGCCAAGAGGCTAGTTTTCATCTGCAGTCCCTGGACAGATGTTACATTGTCAACCTAAGAAAAAAACAGGTTAAACAATGTACATACAAAATTATTTACACTATTTACATGTTTTCAGGCTCACTCATAGAAACAGCCATGCACACTTGGTAACACATTAACCATACATACAGCACATACACACACAGAATACACATACATCTGGCACCCCTCAGTAATACAACAAACAGGATAGAACAAAAAAGGTGACTCCAAAAGGAAATTAATGTGTGCAGTGCTGAGTTTCAATTAAGCACTTTTTTAAAAGAGTCTTAAAAGTGTGGTATGATGGTGAGTCTGATGTGTATGGGAGTATTGTTCCATTGATGTGCTGCAGTGATGAAAAATGAGGACTTTCCAAAGGTGCTTTTCCTGAGTGGGTTATGCAGTCCCCTCTAACCGCCCGCTGGTTACCCGGCTTGAGGATGATCTTATTGTAATGAACTGTGAAAGTGGGGGTGAAGAGACCATTTATAATTTTAAACAGAAGGCAGAGGTTTGTGTATTTGATCATATTGTCCCAGTTCAGTAATATGAGTTTGTGTAATATTTCACAATGATGATATTGGATTGGTTTCTTGTCAAGTGTTTTTATTGTTCTTTTGTATAATGATTGCAGTGGTTTGAGGGTGGTATTGTTTGTGTTTGACCATGTGGTTAAACAGTATTTAATATGGGAGAGTATCATGGCATGCATATAGACTGTGGCGGCATTGAGTGAGAGCTGTGGTCTTATGAAACGGAAGTTGGAGAGATGGAATTTAATTTTGTTGCAGACCTTCTTGACCTGAGATTTGAAAGTGAGTTTAGTGTCCATTTGTACTCCGAGATATTTATATTCTTGCACGATTTTGAGTTTATGTCTATCTACAAAGATGTCATGATGGGTTATGGGATTAGAGGATTTTGTAAAGAACATTGCTACGGTTTTATTGACATTGAGTTGCAGGCAGGACTGTTTTAACCAGTTAGAGACATGAACCATGGATTGTGTGAGGACTTCTGCAACATGTGAGGTGCTTTTGCCATGTGTATATATTACAGTGTCATCTGCATAGAGTTGGAACAGACTGCAGGGAGATCATTTATATAAAGTGAGAACAGTAATGGTCCAAGGATAGATCCTTGGGGTACGCCGGTGGGACACAGGAGGGGGGGTGAATGGTGACTCTGAATTCGTCAGTGGTTTGAGAGGTATGATGCAATCCAATTTAAGCTGTTTGTTGAGAGGTTGAAGTGGGACAGTTGTTCTAAATTGCGCATATGGATCTCGCATTTCGTCCATTTCACTCAAGTTTTCACTGACACTGCGGCTGAGACACAGATCCACAGATCTTAAGATTAAGCTTGGGCTTTTAGCCTTTATTGGTCTCACACACAATGACACACAGTGACACACGGGAGAAATTTGACTTCTGCATTTGACCCATCCTTTTTCAGGAGCAGTGAGCAGCCATCTTTTTTTCGGCGCCCGGGGGGCAGTACCGTGAAGGGTCTTGCCCAAGGACCCACACTGGTTAGCTCATTGCCCGGGGGGGGTTTGAACCTACAACCTCCAGGGGGAAAGTCCATGACTTACCAGTTGAGCTAACCAGCCGATCTGCATGTAAACAGAACTTTCAGCCAATCAGAGCGCTTCATTTCCTCCCAGCTCCCCTGCCCTGCCTGGCTCCACGCCACAGTTCAGATTCAGGGATGTGAACCAACGCCAGCTCCCCTTTTTGCCCGCTGAGCCCAAAAAGTAAGATTAATACGTAGAGTTAGCCCAACGCTAACCTAGGAAACAGGAAACAACAAATATTTCTGGACAGCTATCAGGAGAAATGTCCTTGCCTTAGCATGTCCAGGCTGCACGCGATTAGAGCACCGTGAGCAAAACTGACGTGGACATCGGGTACAAACACAGTTCTACACACACAAATCCCCCTTCCACAATGTCCATATCACACCCGCCATCTAGAGGATAGGCTGTCTGGTGAAATGGGTATAATGTTTTAGACAGGCTCGGTTGTCTGATTGTAAAAATCAGTACGAGCCTATAGGGTAGCTCTATTGCTTAAACATTAAGATTAGCCTATATATACACATCCCGTAATTTCTGGACTATAAACCGCTACTTTTTTCACACTTTGAACCCTGTGTCTTATGTATTATGTGTGTATGCATGTATTATGGACGGATTATTAGTTTATGAACACAGCGGATGTGTGTGCGGAGCCTGAGGATGAAGCGTCTGTGCGGTTAACATGACGTTGCAGCGTTGGCGAGCGCTGCTGTCTGCACTAAAACAGTTTATCGCCATGTGATAAAATAAGTTCTGACGCTAAATGGGGGGGGTTTCGTCATAATATCGTTAAAATCCTACAAATATCGCAAATTTTTTTTTGCCCATATTGCCCACCCCTGACTTGCAGTCTGGAGTGTACTCCACGGACCGCATGGACGTCGACAAAATATATGACTGCGCAAAGTGTGCATGGATGCACAGTTGGTTCACGCCCCGATTTCCATGGAAATGACTGCGGTTTTCAGGGTGCATTTTAAGAGTGCATGGGACAAAAAAGAAATGGGACAGCAGTTGTCGCGCCGGAAGTGACGTATGCACTCTTAAAACCACACTCCGAGCTGTGCACACTGGGAATTGAAACATGGCTTATCAGGCTTAATCAGGCGGTGTTGTAAAGAATACGTACCTGAAGTAAACAGAAGCTGTGTCTCAATTCGCAGTGTGCACAGTTCAGAGTGTGGTTTTAAGGTTACTCGGACTGCTCTCAGGACTGTGCATACTTGCACACTCCGTGGACCGCATGGGTGTCGGTGAAATGGCACAGGTCTCGCAACTACCAGAAGCAGCCGCCAACTCCATTTTCTCCCGTAGAAGAAGTGGCGCGCGGTGCATGCTGGGATATATGACTGCGCAAAGTGTGCATTTTCACGCAGTTGGCCCACGCCCCGATTTCCATGGAAACGACTGCGGGTTTCAGACTGCGCATTGGACAAAAACAAAATGAGACAGCAGTTGTCATGCTGGAAGTGACGTATGCTCCGTTAAAACCACACTCCGAGCTATGCACACTGCAAATAGAGACATGGCGAGAGTGTCAAACAAACAGTTCCGCGCACTTCCCGCCTGAGTGTTTGTGTTGTCCTAAAACAAGGGTGACAATATCAGCAAAAAAAAAATTTACCTTGCGTTCTTGGTCAGTTTTGACAAATTTCCACTAATTTTAAATATTCCTTTAAAGTGCTGTCGTTACGATATTTTCAGATAAAATAATTCCATAGTTGTCATGGAGAATGCCTTTGGCCGAATGGTTAGGTACTGTGTCTGTCACGTGGGAGTCCCGGGTTTGATTTTTATTACTGACGGTATTCAAGCTCAAGTCAATTATTTGTTATATTTTCACCAACTTGCATTTGCCACACATTATAGAAATGTGAATGAATGCCATTTAACCTACAATTATTCATATCATCATAGAACTTATATCAGCTTGACGACACTGACACTTTATATTTTATGTGGCATCTCTATCAAAGAATACAATTAAAGGTAAACCTTTACTTTTAAAACAAAATGTAGCCAAATAACAGGCACGATGATGCAACATTTCAATGATTCAACCAATTTGCTTCAGAGATGCTGTGCAAGCCTCTTTAAAGGTACACTGTGTAAGATTTTTACTCGTTAATTACCGAAATTGAAGATACCTATTCAAAAATAGTGTTTTCCAAGTCTTTTCACTTCCATCATGAAATCAAAATATTCTGTTGGACTTGGATATAGTCGATTTCACCTGCATAAAAGGGGGATCTTCCCCATGTAGTGGCATCCATTTTAACTATGAGAGCCGCAGAAGGACATACTGTATTTTGGGCTCCGCCTTCGCCATTTTCTTTATAGCTGTCGGCAGTGGCCCGTGGATTTCACACACTTTCACTTTCGGGTTAATGGCGGGTTACGCGTTGCTTGCGCATATCGCCACCTACTGGTTCCTGGGAGATTCTGCTACTTATTACTGTTGTTTATGACCCTCGAAAGCTGCCGTAGCTAGAACCGGAACTGCAATACCCACCATCCACCAATGCACCACCATCCTACACAGTGTACCTTTTAATGAAATCCTATTTATCAATTTCCATCAATAGGCATAAAGCAATAAAAGACATTAGGTATGACATTCTGGTGTGAGGCCACTGCTGGAGGACTGCTGAGGGTCAGGCAAGGCACTGCTGGAGGACTGCTGAGGGTCAGGCAAGGCACTGCTGCAGCAAGTGTACGCCATGTTCAGTAACTAGAACATAAGCATACTATTAAAAAATACAAATGCTTGGATGACAGCTGAGGCAAGCGGTAGCCTAGAGAATACCTTGAATATACTCCTCATGAGAACTCGCAGGAAGGATCTTTGATGAGGTCCCTCCCTCAATGACCTCCACCAGTGGGTGACCCCGGTTTAGGGCCAGTGCCAGCTCCTCTGCAGGTGAAAGATTTTGAGGGGGGCTCCCACCTCCTGTGGCTTGGTAGCTACTGTTTGTTTTAAGTTAAATTAAGGTACCATTTCAACAGTAATACTAATTTCACTGAATAATAATATTAATATTAGCCTACTTACCACTCCGCAAAATGTTTTTATGCTTTGTCTTTACCTGCAAAACAGTCCTCTTCACATTATTCCTGCTCAAAGAAAAGATAACACAATTTAACATATTAGTTGGTGCACAAATGTTTTACACAGTAAAAAAACTGACAAGACTGCTCTTTATATTCAAATATGAATATAAACATTTTATGACATCAACTGTTCTCCCTGAGTATCGATCTCAGGTCTCCCACGTGACAAACCGTAGCGATCCCTGTCCCCCACGGACTTGTCTTGATACCGATGGTAAAAACATACTTAAAAACTCAACATTCAGCACTGTTCTAGAACTTATGCATTTTAGTGGTCGGCGATCTTCTGCCACACCATGTCTCTCTCCTTGGTTATTGCAAATGTGTTGTAGAGTTCCAAAAGCAACTTCTGTTCTGATGGGCTGAAATAATCGGCCCAAATCTTCGACATGATCGCTTTTTCGACAGTCGCTTGTTCTGGGCTTCTTATGTCCCCTGTGCACGCGCCTAGCGCAAGACTGGATAGGCCTGGCTGAAGTTAGTGCCGCTGAGGCGCAGCTAAACTGGTGTTAGTGGAACGACTTCAGGCTTTAGTCTAAGTTGCTGCTTCTTCAGGCAAGGATTAACCACTTAGGCACCGCTATGTTTAGCAACGTTGATGGAATACCCCCCTGGTCATGTCCAGAGGTGTGAAAACACCCATTATGGCCCAGAATAACTATGTTAACAAGACCCCCCCCACTCCCACTGCATATTGAACAGGCTTACTTAACAGAAACTGAAAGCAAATAGGTGTGATAGTTTCATAGTAATTTCATTGTAGTTAGCTCCTCCCTGCAGCCAGTTTTAAGCAGTGTCCACCAGCACTCTAGCCAGAACTGAAGAAGCAGCTTGGATGAGCTGCAAAATGTATTCGACCAAATAAACTTTTGTCCAGTTGACAATCACAGATCTAAGACAAATTAAAAAACAACTTTATTTTTGAAAGAAAAAAAATTATTTTTCTACATAACATCCACCTAAGTCAATACACTTCTGCGAGCGATGTTTCCACCGAAAAATTCATTCTTGATAGAATTCTGGAGCTTGTCTAGTCCACCAGGTCACAACCTCCCTCTTTACTTCAAGTATGGACTGAAATCTTGTTCCTTTTAAATGTTCCTTTAACTTTGGAAATAGGAAAAAGAAAATATCCATAAACATTGTGCAAAGCTTCAATAATTTCTTTAGGTTTCCATTGAAGTTTTGTTAGAAATTTAATGTTTGCTTGGACTTCAAATTGGTTCATTTTGGAAGGTCAAAAAAGTGGGTTGTGCAATATGTAACGTAACTCTATGAATAACAAAGCTAGAATGCCGAAACTTGTCAAATGTGTTTATAAGTCATCAGTGGTACGATTCAAGGTCATTTTGTTGAACTACTTTGACTCATTTTGAATTTATGGCATTTGTCTTAGAACTTTTTGAATGGCCCTCGTATGCGTCAATCACAGAGCACAACACAGCAAGGGCAGGGTCAGAGGAGAGGGTTAGAAGAGCAGAGGTGCAGATGGAACAGAGGATTCAGTTGTTTTGTGTTTCAGGTCTGTGTAGGATCTGTGAGTGGGCATTCGATAATGAGCCTGTGTTTTTAAACCACATGAAAACGAACCACAAACCAGGAGAGATGCCCTACATCTGCCAGGTACTCTCTACTGCTACTATTACTACCACAAATATCTCTACTACTGCTAATACTACTACTACTACTCCGCTGTTGTTCGCTGTGAGTTGCGTGTGTTACGAGGAGTTTGTGGGATCTGTTCCAGGTGTGCTATTATCGTTCCTCGTTCTACTCAGATGTGATCCAGCACTTTGCAACGTTCCACAGAGAAACACGATTCCTCCTCTGTGTCTTCTGCCTCAAAGTCCTGAAGAACTCTGAAAGCTACCAGCAGCACCTGCTACGCCACCAGGTGAGTGAGAGTGGGACTGTAGCCTCCAACCTCTGACCTCCAACTCTGAGCCCCCTGAGCAAATTGAAATCGGAATTTGACAAAATAAGCAAATCACAAAACCTGCAGTTTTTGAAGTACCATCATTTCCTCCATGAACAAAAAATGTCCTTTGTAATTCTGCATAAACAAACTGCTAACCTTGTAGTTTAGATCTGTACAAACATGTTCTAAAATGTCATTTTTGTATTAGTTTGTCAGTTCAGATTTTAGTCTTTTCATTTTTCTGGACATGTTTAAATCACATTTTAAACTTTGAACATAATCTTATTATTAAAACATAAAAAAAACAATTGGATATTTTTTCTAAATTGTTCAGCCCCGACCCCACGTAGAAACACACAGAAGGGTCCAGTGTTCTGAGCCTACCAACAGAATAGCCGCCATATTGGGACAGGACACTTGAGCATAAAAATCAGTGCAGTTAGAGCTCCATCAAAAGTCATGTTTCACTTTTCCACATATTTTAGATTGTATAACAACAATCCCTATTAGGAATGCAAATTATCGATTAATTCATTAATCTATAGTTGATTGACTTACGATTAACTGATAAGCGGCATTTTCCACCTGAATTTTAGTGTTTCAATAGGGTCTTTAAGAATATAAGCTATAGTAACATAACACTGAGTCAAAAATATATCATAGTATTATTATATTGTGTATTCCTCAATTAATTATTCCTTGGTAAAAAGCAGACAAATGTATTGATGCTGAATAACAAAATACATTCTTTATTGAAAATAAATTGAGGACTGGCTCAGTTGTTGCACTTGCAGCATGGAAATCTTGAAATTAAAAGGAACAGAAGAAATTAAAGAACAGAATGTTATTTAGTCTACATATTATGATGAAACCAGTGAATCCAGGCTATTTTTAGGACATTCTCAACATTTATTTTGAACTAAGGCATCAACAATATTTCTCTCCCTTGAAGGGTTACAGTACAAAATATAAATTTCACAGGGCCCCTGGACACAGCATAAAACATTATAGGGCCTCAAACCAGAACAATCAAGAAATTATAAAAGCATGTAAGTTACATGTTTTATAATTTCAAAAATATATGGTTCTAGGTCCAGCTCTACTGTGAGTTGTATGGCAATATCCAGAGAGGAAAGGGTTACATGATGTAACGCTATGGTCTTTCTCGCGAGTGGGTTCGCATCTCGTGTTCACATTCCAGAGTAGCGCCCTCTAGCGATTAGTTACAATTAATGCATTTTGTTCAGCCAACGTCTTGATCGACAATTAATTGTAAGTCGATTTAATTGTTGACATCCCTAATCCCTATGTATATCTTTTATACAATACACGTTGGTTTGGATTTTTAAAGTTAAGAAATATGTTTTTTATAGATGGATAATACTTAATAACTGTCGCATTTACATTTATTGGCTGCTAGATTTATTTTATTTAATTAGTGAATTTGACTTGTGAAAGAATTATCCTTTTTTTCATGTTTTGTTTACAAAAATAAAATGACCAAGTAAATAACGACTATAGTGACCATCTTGGGACCACATCCGTTGCTTTTATGTATTTCTATACCGACCCTCTCTCACCCCTGAGCCCTCTGCCCTGTGACCCTGACCTCTTCACTCTGATCCCTGACCCTTGACCTCAAGAGTTCTTCATGTCCGGTCTCTCCTCAGCACGAGGCGTTCCACTGTAACCGCTGCAGACTGCAGTTCATTTATCTCAAAGAGAAAGTCCACCACAAAACAGAACATCACCGCAGCTACAGGAGACCGACCCGACTCGAGGGGCTGCCCCCGGGGTCAAAGGTAACTGCTACGCACCTGTGCACACCTGTAACCTGTATGCACCAGAGGGGGAGACTGGATTTAGTCCTGGTTTAGTCCTGGTTCAGTCCTTGTTTTGACCAGGAGGCTGTATCTTGTTTAATCCTGGTTTAAATTTGTTCTAGTCTGTTTTAGTACTGGTCTTGTTTAGGTTTAGTTCCGGGTTTAGTCTAAGTTTTTAATTTTAATGTGGTGTTTGTATGAAAGCAGCCTATATAAGACAAATGTATTAGAATAAGACTGGAGTAGGTCGGAGAGGGTAGTAATTAAGGTACTAAGTGTAGTATTGGCCATAGGAGGCGTTATATAGATATAAATAGTTATAAATAGATGTAGTTGCAGTATTAGTTTTAGTACTTTCTTCATCCCCATTTTTACTTTGTCCACTCTGCTGTAGGTGACCATTCGGACATTTGGGCGCCGTAGGCCAGCCCTCCCTTCAGAAATGCCCTGCCCCTCAAAACCAGGCCCTGCCCACCCGAACATGATTCAGCCCATCAGCATCAAAACCGAGCCTCAGCCCCTACTCATCCAGAAGGCCCGCTCCGTCCACAAGAAACACGAGCACAGGTGAGAGGACGGGGCATCTGCAGGACATCTGACACAATACAGCATTGAAGAGGAGGGGAGGGCATCTGATGCAATACAGTGCACAGAAAAGGCTTGTTGTAGTGTCCTGAGTTAGTCCTGGTCTAGTCCTGTTTAGAATAAATTGACAACCCCAGTATGACCCCTGATCTTTGACCCCTGTTTCTCTCTCTCCTACAGTACTGCCTCGGCCTGCCTGTGGCGCTGTGTGGAGTGTGGTGACCAGGCGGTGGCGCTGTCAGCTCATTACCCCACACACGTGCGCTGTCTGCTCTGCTCCTATGGCACCTGCTGCTCCAAGGCCTATGCCAGTCACATGGTCCAGTGAGTCGTACACTTGCACGCCCACACACAGGCACAGTGCCACCTGCATGCTCGGTTGCAAATCTTTCTTCTGGATTTAAAGGAGAATTAACATTTTTTACAATCTGAGCCTTATTTCGGTAATAAAACAAGTAGTTTTACTCACCCATAGCACTTTGGTGTCATTTGGAGCAGTTTCGTAGATGTTGTGGTGTAGCGGTATCTGTGAACGTGAGTGCTCGGGGCATATGTTTGCGCAAACTTTAGCACTTTTCACATCACAGAAGATTGCTGTGTCAGCGTAGACTTTAAGTGGAGTCAAAAGCGGCCTGAAACCCGATATCCCACTCGAGACGGCAAAGGCATTCTTCCTCTGTGGCCATCGACATACAATGTCCACATAAACACCACAAGCTACTGTCTTTTCGTAGACGGGCCGTCGCTCACTGTTCTCTTGTGCGCTGCTCCTCAAACTGTCTCCACTTCTTTCTAATATCTCTTCCTCCGTATACTCAGACTCAAAACGATAGGGACGGCCATCATACTCAAATAAGTCCTCTTCAATCTCAAAGTCCGAATCTTCAGCCATGTCTTGCAACAGAAAAGTTCAGAGCGGTGTTAGCTTCTTTCGGACTAGCGGTGTTTATCTGCTAAACAGCTGTGACTTCACGCATGCGCGCTGTCCTCTATGATGATGTCATCACATGAAACTATAGCTGGATATCAGGTTTCAGACCGCTTTGGACTCCACTTAAAGTCTATGCTGACCGCTACAACACAACTTCTACGAAACTGCTCCAAATGACACCAAAGTGCTATGGGTGAGTAAAACAACTTGTTTTATTACAGAAATAAGGCTCAGATTGTAAAAAAAAAACATTAATTCTCCTTTAACCCATCCTTCACTTTCTCTGGGTTAAACCTGTCAGGAGCAGTGGGACCCATCTCCAGATCTTGAGCTAGTCTTGGTCAGGACTACCTTTAGCTGGAGAATTTAACCTAGACACAGACAGTGCCACAGACACAGGGAGAATATGCAAACTCCACACAGAAAGAGTGGAACCTTTTTGCTTGTAGACGAGAGGGCTAACCGCTCTGATGTAATTTGTATCATATTCAACATGTGTAACCTGAGTTTGGTCTCTTTCAGCCTTCATCACTTTCCTCGCTCCAAAGAGCCAATCCCACGCCTCAAACGAGAACCTCCACCCAGGTACTGCAAATACTACCAAGAGTGCTGCTACTACTACTACAACAATACTATTTTTAGATCATAAACTTTTTCTCAGCTCAAAGTCCTCTTAAAAACGGGTTTTTAATCGCTCCAGCCCTGCTCTAGCTCTTCTCGTTCTGATTTGTCAAAGCGATCACATGATACACGAGGCTCCTTGCGCGTGTAGCCGGTGTGCTTGAACCGACTGATTAGCAAACATCGGCGTTGTGTTGTGTAGATGAAGTGAGCCGTACACGGGTTTGCCATTCAGGAGATTTACTGTGTGAAACTCAAAAATATCAGAATACAGCCACTCCAAGCTTCACAGCTCCACACACATCTCCCCTCTGCTTTCCTCATAGCAACTGAGGTGTTATAACAATATTACAATTCAATATTTTTACAGTGTGATCATATAGTTTTACACTTTTACAGGTAAATCTCCCAATGATGGCTATTTCATATTTTAAAGGAACAATACATTTTGTACAAAAGGTACATGTTATATGAATTACAATATTTGAAAAAGAAATAACATTCAGTGTTGCTGTACAATATAATAGCCACATACACACAAATCTCAGAATACAGCCACTCCAATCTTCACAGCTCCACACACATCTGCAGACAAATAAAGTGTCACAGACGCATGTGAGACCGTAAATTCACTTGCTAACAGTACATTTTGTAAGTGTTGTGTTTAAATAAAAAAAAGCTACTTCACACATGTTTTACCAACAGGAACAATGGCAAAGGCCTTAAAACTCATTAACAACATCAGAATGTAGTCAACATGAATTTTCTGTTAAACATGTTACATATATGTCAGGAAAGCAAATCTGCTGCTTACCTCCCCTCTGCCTTCCTCATAGCAACTGAGGGGAACGCGTGTTTCCACAGGAAGTAGTGACACCACCAAAATAAAAGTATCTGGCCTAACCAGCCCAAAATAACCTTAAGTACAACCTTAAGCAAATAAAATAGGATTTTGGTGAAACTGACAGAACATTAAGACCACATGGGCTACACGCGCACTTGCGTGCCTTCTCATGTGCCCGTGGGAGAAAACCAATCAATCAAACATTATTTATAAAGTGCTGTTCATACAAAATGTAACACAAAGCTCCTTACAGTGATTAAGGATCAGAAGATTGACCTTTATTGATCTCACACAGGAGAAATTTTTTCTGCATTTGACCCGGGGACCATCCCCATGATTTTGTTGTTTAGGCTTGGTCAGGACCCAAGCTGGAAGATTTTACCTATAGCGCATGTTTTGGGTTGGTGGGGGAAACCGGAGTGCCCGGAGGAAACCCACCCAGACACAGGGAGAACATGCAAACTCCACACAGAAAGGCCTAGGCGACCCGAACCTTCTTGCTGTGAAGCATGAGTGCTAGCCACTCAGCCACCGTGCCGCCAACAGAGAAAAAAAAAAGACCACTACTGCGCATGTTCAATGGGCAGGGACCCACCGAGTTTAACCTATCCGGTTAAACTCCTCTGGAAACATGCGCCATTGAGCTCGACCCATTGACTTAAATGGGCGGCCATGGTTTGCCCCTGGGAATTGGTCTACAGGTGTCACTGGGAAAAGAATAAGACATGTCAAAGTTTATAAAATATTATTAATTACCTCCCTCTCTCTCTCTCTCTCCCTCTTTGTCTTTCTTTCTTCTCCTCTCAGTCATTTCTCATTCGTCTGCTCTGACTGTCGGTTCAGAGCGCCCTCTGGAGATAAGATGGCTGAGCACCTCGCCCTGAACCCCACCCACTCCTCTGCCACATGCACGCCCCGAAGTGAGCACGTATGCACACACGCACACGCACACACACACGTGCACACATGCATACAGAATCACATGCTTTGGTCAACTAAATAAATTCTTGCTGGACTAAAGATGTCCTGACAATTGACAGCTCTCAAAACTTTTCTGTATATCTGTACTCACTACACTACACTACAGTACTAGGAACTAGTTATATAAAGATAGATTAAATTTGTGAATTAGGAATTTAATCTCTTTTCACAGATGATTACCAACTAGGTGCTGCCTGCTGTTTGCCCCTCCTATGGATAGCTGCACATCACACTAGCGAGTAGTGGATTTAAAAACAAAAACAAAAATTACCAAAATGACTGGAGAAGGAAATGCATATGTCACAGTGGGCGTGTACCAGTGGCAGTGAAAAAGGGGGTTGATTAGCAAAATGGCGTCTCTTAATGTAAGTGATTAAAGATTACTAAAACATGCACAAATCACTCCAAATACAACTTCAGAGGGTCAGTGAGAAGGAACTAGAACATGGTTCAAAGCTCTGAAAAGTCCAGTTGGCAGAATAGGTCAGGTTTAAGCATTTCATTTTCTCTCAGGCTTTAAAACTCAAACGGGGTTTTCTTACAGTTTTGACGGACTTGGATGTGGAGTGGTCTATGCTCGCATCACAGCGTTCTGATTGGCCAGTGGCTGGTCCTCTTCCTGGTGTGATCCCACCTCCTGTGGCCTGTGATTGGTCGACGCCGGACTGCAGTGTGTCAGGGGCAGCTCCGTTCACACACTGGAGTGGTCCCAGTCATAATGTACCACGCTCGGGAGACGCCATCGACTTCTTCCTCCTCCAGTTTCCTGATGAGCTCATTCAACTCATCACCACGGAAACCAACTCACATGTCACGACACTGCACTTTTTATTTCATGACCCGCTGCTCTCTGATTGGACACCGCTGACAAGCAATGAGCTGAAAGCTTTCCTGGGACTGGTGAGCCTAAACCAGGACTAAGATGGGACTGAACCAGGACTAAACCAAACCAGAACTACAGTGAGGAAAATAAGTATTTGAACACCCTGCAGTTTTGCAAGTTCTCCCACTTAGAAATCATGGAGGGGTCTGAAATTTTCATCATAGGTGCACGTCCACTATGAGAGACATAATCTAAAAAAAAGATCCAGAAATCAGTGTATGATTTTTTTAACAATTTATTCATATGCAGCAAATAAGTATTTGAACACCTGTCTATCAGCTAGAATTGTGATCCTCAAAGACCTGTTAGTCACCTTTTAAAAAGTCCACCTCCACTCCACTTATTATCCTAAATTAGAAGCACCTGTTTGAGGTGGGTAGCTGCATAAAAACACCTGTCCACCCCATACAATCAATAAGGCTCCAACTACTAACATGGCCAAGACCAAAGAGCTGTCCAAAGACACCAGAGACAAAATTGTAGACCTCCACAAGGCTGGAAAGGGTTACGAGACAATTGCCAAGCAGCTTGGTGAAAAAAGATCCACTGTTGAAGCAATTTTTAGAAAATGGAAGAAGCTAAATGCCACTCTCCCTCGGACTGGGGCTAAGAAAGGTGAGGAATCAGCCAAGAACTACACGGGAGGAGCTGGTCAAAGACCTGAAAAGAGCCGGGACCACCGTTTCCAAGGTTACTGTTGGTAATACACTAAGAAGTCATGGTTTAAAATCATGCATGGCACAGAAGGTTCCCCTGCTTAAACCAGCACATGTCCAGGCCCGTCTTAAGTTTGCCAATGACCATTTGGATGATCCAGAGGAGTCATGGGAGAAAGTCATGTGGTCAGATGAGACCAAAATAGAACTTTTTGGTCTTAATTCCACTCGCCGTGTTTGGAGGAAAAAGAATGATGAGTACCATCCCAAGAACAGCATCCCTACTGTGAGGCATGGGGGTGGTAGCATCATGCTTTGGGGGTGTTTTTCTGCACATGGGACTGGACAACTGTACTTTAGTAAGGAGAGGACGACCGGGGCCATGTATTGTGAGATTTTGGGGAACAACCTCCTTCCCTCAGTTAGAGCGTTGAAGATGGGTCGTGGCTGGATCTTCCAACATGACAATGACCCGAAGCACACAGCCAGGATAACCAAGGAGTGGCTCCGTAAGAAGACTATCGAGGTTCTGGAGTGGCCTAGCCAGTCTCCAGACCTAAACCCAATAGAAAATCTTTGGAGGGAGCTCAAACTCTGTGTTTCTCAGCGACAGCCCAGAAATCTGACAGATCTAGAGAAGATCTGTGTGGAGAAGTGGGCCAAAATCCCTCTTGCAGTGTGTGCAAACCTGGTGAAAAACTACAGGAAACGTTTGACCTCTGTAACTGCAAACAAAGGCTACTGTACCAAATATTAACATTGATTTTCTCAGGTGTTCAAATACTTATTTGCAGCAGTATCATACAAATTGTTAAAAAAAAAATCATACACTGTGATTTCTGGAGTTATTTATTTATTTTTAAGATTGTCTCACAGTGGACATGCATCTACGATGAAATTTTCAGACCCCTCCATGATTTCTAATTGGGAGAACTTGCAAAATAGCAAAATACTTATTTTCCTCACCTTAAACCAAGGACTGAACTGGAATTAAACCAGGACTAAACCATGTTTGAATCAGGGACTAAACTGGGACTAAAGTAGGACTCAGTTTATTTTTGCTGCTATTTGCTGGGGTTACACAAGACTAAACCCGTGTTGTGTTGCAGGTGGTCCTCATGGGGCTGCAGACACTCCCAGACCCTGCTCAGTACTGGTCTTATGTCCACTACGACCACAGGTGAGTCTTTTCCAAATGCCCTGCCACTCCCCAATCTGCACCACGGATCACTCATGCTAATCGTGTGTGTGCGTGCATGCGTGTCATAGACAGAATAAGTGACATTCTGATCATTTACTGTCTGTTCAAGTTAGTTTTTTTAAATAAAAGTCATCTGATGTGCAAAAGAGTGCCCCCTCCTGTAGGGATGCACCAATACACATTTTTTCACTTCTGATCCGATCCCGATACCTGAATTTGGATATCGGCCGATACCAAAACTATTTGTTTTCAATATTATCATCATTATTGTTTAACTACAAATAACAGTCCCCATAATGATAAAACGCCTGCAATTCAACATAAAAAGAAAATACTTAAATAACCCCCATGTGATATGACTTAATTTACTAAGAGACTTAAGAAAACAAAATAAACCCACAAATTAACATTAATCGTTCAGTCCAGGTCATGTGGCACCACTATGCGCTATTTATCATATGACCAGGAAGTGCCCCGGTTTGGCCCCTGAACCAGAGAGCAGCGTGGAGACAGGAAGGTCGGGAGAGCATGTGGATCCGTGCACCCTCGCACGCACTAGGGAGGGGAACAGAGTTCAGATAGCGGGAAAACAGTTTGTAAGCAGTCCTGCAGTAGCTGGGAATAGTTTGCACCGGAGCCTGGCTCCACAAACCAGGGGGAGCGCTCCGCGCGCTCTGCTGTCTAATGACCGCTCTCGGGCCAGAGAGAGAGAGGTGCCGGTCGGGGGGGCAGCTACAGGCGCTCCGTCACACTGTGTCTCATTGAGATGCGCCTCCGTTCAGGAAATCCATTGTACATTTTACAGCAGGAGCAGAGCAGCCGACATTTCAGCAGATAATATGTATATTACAGACATGGCTCATGGATCGGAAATTTTCGCAGGTTGGATTGAATTGCGTTGATATTGGAACCTAATACCGATACTGGATCGGATCCCCATCCCTACCCTCCTGACCACTCTGCCCGTTTGCAGTTACATGTTTAACCAGGTCATGAGTCATCGCCGCTTCACTCAGATCCTCCAGTCCCTACGCCCAGGCAGCACCGACCCCACCCCTGTGCACAGAAGCCCTGCCCCACTCAGTAGAAGCCCCATCCACCACAGGGACCCGCTCCAGATGTTCCGGCGCATGCTGCAGATCCAGGGCCAGGCCATGTGGGATGCCTACAGGTCAGGCTGTCATTAGATTACACAGTAAATTACACACTGTAATGTGTAAATGTGTTCTTTATACATAGACATGACATACATGTGTAAAAAAGTAGACTGAGGGCGTGGGATTTCATCATCTGTTAGTAGCAGTTACAAGAGGGTCCATTCTTTTTCAATAAAGACTTAATTTGAGCCAAATCGCTTACATCCTGTCTAGACTGTGGTGGCTAGTGGGTTAGCTGTGTCCATTTACAGTCTATGGTTATGACATCAAATTTCATGTTTCTTTCACTTTCTCTGACCCTTTGCTACAGACCCAGGTGCTGCCTCAGTCTGGACCGTGCCCTGCTCCCCGGAACCCCAAGCCAGGATCTAAACCAGGGACTAAACCAAGACCAGGGACCCAACCAAGACCAGGGACCAAACCAGGACCGTCCCAGACCTGAGGCTCTGCCTGAGGCTCTGCCTCAGGTCTGGCTTCTCTGTGACTCAAAGTCTGGATACTGTCACCGGCTACACATCCAGGTGAGCGACTGGTCAAAAAAGAGAGAAGTTTAAAATTGTTTGAGGTCAGAGGTCATGTGACACCTCCGAGCCTTACTTCCAGGTTGTTCTGATGTTTTTTTCAGACTCTCACACTGCTGTCTCTGCTCCTCAGACCTCCCCTGGACCTGCTCATGGTTCAAACCTGTCCCTGGTCCTGGATCTTCTGTCTGGGCTGGAGCATCGTCCCCATCAGCTCTTCCTCTCCAACACTCTGTGCACCGAAGATCTGCTACAGCTGCTCCACCATCGAGGGCTCTATGGCTCCGCCTCCTTCCCCCGTAACCACCCCCACTTCCCCGCTGCGCTCTGGGATGACAGGTATGAGACCAGGACTAAACCAGGACTAGATCAAGACTAAACCATGTCTCCACCCCCTCTCTCAGGCCTCTGGAGCACCCAGGGGACTTTGTTCAGAAGCAGAGGGGCGTGGTGTTGGCAACGCGGTGGAAGGACGTGAAGGAGATGGGGTGCCTGTCGACCAACGCGGCACCCGGTCACATAGACACCGTCTGGAGGCGGTCCCAGACCAGAGCTGGGGCCCTGGACCAGCTGGACCGGCCCGAGGCTTTCAGACTGCTCCAGGAGAACATGAGAGGGGCTGACATCTGCAAACAGCTGTTAGCCTGTAACGTGCTGGGGGGCGTGGCCTCAGAGCGCCGCTGGAGGAACCTCTTCTGGTTCTTGGTGAACATCAGTGTCGTCAATGCCTTCATCGTCCTGAGAGAGACTAGGAGAGACTGCCCCCCCGGATGGGTGCAGAAGGGACTCTTCACACAGGTGAGGTCTGGTCTAGGACTAAACCAGGACCAAACTAGGACTAACCCCTGTCTACGTTTCAGGAGCGGTTCCGCAGGAATCTAGGAATACAGTTAGCCAAATGTTTCCGGTGCTCGACACCTGCCGACCCTCCGCCGCTCCCTCTTCCTCCCATCGCTCCTGCCATTGCACCCGTCCTTGCACCTGGGCTTGCCCCTGCGCTTGCTCCCACCGTCACTTCTGCTGCACCTGGGCAGGAGGCACAGCGCCACCGCATTGCCAAAATCAGCAGGATCTGCAAACGCTGTAAAAACTGTCATTCCAAAAACTTGCGTCACGAGAGCGTCCATGGCTGCGTCGTCTGCAGCGTGAACCTGTGTCAGACAAACGCCTGCTTCTGGGAGTTCCACGGACTCAGCCCTGACACGCCCAGTAAGACCTTTAGATCGTGTCTAGGGTTTAGACCTATTTTACTCCTGGTGTAGTTCTGGTTTAGTCTTAGTTTAATGATGTTTTTTCTTTCAGTTTCTCCCAGACTGGGCTTTGTGATGAAGACTGAAACGTGAGTGTCTGTCAATCATTTCATTTTTGTATAATCCAGTGTTTGGGCACTCATAGGCCCCTCCTCTTTTGCAGGGGAGAGATCTCATTCATCGAACCAAAGAAGGAAGGCTTTAGTTCTCCCATCGAGGAATCAGATGAAGAATGTGAGGAATTCAAACCAGAGAAGGTGGAGTCTCCGGATTGCATGGACCAATCATTTCCCTCGGTTCTGCAGCAGCTGTTTTCTGAGCGTCAGCTACAGGTGGCACTGTGCGCTCTGTGTGTGGGCGTGTTTAAAGCCGCACGTATCTATGCCACTGAGCCGCGCCTCATCCACCGCTGGCTACGTGAAGCTAACGCTAATATCCACCCAGAACCTGAGAGTGAAGGGGCAGGATCTGAGGGGACAGAGCGCCTGGTAAAGTTTGTCCTGAGCACGCGTGAGCAGGAGGGGGTGCTCACGTACACTGGCCTCTTTAATAAAGTGTCCTCACTCCGACAGAAAGGGATTCACTCCCTTAGGTTCTCGTATGACTGGGCCATTAGCTTCATGCTACGAGCTAAGCTTCAGTTTCAAGGTGTGGGCACGCGCGTGTCTCAGGAGCTCCCCCCAGAGCTGAGGCAGCGCATTGCAGCATTTCAGACATTTACTCAGAAGGTGATCCAAGGCCATGCTCTGGCAAGCAGTGCTGTGGCATCCATGGACGAGCTGTGCCTGTTCGTAGACCTGACCAATGTGACAGATGTACTGCAGATGACGGGGACCTCTCCTCTGGTCACGGTTTATCTCGCAGCACTCTCAGATGGGACGCTGATGCCCGCCTTAGCTCTGACCGCCTCCCGACTGGATGAGGGCTCTCTGCCAGAGTTTGTGCTGACAGACACCGCTCCACAGAACACAAAGGAGGCTCTGGAGCTGTGGAGGAGGAGGGTCTGGACTGAGCACGTGCGAGACCTAAATCTGCAGAAGTCTGTGCTGATCGTAGATTCTCACCGCGAGCACACTACAGATGCTTTCCTGGCTTCACTGTGTGAGTCAGGAACGCTGCCTGCCGTCGTTCCCAAAGGCCTCTGTTTCAGACTCCACCCCCTGGAGATCTGCGTCAAACCTCTGCTCCAGACGTATCTGCTCCAGAAGTGGAGAGCGCTCCCTCCAGAACAAGCACGTGCACTGCATAAGGATGCCATTGCGTACATGTTGGTGAAGTGGATAGTGGATGCGCTGTCCCACATCAGCATGCTCCCAGAGGTCATCCAGAGGTCTTTTAGAGTTGCCGGATTGTTAGAGAAGGAGGAAGAAGAGGAGCTGCAGCAGATCCAAGACGAGTTGATGAAAACGCTGACTTTAAAGATGGCAGACATGGAGATGGACTGGGAGCAGGAGCAGGACTTCTGGAACATGGAACCCTCTGAGGAAGACAAGATGGAGGAGCAAAAAGAGCAGGAAAACCAGAGCAGGAAGGAGGGAAGCGAGACGGACACTGAGGACGAGACTGAACAGGACAAAAAGGAGGAGAGAAGAGGAGGAGAGGGAGAAGAGGAGGAGAAAGATGGGAAGGAAGAGAGAGAGAGCATAAAAACACAGGAGAAGGAAAAAGGAGAGGAAGAGAGTAAAGAGAGAAAGGAGGGGAACGAAGGGTTACAGGAGAGAAAGACTGAAGAGAAAGAGCATGCAGGAGAGGAAGAAACAGAGGAGATCAAGGAGGAAGAGATGGAGGAGAGAAGTGAGGGAGTGAGAGAAGAGAGAAAGGAGGAGAGCGAAGACATGGACACCAAAAAAGCAAAACCTAGAATGCTAGAGGGTATGGAGGAGGAAGGAGGAGAGGCAGGGCAAGGTGCCCAGAAAACAGAGGGAATCACAGAGGAGAGGGAGAGGTGGGGGGAAGGAGAGGAAGAGGAGAGAAAAGAAAAGCCTGAAAAGGAGGGAAGAGTGGTAGAGAGAGGCAAAATGGCAGGGGAGGAGGAGGTGCAGTCGAGACCCCAGACTCAGATCTTGATGGGAGCAGATTTGGGAGATGAGTGGCAAGTCAAATTTAAAAGTTCAGAGGAAGACAAAATGGACAAAAGCTGAAACAGTTTTTTAAATTTGGTACTTTGCAGTGGGGGGGGGCACTACATGCATGTGTGTGGCAGAATGTTCACCCGTTAGACAGAATGCACACATTAGGAAAAACTTTTTAAGATGGAGGAAAAAAAATACAAAATGGATTTAAATGTCACATTTTCAAGAGCCTGTGATTGGTCTGAGCATTCATGGTCCTGTTTAGGAGTTTGATTTTCAACAAAAAGGTGAGAGTGACTCACTGAAAAACTGTTGTGCCAACACCTGGTGTACACTGACTGCAAGTGTGGTGCAGGATTTGCGTGCATCCTGCAAGACTTAGAAAGTCATTAAACTGTCCTCTGCCACACTGACCTCTGAGGCTATGGCTCAGGTCTTTATAAAGAATCCACAAGAAGTCTATTTTCCCGAACACTGCAGTGGTCTGGTGCCGTTTTCTAGTCATGTGAATTATTGCATGATACTGCATTGCTTTGGTCAAATATGCACCGCAGGTATTTGGTGTAACAGGCAATCTGCAAGTAACCCACAGTAAGTATGTACCACACCACACTGCAGTCAGTGTGCGCTGGGCGTAATGCTAGCTAGCTTCTGACTAATGTTATTTGAGTATGATCTAACGTCATCAACATTCTCTGGGGAGTGATGCTCTGTTACTCAAGTTAGACTTTAATCTGAGTTTTGTTTTATCACAATCTGGCCAGAACTGGCTTATCTGGAACTCCAACAGGAGAGCTGATCTGTGGCGTTAAACAGTCCCTCTCAAATAACATTACAGTCACAAGCTAGCCCACAGCTCAGAGTGATCAGAGGCTCCTGAAAATGTGCTCTTTAAATTGATTTGGATTTGTTTTGAGGTTTCAGATCTAAAACTTTTTTGTCAGTGTTTGCTAATGTGTGCATTGTGTCTCCATGGTAACTGCTGAACAGTCCACTATACACATACATGTAGGACACCTCCAGCATGATGTCACTTCAAACTATCAATATCTTGTGAAGTTGTTTCTGTGTCTGAGCCAAGTCACAGCGAACTTGAGGAAAAATCAGCTCTAAGCCGTTCCATTGTTTTAAAACAGTTCAGGCTCAAATGTCCTGGAGTATTCCCTCTGTGCAAATCCTCTGTGTAAATGTGAGATCTGGCCTCAGATCAAATACAAAGAATCACGTTTTCTTATAAATCTGTACAGTTTTTAATTCTTAGTGAGTTTTTATTGTTTTTTGGGACTGAAGTTAAAATCTGAAGCTCTTTGTCTATTAAGATGTTTTTAAATAAAAATCTAAACTCTAAACCTCAGTTTCGATTTAATAACGTCACAGCTATTAAGACTTAAAGGGCCCATATTCCCCGGGCGCACTAATGTGCTGCCCACTGCTCCTAATAACAGGATGGGTTAAATGCAGAGAAGAATTTCTCCTGTGTGAGATCAATAAAGTCACTTCTTCTATTACTAGATTTTCTTATCTCATAAATTTGTTTCCTCATCACAAATATACCTAGTTGTTTTGTTTCATTCACACATGTTTACCACTAGTGATGGGTAGGTGAGTGTCACATTTCAATACATGTGTCGACACTGTGTTGGTGCATGTAAAGGTGTCATCTGGTAGTTAAGAAAATGTACTGCAGTCAGTGAAAAAGGGTGAATGAAACACTGGGCTTAAAAATCTTTCATAAAAAGTAACGTGTTCACATGATTCAACATGATCCCTATACATTTTACAACTGAGCTAGAGGACAGGTCAAAATTCTATGGAATGTGCTGTTTGTCAGAACACATTTGTTGACCTGGTTTATGGTTAATATCTGTCAGTTGAAAGGACTCTTAACCATAAGATTAATATGACAAGTTTGATGAGCCAGACCCAAACAAAGACCAAGTTCAACATTTGTGGATCATAAGTTTGGATTTGTTTTTTAATGTATCATCCAAACCGTAACAATAGAGTTGTATGCCTGCTCTCAGTCTGAAGTTACGATATCATATTCAAGAATGTGAATGAGCAAATCCTGTTATCAACTGGGTAATATGGTAATGTATATATACATCCTATCCTGATGCTGTGATCCCAAACAGGCGCATGGATTTAGTTGTGCTTCCTGAGTCGATACATTTTCCTCATAAAAACAACCGACACAAGGTTTTGCCTTGTTTGCTCCGCACATGCAGTGTGTTGGACCTGTCCATCACTACCTCTGGATGAGCTGTACCAGTGTGTCCTGTCTGCGGACTGTCCCAGCCTCACGGCTGCACACACCACCTCCCTGCTGCGCTCCTGGAGTCTGCTCCAGTCTGATGTGGTGGGCGCACTGGTGGGCGCACCCTTAGATCTTCCATCTTGGTGCCTTTGGATGAGCTGGAGTTGTAGTGAGAGCCGTGTAACTAAATCTGTCTGATGTGTTGTGTTGTAGCTGCAGAAGTTTCACTCTGAGGACCTGCTCCTGTCTCACCTGAGTGTGATGTGTGTGTCTGCAGCTGTCCCCAGTTACACCAGACTGAGAGCATCTCTAACTGCACAAACCAAGATAGACAGAGTCCAGTCAGACATAGTAATGACTCTATTAGTCCTGTTGTATCTGGAGCCTTCATTACTTCATTGCATCCTTAGCAACCTAGCTAAGTTATAGCTATATAAAGATGTGACCATTTACTATAACACTGTCAGATATATTACTCAAGTAGTAGTAGAGAGTCTGAAAACTAGAGATGTACAATACAGTGGTACCTCACCTTACAAAATTAATTTGTTCCAAAAGTGGTTTCGTAATGTGAATTTTTCGTAAGTTGAGTAGCTATTTCAATGGAAAAAGCCTGATTCGTTCCAAGGCCCCATTCCAAGTTTTTTTTTTTATAGTGTAACATTGTGTTCTGCGTCCTGAGACTGTAGACCCAGGACTAAACGTGGACTATACCAGGTCTAGACCAAGGTTTAAACCTGGACTGGACCAGGACTAAACTTGGACTAAACCAGGACTGGACCAGGTCTAGACCAGGTGGATTAATGCGCCACGTGCGGGTCTATTTCCTGGTTTCGTGCTAGCTCTGCTATTAGCAGCAGCACCGGTGTACCTCACGAGTCACGGCTGAGGCGAGCAGCGACTGTGTGCGTGGGGGGAAGGGGGAGGGCGGAGAAGTGTGATGCATGACCCGGCGCGGGGCTGCGAGCATGAGACCCGTGCTCAAACCGTGCCTCCTCTAGACCAGGTCTAAACCTGGGTCATGCTGCGCTATTACACACGTGTCCGCACTTCTCCGCCCTGCCCCTTCCCGGGTGCAGCGATCTCCACCTGCTGGCCAATAGTGTTGCAGTTGGCGGCCGTCGGTGGGCTGAAGGGGGTGCAGCCGGGTCGGGCTGCAGTGTCAACCCAGTCAACCAGGTATGTGTGCACCAGACTGGAACTTTGCATATGACAGACTTTTATGTTTTTTTGGTGGGAGAACACTGGTGGGTACAGGTGAAGAAAATGAGAATAAATATTAAGTATTGGCCATGAAAAATATCAATCGATCTCTAGTTGTCATTTATTTAGTTAGTTTAATAATTTATCATTTTGACTGGATATGACTTGGCAGCTACAGACATAACGTCATCAAACAGCAGTGCCTTGTGTATTCTGGATTTGTGTTGCAGAGTACTTTTCACTAAAACAGTTAACACTATTATATTTAAGATGTTACTAAACATTTTACCTAGTTTTTGGTGATGGGCAGGGTTGGGAGGGTTACTTTAGAAATGTAATCCGGTACAGTTACTAGTTACTCCTTAAAATATGTATTCAGTAACGTAATCCCGGTACTATAATATTAAAGTAATGTAACTTGATTACTTTCAGTTACTTTTGGATTACTTTAACACCAAATATCCTATAACAACAAGAAAACAAGAAAATTACAATACAATTAAAAGTTTTTAGGAGGACAAATACAGTTCTATGTGTAGTTTTAACAACTGTTATCACTATAAGCCAAGTCACTAGTAAACAAGGTCACTCACTAAACCAAACACCTAAACACCTATGACTTCAACGAAATTATATTTATTAAGTTTTAGTTTTACCGGGACAGTCATCTTGCCCGATCTCCGCAGCTGGACAGGATGTTCGTCCAGCTTGCGTGCTGGCCTACATCTAACGACAGCTTTGCTCGGAATTGTCTAAAGGGTCTTCATGGATCGGTTAACATGACTATGTTGCCTAGATAATGTTTAAATGTTGTAATATCGTTCTACAAATGCACAAAGTGTACTTGTGACCGCAAACGTTAGCTAGCTTGCTAATAGTTTGCTAGTCGATAGCTAACTCGAAACTGGCTCCTACCCAGTAGTCGAGTTGTAAAATGAAACCAGGGGGGATGGTGAAATTTTTCACCAACGGGGGGGAGGCATTAAGCTAAGCCCTCCCCCATCACTGACATCACTGTGGTGTTTCAGGGCAGGGCAGAATTAGAAGGTACTTTGTTAAAATGGAAATGCTTTTATAACAAAAAGTCCATATAATCATTCAATAATTCAATAATACACAGGATATATGTTATCACACACGTACACACACACACACCTTAGTCCTGGTTTAGTCCTGGTTTAGTCTTGGTTTAGTCTTGGTTTAGTCCTGGTTTAGTCCTGGTTTAGACCTGGTTTAGACCTGGTTTAGTCCTGGCTTAGTCTTGGTTTGGACCTGGTTTAGTTTTGGTTTAGTCCCGGTTTAGTCCTGGTTTAGACCCGGTTTAGATCTGGTTTAGTCTTGGCTTAGTCCTGGTTTGGACCTGGTTTAGTCCTGGTTTAGACCTGGTTTAGTCTTGGTTTAGTCCTGGTTTAGATCTGGTTTAGTCTTGGTTTAGTCCTGGTTTAGACCTGGTTTAGTCTTGGTTTAGTCCTGGTTTAGATCTGGTTTAGTCCTGGTTTAGTCCTGGTTTAGATCTGGTTTAGTCTTGGTTTAGTCCTGGTTTAAACCTGGTTTAGTCCTGGTTTAGATCTGGTTTAGTCTTGGTTTAGTCCTGGTTTAGATCTGGTTTAGTCTTGGTTTAGTCCTGGTTTAAACCTGGTTTAGTCCTGGTTTAGATCTGGTTTAGTCTTGGTTTAGTCCTGGTTTAGACCTGGTTTAGTCTTGGTTTAGTCCTGGTTTAGATCTGGTTTAGTCCTGGTTTAGTCCTGGTTTAGATCTGGTTTAGTCTTGGTTTAGTCCTGGTTTAAACCTGGTTTAGTCCTGGTTTAGATCTGGTTTAGTCTTGGTTTAGTCCTGGTTTAGATCTGGTTTAGTCTTGGTTTAGTCCTGGTTTAAACCTGGTTTAGTCCTGGTTTAGTCCTGGTTTAAACCTGGTTTAGTCCTGGTTTAGTCCTGGTTTAAACCTGGTTTAGTCCTGGTTTAGTCCTGGTTTAAACCTGGTTTAGTCCTGGTTTAGTGCCGAAATAGATGCAGAAATAACCTGATAATATGACTCACCCATAAGAATGCGGTCAGCTCCATTCTAACAGTTTGTCGTGTTGTCTTTAATAATCCGGAGAAAAGGACATAATCCCGAACGTATCCCGTGTCCCGAGGCGAGAGTTCCTTCTTACGTGGCATTAACGTAGGAAGTTAAGGATGCTTCTTCTCTTGGAAATGCCGCGTAAATATCAGGCTAACAGCTGATCGGCGAACAGGCGCAAACACAACAGCGGCAATCGTCATGATTGGCGGGAGCGCGTATCGGTGCAAGTTTAGTCCGTAGTGCGCGACCTGCGTGAAGTTCAGTGCGCGCCGATGCAAGTTTGTTTCACAGAGCGCGCGCGGCGCGGTTTTCCCTACATATGACCTCCGGCTTTAAATGAAAAAATGAAATAACATAAAATGCTTTCAAATTGTAATCCTGCTAAGTAATCCCCATTTTCACTAAATGTACCTGTAATCTGATTACGTCTTTTTCTTTGTAACTGTAGGGGAATACAGTTACCTTTTTTTTGTATCCTTTTACTTAACGCCGTTCCATGTAATCCGTTACTCCCCAAGCCTGGTGATGGGAATTTCAGCTCTTTTTGGAGAGCCAGTTCTTTTGGTTCAGCTTACTATATAGAGCCGGCTCTTTCGGCTCCCAAATGGCTCCTCAGATTTTCTGCTTCTTAAATTAATTTATCACCAAAAACACGTAGATGCTGCTGCACATCTTGACCGATTATGTGCGGCTTTCACAAAAAAAGAGGAGGAAAAAAATTACTCTAAGGCACTTTAAAAAAATCGAAATCCTGTTGTTCACTTCAAAGAGCAGCTGGAACGTTCGCGACTCATCACTACTAGTTTTGCCTGTTAATCTGTCACAAAAATGTGTTCTTGCTCCTAAAACTGTCTTGAACGCACGCGCGTGTTTGTGTTTGTGTGGTCCTCCCATGAGCACACTACACTTTTATTCCTGGCTGCTGACAGATCCACCTGTTCTTGTTCTGGTTAGCTCAACTGGTAAGTCACTGACTTTCCCCCGGGGGGACCTGAGTTCAAATCCCCCCGGCAATGAGCAAGCCAGTGTGGGTCCTTGGGCAAGACCCTTCATGGTACTGCCCCCCGGGCGCCGAAAAAAAGGTGGCTGCTCACTGCTCCTGAAAAGGATGGCTCACATTTCTCCTGTGTCATTGTGTGTGAGACCAAATAAAGGGTTCATTTTAATCTTTAATCCTGGAAGTGCAGTTCACTGGTACAAACCCAGAGTTGCACTCTCTGCTCTTTGAGATTGCACACAGGGACTACCTGAAACATACTGCAAGACCAACAATCTTCTGAGCTCAGGTACTGCTGAAGAATTTGTCTCGGTTTCTTTTCTGATTGGACCAATAGTATCATTTGATTAATTAACTTGTATTGTGATATTTCTGGCTTGTACCATTGCTACTTTCTAATTAAAACTACTAAGATACCCTAAGTTGGTGACCATAAATCACTGATCACTTAGTGCAGCTTTAAAAACTTACTAGACACTGCACAATGTTTTTTTTTTTTTTTTTTTTTTTTTTGGGGGGGGGGGGTCTATCAAGAGGCAACCCAACTCAAGAAGAAGCATTTATTTTATTTATTTATTTTTTTTATTTTTTTTTTTTTTTTACAAAAAAATAAGAGAAATATGATGAATTATTTTTAATTCCATACTATTTGTCATCATGTAGACGATCAGGTGGGCTCTCCCACCAGAAATGTTACATAATGCACCTTTACACAATACTGGAAATGATGAGAATTTAAAGTGGATATGACAGGTTTTAGTGATTCTAAAACTCCTTAATTTGGTGAGAAAATACCAGATGTATAAAAGAGTTAAAAAGAGATAAACAGTTTTACACCAATTAAGAAGCAATTTGTGAAGAAAAGTTGAAACATGTGTTGACAATTACAGGAAGCGGAAAGATTTAGAGAGTTCCATGTTGATGACATCATTCTAGGGAGAATTCTGTCCAAAAGTTCAGCACAATTTGCATGCAAGAAATGCATTTTTTTTAAATTCTTTAAACAATATTTCAAGATTGTAAAGGTGTTTTCTTATATTTTCATCTGTCAAATAATGATTTCTGTATACAATAGAGGAGT